>JACZZP010000020.1:0-693387 GCA_015183035.1 Meloidogyne chitwoodi | reverse complement strand
GTGCAAAAAGTGCGGTTATATATATATAACCTTGCATAAAGAAGATGGAGCTGAGGTCATGGCAAAAAAAGATGAGCTTCATCTTTGTGTAAAATTAAATTTATTTTTCATTTTTTAAGAATTTTTTAAATTTTTGTAGAAAATTAAAAAAAATTAATTTTTTAAGCAGGAGACTGTTGAAGCAGTAGAAGAGGAATTGGCAGGTAATTAATAAATTAAAAAAAATAAATTTAAAAAAAGATAAAAATTCAAAAGAGAAAAAAAATTATAAAATAATAATAATAAATATACCTATATTTTTAAATATTTATAAATTAATTTTATCAAAAAGATTAATCTCTTTTCTATTAAAAAGATAAAAATTATTTATATCGAAATTAAAATAACAAAAATGCTAAAAATAAAATTTTCAGGATTTAGTTTAATATTCTAAATTTAAAAACAAATCCAAAAAATTTAATAAAAATTAATTGACACTATTTATAAAAACAATGGTTTAAATAAAATTAAAAGAAATTAAAAGAAAAAAATGATTTAAAAAAAGTAAAAATAGAAGTGAAAATTGATTTTAGAGAAAATAATAAAAAAAATTGAAATAAAGTGAGAAAATAATAAAAAAAAGTTATTTTAAATTATAATAAAAATTAATTGAAATTTAAAGATGTGAATAAAAAAAAAAAATATTTAGAAGTAAAAAAAATAACGAAAAAAAATAATTAATATATAAAAAATATAATGATTAAGATTTTCCTTGAAAATAGAAAAATAGGAAAATATAGCTTAAATTACAAAAAATTAAAAAACATTAGTTGAATAAATTAATGTTATTTATTTATTTATCTAAAAAATCTGTTATTTTTAATAAAAATTCTGATACATTAATTCTGAAAAATTAAAAAAAAAGTTCTGAAATTTTTATAAAAATTAAATACATTATTTAATATATTTAAATAAAATTTTATTTAAAGTAAAAGACCAGAATTAAATTATTTTTTTAATTAAGTTTAAAATAAAAAAATTAGTAATTAATTAAAGTCATGTTTTTAAAATAGGAAAGAATAAAAAATTAATTAATATACTGATTTTTTAAATAATTCTGAGATGATTATTAAAAAAATTTTTTCTATATTTAATATTATTAAAAGAATTATAAAATTTAAATAATAATATTAAAATCTAATTATTAGGTATTTTAAAATACATATTATTTTTGTAGATAAACTGGTCGACGACCAAACTTTCAAACAATGTGAAGACCAGAGAAAGCGTGATGCTAAAAAATTAGAAAGTGCTCTTCAAGAACTTTCTGAAGCAAAAGATTTTCAGAAGAGGGCAGAAAATTACAATATGAAATTGCAAAAAGAGGTTATATTAAAAAACTGCCATTCACATTAATTGGGCGGAAAGTTAGGGGAGATAAGTCTAGAAGAATTTTAAAAAGATTTAATATTAAAAAATAGAAGGGAATAATTTTGGCATTATTTTTTAACAAAACCGATTAAAATGTAAAAAAAATAATGAAAAAATTAAAATAATTACTAGAGAATAAATAAAATTTTATTAAAAGGTGGAAAACACAAAAAATGAGTTGGAAAGGGCAAAAAAACAATTTGAAGATGTTCAATCATTGAAAGAAGAGGAGTGGAAACAGAAATTAGCTGGTAAGTAATAAATTTTTTAAAATAAAACTAATTAATTTGAAAAAATGATTAAAAAATAAATAAAAACAGAAATACCAAGCAAAAATAAAAAAATTAGAAAATATTTAAAAAATTATTTTAGGTTAATCTGATAATAACTTTTTAAATAATTAATTAAATCATTATAATCATCAATATTATAGCCATTTTTAGAGAAAAGAGATTTAAAAATTTTTTTATTTAATTACCAACCAGTTAATCTAACATAAGTTTCTTTTCTCTTTTACCAAAATTTTCTTTAAATAAAAAAAATTTAGAAATGAAAATAAAAAATAATAAATTATTTTAAATCCAAAAAGAGTTATTCAATATAATAAACATGAAAATAAAATAATTTTAAACAAATTTTCAATTAAAAATTATTTTTAATTTATAGATGAAAAGTCTTCTTGTAATAATTTGCTAAATCAATTAAAAGACAAGGTTTTATTTTTTTAAATTTTAATCTTTAAAAAATTTTTAATTTTGGAAAGTTGATTAGTTTGGTAAATTTTAAAATAAAATTTAACTAATTAAAGCTTTTTTTTAACAATTTTCATTTGAAACAGGTAAATGAAGAAAGTGAAAAGTTAAAAGAAGTACAGCAACAGAATGCAATTCTTAGGAATAGGGAAAAAGAATGGAATCGAGAAAAACATATCCAACTTTCAAGCAACCAAGAGTATATGGATGAGATCTATACCCGTGAGCAGAAGATGAACGAGTTGAGAATTCAGATGACTAAGGAAAATTCAGAACTACAAAGAGAAATTGCCATTCTAAATGAGAAAAATAATGAGAGCTCCCTCAATGCTACAAGAATATCCAAGGCGCTTCAGGATCGAGAAAGCGAGTTGGCTGAATTGAAGGAAAAGATGAAGAATGTAATTGATGAGAATGCTAAAGAAGAAAATAAAAATTTGAAAGATGAGCTAAAAGAAGCTCAGTCATTAATTAAAAAATTAACTGAAAAAGAAATGTCAGTAAAGGAAATAATGGAAAGGGAAATAGATTTAAATGAAATAAATTTAAAGCTTCAAAAAAGAAATGATGAGGAAAAAAAATTAAATAAAAAAATAGACGAATTAAAAACTTTGCTGGATGAAAAAAATAGGAAATTAGAAGAGTTACAGTGCAGACTTGACGTTTATGAATATAAAGAATCTTTAAGGTAGCTAATAAAAAATTTTAAATAATAAATTTAGGGTAAAGGGGCAAATCACCATCTTTCCAAAATACAATGCGATCAAAAGACCATCTAAAAAAATATTTTAATTTTAAGTGATTTATTATTTTAAATTAAAATAAACGCGTTTCTTCGTATTTTTCAATGTTTTTATGAGATATTTTAAGTTCACAAAAATATGTTTACCAACACTCAAAAAGAAACAAAAAACAAAATATTTTTTTAAATGGTGTTTTGGTCGGATTTTTATTGTTGGATCAAGTTTTGACGAATTGTATTTGTCTGGACTGTGATCTGCCCCGACACGTAAATTTACATAGACCAAAAAATAAGATTATTAAAAAAATATTTTTAAACGAAAAAATACTTTCAAAAAAATTTTGATTGAAAAATATATTGTCCAATTTTTATGACTCAAAAAAATTTTTTTGTAAGTATTTGTTCATGACTGTGATAGATATATAAAAATATTATGTGAATCTCGGTGACTTTTTAAATGTAAAAAATTTATAAAATACATATTCCTAGTTAAATTTATTATAAAAATCATTTTTGCTTTTAGACTTTTGATTATGTATATTATACAATTCGTTAAAAATATATTTAACAATATATGTATGTATATAAAATTTTTTGCATAAATTATATTTAAATTTAAAAAGGAATACATATGTATGTAGCAATAAAATAAAAATTAAAAAAAAAAAAGAATGGGGTTTAGATTGTAAAAAAATGTGAAATAAAATATATAAAATTATAAAAAATGAGTTTCAATTAAAAAAACTTTTCAGTGATAAAATTCAAACAAATTTTATCAGAAAATTCAAACAAATTTGGTCAATTAAGGTCGAAAGCAAATTTTTTGCTTTATTAATAAATTTTAAAATTTATTAAATTTTCTGATAAATAAAATAATTTTAAAAAACAAAAATTAATTCAAAAGACAATGATAGGAGATGATATATAAAATTAAACCCACCTTATAACATAAGCATAATTTTTCAAATGTTACATTTTAACATGTTTTTAAAAAATAAAATTTGAAGCGTTGTTAATAAGTAGAGACCATTTCTGTTGTTGACAAGACCAATTGTTGCAATATTATTAAAAAAAAATAAATTAATTAAAATATAAAAAATAAGTGGTGCTTATGTATTAACTGTAAAAGAAAATACATAAGCACCTTAAAAAAAACCTGTGAATAAATTGATGATCTTTGAATAAATTAAAATAATTGTAGAAAATTGAAAAAAATCAAAAAATAATAGTGCAATAAATAATTAATTAACTCAGTTTAAATTTTAAAAAATTTATAAAACAGAAAAAAATATCTAAAAAAATGAAGAAAAATTAATAAATTTATAATTTATTAATTATAAAAATATAAATTCCTTTTTATAATCAGAAGCAAAAATTAAAATTGAAGAAAAAACAAGAAAAATTAGGAAAATTAAGGAACAGGAATTGGTAAAAGTAATTTTTTATGTTTTTACTAATTCGCGCAAAAATAGAAAAAAGAAAATTTGTTTACATAAAAATAGTAAATAAACAACTTCCACAAACTCCGCCACATTTAAACGAAAAGTAAAAGAGAGAGAAGAGAGAAAAGGCTTGCCTATGGGTTAGTCTACTACTTTTCTCTACGTCTAATTTAATTAGGAATGTTATTTTCTCTGACTGTTATTTATTGACTACTCTCAATTTCTCTCTTCTCTATAAATTGAACTATATTTATCTATTGAGTAAGAGATAAATTCTATTAATTAATGAAATATAAAAAAGGAAGTTAACGGAAAAATCAAAATAAAAGTATAAGGAAAAATCAGAATTAAAGTTTTCCGGAAAAATCAGAATTAAAAGTATAAGAAAAAATCAGAATTAAAGTTTTCCGGAAAATAAAAGTACAAGGAAAAATCAGAATTAAAAGTATAAGGAAAAATCAGAATTAAAGTTTTCCGGAAAAATAAAAACATAAAAATTTAATTAAGCATAAATATAAAACTGAAAAATACAAACTTTAAGAAAAACCAGAATTATTTTATAATAATTTATTTTTTATAAATCAGAATCAAAGTATATAAAAATATTAAATACAGATTTCAGAAAAAGGGAAAATAAATTATGCATTAAATATTTTCCTATCAGATAAAATGTAAGATTAGGGAAAACTGGGATTTAAATGTGTACAAATTGAGGGACTATACAACGCGAAATAAATTATAGCTATAAGCGAATATCATTGCGGATGGAAATTGCGCGCAATGAAAAGAAAAATATGAAAGCAGTTGAAGGATTTAATAAACAAAAAAGTAATAAGAAAAAAAGAATAAGGGGAAAGTACATTAAATTTCTACAAAATTAAATTAGGTAGATAAAAATTTAAATTTTAGTATAGCAAAAAAACCGATATAAAAGTTAAGTTTTTAGACGATAACATAGGTTCTTTTTGAATAAAATTCTGATTTTAATTATATTTTGTAGAAAATTAAATTCTCAATCGAATGATATATAGTTAAGAATGGGAAATTAAATAAAACGGAAAAATGAAAACAAAATATTTGACAATTGAAAATGAACAAAAAAAAATTATTTTAAAAAATTAAAAATGAGGGGAAAGTTTGGATTATGTTAAAAAATTAAAAAGATTAGTTAGAAAAATATACGCGCGTAGCATTATAACAATAAAAATTACCAAAGAACTATTGATTTTTGAGTTTCCTATGAGCGTGCATTAAATAAATAAAAAGAGAGAAACGCCGACTTGTCGACTACTGACTTGCCGCTAGTAGTCTCTATTCCTCTTTATCTCTAATTCACTTTGTTTATACTATTACGCAAGCTCCTAACATTTTTGAAAACAACAAAGTGGCAAACGATATTCTGTCAAAACGACAAAAAGTCACCTATTTTAAACATTCCATTGAACTTCGATTTGCCCCTACATACAGGAAAAATAGAAAGCTTTCATAAAAGCCATATTTATCGGACTGTGATAATTCGAAAGGAGAAACGTGATGATGTTATTTTATTTAAAATTTTTTAAATTTTTAGTTAAATATGAGTAAACGTCCATTTTCTCCAGCTTCAATTATTGGACAAAACCAAGAATTTCAAAATTCTCAAAATTAAAAAAAAATTAATTGATTCAATAAATTTATTAAATTTAAAAATAAATTCTATTAATTACAAAATTATTGAAAAAGAAGTTCCAAAATGTGCATTTATGGTTGTGATAACCTTTATTTTCAGAATTACTTCCTATTTTAATTTAGCTAATTCCATTTCTTATTAATTTAATTAAAAAAAAAAATATTTTTTTTTTTTTAATTAAATTAATTTTTTTTAAAATTATTTTTATACATCTTCATTCAATAGCTAACTCTCAATCTCTTTTATAAATTTTATTGTTTTTTTTACTTATATAAATTTATACATATTAAAAAAAATTATTATTTGTAAATTTTGTTAAATTGTTTTATTCCTCAACTGTATATTTTCTTTTTTTAACCTTTTATCTTGATAAATAAAAATTTTATTTTTATTTATATTTTAAAGTTGAGTTTAAAATTCAGTAATTAATTTTTTTATTATAATAAATATATTTATTTTTTAATTTAAATTTAAAAAATATTTACACATGTTTTTATGGCACGTAAAAAAATAATTTTAGATATTAAATTTTTTTTTAATATTTACTAAATTATTTTAAAATTTATAGTAATAATGATATAATAAATTTATGTGTACATATTTACCCCACTAATTGCAATTTTCTAATTTTTTAATTTTTATTTCAACTTATAAATAATTGCTTTAAGATGGCTGCTAAGTATATACATTTTGCTTGCTTTGTAAAAAATTAAATTAAATTTTTAAAATTATAATTTTATAAATAATTGGGTATTTTATTTTTAATTATTTCAAATACATTTATTTATTTATATTAAAAATTAATTCCATTAAATATTAATTTAATTGAGATAAAAAGATTAGTAGAATCACCATGCTTTTTTAGATGCCAACATTCTCCTTTATTAAAATACTATATAATTTAAAAAAATTTATTTTTTAATATTAAATATTTAATAAATTAAATTTATTTTTTTTTAAATTTTTTATGATTTTTTTTTGCATATCGTTCGGTTTTATACGATACGATATACGATACGATATTATTTCAGAAAAAAATACGATACGATATACGATACGATATAAAATCCGAAAAAAAATACGATACGATATACGATACGATATAAAATCCGAAAAAAATACGATACGATATACGATACGATATTATTTCCTAAAAAAATACGATACGATATAAGTAAGTGTCGGGCCGATTTTTCGAGACAAATTTTGAAAATTTTTCAGATGTCTCGGCGCCACTGTTCTCTAGCAGAGTTGTCGCGGGTGCAAAAAAATTTGGGTACGGGTTTCGGGTTGGAATATTTTTATTTCAGGTATCGGGTAAGAAAAAAGGCCGGGTTTCGGGCGGGAACCCTGCTCCATATCTACGAAAATTCACACTTTCAGCGCCGCAGGCGAAAAATTTTGAGTTTTATTTCATTAGTTACCAAAAATTTAACCTTTTTAGCGCCGCAGGCGAAAATTTTAAAAAATTATCAGATCTAGTTGCTAAAAATAGCTTTTTTTAGCGTTACAATCAAAAATATAGGAATTTAATTTTTCTTCTAGCTTAAAAATTTAAAACGAACAAAATAAAGAAAGATTTAACAATAATTAATGGCCTCTAGGTATTTCGCAAATTAATAGGAATCTAACCAACGTATGACAAGACAATAAACTAACACACTAACCACCTAACCATACTTGTATTTTACGATTAACCAATTTAATTATAGGTAAATCATTCCTTATAGTATTTCTTTTCTTCCCTTACAAGAGAAGAGAAAGAAATAAAGAATAAAAGAGGAAGAAAGTCAAAAGAAAGCAATGGGGGAAATTAATTTATGTAATAAAATATTAGTATAATAAGTTTTTCCTATAAAATATAATAACGATATAAAATAACTAAAAAAAATACGATACGATATACGATACGATATAAAATCCGAAAAAAATACGATACGATATACGATACGATATTATTTCAGAAAAAATACGATACGATATACGATACGATACAAAATCACTCCAAAAATACGATAAAATACGATATACGATAACGATATACGATACGATATGCATCCCTGATAAGTACCTCCTAACGTTTTCAAATACTATAACAAAACACTTCAACAAAAATATATACACCGAAAGAGTGCTATTAAATTATAATTAAAAAATAAATAAATTTAAAAAATATATAAAAATTTAAAAAAATTTTTATTATTTAATAATAATTAAAATAAATAATATAGTATGTACTATGTACATCACATCCTATGTAAATTATAATATTCGGCAGGAAGGCGAAAAAAATTTAAATTATGAAAGATTTATTTATACAATTAAAAATATATTTAAAAATAAATAAAAAGTAATTATTTTTTAAATATATTTTTTATTTAAATATTCTACAAGTTTACAACGAATTATCTACATATATTCTAATAAAAAATAAAAAAATTTTATAAATTTAAGAAAAAATCTTATTTAAAATTATAATAGAAAAAAAACAAAATATTTTAAGCTTCAAAATTGAAATTATTTATTTTTCATGGATGTTATAATTTGTTAACTAACATTAATATATGTACATACAATTAACAATATAATTTCTTTTTTTTAATTAATTTAAAATTCAAAAATTTTGTGTTCATAAAAATTTAAAGTTAAAAAATATATATATATAATTTTAAAAATATTAATAAAATTATTGAGGAAAAAAAATAATAATTTTTTTTAATTACCAGTTAAAAACCATGATTTAATTTTAAAAATATTATAAAATTCAGAGAACATTTGATGGATTAAAATAAAAACTTAATTAATTTTAAAAAATATGATAATTTCCATAAAAAAAAAAGAATATATTTAGAAAAAATAAATTTAAAAATATAAATTTATTTTTAAAACCCTATTATTAATATAATGAAAATTAAAAAAAAAATAAATAATTAATATATTTTAAAAATATATTACCTAATATAAAAAATTGTAAAATTTTTTATATTTGAAAAATAAAAATATTATTTATTTATTAAAAATAATTAACAAAGTTTAAATTAAAAATACAGATTCAATCTCAATACTATAAGCACAAAAAAATTTAACACCAATTTTAAATTATAAATATTATATTAAAAATTTTTAAATCTTATTCTCGATTTCCGTACAATTTAATTGACTAAAAAAGTAATTTTAAAAAATTACAAAATATTAAAATAAATTATTTTAATATTTTATTAAAATATTAAATTAAAAGATAATTAAGAATATTAAAAAAATAATATTATTTAATAATTAATAAATTTTATTTTTATATAATAAATATACATAGAAAAAAAAGCACCACGACACTTGCGGCCCTCCATTTGCGGCCTGACTTGAGTAAAAAAAATTTTGCAAAAAAATTTTTAAAAAATTCAAAAAAATTAAAAACTTTTATATTTTATATAATATTTATATTTTTATAAAATTGTTTTTTCATTATCCTTACATATATTTTTTAATTATCCCAATTATCAAAACCATTTCCAGCAAGTCTATATTGAAGTGCGCTAAAGTGGTTTATTATTTGTTCATTTGTTGGATTATCAAGAGCATCGAAGTTTAAAACTAAATCACGAATAGCTCTATCATTGACTTTATATTTATTTCTTCTAAACGGTCAAATTCATCTTTTCCAGTGCTAAAACTGAAAATTATTAGATGTTACTATAGATCGGGCTGAGATGAAATTTCGATTTCAAAAACCGAAATTTTCGAGGTTTTATTTCGAAGGAATTTCGATTTCGACTTTTTCCCAATTTCGACTCAGCCCTGCTATAGATCGGCCAATTTCAAATTTTTCCAAATATTTTATCAATTTTTTTCCAAATATTTGAATTCGATTTGACTTGTTTTTAGGCAATCAATTAATTTTCAGATTGGAATTAATTGATTTTACCATTTTTTCGATCTCTAGTTATTACATTTATTTAAAATATAACTGCAAAATTTCATTTATTGAACTAGTCAACTATAATTTTATAAAAATATAAATATTATATAAAATATAAAAGTTTTTAATTTTTTTTTGAATTTTTTTAAAATTTTTTGCAACATTTTTTTTACTCTAATGTCGCAAATGTCGGACCGCAAGTGACGCACCCTCCCAAAAAAACAACTTATTGTTAGTCAAACAAAAAAAAAACGTTTGATACGCTGTGCAATGCAAGAAGTTGATCTCGCAAGAGTATTTTTATCATAATTTAAAAAAAATTATTAATTTAAATTTTTTTATGTTTTTATTTCGCTAATAACTTAGTAAAATTATTTGATTAATGTTAATAAATTAATTTTTATAAAGGGGTAGTATGATAGAAAATAAAAATATATATCGACACTCACCATATCAAATAATTAAAATTATAGTAAAATTAAACATTTAAGTAATGACTATTATATAAAATTAAAATTATCAATTTATTATCGTTTTTTTTTATTAAACTAAATTAAAAAAATATTTTATTTTTTTAATTTACTTAAATTTAAAAATATTTCTGTAAATACTTTAGAGTTACAAAATAATTTAGAAAAAAGTATTTAAATATTATTAATCATTTTAAACAAAAATTGTTTTAATATAATTTATGAAACACTTATACAAAAATATATACACCGAGAAATTGCTCTTAATTTATTAAATTATATAAGTAATTAAATTAAAAAATTATTTTTTAGAAGTGAATGATTAAATTAAATAAATTTAAAACAAAATAATTTTTTAAAATTATTAGGTTTACAAAAAATATTAATAAGTATATTGAGACAAAAAAAATAAATTTGATAAAATAAACAAATTCTATTTATAATTATCAAAAACTTTATATAAAAAATAGTTTGTAAAATTTTCTGCTCTATTCTAATTTGAAAAAATTTCATTTGTGTATAACAAAAATTTATTAAAATAAAAATAATCAAAAATAAAATTTTTTTTAAATTTATTAAAATAAAATATTAAAGAATTGTCAAATTTGGATTTAAAAAACGCGAATAAATTAACGGAACAAATAGAAACTAAATAATTTCTAAAAATGCATAATTTTGATAAAGTTACATACTACTTATTTATAAATTAATAAAAATTAAAAAAAAATATTACAAAAAGATTTTAAATTATATCTATAAATTAAATAATTATTAGTTCTAATTAATTTTGCATTTAAATTTTTAAATATTTTGAATTAAAAAAAAATTTTTTGATAAAAATTAAAAGTGATTTGTAAATTAATTATTTTATTATGTACCTTTATTAAGTATAATTAAAATTTAGTATGTAAAAATTAATCAAATATTAATAAATATTAAATTAAATAAATAATACGAAATTAAGTGAATTTTTAATTTTTATTTAAAAAAGTTAAATATTTATTTTTAAAAATAAATGAAATAATTAAAATATTAAATAATTATAAAAATATTAAATATTCATAAAAAAAATTATGCGTTTATACTAATAATTAAAAAAATTAAAAAATAAATGTATGTATTAATTTATAATTTTATTAAAAAGGATTTGACCGAATTGGCTCGACAAATTAGTTAATTTGATGTTTAAGGGTGGACCCGATCAAAATATTACATTAAATTTAAAAGAAGAACAAATACATATTTAAGGGGATGAAAAAATTTCATGAGAATAAAAAATTAATATTTTTTTAAAAATACTTAAATTTAAATTTTGATAAATAAAAATATTTGGAATTTTATTTTATTAAAAAAGAGAGTTTTAATATAAACTTAATCATTTCACACGTTTATTTAATTTTTTGAATAATAAAATTTTTAATTATTTAAGTAAAATCCATATAAATAATCAATTCCTATATATCAACAGTAAAAAATATTGAAGAGGTTGTGGAGGGAGGGAGATAAAGGGAAATAGTAAAAAATTAAGTTGGGCATTTAACAATATTTATTCTAAAAAATTTGATTATTATTTAGGGTGATCTAAAGGATTGAATACAATAATTCTGATCTTTATAATTCTGATTTTTGTATTTTCTTATACTTCTGATTTTTGTTTTACCAAATAAAAATAGGTAACGTTCTTCTCTTTTGTCTCTCCTTTTTTCCTCCTAAACCCGTTTCTTCAAAACACAAAAAACACACTAGCAACTTTCGAAAAACAATGCTTTATAAAATTTGCTTTATCCAGCCAAACACGTTTTTAATTTGTTATATTTATATATTTTATTGATTAGAAAAATTGAGGAAAAAATATGCGCCAAAAATTGTGGATGTCTCTTTTCCGTAAAGCAGTGCACATTGTTTAAAAAATATTTTTTATTTTTACTTTTATGATTTTAAAATGACTCATCTTTTTATGAAATTTCATTAAAAATTATTTGACTTTTTTAAATCCAAAAATGAAAGAGAAAAGAATAAGTCAGCCCTAGTTAAGTTGGTAAAGTCTTTGTTTTAAGGCAATGATTAAAAATTTCAATTTAATGCTTGTAAATTAAAAAATGTGTACAGAGCAATTGACTTTCGTTCTCATGAGCCTCTTTTTTCTTATATTTTTAAATTTTTTAAGTTTATTTTTTAACTTTTGATCCTTAAATTAATTTTAATTTGTTACATTTTTTTAACTACTTATCGTTTTTTGTTAGACTCAAACAGTCAAGTAGGCCATTTATTCGCAGGCCACTTTTCTATTTAATATAAAAGATTTTGGAAATTACTTAATTTATCTTTATTTTTTGTTTGTTTATTGTACACATTTATTTCAGTTTTTTAAACTACTTAATTAATAATTAGCTAAAAATGCGTATTCCCTGGACAAATTCAACTCAAAAAAGAATAAATTCTTCAAATAAAATTACTACAAGTCTTGACAGTTTGGATTCTTTGAGTGTCAGATATACAACTAAATTGACAATTGGAGATGACGAAAAGGATGAGAACAATTCTAAAATATTGGAAATACGTTCAGTATCCTCTGGAACTCAAAAATTGGAACAGAACAGGCAATCCTCTTCTTCAAGTCAAATTTCTCCACAATTGAATGGCAGAGTATTTCAGGTTTTTCTTTAGATTATTTTGAGTTGAGATTAGTCCAGTCTTTGGTTTTCTTGTTTTTTTAAGCTTTGGGTAAAGGGGAATTTAAGGGATTTTTCTCATGGTTCCTTTTTTGCATTTAGCCCAAATACTAGTTGACATTTTATCAGAAATTTGTCAACTTTTTTAAAAAATTCTTTAAAATAGACTATTGGAGATGACGACAAGGACGAAAAAATATCTAAACTGTCGTTAGACAATTCTGAAGTGAAGCAAAGCCATCAATCCTCATCTTCAAGTCAAACCTTTCCTGATGAGAATGGAAGTTGCTCGCCAGAAATAAATAACAGATTTCTTCAGGTTTTTTAAATTATTGATTTAGTAGTGACTTATGTTTTTATTTTAAACATTATTTATTTTATAGAAATGTTATTTTACTGCTCAATCGCCTTCTGCGACACCATCTCCAATTCGTCGTCCCCAACCGCCTCCAATACATCTTTCAGGAGAAAATGGTTTTTATACTTTTTCAATTTTATTTAATATTTTTAATTTTCGGTCTAGTAATAATTCTTTTTGTTTTTCTAAGAAATTTGAGTAACTTTCGCTTCATGCGTCATTCTTTTCACTATTTTTTATTTTTGCAGTAAGTCCTGCCCAGGCAAGACGAAGTATTTGGGTACCTCGGCAATTTGCTTTTGCTGGTCCAAATTCAATGTCAATGCATCAACGGCAAATACAACAAAGACAAATGCTAGCAAATGGAATTATGCAATCAAATGACCAAAAATATGTAGGATAAAATTTTAATTGAGGAATTTTTTGAGTTTTATTAGCCCTAAATCTTTTAACTTTTATTATAAAAAATTTGATCATTTAAGAATTATCAACAAAAGCTTCGTTATCGACCTAATTTATCAGTAACCCGTTCTAATAGTTCTGCAGCAAATAATAATAGCTTCCCTCAAACAACATTTAATAATTTGGCAGAAAATAATGTCAATAATACGGGAAGTTTGCCAAGATTGTGTAATGAAAGCAAACAAGTTGGTAGTACTAGTACTATTTTAAATGGAAGAGAATCTTCTGTTGGAAGGTGGGGAAATTTTTTAATTCATAATTTTTTTTAATTTAAATTAATTACCTAATTTAAGTTTTTTTTATTTTTACTCGATTTTTAATTAATTTATTGTTTGTTAAATATTTTTTTCTTATTTTTAAATAATTTTCTCGATTTATTTTACTTGTATCTTTTCAATTTTTTATTTTTTTCAATTATTTTTCTTATTTTGACCACCTAAAAAAGGCAAAAAAAAAACAAATAAAAAGCCCTCGACAAAAATATCGCAGCTGTGTGGACTTTATTTTTGTTTATTAAACATTAAAAGTATAACAAATGTCCATTTTATTTCTTTATATGCGCGCATTGTCCTTAAAAGCACAAACTTGTTGAGCTAATTTATTTTCTATAATTGTATATTTTTATATTCTCTATTTTGTTGACTAAAACAATTAGAGTTTTGTTTTATCATTTTTCTGGATATTCCGGAAATTGTTTCTATGCTTTTTTCAATTTTGTTTGTGTTACTAAAACTTGTATTTTCGTAAAAACATTTTCTTTTCCGGAACTAATTGTTTTAATGTTTGTTTTTTGATCATGTTTTAATGTTTGTTTGTTTATTTTTAAATGTTTTTGTGTGTTTTTAATTCTTTCTTATTGCTTTGTTTATGTTTTGTGTTTTTCGAACATTTTTACAACTTACGGAATAAAAACAGTCAAACATTAATGTTTTTGTGTGTTTCATTTATTTTCTTATATTCTTAACAATTTGTGTTTTTGGATTTATATATTTTAATACACTTTAATAATTATTTGCTATTTTGCCAAAATAGAAAAATAAATTTAAAATAAAATATATTTTCATTATTTTAATGTGTTTATTGGACAGTCTCTCACTTCAACTAAGTACATATTGGCAAAATAAAAGAAAATTTTTTATATAAATTTTAATATTAATAAATATTAAATTTTATTTATTTTTTCTTGATTATTTTTTTTTTAATTTTTATTTACATTTTTAAATCCCTAACTTTATATTTTTGGATATATCGCTCAACAGGTTAATTTATTTTGATCATTAATTTTTTTAATTTATTACTTTAATATTACTTTATTTTTTTCTTCCTTTTTTTAACCTAAAAAAAAGAAATGTGCGCGCGAGCGAACGTTTTTTTCTGATGAATTACTTGAAAAAATGCAAAGGACCCCTTCATTTTTTTCTAAAAATAAAATAATTAAAATTTTATATATTTTTTTAATTTGGGGACGATGATCAAAAATCGAGAGACATTTTAATTTTTGTTTTAAAAAAAAAAATTTTTAATAAATTAATTTATGGGGGTATTCAATAATAAAAATATGTAGAAATCTGAGGGGTGGATTTTTAACCTTTTTAAACTGGGGAAAATTTTTTTTTGAATTTAAGTTTACCTCAAAATTAATTTGTAGATATTTATAAAAGTCCAGACTGATTTGTGACGTCTTTATTTTTTTTATTTTATTTTTTTTACCTTTATCCCAGTATATTTATTTATCTAATTAATCTTTTATTTTTAATTTGAGTACAAAAAAATTTTTTTTACTGAAAAATATATTTTTTTTATTGACGACAATGATGTGTTAATAGTATTTATTTAATCATTTTTATTTTTTAAATAATTTAAAAAAAATTTTTTAAATTAATTTTATTAAAAAAAATTGTTTAATAATATTTTTTGTTTGTTTTTATTTTTTATACAATTTTTATTTTATTTATTTTTTGTTTTATTTGCAAACATCTTTGTTATAGAGGGGAACATTAAGGGTTAAAATTTATTTATTTTTATTTATTTATTTTTTCTACTATTTGCTTCAATTTTCCCCTTTATTTTCTTCTTTACCGCTTTTTTTTAAAGATTTTTTATCATTATTTTTTTATCACTAAAAAATTTTTTTTTTGACTTTAATTTTTTGAAAAAATAAAAAAATAATTTTTTTCTACCTTTCACGAGGTTCTTTTTTTAGCTCTCTTTAATTGAAACTTATATTTTCATTTAAAAATCCCAAAATATTTTTTTTTACATTTTTTTCCTCTTTTTAAAATTCTTTCTACATTTTTTAATTTATTCTTATTTTTTTGTTTCCATTTTTAACACTATTTTATTTTTTTTGCCTTGTGCACCAATTTAAAATTCTAAAAAATACGTTGATTTTTGTGTTTATTTTTTTATTTTTCTTTAATTTTAACTTTTTTTGATTTATTTAAAATTTATTTATTTCATAAAAAATTTTTTTTAAATTATTTTTTTGACGCACAACATTTTTATATTTCGATGATATAATTATTTCTAAAATTAAACCAACTGTTGCTTTTATAAATTTAAAAGGTTTTTTTATTTATATTAAAAAATAATTAATCAAAATGAAATATAAACTTATTTTCTTTTTTTAACACACAAAATTCACACTTAAAAAATGTGTTTTTATTCTGTTTTTTCTTATTAAATTAAGTTTATTTCTGTTAAATTCTGTGAAAATTCTGATTTGTAAAGGTTTTTTAAATTCTGATTTGTAATAATTTTGATTTGTAATTATTCTGATTTGCGAAAATTCTGACTTAAAAATCCTGATTTGTAATAATTTGTGATAATTCTGATTTGTAAAAATACTGACTTTTGAAAATTCTGATTTTTATTGTTGCTGATTTTATCATTATTTTCATCGTATTTTTCTATTATTCTTATTTTTGTATTTTCCAAGTTTTAATTAAAAATTCTGATAATTTAATAAGTTTTATGTTGTTCTAAATGCAATTAATTTTATATTTAAATAAATTCTGATTTTTTTAATTATTTTACGTTGCCAAATTATGCTTTATTCTTCCAATATATATTTATTTATTTGTTATTTATGTACATAATTTTATTTAATTTTTTCCTGCAGCATACATATGCTAAAAAAATAATATAAAATAATATGTGTATAATGACGTCTCCGTTCTTTCATCATGTGGAGAAAATAAAATTAAAAAAAATTTTTTTTAGAAAATTTTACGATTCAAAAACTACGAAAAGCAAAACTACATAAATTTATTTACTCTTTTTTTATACATCTTTTCTTTCAATTTTCCTTTTTTTTAAATTTATAACAAAAAGAAAAGGGGAAAACACGTCTTCGCCACCCACGTAAATCCGTTTAAAAAAAATAAATAAAATTTATTCCTATTCGTTTTTTTTATTTTTATCAATACACAATTTTTTCTTATTTTATGCTAATATTTTTTATATTTATTTTTAGCCCCATAATTTTATGAACTTTTTATATTTTTATTTTTTGTATTTTTTGTATTTTTAATATTTTTATTTTTTTTTATAATTCTTTAGCACATTTTTTTACATTAGTACTTTTTTTTTTATTTGAATGTGCTTTTGGTTCTTTTTTTTCTTTTGTTTCCCCAAAGGCTTTAAACTCTTTCATTTCAAATATTTTCTCACAAAAAAATAAAAACAATTCAGAAAATTTTTGTTCTTTTTTTTTGAGAATAATATATACTTCAAATTAGTATTTTTTATCATTTAAAGTAAAATGTTAAAAGATTTTTTTTTTTAATTTTGAGAATTTATTATATTTTTAAAATAATTCCCTTAATTTTTGCTTATTTTTAAATTTAAAATTTTACTTTATTTTTTAGAGAATTGTCTAAACATATGGTACTAGAACAACAACATTTAGTTGACGGAAGTGAACATTCCTCCTCTTCTACTGCTGCAGAAATGCAATTAAAAACTGAATGGTCAGAACAACAAAGGCGTCGACTTTATCGCATTGCTTTGAATTTTTTTAACAAGTTTGTGAAAATATTTTATTATTTTTTAATGTTGAAACTTACCTAGATACACACCCCATTTATTTAAAAAAATTTTTTGTTCAATTCAATTTTGGGTGTAAAATATTTTCTTGCGAATAAATGGAGTGTGTACCCTTTGATTTTAATAAAAAAAATTTTTAGAAATCCAGATCATGGTATTCAATTACTTATTCGCTGGGGTTTTGTTGAAGGAAATCCGCTAGTAATTGCTCGTCTTTTTCGTGAAAGACGAGGTCTTTCACGCCAAATGATTGGAGAATATTTGGGCACTTTACGTTCTACATTTCATAAAAAAGTTTTGGAGTATGTTTTTTTAAATGTTTTATTTTTTATTAATTTTGTATTTTTAGACACTTCATTTCTGACATTCCAATGCATAATGTTGAAATTGATGTTGCACTTCGTCAATTACTCAAACATTTTAGACTGCCTGGAGAAGCTCAGAAGATTGACCATATTATTCATGTTTATTTTTTTAATTTTATTTTTTTAAGTGAGAGGAGGGGATTTGTTAGGTTATTTATAGAGGGTAGTTAGGGCGAGAGAGTTATTTAAAATTATTAAATAATTTTTAAAATCGTCAAACTTTTTATTGAGTGTGTTAAACGTCTCTGCGCTCAAAACGACTTCTACCATTTTTAAATATAAAATTTTAAACAATTTTTTCTTTTTAGACATTTGCTCATAGTTATGTGGCTTATAATCCTGATAAACTTGACTCAACTAATAGTATCGATACAATGTATATTTTGGCGTTTGCTATAATTATGTTAAACACTGATCTACACACTCCTTCTTTAAAAGACTCTAAGCGAATGAAATTGGATGAATTTATTAATAATTTGTGTAGAGTGGAAGAAGGGAAAAATTTGGACAAGTGAGGTTTTTTTAATATGTAATTATTTTTGAGGACTTATTAGACTTTTTGGGAGGTTTTATTGTTAAATTATGGGTATTTTAAGCTGTTTTTTTGGGAAATACTCCATTATATTTTTTATAATATTTATTTAAATTTTATTCTTTAGAAAAATGCTTGCCTGTATTTATGAACGTATAAAAGAGTTTGAATTTCGTACGGACCATGATCATATGTCCCAAGTTATGAAAATTGACCAGTGCATTATTTCGAAGGAAAAACCGGTTTTTTTTATTACTTTTATTTAATTATTTGAGTATAATTTGGTTAAAATAAGTGTAAAAATATTTTTAAAAATTTTTTAGTGGGTTAGCCTCTAATTTTTTTATTTTTTTATATTCCAAAATTTTTTTAAAAACATATGCGAGGTGTGGGGTTCGAACCCACGCGGCGATGAACGCCAACAGATCTTAAGTCTGTCTCCTTAACCACTCGGACAACCTCGCTATATTCCATCTATTTAAAAGAGGACTTTTATTCATTTCTTTTCACCATTTAAAAAATTTTTAAAAATATATGCGAGGTGTGGGGTTCGAACCCACGCGGCGATGAACGCCAACAGATCTTAAGTCTGTCTCCTTAACCACTCGGACAACCTCGCTATATATTTTATATTTAAAAAAGGCCTTTTCATTCATTTATTTCTCCTCTTTGCTTGCGTTTTTTTTTAATTTTGCATTTTTCGCTTGAAAAAAAATTGTTTGCATTTCTAAAATCGTTTATTCAGCTTTTAAATATTTTTTAAATTAAAAAAAAATTTTTTTTAATTTTTAATAATTTAAAATATATTTTTTTTTAATATTTAGAAACTTACTGAGCCCCATCGAAGACTTATTTCCCACTGCATTGTTCATCAAATTTTTGACCCAAGTAAAAGGCAATCATCTTCAGCACATTTGCGTGAAATTATTTTATTTAATGATGTTTTGCTTGTTTGTAAATTAGTTGGGGGAAGGTAATTTTTTATTTTAATTTATTTTTTAATTTTGAAAATTAATATTTTTAATTTAATTTAGAAAACGTTCACCCTCATCATCAGGCAATAGAATGGACCAATATCAACTTCGTTATTTTAGTGTATTAATAGGTTTACAAGTGCAAGAATTTCAAAATTCACTTTACCAAAATGCTTTTATGCTCAATTTTCCAGATGGTGAAACTTTGATGTTTAATGCTAAAAATAATGAAGACAGGTTTTAAATTATTTTAATATATTTTAATAAATAAAGATATTGTTTTGTGACCGATATTCGCGAATCTATTGCTGAATCAACTGAAATGGAGCAATGGCGTATTAGCTTTGCTTTGTCGTTTGATTTTAATAGTAATTGTATTTAAATTAGAGAAAAAAGAGAGGTTTTATTTATATAAACTTTATATGACACTTAAAAATATTATAATGGGTTGTCAAAAATATTTTTTTTAGTTTTTTACTTATAAACAGGTAATGATTCTTATTTTTTGAAAATTCTGGTCAAAATAATAATTTATTAAATTTAAGACTTCAAAATTTAAAAAACTAAAAAAATGGCAATTACATTCTTTACTTTTTTTGTTTATTTTGTTGTTTTTTTTAATTTTATTAATTCTATTCAAATAAATAAGGCTTGAATTTCAGAAGATGGGACTTTTTGAAGTTTGTATGTCAAAAATAGATGTTTCTGGAGCTTCAGATTATTCAGTCCAATTTACAGTTCAAGAAAAAAGAGCTGTAGATTTTAAAGTAAAAATGGAAATGAAACCAACTTGTACAGTTGGTGGATTTAGTTTTAAAGGAGAAGTTAAATTTCTTTATAATTAAATTATTTTATTTAGAACATGTTTGTTTTTTTTGATCACAAGAATAGCACAAGTCAAAGTCAGGACAAAAGCCATGAATATCCTTATCACATTCTAAAAATTAATTTTTTATCAATTTAGAAATAAAAAAAACCTTCGAAGGGAATGTGAGCCATTTCCAAATGAAGTGGCTGAGGGTCGCGTGTGCTAGACCCATTTCCAACTCGAGGTTGTTGAATAGAATATTGCGTGCCGTTACCAATGGCACCGGAAGATGGAAGGTCACTGTGAAAAAAGCCACTAATTTCGAAGGTGGGCGTTTGGTTTGAATAGGTGAATTTGAATTGGCATCCATATTGCATTGGAATTGTTAGGAATCTAAAAAACAATGTTCGGTTTTAAAAGTAAGGACAGGATTTATCATGATTTTTATCAAATAGGGAAGGCGGAGTTCTCCCAGAGTTGACACTCAAAATCACCCGGCATAAGTGTCTCTTGTTGAGTGCATTTCACACTCAAACGGCGTAATTAAAAGCGGCTTACTGTCTTTCATTTTTAACCATTCTATTTTTAAGAGGCAAATGACTAGGAAATCCGCCTTCCCTATTTGATAAAAATCATAATAAATCCTGTCCTTACACTTTTAAAACCGAACATTGTTTTTTAGATTCCTAACAATTCCAATGCAATATGGATGCCAATTCAAATTCACCTATTCAAACCAAACGCCCACCTTCGAAATTAGTGGCTTTTTTCACAGTGACCTTCCATCTTCCGGTGCCATTGGTAACGGCACGCAATATTCTATTCAACAACCTCGAGTTGGAAATGGGTCTAGCACACGCGACCCTCAGCCACTTCATTTGGAAATGGCTCACATTCCCTTCGAAGGTTTTTTTTATTTCTAAATTGATAAAAAATTAATTTTTAGAATGTGATAAGGATATTCATGGCTTTTGTCCTGACTTTGACTTGTGCTATTCTTGTGATCAAAAAAAACAAACATGTTCTAAATAAAATAATTTAATTATAAAGAAATTTAACTTCTCCTTTAAAACTAAATCCACCAACTGTACAAGTTGGTTTCATTTCCATTTTTACTTTAAAATCTACAGCTCTTTTTTCTTGAACTGTAAATTGGACTGAATAATCTGAAGCTCCAGAAACATCTATTTTTGACATACAAACTTCAAAAAGTCCCATCTTCTAAAATTCCCAATAAGCAAAAAAGATTGAACAAAGCCAATAAATTAATAAGGGACAACATAAATATATCGTCTAGTTAGTATTATAATAATTCAAACAATTTCTTCTCTTTTGGAGATTCAACATCGACCATACTAATTGTTACAGCTATGAAATTGATCTGTCACCAAAGTTGAATTAATTGGACTTGCCGAAACTAAAATTAGTTAAAAATATTTATTGTAAAAAAGATAGCAATTGTGCTATTTTAAAAATTAAATAACCTCAATAACAGTTTGGAATGATTAGAGGTGGTTACGACTACAAATAGTTTCTTCATTATCATCTTCTCTTCCGCTAGTTTTTCCACGATGCATTAAGCGTTTGACTAGTGTTTCTTCTACAGCATCAAAGAAAATAACCAAATGGCTTTGAGATAACTGATGAGAGAAAATTAATAAATGAAATTTAATTTAAAAAAAACCTTGTCTTCAAAACGCTTTCCTTAATCAACATCTCTAGGATATCCATCAATTAAAAATCCTTTAGCAGCTGCTTCAACAGCTTTAAGCATCGCCTTTTCAACCAAATCTAGCACCGAATCCAATTCTACAAGTTTACCAGCCTTTATAGTTTCAGAGAATTGTAAGCCTACTATTTTATTACTAAAGTAAATTAAAAAAGGGATTATTAATATTAAGTGTATAATTTGTAAAAATAATTCAATATTTGAACCGCACAAGATATCGTAAAACAAAATTTCGCGTCCAGACATTTCGTCGACAGAATTGCACGACATTTCGTCCCAACGGCAAAAAATCGTGGGCTCAGTTAAACGAAATGTAGATTTTTTGCCGTAGAGGCGAAATGTCGTGCAATTTTGTTGATGAAATGTAAAAGGTCCCATTTCATCTTTCACTCTAATTCTCTTTCTTACATATACTATTCTGCCACTTTGTTTGCGACTATTTAGGTCGTTCCAGTAATTGTCCGTTTTTAGCTGAGTTGACACTTTGACATTGGCAACCTTTTAGCTTGCGTCCTTTTGGGATGGCTGTACAAGATTTAACTTTTTATTTCAGATTAAATAGAAAAATAAATTTATATTCTTACATCTAATTATTAACTAATTATTATGATTGACTAAAAATCAAAATGGTTTGGATAAAGCCTGAATATCTACTTTTTGGTCAAACATTTTGGTTTGTTTTTTTTTGATAGATTTATGTTCTAGTTTTACTTAATTTTAGGCAGATTGAACGTTCAAATCAATATTTTGTTCTACAAAAACGCAAAGGACACGATACTTCAACAATAAATGAGGCAATGGATGGGCAACAAGATCAAACGGTTTCTTTTTTAAATTTGTTTTAACAATTTTTGTTATTTTTAAGATGTCAGGATCATTAATATCTACAAGAAACAATTCTACCAGCGGTAGTGATGCCAATCAATCGACTTTTGGTTCTCTTTTTGTTTCAACATTTGATGCGATTTTTGATACTCGACCGCCACCATATAGAATTCTTTATCAACGGGATTTGGAAGATGGACAAATTGCTTATGGTTTGAAAATTTATTTTTTAGTTATGGGTCTTTTTACACCATGTGAGGGAATCCAATATCTTTGGTTTTCCCTTTTAACGTTTCCCCAAATTTCCTTTTGACTTGGAATCCTTCATCAATTAAAATAAAAAAGAATTTTTTGGGATAAATGAAAAAAGGGAACCACAACCTCGATAAGTATACCCAACTTTTCTTAATTTTTATGTTTTGATTTTTAAGTTATTGCTGTAGCAGTTGATTGGGATGAGATAATTAAAGATTGGAATTGTCTAGAAGAAACTATTTTGCCTGTTCTAAACGCACTTTTGGACAATGAAGAAGAATTGTGTAAATTTGTTCTGAGCAAAATTGAAGGTTTATTGGCTTATAGAAACGAGGAGAAGGGAAAAAAATCTGAAAAAATTGAAGCTAGTTTGAATAATGAAGTAAATAAAAAAGAAACTAATCGATTATTGTCTTCTTCATTGGATGTGCAAGACGAGGAAGAAGGTTTAAAAATGATTATAATTTAATAATTTATGTTTTAAGATGAAATGGAGCAAGTAACAAATGCTGCAATTATTCGAAAGTTTCTCAAACTTTTTGAAATGTCTGCTGATGAGAAGCTTGTTAATTGTATGTTTAAATTAAAAATTAGTATAAAATGTTATAAAATTATTTTTTGGGATTTTTTATTTTTTCTTCTTCAGATTATTCCTGTACGTATTGGAAAGGAAACAAACCATTTCAAGGCAAACTATATTTATCAGTCAACTTTCTCAGTTTTTATTCTTTTATTGTTGGAAATGAATTAATTGTAAAATTGAGATGGACAGATGTTTTGGTATTTTTTAAATAATTTTTAGATTGCATTTTTATTTTTAAAATTTAGAAAATGAGTCACAACAATTCAATGATTTCACGAAGCCTTAGTGTTGTAACTAAAGATGGAAGAAAACATGTGTTTTCTATGTTTATGAATTTCACTGACGCGTTAGTTTTCAAGTTTATTTTTATTGAAAGATTATTTTTAAACAAACTTGTTTTCCGGAAAAGTTTGTTTCGATTTTATTAAACTTGTCTTCCGGAAAATTTTGTTGCGATTTTTATTAAACTTGTTTTTCGTTTGTAAACTTTTCCGGAAAGTTTGTTTGTTTTTATAATTTTTTAAAAAAGTTTATGTTTCATAAAACATTGTTTTTCTTTTTTTCTACAATCATCTTTTACAGTTATAAACATGCTTCACAACTCGCAAACTTTGCAATGAAACAACTTATCGAAGAGGAAGGATTCTATGAAGATCCATCATTACGCAGCAAATATTTGCAAGAACCGCCAAGGAAGCGCTCTCAAAAATGTAGTGGAGTTACTTTTGCAAAACGCGATTTGGAGGCAAAACAAAGGACAGATGCTTACAGGTGTGGTGAATTTTTTTAAATTTTAGTTTTTCTATTTTTTAATTTTTATTTAATTTTATTTTTTGACATTTTCCGGGTAATATATTTTTATTTTTTAAACATTTCTATTTCCTATACAACTTTTTTCATATTATCAAATCATCATTTTCATAATCAAATTGATTTTGTTGTTTATATTGTGCTACTCCATAACTTATATTTAAATCATTATCCATAGTCAAATAACCAATTGTATAATTTTTAGTATTTAATAATTTTGTTAATTGTTGTGAACGTTCATCATTTGATTTAAGAACATTAATTAGCCATTTTAATAACTATAAGTTAGTTAATGTTTTTTTAATTAAATTTTAAATAACTAACATCATCTGTGCTTCTTCTAGTATTTAATTTACAAAAGTCTTCATTATATTGTTTGAATAGATTTGCAACTAAAACCTTTTCTGTTTTTAATTCAATCTGTAAAAATTCGCTGCTTTTTAAACATTGACGTGCATTTTGATTTAATTCATCATAAATTCCTTCAATAGAATATGTTCGAATTGGAGGAGTTGAACGTGTATAATTGTTTAGGCCAAAATGAACGAGGGGTTCACCTCCATTTATAATAAACTGTAATATTATTTTTATTTTATTTTTTTTTAATATTTTTAAAAAACTTTATTCCTATAATCTTGTTCACCAAATGGTTTCCATAACATTCCCAAACCTTTACGATTTCCACGTAATATTCCATTAAAAATTGATTGCAATGAATAGAGATGACCGCCAATTGTGTAATAAGTGAAATATAAATACTGAAATTTATTTAATATTTTTTTAAATTTTATAAATGATTTTTAACCTTTCTTCTCTGCCATATAGTTCCTGGCAATCCATATTTATAGCTAATATGTATCAACATCATATTGTATATATTTATAAATATTGCTAGTCTTTCTTGTTCAGTAGTATCTAAAATGTCCAAATATGCAATTTCTCGAGCTAATGATGCATATTCTTTTGTGAATGTATTAAAATCGTCTAACAGATCCAAATGGATTGTCTGAAATTTTTTTTGGAAATATTTTTTGGAGTCGATCTTTTAATTTTTTTAATTTTGGGTATTTTAAATTTTTTTCTGCTACTCACCCTTTTATTTTCTGACAAAATTCTTTCATAAATACGATCAACAACTGAAATAAATCTCTTGTTGAATTCTTTAACCTTTATTTTTGGATTTCCCTCTACTTCGAATGATTCCTCTTCTTCCGCATAAGTACTTATTGTCATATTTAATGGTATTTTCTGGTCACTTTCTCCGTCTACAAGTTTGTAGTAGCTATTTTAATATTTTTACGAAATGTTTTAATTATATTATTTGTTTGTATTTTTGTACATTATGTAAAAACATTAGGAGTGTGTTTTCATGTGTTTTGTAAAAACCTCAGGAATATGTTTCCAAAAACATAGAAAAACTAAAACTTTAAAAAAACTTTCAGGAAAAATAAAAGAATTAATGTTTTAATTAAGGTTTTGATTTTTACAAGTTTGAATTTTATTTTACCGTTCAGTACTAAATGATCTCCCCATTTCTGGAAGCATTGTCATTGAATGTTTTTTTGTCATTGCTTCTTCTCTTTTTTCTTTCATCTGTTCATCTATCAATGGTATTGGACTAATATTATTATCAAATGATCCGCTTGTTTTTTGATCCATTAGTTCTATAACATTTTCATCCAATAAATATTGTCCTTTTTGTATTGCTTCACTTCTACCTTTGAAAAATTAATTTAAATATTTTTTTTATTTCCTATTTTTTTATTATTAAATTTTTTACATTTCATTTGATTTCTAAATCTCTGTGCTCTTTCTTTTTGTGTTGAATTATGATACGTAGACATTTTTAGAAAAGTTTGTTTATTAAAGTTTAAATTAGGATTATATGTTATTATATTTTTCGAAATTGTATTTGTATTTTTTTCGCTTGTATTTTCAGAAGATATGTTTTTTCCGGAAACAGAATATAAATTTTCTGGAAACATCAGAATATAAATTTGTAAAAACATTAGAATAAACTTTCCGGAAACAATAAATTATATGCTTCCGTAAACATTAGAACATTTGTTTTCCGGAAATTAAAGTTTAAGTTTAATTGTTAATGTTTTTCAGTGTTTTCTTTTTGTTTTAAATTTTTATAGGACAAGTTTATTTAAAAGTTTAATTAAAAATTTTAATTATCGCAGAGTAACTACATATATTTATTGATTATTAAGTTGCGCGCAATGCGAAAAAACTGAAGCAAGTTGTTTGTTAAGTTTTTCTCTTTTATAAAAATTGAAAGAGAATTTATTGATAATGTTTTTTTATTTTTTATTTTCTATTGTCAACGTTCAAGAGTTTCTTTGATATTTTTTCTTTTATTTTATTTTTTTTTATTTAAGTAATAATTTTAATATGACGAATATTATTAAATAAAATATAAATACTTGAGAGATTTTTAAAAAATGTTTTAATTTTATTTGATTTTTTTTAATATTTATTTTTCTTAAAATACATGTAAAAATGAATCATTTATTGGTTTTTTAAATAAAAAATTTTATTTTATTTTTTTAACATTTTTATTTTTTCTAAAATTTATTACTTACATGTTTTCTGATCTCTCATAAACCACGTCACAAAATCTTCACCCTTAAATGCTTCTTTGTAAATAATAATTCCATGGGAGATTGTCCATGTTTGGTGTTCGCGTATTAGCCCAGCTCTTCTTATTTTTTGTGCAAAAATTTGTTGCTGTTTTTTTCTTAAATTTTATTTTAAAATTTAATTTTTATTTTATAATTTAATTTTTTATTTTAAAATTTAATTTAATTTTTTTATAATAATTTTAATATTACCTTAATTTATTCTCCTCATTTTCCGTCTCTCTTCTCCATCTAATTGAAGGAGATTTTATTAATTTGTTTGAATTATTTTGTGTCATCAGCATATTAATAAATCCTCTATTAAAAAAAATTTTTTTTTTGTTAAAAATGCAAAAAATATTCTTTGATTTTTATTAATTAAATAAAATTAATATTTATACAAAAAATGTATGTATAATAAAAATCATTTAAACATGCAATATATAGGTGAGGAATGTTTGGGGAATGTTGGGAGAGAGAGAAACTCTTTTTTATTTTAAAATAATTTTTAGAGATTTTTTACAAAAAATGTATAAGGAGGGAATTTTTTTTTTTGATTAAATACAATTGTTTATATGACGAATAAAAATTATGGAAATATTTAAAAAAGAAAATTAATTTTTTTAATATAAAATCTAATTTTAAATTAAAAATTAGATTTTTCTACATTTTTTTTAATTTTATTTAACTTTAATATTTTACATCTTGGGAATTTATTTATTATTTTAAAAATTATAAGAGACACTTAAAATATTTTCTTTTTTTATTATTATCTATTGTATGATCTTTTTTAATTCTTTCTTTTTTTTGCTTTTTATCAAATTTGTATTTTTTGTCAAATTTATTTAATAATTTTCATTGATTTTAATTAGCTCTTTTTTTTTTAAATTATTTATTTTCTGGAAATTAAATTTAATTTATTTTTTAATTTTTTAGATGTTTATTTTCTCTTCCACATTCCGAAAGATTAGATGGAGACCTTCCCTGTACTCTATATACTCCCTACGATCGTCGCTCTGTACGTGGTCAACTTTATTTGTCTTCTAATTTTGTTTGCTTTACATCACGTATTGAAAAACAAGTTTCTTTAGTGGTTTGTTTTTTTAATATTTTTTTATTTATTTAATTGGTTAAAAATTTTAAATTTAATTTTCCAGTTATTAATGTGTGATATCATCTCAATTGAAAAATACAAAGCCTTTACTGATTGGATGACCGGTGGATTTAAAATTTGTTTAAATTCAACTTTAAATGACCTAAAAGAAGAGGAACAACAAAATAATATTAGAGAATTCTTTTTTTCTGGATTGCACGAATTGCCTAAAGTATTACAACGAATAATTGAACTATGGGAATGTTGTAAAAAGAATGAATTAGAAGGACAAAAAATTCAGGTTTTTAAAAAAATAAAATGTGGAATTTTTATAGATGAAACCCCATTTATTCGCAAAACAAAAATTGATTAAAAAAAATTTTTGCGAATAGATGGGGTGTGTCTACCCTAAACCTATACAAGTTGTAAAATTTAATTAAAATTATTTTTCAATTTAATTTGTATTTTTTTTAAGAAAAAATTAAAGCATCGTACCAGTCGCCAATCCCCTCCTAATTCTTCTTCTTCACGTCAATTCCTTTCTGAACCTTTATACAAAACATTTTGTGAAAAGAACAATATTAGTACAACATGTTCAAGCTTAAAAACGATTAAAGCTTGGGAAAAACTTTTTGAGAATTTTGGAAAGGATTATTCAATTTATAGGACAGTTGATTTGCATCGTTTATTGTTAGATGGTTACTTTGAAATTAATTATTAAATTTATTTAAATATTTTTAGGAATTCCAAGCGAACATAAATCCCGAATTTGGGGAATTTGTTCAGGCGCGTATGCTGAAATGCGCTTAAATCCAGGAGAATACCGCGCTCTTGTTCGCAAAAGTCGTCGATCACAAGCATTTGCTGAATTTACAATGGAAGAAATTGAACGTGACTTGCATCGGTGGGTGCGTCTTTTTTATGTTTTTTTTTTTAATTTTTTGATTTTTGAACTTTTTAATTTTTTTTTCAAATTAAAGTTCTCTTCCCGAACACCCCGCTTTTCAATGCGGAAGTATTGGAATCGATGCCCTTCGTCGTATTTTGAGTGCTTATGCTATGCGTAATCCAACAATTGGTTATTGTCAAGCAATGAATATTGTTGCTGCTGTATTTTTGCTTTATGCACCCGAAGAATTGGCATTTTGGTTGTTAGTAGCAGTTTGTGAAAGACTTTTGCCTGATTATTATAATAATAAAGTTGTTGGTGCTCTTGTTGATCAAGGTTTTTTTTATTATTGGGACTCTAATTGAACTTTTTTATTTTGAGACTCTAGTGGGACTTTTTTTTATTTATTTTGGGACTCTAATGACATTATATTAATTTTTTATTTTGGGACTCTAATGGGACTTTTATTTTATTTTTTATTTTTACTCTAATGGCACTTTTATATTTTCAGACTCTAATGACGTTTTCTTTTTAGGCGTTTTTTCTGATTTGGTAGCACAATCACTCCCTGAACTTCACTGCCACATGATTAAATTACAATTGGATGATATGGTTGCACTTGGCTGGTTTTTAACAATTTTTCTTTCTGCAATTAAATTTGAAGCTGCTTTACGTATTATAGATTTATTCTTTTATGAGGGTTCTAAACTTATATTCCAATTGGCATTAGAAATGCTTAGGCAAAATAAAAAGGCAATATTTGATGCTAAAGATGAAGGAGAGGTTTGTTTTATTTAATTTATTTTATAAAAAAAACATTTTTGAAAATTTAAAAATTTTTGCTTCACTTTTTTTTTTGCTTCACTTTTTCATTTCTTTCCCCTTTTTCCTTTATATTTTAACCAAAATTAATCATTTATTAATTTATTTAATTGCAAAAGTCAAAAAAAAAAAGAGCAAGTGAAGAAATGAAAAATAAACGATTTACAAAGAAAAATAATATCTTTAATTTACAAATTAGGCATTCCAAGCACTCAATGCTTTCACTGATAAAATCACAGACTCAAATGTGAGAAATAGCACAGAGGTATGAATATTTTTGAGTACAAGCCGATTAATCGCGGATAGTCGCGTAATAGTATTTTCAAGGAGAAGAATTAGAGAAAAAGAGTAAAAATGAAAGAAAATTTTCTCTGACTGACCGGGATTTTTTATTTTTTAATATTTTTTTAAATGTTTCTATTTTTATTTTAGATATTTATTGGTGATTTACTTGCAAGTTCATACTCTCATTTCTCTAATGTTTTCACTAATGCCAATATTGAACAACTTCGTTTTAAGAATCGACTTAAAGTTGTGCAGAAACTTGAAGAATGTCAAATGCGTTCAATCGTGAGAAGTGTTGGTTATGATTGTAGATTAACTGAGGAAGAGCTTCGAATACTTTATAATGCTGTTAAGGTTTTTTTCCTTTTATTTTAATTGGTATTTTCTTGTTTAATTCTTCTACAACATTTTTCTCTTTTTTCTTTTCCCTTACAAATGGTTGTCAAAAGACAATTAGGCGCCCTTACCAAACAAAAGTAAATTAGAACGAATGCAAGGAGTTAATAAGAGAAAACATTTTGAGCATTTTTTAATTTTTATGGGTTTTTTAGTTAATTAATTTTTTAGGAAGAACACCTACTTTCATGGCGCGCTCGTCTTTCTACAACTAGTTATTTACGAACAACTCGTGGTATTGTGGAACGGTAAAACTCTTAAACTTAAATTAATTTTACTTTTTTAAATTTTATTAATTTTTAAGACCCCGTCAATTCCAATACATGCACTCACAATACAGATTGGATTTTGAATTATTTGCATCAATTTTGTCAAAATCATTACCTTGGCAACCTGCTGATATTTTTTTTGTTCGTGCATTTCGTGTTGGTATTTTTATTTAAATTTAACAATTTATTACAAATTTTTTTTGTTTAATTTTAAATTAACAATTTTAAGCTTTTGGATGTTAATATGACGGGTATTTTGACATTCCGAGATTTGGCGTGTTTTTTAAGTACTTTACTGAAAGATGAACCAACAGAAAAGTTGACTTTGCTTTACAGGTTTTTTTAAATATATTTTGTTTTAATTTAATTAAAGATGTCATATTCCTCCGGCATTTAACACCTCTGATTTGGATGATCTCATTCCAAATTCTTTTGCTGCTACTACTACTTTAACCGATGGTTTGATTATTTTGTTTTCTTTTAATTCCTAAACTTTTAGCTAAAGAGGAAGAAATTGGTTTTGAAGCTGGGGATGTATTCGGAAGTTATAATGTTGCAATCTCTGCGCAGAATGATGACGAAGCAGCAAAAGATATTAAACCAAATACAAGTTTGATGAAAGAAAATAAACAAACAAATGAAATTGTTGTTGAGAAAGGGAAGAAAATTAATCCAAGTTTTTCTCTTCCAATTTTGGATAATCAACTTTTATCGTCTTCATCTTCTTCGTTTAGTCTTGGAACAACTCTATCAATAGTATTATTTTTTATTAATTCATAATTACATTTAATTTAATAAATAAGGCAAGTGAAAGTCTCAACTTTAAATTTAACAACAACACAAAATCAGCTAAACAATGTTTAGTAGATGAAGTACAAAAAGATGTTAAAAACAACAAAATTAATAATATAAAACCCTCAACAACTGAAAAACAAATTATAATAACAAGTGCATCATCTCCCTCAATTTCTGCACTTAACACATTAACAATTGATGATAATAATACGCTTTTACGTTCAATGACAATAACTGATGAAACTTATACTGAAGAGGAAACTCGTAGCGAATTTAGTGGTAAAATTGTTTTTATATTTATAGAAAATACTGATAATTAAACTTGTTTTCCGGAAAATATTTATATTTATAGAAAATACCGATAATTAAACCTGTTTTCCGGAAAATGTTTTTATTTATATAAAATACTGATAATTAAACTTGTTTTCCGAAAATATTTCTATTTATAGAAAATACTAACATAAATATTAAGCTTATTTTTGGAAAATGTTTTTATTTATGCTTCATTGTTTTTAGAATTTTCTCTACTAAATACGGATAACAATACTCGTCTTCAACAGCGTCAGAAATTGTTAGACGAAAAAGAGTGTAAAACAAACAATATTAAAGTAAAACCGGAAAGAAGACCTTTGCTAACTCAACTTGAACATATCAACCAAGTAAGTGTTATTCTCCTATTAACAAATAAAGTTGGTAATTAATGTTTTCCGGAAAAATTAAGTTTTAATTTTTTTTAAAGATTCAATTCATTCAATTCTGGAAAACAGTTTATGATATGGTTGGTGGTATGTCTGTGGGCATTAATTATTCTTCATCTTCTCATGTAGACACTAGAGCAGCATTTCTTTTACCATCATACACACAAGAAGATGATCCAAGTTTATTTAATTCGTTAGCATTTGCGGGTACTCTACTGTTGCAATTGGGAGATGCAAATATAAATTGTCATCGGTTTATTTTTATTTTTTTTATTAAAAAATAAAAATTATTTTTTTTTTAAAATTATTTTATAGAGAGCAAGTTGAACAACAAATTATTGACGCATTGGGAGAAGATGCTAAAGCAGCAGTGGCTGCTGCAATGGTTATTTCTGAAGATGAAGCATCGTCTCAACAAGGAAAAAAACTTGGGGATTTGGATTCTTGGTTTATATATATATTTTTTATAAATTTATTAAAATTTATTTTATTTAGTATTAAAGACGGTGATTGGCGTTTAAGTTTACAACAAATAATTGCTACAGTTTTGGCTCAGCCAGCGCTTGCAGCATTTTTTGAAGGAAAATATCCTTTATTGTTACATCAAAGGCCTTCTAATACTTGTAGTGCAAGCACATCAGTAGCATCGTCTCCTATTAAAACATCACTTAATAATTGTTAATTTTGTATGTTTTTTTTTTAATTTTTAATGGGTACCAAAATATGTGAAAAAAATAATTTTTTTATTTTTAGTTTCACATTGGTGCTTTTTTCATCTTCCTTATGATACTTTTTTGCCTTTAAATTAATATAAATACTTCAAAAATAGAATATTTTGGTTTAAATTCAATCATCTCGTCATTTTATAATTTTTTGAAGAACAACATAAATAAACTCTTCACTTTTCTCCCTTGAGAATGTAATCAGACAAACCAACAATACTAACAAAAAATGTCTCTGCCTGCAAACACGTAAATTAACATAACTACTGATATAATACATCTAAAAAATTTATTTTTTAAATCAGTTTCATTTATATATGTGTTATATATTTTATTTTTGTAGATTAATTTTAAGCCTAATCTAGATTGAAGTTCACAGCTATACCCATCATCACCAAGTTGATAACCCTGAGGGCAAATGCATTGATAATCCACTAAGTGTATTAACATAACCAAATGAACATAGAGAAGATTAAATTTCGAGTGACATCTAAATTTTGTATTTTGAAGTAATTTGCCCTCAGGGTTATCAACTTGGCGATGATGAGTATAGCTGTGAACTTCAATCTAGATTAGATTTAAAATTATTTTTTATTTTAAATATTTAAACTGAAAGTTTATTCTTTTTAATTTATTTAAAATAAGATTTTATGAATTTTTTCGATTTTTCAAGCCCTGGTTTATATATTTAATGCCTTATACTTTTTTGTGCGTGTATTTTTTGTTTTTAAAATATGTACGTATTTTTATTCTTTTTCTAAAATATCAACATGTTAAAAAAATAAGCTATATTATATTTTTTATTTAAATAAATCATTTAAAAAAAATATTTTTTTGTAATTAATTAGTAAAGATATACTGGTAATTTAAATAATTTTTTAAGTTTTTTTCTATAAATATATATTTTGGAGTCTTTAAATTTTAGCTTAAATAATTTATAGTTTGTGTTTTAGATTTTATTTTTTTTATTTAATTTTTATTATTTTAAATATATATATATTTTTTTAATTTATTAAAGATTTGTTTAAATATATTTTGGCTCAAAAAAGGGACTTTTGTCAATCAATCATATATTGCTTTTTCCTTTAAATATTTTTGTGTTGATATTTTAGATCAATTTACTCAATAAATAGAGCAAGGTACATATGTTTTATTGACTGCTTTATTTATTTAAAAAATAAATTATTTTTTCAAATAAAATTATTTTTTTAATTTTTCCTCAAATGACCAGCAGTATTAATTCAACTACTGACAATAAAAACAACAAAACTGACCAACAAAAACAACAACTTGTTCGAATTTCTTCATTAGGATTGTTTTCTACTAAAACATTTGCAAACAACAACAACAAACATCTTTTAGTTCATAGAGGCCGTAGTTTTGTTAATTTACCTCCTCTGTCTAGAATTGAACAAAATGGTTAGTTTTTATTTGTTTTATTTGTTTTTTATTTGTTTTGTTTGTTTTTTATTTGTTTTGTTTGTTTTTTATTTTGTTGGTTTTATTTTTTATTTGTTTTTAATTTTGTTTTATTTGTTTTTTATTTTGTTGGTTTTATTTTTTATTTGTTTAATTAAAAAAATATTTTATTAATTAATATTTGGATTAAAAATGTTTATTTCCCCCGGAAATAGAATATATAGATAATTAAATGAACAATAAAAGTTTAGGGTTGTCATGACATTTTTAATTACATATATATTTCTTTTTTTGTTTGTCTATTATTTTTTATTCTTTAATAATTTTTTTCTGTTAGTCATTTTTATGCATGAAAATTAAATATAAGGGTTTTTTAGTTAAAAAGTTTGAGTAAAAAATGGGTAAATAATATTAATGTCGTCACATTGTTTGTGTCAAATATGCTAAAATTTTATTTTATTTTTTAAATGATTTTTTTATTTTTTTTTTAATTATTATTTTATTTTTTTAGCACTTCCCTTTCTGTGTGCTCGTGTGAATTCTGATAAATTTATAAATCATATGAGCAGTTCTCCTCCTCCAATTATTTCCTCTTCATCTCAATCCACTACTAAATATGACCAGAAGGAACATTTAGTACATTATCAAAAGAAACAAAATCAAAGGCGACGACCTTCTTCGGTTAGTGGTAGTTGCAGTGCTAGTAGCAACGAAGTTATTCGTCATGCGCCAATGTGGGTTGTTTTTTAATATTTAATTCTGATTTTTGTGTTTTTAATAATCTTATTTTTGTGTTTTTAATAATTCTGATTTCTGTGTTTTTAATAATTCTGATTTTTGTATTTTTATTAATTCTGATTTCTGTGTTTTTAATAATTCTGATTTTTGTATTTTTATTAATTCTGATTTCTGTGTTTTTAATAATTCTGATTTTTGTATTTTTAGTAATTCTGATTTTTGTATTTTTAGTAATTCTGATTTTTGTATTTTTAGTAATTCTGATTTTTGTATTTTTATTAATTCTGTTTTTTTCATCATTATTATTTTCTTTCCTAATACTCAACCCTATCTATCATTTTTACACTCATAAACCCTTCAGGGATAAGTTCCCTCATTAATGATTGACAATAATTTTTTTAATATTTTTTTGTTTATTAATATTTTTCGCATTAATATCCAAGACGTAACTTTAACAGTTGTTTCTTTAAGTTATTAATATTTTTTTTAAATAAAATACTGAAAAATATTTAAAAAAATACACTTTTTTAAGACAAATTTAATTTTTTAAATAAATTTATTATTAAAATTAATTTTTTTAAAATTTATTATTTTTATTTTATTAACTTAATTTTTATTAAAAATATTTTTCATTTTTTTCTAAAATATTTATTTTTATTAATATCTCTCTAATAAAATATATTTTTTTTCCTCTTTATTTTTTGAGGGTTTTCCCAAAAGCTATATTTAATGTTTTCATTTTTCCTACTATTATTATTATTCTTTTGCTTCTTTCCGTAAAAACACGCGCATTAATCCCCTCCCTTTTCTCTCTTCTAATTTAATTTTTTTTTTTGTTTTTTTTTCAACTTGGACAGGAAAAAAAATAAAAATATATTTATTTATATTAGCTACTAGGCTATTTTTTTTTCTTTTATATATAAAGGGCAAATTGTGTAATTTTAGGAGAGTAGAAAAAAAAACTGTTTTGACCTTAAACTTTTATTTTTTTAACAAAAAAATTTTTTTTTGTTTATTTTGGAATATATTAGACTAATACACTTTTAAATATTTTAGAAAATATTTAAAGAAATAATAAAGTAGTTTTTTTTCCAATTTTTATTTTTCATTTTTTTAGATTATTAGAATTTACATATTAAATTAATTAATTTTTTTTTTAATTAATTTATTTAAAAAGATAAGTTCCTTACAATTTTTTTAATTTTTATAGCCTCATAAATAATTTTTCTACACCTCCAATTTTTCTTTTGAATTTTTTAAATCTTTTTTTAATTTTTTTTCATGTTAAGAATTAATTTTTTTAGCGGATTATGAGACCATTAAAGGAATGAAAAGTATGAATTAATGCTAAAAATTTATTTAAATCTTTATACGATTATTTGACTATTTTTTTTTAATTTTTATTTTATTTGAGAGAGATAGGTATTTTAGTATAATTAATAAATTTATTCACTTTTTTTATTCTTTTTAATTTATTTTTTTAAATTAATTTAAAAAAAAATTTTTTTTAGGCGACAATTTTCTACATCTTCCTCTCCTTCCTGTTCTCAACAAAAATTTATTTTACCTTTAAAAATGTCATCAACACATTTATCTCTTAAGAATTCTCAAAATATAGTAGAAGATTCAAACAATAGATTTTCTACTAATTTAGAAGAAGAAGAAAAACAAAAACAAACTACAACAACAACTCTTTCTGTTAGACATACAGAGAAATTTAATGAAAACAATCAGAATGAAGAAGGAAGTCTATTAATTGATAGATGCATTGGAGAAGAAACTAGCTCAGAACAAGTTGAAGGAAGAGATAGTTCTCGTTTGTTGGATGTTGAAATGGGACAGAGAGGTAGTTAAAAATACATTTATTCTGATGATTAGAAAATACAAAAAATTCTGTTTTTGTTAAAGTTAAATACTTTAATTCTATTATCCTAAAATGAACTTGAAATTAAACATTTAAATAAACTTGAATCTAAACATTTAAATAAACTTGAATCTAAACATTTAATTAAACTTGAATATAAACATTTAAATAAACTTTAATTACCTTAATATAACTGATTTTTTACAGTTGCATCTACAGGCACAGCTGCATCTGTTATTGACAAAAAAAGTACTATATCACAACATCATCAATTACAAGAGAAAGCATCACTTAAAAGCAGTTTAAAAATAGGGGTTGTTAAATTTTTAATAATTAAAAAATATTTTAATTTTAAAAGGATACTATTCTTCGGTTAAATATTGGTGGTAGTCCTTATCGAATTAGAACAAGAAGCATATTAAAACATGGAGCAGATACTTTACTTGGAAGGTAATTGTTTATATTTTTATTGTTTTACAATTTTAATTTTCTAAACTTAAATTTAAATTAATTTTTTTTGAATTAAAGATTTATTCGAATGGATGAACAACATAGAAGAGCATGGGCCGATGCCTATTTTGAAGATGAATCTGAATACTTTTTTGAACGTGTTCCTAGGTACTTCAATTTTTTGTTTTAATTTAAATAATATTATAGATATTTTGATCCTGTTTACGATTTTTATGCTTCTGGAAAATTACATGTGCCAAAAGATTTGTGTTTTGACAAGTTTATGGCTGAGGTAATTTTTTTAAAGTTTTTAACTAAAATAAAATTGAACCTGAATAATTGTTTTTAATTTTAAATAAATTATAATTTTGTTATAATTTTGTTTTATCCTTTTTTAGCTTCGATTCTGGTCTGTTTCCAAAGCTAAAGTTGACCAATGTTGTTCTCCTTTTGCGCAGTACTATTTGTACAAAAAGACGAATCATTTGGACACTCCAGTAAATTATTTTTTTTATTTTAACAGATTTTATTATTTTTTAAAACGTAGGATGATGAACTTCCCCGCTTTCTAAGGCGCAAGACTTGGGACCCAGAAAGTTTTATTCTCTCTTACTAACATTCTTTAGTTCCCTCAATTTAAAAATTTGCTATTTTAAAACATTTTTCTTTTAATTCCTAAAAAAATATTTTTATTACCCCTTGCTTGCCTAAAATATTTTATTTTTATTTTTTTCTAACTTATACCCCTAAAAATATATTTTTTTATATAAATTAACTTGTAAATATTCTAACATTTTATTATTTGAGTGTGTATATTTTAATATTAATATTTTTCAAATTAATTTAATTTTTCAGGAGAAGGATCATTTTATAGGTCTTCGATGTGCCAAAGTTCGTCGCCGACTTTGGCTAATTCTTGAAGGTTTTTTATTATTCTAAAATATTTTATCTTATTTTTCAAAGGCCATTCAAACTCAAAATGGTGGAAATTTTTTGAAATCACTTCAACTTCGTTTGTAGTTCTTTCAATTACAGCACTTATTTTGGCAAGTATGCCTGAATTTCAAGTTCCAGATACTTCAAATCAACACAATACACAGTAAATTAATTTTTAAAATTATTTAAAAATTATTAAAATAATTATTAAAATATTTTTTAGCACTACTGGAGGTGCAGTAAATCCAACATATCCAAAAGTCAGTGGATTCACCATTTCAACAACAACGGTAAAAATTTAAATAAATAATTTATGTAAAATTATTTTATGAAGGTAATAAAAGATGGGGAGGAACATCGTATAGAGATGGTTGAACATCCTGTATTTAATTATGTCGAGAATATATGCGGTAATTTGATATTTATATTAATTAAACTTCAAATTAACTATAAAAATAAACTTGAATATAAATATAAAAATAAACTTGAATATAACTATAAAAATAAACCTGAATATAAATATAAAAATAAACTTGAATATAAATATAAAAATAAACTTGAATATAACTATAAAAATAACGAATATAAAAATAAAATAAACTTGAATTTGAAATATTAAAATAAACCAATTAAATTATTTTTATAGTTGTGTATTTTACAATGGAATATTTGTTACGATTTTGGGTAGCTCCAATAAAGGTAAAACATAATTCTATTTTAAATTTTTAAATTTAAATAATTTTAGTCACAATTTGTCAAAGAATTTCTTAATGTAATAGATTTGCTTGCAATTGCTCCATTTCTTTTTGAACTTTTACTTATTTTTGTAAGATTTTTAATGTTGAATAAATAAAATAATTTTTAAAGATTGGTATTCGTGGAGATAACATTCGAAAAGTTCGGTGGGTTTTTATTTTTAAATAAATATCAATTTTAATTATTAAACGAACAGTTGGGCCTTTCTGACTGTGCGCTTGCTTAGGGTACTCAGAGTTGTTAGAATTGCAAAACTTGGCCGTTTTAGTCCTGGTATATATTTTAAAAATATATTTAAAAATGTCCTTTTATTATTTCTAAAGGTCTGGCTAATTTTGCTTTAACTCTACAACGGAGTAAAAAACAAATGCAGATGGTAGCTATTGTATTGCTTACAGGTGGGTAAATATTTAAAATTAAATAAACGATCAAAACATTAAATAAACTTGAATATAAACATTAAAATAAAGTTGGATCTAAACAATTAAATAAACGAATATAAACATTAAAATAAACTTGAATATAAACATTTAAATAAGCTTGGATCTAAACATTAATTAAACTTGAATATAAACAATAAAATAAACTTGGATCTGAACCTTAATTAAACTTGGATCTAAACATTAAATAAACTTGAATATAAACATTAAATAGACTTGAATATAACTATAAAAATAAACGAATATAACTTTAAAATAAACTTGAATATAAACATTTAAATAACATTAAATAAACTTGAATATAAACATTAAATAGACTTGAATATAACTATAAAAATAAACGAATATAACTTTAAAATAAACTTGAATATAAACATTTAAATAAATTTTATTACTTACAAAAAACAATTTAGTAATTATATTCTTCTCTACCCTTGTTTATTTTATGGAGAAAGATGAGCCTAACACTACATTTACTTCTATTCCTGCAGCTTTTTGGTGGTATGTATTTTGATATTTAATTTAATAATTTAACTTTTATATTCAGGTGCCTTTTTTCACAAACAAAATGGGTGCCTCAAACAGCTTGTATTTTTAAAAATTAAAAAATTATAAATTTTTTAAAATTAATTTTTTTAAGCTGGAAAGATTGTTGGTGGAGGTGCAATCACTTGTGGTGTTTTAGTATTAGCATTGCCCATAGCTATCTTGGTAAATAAATTAAAAAAAAGTGTTAAAATTATTCTATTTTCCTTTTAGGTAAATAATTTTATGCAAGTAGTTCGGCTAAGAGAAGAAAAATTAATTAGACAACAATATTATGTAACTAATACAGCCAGTGGTGGTTTAGTAGTTAATGGTGGTGGTGGTGAACATAGAGTATAAAGAATATTTAATTTTTTTGAAACATTCCATTTTTATTTTGTATTTAGTAGAGAATAAAAAATTCTATAAAATAGTTTCAGATTTTATTTAATTCTAAAAAATCGATATATTGATTTTATCGATTTTTTGGACTTGGAAATATTTTTTTAAAAAATTATAAATTCTAAAAAATCAATAAAATCGATATATTGATTTTATCGATTTTTTGGACTTGGAAATATTTTTTTAAAAAATTATAAATTCTAAAAATCAATAAAATCGATATATTGATTTTATCGATTTTTTGGACTTGGAAATATTTTTTTAAAAAATTATAAATTCTAAAAAATCAATAAAATCGATATATTGATTTTATCGATTTTTTGGACTTGGAAATATTTTTTTAAAAAATTATAAATTCTAAAAAATCAATAAAATCGATATATTGATTTTATCGATTTTTTGGACTTGGAAATATTTTTTTAAAAAATTATAAATTCTAAAAAATCAATAAAATCGATATATTGATTTTATCGATTTTATCTTTGCTAACTCATATATTACTACCGTATTTTATTAAAACATATAAAGCAAACAAAAAATAACAAAATATATCTTTAAATCTAAACTTTCTTTCCTTGTTGCCTCAACAAATATAACCTTAAACTTTGCTGGCGATCTCGGAATGATCGTTGTCGATTTTTGCCTCGCATTTTGTGCTGAACCATTTTAAAGTTTTTGCGTTTTGCTAGTTCTCGATTGGTCCGACCAACATGAGCTCCCTTTAAAAATTTTTGTTTAATTAAAATTTAACTTTTAAAATTGAAAATAAAATTTTAAAAGTTTTAAAATTATTTTAAAATTATCTAAATAATTTTAAAATAATTACAAAACACAAGGAAAAATAAATGACACAAGAAGGAATCGAACCAATGTCTTCACCACACAAAACCCACAACTATACCACTACACCAACACAACAACATTTATAATTCCGTTAAATTTAAATTAATGTATTCAAGTTTTACCCTTTTCTTCGGTTTAGCATAAGTTGTTTTTCTATCTTCTCTTCCTAAACGAACTTGTTCCATTCTTTCTTCTTTTGTTTGTTTACGTTTTTTGCTGAAATGTTCAATATCTTTTAAGCGTGGTAAACCATCGATTGTTGTTGATTCATCTTTTTTTTGTTCAATTTGATTATTTTCATCATCTTCATCTTCTGACTAAAATTTAGAAAATTAAAAAAGAATTAAAATAAGAAGTAAAATAAATTTTAAACCCTAACTATAACAGGGTGATTTCCATTCTTGAATTTTTGCTCAAATTTTCAACTTTTAGATTATATTTTAAGTTATTTTTTTAAAGTAGCTTTACACATAAAATGGAACAAAGCAAATTTGCCCCATTAATTAACTAACTATAATATATTCAAATTAAAAATAAAAACCTTGTTGTCCATTAATTCATCATCGTCCTCAGATTCCTCCATCTCCTCATCTTCTTCATTTTCAACAAGTTTTTGTTTCGGTGGAGGTCGTCCTCTATCTTTATGATGCAATAAATGAGGCTTTTTAGCGCGTAAAAGTACAATTAATGAATGGACAGCTGTAGAAAGATTTTTGTTGTGAGTATGTTTATACTAATTGTGTAAAATTAAAAGAGTTATGTGGAGTAAAGCTCCAAAAGTATTAATTAAAAAATGAAACCTCAGCCAAATCTCTAACCATTCCTTCATTTGCAGCATCGGGACAATTTGAATAAATCTCTCTAATAGTATTTAATCCAACAGTTATTGCCTCGTCTGAATTGCGATCAGTGACAAAATTTTGAGCAATAACTCGGACCTAAAAAATTTAAAATAATAATAAATTTAAAAAATAAAATTAAACCAATTGTTCAACAAGATCAGAAGGCACAAATTCATGACATGCCTGTGCTGCATATAATAATAGACGAGTAACTTCTTTCTGTTTGGGTTGTAAGTAACGATGCAAGTATGAGTAGAAGCCAAGAGTTTGCAATTTATGGATTCCAATGACTCTGGCACAGAGAGAAATTTGTAAAAGTCTGCAAAATAAATTTATAATTTACTAAGATATTTTAAAAAATAAAAAACAACAAAAAAGAAACAATTCAAAAATAAATGCCGCTAGCAGGGATCGAACCTGCGACCTTGGGCTTATTAGACCCACGCTCTAACCGGCTGAGCTATAGCGGCACATGATGACAAACTTATTTTTTGTGTATTAGTACTATATATACTATGAAAATATTAAAGGGAAAAAATTCCTTAAAATACAAAACAAACAAAGATAAACTAAAAAACAACAAAAACAAACATAAAAACAAATAAACTTAAAAAACAAATAAAAATTACATTAAAAAAAACAAAAAAATATAGAAACCTGACAACATATTTTTCATTCCTCTTTTGTCCAGCCAAAAGTCCAAAGAGACGATCAGAAAACTTTTGTGGATCATAAATTGATCTAATTGCTTCTAAATTGCATTGAGAACGTGTAAGTTTATCACTAGATTTTTTTGTCCTTTTTTCTCGTCCTTCTCTTTTCTTTGCTTCATCCAATTGTTTTTTGCGTTTTCTTGTCTTTTTTGTGTATTTGTGTTGCTGCATTAATTCACGAAGTGATCTATTAGAAAAAAATAATTTAGAAAAATCAGAAAATAATTCAGAAAAATCAGAATAAATCCAAAATTTGCCAGAAAAATTTCTCAGAAAAAATCAGAATAATATAAAAAATAAATACTTATTTTTTGTGCCAATTTCACTGTCATCACTGCTATCACTATCCTCACCATTTCCTTGCTCATTTTTACTAGACCCAAGGAAAAAACGCATTGCTGATACCTTCAATAATTTTTTTAATATTTAAATAATTTTTAAAATTAAAAAAAACCTGTATTCTCTGTATACGATCAAAAAATACACAATCTGCTAATATATTCACCACTTTTTCAGTTTGCCAAAATTGTTTTTGATAAGCATAAATTAATACCATTTGAGCAATTCTAGCACAAATAGGCTCATTTTCAGCATTTTGAAGCATACAAAAAAGTTTTTGTTTGAGAAGAGAGGAATCCTTTAAAGTTAAAAATTTAAAAAGATTTCAAAATTTTAAACCTGTACACTAAAAGCCAATCGTTTCTTTTTACTAGTACGTTTCCTTACAGTTCTACAACAAGAAACAAATTTATTGATGGCATGCAAAATTAAAGTTCTTGGAAAATAAATTATTAAGTCATTTAAAAAATTAAATTAAAAAAAAACCTCAGTGCTTTATCTTTAAATTTCAACAAAATAACAAATAAATCCATTGTAGTGCTTATGCCAATTACTTTAGCCTTTGTGAAAAAACAAATCACCTTTGTAAATTCAATCCTTATTGTTGGAGATTGTGGGCCTTTTAGCGACGAAATAATCAAATTAATAAAGACATTTTTGTCTGAAAAATAATTTAATAATAAAACAATGGAAAGGTAAAATTAAAAATAATAAAGTTTTCAATTATTCCACTGCCCTGCCTATTTTTTTTAAATAAAAAATTATTTTTAAAGTTAACCTTTTAATTGTTTAAAAATTTTGACAATTTCTTTAAGTTGTGAAATAATTAATTGATCAGTTGATGCATTTTTAGAACACTCAAGTTTTTGCAAATTAATCATTTCAATAAATTGTTGTAATTTTTGCTGTTCTTCCTCCATTATGTCTTAATATTTTTAAAATATTTAATTAAAATAGTGAATAATATAAAATAATTGGTTAACACAACCACTTAAAAAAAAAGTTAAAATAAAAAAAAATAAAAGCATTTAATTAAAAATAAAATCAACAAAATTAAAATAATTTTTTAGCCATTATTCTCGCGTATATTTTCAGGTTCTTCTACATTAGTCCATCGAGTACTCTAAAATTGAATTTTAAAAAAATTAAATAAGAATATAAAATTTTACATTGAACTCTCGCCTTCTTGTATTTTTCCGATAGACTGGCGTTGTATTTGGGACAACATGGAATTTTGCATATTTTCCTCGAAATTTACTATATGCCAAAACCATATCAACAGAAGGAGAATCTTGTAACCAGAAGAATTGAGTCCTTAAAATTATTTTTAAATTAAATCATAATTTTTATTTAGTTAAAAACATAAATTTTTAAAATTTAAGGGGGAGAAGGTTCGAATCCGTTTGAGGGTTTTAATTTTTTTAATCAAAAAACGTTTTTAAATTCGTCAAAAAAATGTTTAGTTTAACTTAAATAATATTTTTAATTGAAAAAAACCTCAATTTGTTATGTAAATGTATTTGGTCAAGACGACGCTGTTCCCATTTCTCCCAATATTTCCAGCCATCACGTTCTGGATCCATATCCTCCAATTCCTAAATTTCTTAAAATAAAGTAATTAAAAAAAGAAAAATACTTTGCATGGTTCAAGATCCAATTTAAATATCCAATCAGGATATTCAGAGTTTGGACGAATTGCTGGCCCAGGACTATCATCTACAAAAGAATTTTAAATTTATTTTGGTTAAATTTTGAGGTTGTGGGTTCGAACCCGCTCAGGGGTTTTTTAAAGTTAATTGGACCTAATAAATCAAAATAACTTAAAAATTGAAAAAAAGGTTAGTTGATGTCAGAAAAAATTTTTTTAAAGGTAAAAAACGGAATGCCCTTCATTAAATTTTCACAAATTTATTTCCAAAAAATCAAAAACTAGTTAAAAATATAAACCTTCAAGTTTGTAATTTACATAAGCATATTTGCATAATTTTTCAGCATCGTTATCAACATAAGATTCTTCTTGATCTGATGGAAGTGAAGAACCTCTTGCTCTCGGTAAAGGTTTAGGTTGGACAGCAGCAAATCCTTGTTGTTTATTAATTATTCCAAGCAATTTATTTGAGCGAGCAAGACGAGAATAAATTTTTAAAATATTAAATTCCATTCTACAAAAATATTAAAATTGATAATTGGTCAAAAATGAAAAGAAAAATATCAAAATAGAAATAATTAATAAATAAAATAAACAATCATACAAATATTTATTTTAATTTAGACAAAAATATCAAATAAAAAACAAAGCACTTGTATTATAGGGTTTAGCGGAAATATATTTAAACAATCTAAAAGATAAGAAATACTCTTGTAGAATATTTTTAGGGAAGTTTTGCGCATTAGAATTTGCTTAAATTTTCCCGCAAAAATGAAAAGAACCTTTATAGGTTTTAAAAATCCAATTTAGGCTAATTAAACAAAATTTCAAAGAACCAACTTTTTTGACAATTTTATAACTGTTTTGTACAAGTAATCGTTAGTATAAAAATGTTTAATATAACCTAAATACTCAGGGTATGGTTAAAATTCGTTAAAGATCAGGAATTTAATCCCAAATGTTCAAAAAAACCCTAAACCCTCTATAAACATTTTCCCCTATATTTTCAATATTATGTATTTAATCTTATTAAATTTAATAAACTTTTATTTCTTCTGCAAAGTGTCCAAATGCTTACATACTTCAGCGAAAATGTCTTCAACAGATCCTTCCGCATTAATCTAAAATATGTTAAATAAAAATAAGTTTTATTAAAAATAAGAAACCTTAGCCAATTTTCCTTTTCCCTCATAATACTCTACTACAGGTTTTGTTGCATCATAAAAAGTACGCAAACGACTACGAATAGTTTCTTCATTATCATCTTCTCTTCCACTAGTTTTTCCACGATGTATTAAACGTTTGACAAGTGTTTCTTCAACAACATCAAAGAAAATAACCAAATGGCTTTGAGATAACTGATGTGAGAAAATTAATTTGTTAGAAATTTTTTAATGAAATTTAATTAAAAAACCTTGTCTTCAAAACGCTTTCCTTGATCAACATCTCTAGGATATCCATCAATTAAAAATCCTTTAGCCCCTGCTTCAACAGCTTTAAGCATCGCCTTTTCAACCAAATCTAGCACCAAATCCAATTCTACAAGTTTACCAGCCTTTATAGTTTCAGAGAATTGTAAGCCTAGAGGAGAGCCTGAAGCAACTTCTGCACGCAACAAATCACCGGAACTTTAAAAATAAAAATTATTTTTATCATAAACAGTCAAAAAACAGTTTAAAAGTCAATACTTAAAAATATCAAACCTCAGATGAGTGTATCCATATTTTTTGACGATCAAATCACATTGCGTACCCTTTCCACTTCCTGGACCTCCAACAATAAAAATAATTGGCAAATCTTTGTTTAAAATAGGCGGCATTACTTTTAGAGTTTATTTAAACTATTTTATTACTAAAGCAAATTAAAAAAGGATTATTAAAATGAAGTTTTGTAAAAATAATTTGCAAATTGAATTCTCAACAAAATGAACTAAAAATAAAATTTATAAAATAGAAATAAAAATTGATTCATTCTTTGAAGAAAAATGCTGCGACTCGTACAAAAGGCTAACACAATTGCACGACATTTCGTCTCTACGGCAAAAAAACTACATTACGTTTACCCGAATCAACAATCTTTTTTGCCTTTGTGACGAAATGTCGTCAATTCTCGTCTTTTGGTCGGACACGAATCTCCTTTTTTTATTCTCTCTCTCTCTTTTTCTTGTCATTCAGGACATTTTGGTGCACCATTCAAACTTGGACACTTTGATACAAACAAAAATTATTGGTAAAATATACTTTCTGGATTAGATTATTCCGGATTTGTGATAGATAAATAGTTTGACTGGATATTTTTCTGGACTAAAAACAAATAAAATATTTTTATATTTAATAAAAAACACAAAAATTTCCGGAAATTATTTATTTATCTAAATATTCATAAAATACAAGTAAAATAAAAGTTATATTTGTATAGAAATTACTTTAATCTATTTTATAGGTATTTGAAATATTAAAAAAAATTAAAGAATATTTAGTTGTTTTTAATTAAAAGAAGAAGTGCCCCATTGTTTTGTTATTTTAACTGTTTTTACATTCTTTTATTTTATCCTCCATCATTATATAAAAGCTTATATAAATTAATTATTGGGGACAATCCATATAAGTAATTGTAGCTTTTACCCATCCAGAAGTATCTTTAAATCCAAAATAATCCTGTACCTCCCCAGTTACATCAAGTTCATTATATTTGAGATAATCAGTTTCGTCCATTATTGGAATTGTAAGTCTAAAATTTTTTAAAAAATTAAAAATTTTTTTAAAAAAATTTACGTCTTTCCAGTTGTTGGACATTCAATTTTAACACATTTATTTACGCAAACGTCATCATTAAGAATATAAGCAACTTTACCTCCTGGAAGATCTTTTACGTTTGAACATACCCATCTTTGTTTATTTGAATTATATAAACTTTTATCTGAAAACAAAGCTGAGCCAACAGCGGCATGCATTGCCTTAAAAGATTTTTTTTTTAATTTTTTTATTTAAAAAAATTAAAAAAAAAACAAACATAATATACTCCAAGACCACATTGACCATTATATCTATCCATTGCTTTTTCTGCTTCAGTATATCTATGATGTACAAAACGTCCATTTGTTATTGGTTTATTTTTGTATTTATCAAATGATCCACAACTGGCTTTTGTTAAATTAGTTTGTTGGGGTGTATATAATGGACGAACAACACAATCTGTACAACCTGGTGGACATATTTGACTTTCTTGAAAGGCGATTGTGCCCTTTTTAGAGACAGGGACATTTGCGGATGCTGGCACAACACATTTGGTAGAATTAGATAATTTTATTATTGAAATAAAAATTGAAAGGAAAGCTAATATAAATAATTTTTTAAACATTTTTTTAAACTAAATTTTTTTTAGTTTATTTATTTGAATGAATGAGTTTAATTGTAAATTAAAGTTATTTATATATTGAAGATTACGCACGTTTAAATAATTGTCATATGATATTGAATAATAATTTTTGAAATTATTACTTGAATAATTAAAAAAAAAGTTTGTTAAATTTTTTAGTCAAATTAGATATTGAATTTTATATTTTAATTTCAACGTGGATTTTTTTTGTGGTAGTAATAGAGTTAAATAAATATTAATTGATGTAAAAATTTAAGTAATTAAAATTTAATTTTTTTTTAATTTTTTATTTAATTCAAATATTCCAATGAACAAAGCTTTTTTTAAATTTAATTCATACGTTGTTTAATATGCGTAACTTTTTTTTTTAAAAAAACGTTTAAAATTAAAAAAAAAATCAGTTAAACAAACAAAAAATTTTTTAAAAAAATTTGTTAGGCAAAAAAAATATTTATTTTTTTATACAATAACGGATGAACATATATGTGGCTTTGAGAGAAAGAATTTTATAAAAAATAATCGGATATTCTCTTCTTAATAATAGTTAATAAATTCCACGTACTAAATATTTTAAAAACTCATGTTTAAATTAATTTAAAATTAATTTAAAATTAATTTTTAAATTTAAATTAATGTTCAACCATTCAACAAAGCTTCTTTTATTTTTTATCTCGTGGAATACGTGGAAACTTTTTTTTAATAAATTTTGGCCATATTTAAATCGAATAATTTTACAAATAAATCATTAATTATAATTTAATAAAATTAAAAATTTAAAAATGATGATAAAAATATTTCTTACTTTCCTTTTTATTACTGTATTTTTAAATACACTTTCTGAAGCTAAACCAAAACATATATGTAATGGCAGCCCACAAACTGCAACAAAAACACCAAATAACAATGGAAACAATGTTTTACCAACAAAACCAAATAACAATGGAAACAATGTTCCTCCACCAACAAAAGCACCAAATAACAATGGAAACAATGTTTTACCAACAAAAACACCACCAAAAAACAATGTTCCTCCACCAACAAATAATAATGGTGGTTATGACTATGTTTCCCCAATAAATACAAATATGGCAGAAAAAATTACCAAACAATACCAAGAAAATGTTAAATGTCCACCAACTTCAAAAAATTGTTATATTCGTCCATTATATACACCACAAGAAACTGGTTTAGTAAAAGCTTCACGTGGGGTTATTGATCAACATTTAAATAAACCAATGCGAGGAAATTTCACATTTCATCATTATACTGAGGCTGAAAAAGGAACTTCTGGTGGTGAATGTGGTCTTGGAGTATCATATGTTAGTTTTTTTAATTTTTATTAATTGATATTTAATTAATAATTTTAATATTTAATAATCTACCTATTTTATTTATCTATTTTAATAATTTTTTTTTTATTAAGGCAATGCATGCTGGTGTTGGTAGAGCTTTGTGGGATACTTATGGTAAAGGTTCATTGGTACGTTTTGAAAGATATTCAAAATTATTTTATATATTTATAATAATATTTATTAAATAAATATACATTTAAATAATAAAAAAATTTTTTCAAGTGGGTTGAAGGTGGTGTAGATTTGTGGGATAAAGCTGATAAACGTCAAGGTGTATGGACACGTTCTAATTTGAAGGATCTAAAAGTTGATCATTATATTCGTGATGATGCAGTTTGTATTAATAAATGTGTCAAAATTGAATGCTCAAAAAGTGGAAAGACGTAAAAATTTTTTTAAAAATTTTAAACTTTTTTTAAATTTAATTTTTAGACTCACAATTCCAATAATGGACGAAACTGATTTTGAGAATCATGAAACTCTTGATTTATCTTATGATGCATTTAAGTATTTAGAAACTAATGAGAATGCTGGATTGGTACCTGCTACAATTACTTTTATGGAATGTCCTCAATAATTAATTTATTTAAATGCTCTAAATATAATATAATGGACGGGGGGTTTTATTTTAAAAATAATGTAAAAAAAAACACTCAAAACAACAATAATGACTTTTTAATTTAAAGGATATTTTCTTTAATAATTTTAATTATTTCTATATATACATATTTCTACATCTTTAATTTTTCTTGTATTTTACGAATATATCTTTTTTAGATAAATAAATAATTTTCGGAAATTTTGTTTTTTTTTCAATGTAAAAAGGGTTTGATTATTTAATAAAAATATTTATTATAATTTATAAAATTAATTTAAAAAATAAATATTTAAAAATAGATAATTAATTAATTTTTCTCATTTATTAAATTGAGGTTTATTTATGTTTCTGCTCTTCGGCAAATACCGTATCTTAATTTAAAATTTAAAAAAAAAAATATTAAAAATTGTCCAAATTTAATTAAATATATTTTTAAATATAAATATTTAATTAATTTTTTTAATTTTTAAAATATTTATTTATTTAACCTTTAATCTCGCTACTGAATTTTCTTGAATAAAAAAGGCAGTATTTTGATGTGTCCATTCTATTGGATTATTATTTAAACGTTTATCAATAAATTCATCTGGCAAGTTTTTATTTGTTCCCTTATTTGATGGATTTTTAAATGGAATATCATCACGTATCTGTTAATTTAATTAATTTTTGTAATATTTTTTAAGTAATTTTGCTTAAAATATTTATTTTCTGTAGTTAAAAATTTTTAAAATAAATTTTAAAAATTGGTATTTAATTTTTAATAACTAAATAATTTAATTTTAAATACATATATATGTATAGCTTTGTTTATATAAAAATTAAATTAAAAAAAATTTTTTTAAAGTTGCATTGTAATTTTTACTTAACGTCTCGTAGGCCTTTTAATGTGCCTTCTATTATTTTCAAATTAAATTAATTTATTTTTAAATTAATATGTATGTATAATTAAAACGGTACTTACGTATTTTCCCTAAGCATTTTTGCGGACTTTTTTTGCGGACAAATTAATTTTTTCATTATAAATAAAAAATAGACTAAAAAATTAAATAAGATTTTATTATTCAAATTGTCTATTTATATATAAATTTGTCCGCAAAAAAAGTCCGCAAAAATGCTTAGGGATAAATACGTAAGTACCATTAAAACATTATTATTTTATTATTTAAATTTAATTTTTTTTTCACCTCTGCGTGATATTGTATAACTCCAGGGTTGTCTTTATAACGATCACATGTATGTCTAATTAATCCATTATAACCACTCTCTCCAATTTTTAAAAGAGTCCAATCACCCGTTTCATTTTGAAAATAACATCCTTTTTTTTTAAATTTATTTTTTTTTAATTAAAAAAATTTTAAAAATTAAAAATATCCTTCAAACACCTTTTACCCAACGACCAGTCTCTAAACATAACCACTGAAATATTCCTTGGCGAAATTCTTCACCAACATGTTTAATTTCTGTTTCATTTATTATACAAAGAGGCTCTAAAATTTAAATTTTAAAATATATTTATAATTTTTTTAAATATTTAATAAATATTATTATTAATTAAATAACAAGAAATGTTATCAAAATAATTTAAATTTTTAAAAAATAATTTTTAATATATTTTAAATATTATTAGGTTAATTAGGCGAAAGAAAATTTTTTTTTAAATTAATTAATTACGTGCCCAATTCAAATTTCTGTCTAATATCATTAATTTCACAAGCAGCCCAAAAGCCATCAATGCTTTCATTTCTCCCGACAGCCAATTGTTTTTGATTTTGAAATTTATTTTTTTTATTAGCATAAGCTTCTACTGGGATTTGGCAGCCAACAAAAGAGGCATCGGAACTATATATTTTTAAAAATTTTTAAAATTATTTTTGATTTTATATAAAATATTAATTGATTTTTAAATTATTTAATTAAATTAAATAATTTATTTTTATTTTTTAAATTTATTTTTATTTTTTAAATTTATTTTTAGTTAATTAAAAAAAAATTTTTTTTTTAATTGCCCATCTGTTGAAGAACAACGATACATCCAAATTTCCTCATCTATCCAACTTTCTCCTTGATTACGACATGCACCATACCAATCTTTACAGTCACACTTTGCTGTTTTAATTAGAAAAAATATTTTAAAAAATATTTTTTTTAAATCACACCAGGAACAATTTCTTTTCCTTCTACCACATTTTGAAGGTTAATTAAATTAATTAATAAAATTATTATTAAAATCATTTTTAAATAAAATTATATATTAAATTTGAATAATAATTCTAAATTAAATTATTATTTTGATAAAAATGTTGGTTCTTCTGTTTAATAACTTTTGGTGTATAATTTTAATAAAATTAATAAATATTTTTTTAGTTATTAAAATTAATTATATTAAAAATATATTTTAAATTGTTATTTAAGGACTCAATTTCGACTAATATTTTTAATAAATATTTTTTAAATTAATATTCGATTTTTAATAAATTTAATTAATATATGATAATTATTTAGTAAAAATAGAATAATTATATTATTATTATATTCTAGTTGTTTTATTTTAACCACACACAAAATTATAATTTATTTTATAGCAGCTTATATCTCGTTAATATATTATAACTTGTTTAATATTTTAATTAAAAAAAAAACTTTTTTTCTCTTTTTTAATAAATATATAGAATTGTTAATTGTTTTTTATTAATTAGATTTTATATTAAAAAATAATTTGTTGATTATAATATTTTTTATTATTATTATTTTGTAAATTTAAAAAAAACTAAAGTAATATAAGTATTATTATTTTTTTTATTAAATAGATTTTTTATTAAAAAAGAAATTGTTGATTATAATATGTATTTTTTATTATTTTGTAAATTTAAAAGACAAATGTTCTTAATAAGTACTTTATAATATTGTTAATAATTTTAAAAAAGTATTTTTTAATAAATATATTTAGAATAAAAGTTTAAGGAAATTATAATTTTTTCTCTAATTCTTTTCCTTTGTTATATTTCGGTTTATTTTTGCGAATATATGGGGCGTTCACCTAAACAACATTTCCGGAATAGAAAGAGTGTGAAAATTAAGAGAGTGGGAAAAAGGAATAGAAAATAGTGTAAATAAAAGTTGTTTTCACGTGTGCTTTAATGGGTGTGCTTTTTATTTTTTTATTTAATTTTTAGATATTTTTAATGATTTCAAATATTCAAAGAAAACCTAAAAAAGTGAAATATGCATTGTTGTTAGCATATCAAGGACAAAAATATTATGGAATGCAGGTTTATTTTATTTTTTTAAGAGAATTAGAGAGAAATTTGATGAATTTTAGTTTCAACGTAATTCTCAGTTTCCCACTATTGAAAGCAATTTATTTGATGCAATGGAAGCGAACGGTTTTATAAATAAAGAGAATCGTAATAATTTATTTGATTGGCAATTTCAACGAGCTGCGAGGACAGATCGTTCAGTTTCTGCTGTTGGACAGGTTTTTATTTAAAATTAATTTTTTATTTTTTGGTTATATGATAGCTTATTCAAAAGAGCTTTTCGAACTGAGTCTAATAAGATAAATATCATCGAATTTGGTTCTAAATAAAAAAGATTATTAACGATTGAATATAGGTGATTACCGCGGCTGCTCCCTAGTTGCTCGGTTTAAATTAGTTATAACTTTGTTAACATCAACAAAATTTCGTTGATTTTGATCTCATTAGACTCAGCTTGACGAGCTCTTTCGAATGAGCTATCATATGTACATTCTATAAAAATAAATTTTTAACTTCAAAAAAAAAAGACGTGATACAATTCTTTAAAATTTAATTCTATTTTTTATTTAAAATTTTCTCTCAAAATTAATTTTTTAATTTAGATTTGTTCTATGCATTTACCTATGGATCAAAATTTTCTTGAAAATGGGCCGCAACTTTTAAACAATTCTCTTCCTGAAGATATTCGCGTTTTTGGAATTAAACGAGTGGTATATAATTTAATTAATTGAAAATATTTTGAGGTTATTTTTATAAAATAGAGGTTTTTTTACGTTTTTAAACAAAAAATTCTCTTCCTTTTTTATTGATATTTTCGTTTTTATTATTTTTTTATAAAAAAATATTTAATTTATTTTAGACACCTTCATTTCATTCTCAAAAATTGTGTGATTCCCGAAGTTATTCATATACATTGCCTACATTTTCTTTTGCTTCTATGGATGAGGTTTTTTATTTATTAATTTTTTTAACTTTTAAAATTCTCTAATTTTCTTTAGTTAACAAATGATGAATATCGAATTTCCCCTGAACGTATTGAACAGCTAAAAGAAATACTCCATTGTTATATAGGCAGTCACAACTTTTTTAACTACACTTCTGGACTGTTTGTTTATTGTTTATTTAGTCTTTTTTTTTTGTTAGCAAATATGTGGGGCTGTAACTCAGTGGTAGAGTGCTTGCTTAGCACTTTTCTAATTTGCAAGAAGTCGCCGGTTCAATTCCGGCCAGCTCCAGTCGATTTTTTCTGTTATTAAAAATCATTCTTAAAAATTTAAATTTCCTCAAAATTATTTATAAACCTTCTTTTAATTTTTTTTAGTGAATTCACAGATCAGTCTGCCCGTCGTGTTATTATTTCAATTTCCACAGACGAGTAATTATTTTTTTAATAATATTATTTTTTTATTAATACTTTTCAGACCATTTCTTTATACTGATCCATCAACTCAACGTCCTTTTGAATTTTTGAGAATTAAAATACGTGGACAAAGCTTCATATTGCATCAAATAAGGAAGTTAATAGGTTTTTTTTAAATTTATTAAATTTTGAAAATTTTTTTAAAGGGACAGTAATAGCAGTTATGCGTGGATTTATGCACAAAAGTGATATTGGACGTTCTTTTCTTAATGATGGACGAATGGATATTCCAAAAGCTCCCGGTCTTGGACTTTTATTAGGTTTTTTTAATTTTTATTTAATTAAATTTTATTAAAAAAAAGAACGTCTTCACTATGACCGTTTTGAAGATCGTTTTTTAAAAACTCATGGTTCTCTAAATAATTGGGGAGAAATCATTGAAAATCAACTTTTACAATTTCGAGATGAGATGATTATGGATAATATTTTGAAGGAAGAGTGCAGTACCAACAAGTATTTTTTTTAAAGTTTTTTTAATTTTTATATTTATTAGTATGTTTAAGTGGATTGAAACATTACCAACACATAATTATATTACAAACCCAGAAGATGTTGAAAATGTTGTTGAAAATAATAATAATTTTAAAAAAGTTGAAGAAAATGAAGAAGAATTTGATGACCAAGTTAGGAGAAAAAGGAGTAAAATAGCTGTTGATTAAAAATTGTTTTGTTTTTTTTTCGTTTTTAAATTATTATTTTTTTTAATTAGAGTAAATTTATATATACATATGTGTATTAAATAAAAAATAATTGAAAATTTTTTTAGTTTTATTTTTATTGATAGTTGAAGGATTATCTTTCTTATCTCTTAATTAAGTACTCGATTCGCAGCATAAAAATTTTTTTTTTAAATTAAATAAATTTAAATAAAATGTATATATTAATTTAATTTTAAACATTTATGTTAATATAATTTAATTTTAAAAATTATTAATAATTTACTATTTTTTATTTTAATTGTATATATAATGTAGGTAGTCGTTTTCAATTCTCTTTATAAATTTTGCAAGTCTCTCTCTTGTACGCAAAATTTTTTTTTTAATTTTTGATAAATAATATTATATTTTTAAATATTTATTTATTTTTTATTTTGTACAAAAATATATATTTTTAATTTTGTATAAATAATATTAATTGTTCAAGGTGAGTAAAAATGTAACCACATTTCTTGCACTTCCATTCAAATTCGTCATTAAAATATTTAGAAAAATAAAATTTATTGTTATAACATAATTGTTTTTGTTCCATGATTATTAGTTAAATAATAATAATAATTATTATTAATTTTTTATATTTATAATTATTTTAATATCTATTATAAAAGTATCTTTTTTTAAATTTTATTTAAAATTTAAAGTTACAATTAGAGCTAGGAATTTTGAAAAAACCGGGACCGGGAAACGGGAAATTTAAGAATGGAACGACCGGGAGGGACCCGGGACCGGGAAAACCGGGAATTCCCGTTCACTTTTTTTCCCGGTCAAAAAAAGACCGGGTCCCGACCGGGAAACCGGGAAATTTAATTTTTTTAAAAACAGTATAAAAAATTGAAAAATGTTTATAATCATATCAATATAAGATTTAATAAATGTAATTGAGTGATGGAATAGCTTTGTTCAGAAATATAATCATTTCTGCAGTCTCAGGAGTTAAACTTGATCTCTTATAATCGTAAGTATCACGCGCGGTACTGAACAATGTTCACTAGCAACACTGGTAGCAGGTGCCGTAAGGAAGCGACGAGCGATTAAAGCCAATTTCTGGAATGTCATCTCATTTTCTCTCCACCAATCTAATGGGTTCGCTCTTGGATCCAAACTCGGCACTTCCGAATAAATTTTTATCTCTTGTTCTATTTCTTTGTTTTCTTGAGAAACTGTACATTTACTAGAACTAGCAACTTCTAAAACATCAAAAAATGTAAGTGATTGTTTGGCAACTGGACTCAAACATTCAAGCTCGTCTTCTAATTCAATATTTTAAATATAAAGAATTAATTCCGTCAAAAATTAAATAATTTTACTTTAGTTTCTTCCTCTAAAATCCAATTGGTGACCCTTGCAAGAAATAAAATTCGATCATCTGAACAACTGTGTTTGAATCTCGGATCGACAAAAGTTAAAATTGAATGAAGTCTGTTAAAAGGAATTATAAATTTTAAATATTTTTGGAATTATTTGTCTGTCTCTTTTGAAATAAATCTTTTTTTAAGACCATCAATAATACGTGGTTAATTTTATTTTTGATTATTAAACATTTATATTTGTTCTAAAATTAGACTCTATTTCGCTTTTATGTAAGAAACGTAACGCCAAACTAAAAAATTTGCGCCAAACTAAAACAATTTAATTAAAATATTATTCCCGGTTTCCCGGTGCAAAAATGTCCGGGATCGGGAACGGGAAACGGGAATTGAAAGTTGACCGGCCGGGACCTGAACCGGGAAAACCGGGTATTCCCGATCCCGTTTTCATCCCGGTGACTCAAAAAAAGCCGGGAAAAAGGACCGGGAAACCGGGAAACGGGATCGGGACCCGTTCCCGTTCCTAGCTCTAGTTACAATTAAATATAAAATTTATTTAGCGTTTTGGCTCTAACGCTATTTTTTAAATAATTAATACAATTATTATTTTCAAGCAATTATTATTTTTATTTTAAGTGAAAAAAGATTATTAATATTTTATTTATTAGTAAGTGTAGAAGAAGAAGAAAAAGATTTTTTAGTTTATAAGGAAGGCAAGGAGAAATGGTCGTGAAGTAGTTTTATTTATTTTAAATATGGCTTTTTATTAATTTTTATACAAAATTTTTTTTTTAAATTTTTCTTTAATTTCCTTGTTTTTCCATGTTATATTTCCAATTTTAAAGTTCTTTTTTTTATTATAAATTCTTCTGTAGTAATATACATATATAAAGATTTTTTAATTTTTATTATTGTGTAGTCCAAATATATTTTTTGCTTACCAAGCAAATGAATAGTTCGTGGAATAACAGTATATATGATAAATATGCATATTTATAAAAGACATATAATTCGACAAAATGTTTCTGCTGGACTTTTAAAAGTATACGAGCATATTGTGCTGGTTAATTTTAAAATTTAAATTAATTAAATAATTAATTAATTAAATTATTATTTTATTAAAATTTATTAAAATTTTTATTAAATTAAGTAAAATAAAATATTTAAAAAATAAATTATTAGGTTACAAAATATTGTGTTGCGCATCCTCCCAATATTTTTTGAGAATTGAATTAATAAAATTATAAATTAGTAGTTCATTATTATTTTTTAAAAATTAATTTTCTATTTTAAAATATATTATTTTTATTAACACACATCGTAAAACATTATTTAATTACTATGAATTACTAAAAAAATGTTTTCGACTATATCTATTCGTTTTTTTGAGCATTGAATATTTTCCTTAATATATTTAATTACTTTTGTATTATTTTTTAAATAAAATTTAGAATTTTAAATTAATTGGATTTTTAATTTAATTAAAAATAAAATAATATTAAATAAATATTAAATTATTGGAGGAGTTAAGAATAGGTAATTTGGTTTCCAAATTTTGTAGTTCACAATCAATTTAGAAGAATTTGTTAAAATTCAGTCTTTTAATAAAAAAAATAATTTCTAATAATAAAAAAAAATAATTTTTTTTTTAATTTAAATTATTATTTTCTTTTTTAAAAATTTAAATAAAAATGCAGAAAAATACGATGTAAACTGATAGACATAGAAAAACGTTCTTTCCACAGAATTCATGATAATTTTATTTATTATTTTTATATATTTTTAAAAATGAATTTTGTAAAGTTACGTAAATAAAAAATTAAATTAAATACTTTATTATAAGTATTTTTATAACTCAAATGTTTTGAATCTGCATAAAGCCAAGGATAGGTAGATTCATCTCCTCTTTTTATTTTTTAATCAATTAATAAAATTTAATATTTTATAAATATTAAATTTTAATAAATATAAAATAATTTTTAACTTGTTGTTTTTATTATATTTAATTATTTTCTTTTTTTGTAAAATCATAAAATAATATTTAAATAAACAAATATAAATAATAATTTAGGAAATACATTTTTTCATTAAAAAAATGTAATAAAAATTTTTTTTAAATAAAATAAATATTAAAATAATTTAATTTTCACTTGTTATTATTAATCAATTTTATATATTTCTCTAATTTTTAATCCGATCACAAAGAGAGACAGATCAAACACTCCTACAGCTTTAGTAAAATTTATTAGTTTATATCCATAAAATATATATATTATTTTCTCGCTCAAAATAATAATAATAATATCGTTAAAATTAACAAAAATAATAATATTTTATTTTTCTCATATAAACCATCATCGCAGCAGCATTTTTTACTTCTTTAAAATAAAATAAATTTATATATTTTTTATAATATATTGAGAATGCGCAATAATCATTTTTATATCATTTTCTTCTAACATCAACAATTGATCACATAACATTGCTAGAAAATATATGTTAAAGCTGGGAGGATTTTTTAAAATTATTATTATTTTTTTTAAATAAAATTATATATAAATAATTAATTTATTAAATTGTTTTTTTTATTAATTTAACTATTTATTTAATTATTAATTTAATTATGATGTTGATTGACTCTGTTCTTCTTCTTTAAACATTTTATTAATTTATTTTTTTCTAATAAATGATATATAATTAATTAATTTAATTATGATGATATTTGATGTTCCTTCCTTGACCATTATATTTACTAAATTAATTATTATTATTTAAAAAAAATATATAATTAGTTAAGTTAATTGATAAAATTGACTGTTATCTCTTAAGGATTTTATTATTATTATTTTTAAAAATATTAATTTATTAAATTATTTTTTTAATTTTATTTTAGTAAAAATAATGCCATTATTATTATTAAATAAATTAATAAAATTTAATAAAAAACGACGGCAAAAATTAAATTATTTTCAACTTCAATTAATTAATTTTTTAATAATAATAATTTATTTTTTTAATTTAAATGTAAAAGCACAAGAAAAAGCTGAAGTCGATATTAGAGTTTCTGGGGCATGCAGTCCAAGTTATTATTTTATTTTTTTTTTCAAATTAAAATAAATTAATTTCTTAGTTTATCTCTCAAGGCGTGGAATTGATTTAGGCAAATACCGCTCATTAATTAAATTTAATCCAGACAAGGTTCAATTAATTCCAAAAAATCCTGTTATACCAGGATGTGTTAAAATCAAAGCCGAGGGTGTTGAAATAATTAAACCAATTAAAAATTTATTTGCAGAAGTTGAAATGAGAATTGGGGGAAGGTTTGTGTATTTTTTTATTTATTAAAAATTTACGTGTCCAATTTAATTTATAATTTTTAGAAAATAAATAAATTCTCCTTTAGGTTATAATTAAATAAATAATATTAAATTTAATTAATTAAAAAATATTAATTAATTTAACTAAATTAAGCCTTTAAAAGGGATAGGTTTAAATATATTATTAAATTAAAAAAATTAAATGTTTAATTAATTATTATTATTTTAATTAATAAATAATTATTATTATTTTAATTAATAAATAATTATTATTATTTTAATTAGTAAATAATTATTTATTAAATTATTAAAAAATATTTAAATACAAATATTATTAATAATTAATATTAATAATAAATAAATTGTAAATAAAGTATAATTTTAATTAAAAATAATATTATTATATATAACATAAAATTATTTAATTTAAAAAAATTAATTTAATTTTTAATTTATTTTTAATTTTATTATTTCAGTCCTGACCCAAACAATCCAACTCTGCCCTGTACAAAAAGAATAGATGATAGAGTTAATCAGTGTCCTTGTGCTAAAACTGAAGGATCATGGTTCTCTCACCCTCTTTAATTTTATTTTAAATTTTTTCCAAGTGTTTTTTGTGATTTTTGTCGTCAATTACGAGCACAACAATCAAAAGTTTCTATTACTGAAACTTTAAAAAGAAAATCAAATTTAAAAGAGGGGGAAGAACAATCTTCGATAGAAGAGCAATGTAAATGTGAAACTATGCAACCAGGATTGTATGATATTGAAACAGAAATGTGTACACCTGAATTGGATGATACTAAACAATATATTCCAATGGAATTACAAAATAATGTTTTGGATAAAACACCTGTGAGATTTTTTTAAATTTTTTTTTAAATTTTAATTATTTTAAATAAATTTAATTAATTATTATTCTACATATTTAAATATTATTAATTTATTTATTAAAAAAAAATTATTTTTTTAATTTTTTTAATTTAATTAAAAATTAATAAATAATTAATTTTAGATATCAATGTTTATTACTGTTTATTTAATGGATTTGCAAACTAATCCTAACGAATCATATTTATCTGCCTTTGGAAAAGCCATACTTCAGTAAAAAAAATTAAAAAAAATTTCTTTTTTTAATTTAAAAAAAAGTATTTGGGAAAGATAATTTATTTGTCAAATAAAATTACCACAAAAAAAAACATTTTTAAAATCCTCAGATTTGCTTAAATAAAAGCAATTTATTTTTTATTAATTAAAAATTTTAAGATTATTATTATTATTAAATTAATAATTAAAAAAAAAAATTCAAAGGAGAAGAATGGCACAAAGCACTGTTGCTTGTTTTCTTATGGGTTTAGATGTTACTCTTGGGGCTACTCAATCCCCCACACAAGCTCAACAACATACTACTTCTTCTGATTCCTCAAATGAAGAAGAATAAAAAATATAAAATTTTTTTTTATTTTAAATAATTAATTTATATTTATTTTTTTAAATATTATTTTTTAAAATTGTTAAATAAATTTATAAATTATTAAAAAAATAAGAATTTTTTTTCAATATAAAAATTAAAATGAAGATTGATAAATTATCATATAATAAATTTATTTCTAATAATTAAACAATTAATATCATCAAATGTTTGAAGATAGAAGAATCTTTTAGGTGTATAGTACGTCAACACACCTACTTATTTTAGTTTTTATTTTAAATTTAAATATTCGTACATAAATAGAAATATTTTTTCGTTAAATCATTACAAATATACAAAGAAGTATGTTTAATTTAAAATCAATTTTATATTAATTTTATTTACTTTATTATTTATTTATTAATTTTTAAATATTCATTATTAATTAATTTATTTTATAATAAATGTTATAATAATCAAAATATATTATAAATTAATTATTTTTATTTTTTTAAATTATTTATATACTTATATATTATTAATTTTTGTTAATATGTCTGCGCTAAATTAATACATTTTAAATAAATTAAATTAGAATAATTTTGATAAAATTTATATTTTATTATTATTTTATTTATTATTTATTTAATTTATGTAATATTATCAACATCATATATTAAGTAATTTTTGTTTATTTTTTAAATATTAATATGTCTATATTAAATTAAAATAATAATTATAATGTTTTTGTAAAATTGATTTATTTATAAAAATATATTAAAATAAAAGAATGAGAAAAGACTTAAAGAAAAGTCCTTTATATAGTCTTCTCTTTGGTAACTCCTCCTTCTCTTTAAAATGTGAGTGAGTGAGTACCAAAGTACAATAATAATAATAATTATTATTTTTTATTTAAAAAAAATAGAAAAATTATGCATGTGAATAAATAAATCGTGAATTTCATTGAAAATTTGGTCCCGATAATAAGATAAATTTGTTAAAATTAAATTAAAATTTATACAAATTATTTTAAATAAAAAATCATTTTTTTATTATTATTTTAACTAATAATTTTATTTTTTTACTTAATAAAAAACCATAATTTTATTTATTTTAATTAATTAATTTATTTATTTTAAATATTAATATAATTTAATTTGATTAAATAGGTCGACGTATAAATTCTGTTTTGGAAACAAATTAAAAAAAAATAAAAAGTGAAACTCTTATTTTAATTTTTAAAAATTGTTTTAGTAATTTTAATTAATTAAATTTTATTAATTTATTTAAATAAATATTATTATTAATTTATTTAAATAAATATTATTATTAATTTATTTAAATAAATATTATTATTAATTTATTTAAATAAATATTATTATTAATTTATTTAAATAAATATTATTATTAATTTATTTAAATAAATAAAGAATGAGAAAAGACTACAAGAAAGGTTCTTTTTATAGTCTTTTTTTGGTCACTCACTATATGAAAATATTTTAAGAGTAATAAATTTAATTAAATTTTAAAAATAAATTTTATTTTTATAAACAATTACCTTTTTTGGTAATTATAAGAAACATATTTTTTATAAATAATTAAATTATTTGTAGTTTGTTTTTTAATAATTAATAATAAATTATATATAGTAATTAACTTATAATAATAAATAAGCTAAGAGGCGTTGACGTCCTAATTGGACCTCTCAGTATATAATTTTCTTTTTATACCAGTAGGATTGTTATCTGGAATGTAAAAACTAAACTTATTTTTTAATTAAAATTATAATTATATTAAATTTTAAAAATAAATTTTATTTTTGTTTATTTTTTATTTTGTTATAATATTTATTTTAATAAAAAAATTAAATATATAAAGTATATATAATTATTATATTTAACTTGAAGAAGAAAAATTATTATTTTTCATATTCTTTGACTCTACCTTTTCAGCAAAATAAAAATTATTATTTAAAAAAAAAATTATTTTTAGAAATTATTTAAAAAAATATTTTTTTTTGAAATTTTAAAAATTTGAGAAAATTAAAGCAAATAATACCTGGCAAGTGTGGTACCTAATTATTTCGATACTTTTTTCATCATTATCATCTTTACTCAGAATTGTTGCCATACAATTTTAGCATCTCCAAACTTAATTTTCACCATACTTTTTTGTTGTAAAAGATTTTTTCAATTAAGTAAAATATTTAAATATAATAATTGTATCTTTATTTATTATTTTTAAAATTAATAAATATTCATAATTTTATAAAAATTATATATTTTATTTTATTAAATTTGTTAAATATTATTTAAAAAATGTAAAATTAATGTTTTTAGAGAGAATATATTATTTAATATTTATTTTTTTTTAATTTATATTCTTAATATATTTTTAATTTGATTTTAAAATATTTGTTAAAGACGCTTTGATAATCAAAAACGTAATGACAAAAGTGTTTTCTTTTAAATTTTTATTTGTGTTTAAATATGTTAATTTTTGTGTTTTAAATTGTTTATAAAAATAAATAAATAAATATTTTGTAAAATTAAAATTTGGATTATTTTTAAGAATTTCTAAAAACTAAAGTGTTATCAATGTCTAAGACACTGATCATCGTTATTTTAAATTATTATTTTTTTAAAGTATTAATATTAATTTAATTTTTGTTCTATTAAAAAATAATATAAGTAATTTTTATTTTGTGTATTTACTCATTATTTATTTTGTTTGTGCTGTGGATTGAGTTAAATTTTTAAAAAGTTTAACTACTTTCTTCAAATAATGAATTCAGCATATATATATAATTGAACTTTTTTTGATATTCGTATCTTTATTTTTTTTATTAAAAATATTATTATTATTAAAATTTATTTAAATTAATTTTTAATTAATTTTATTAAATTTAAAATTATTTTTTTATTCTTAAAAAAATGACAAAATTTCCTCGTTAATAATTTTTATTTTTCCATCTATTTTCTTTGTAACTATTCTTCTTTATTAATCCATAAAGTCTTGTCAGTTTTTTTTAAATAATTTAAAATTCCTTAGACTTTTAATGAATTATTTCCTTTTTTATTTTGAATAATTTGGTATGCCATACATTTGTGTAGAACTTTATTTAAAGAAAATTAATTATTAATTAATTTTTTATATTTATTATTATTATTCTATTTCCATTTTAGTAATATTATTATATATAAAATTTTATTTTATCGCAATTAAAAATTTTGTTTAACTTTTATTCCAATTTTTTTAATCAGGCTGTTTACTTTTGCTTCTTGAAATAATGATGTGGGTGTGTATATAAATGCTGCCATTTTTATATTCACATATTTATTTTTTTTAATATTTTATTTTTTTAATAAAAATATTTTTATTTTTAAAATTTATTTAAATTAATTTAAATTGATAAAATAATCTTTAAATATTTTAGTGTATTTTGCATTTCTAGTAGTAAAATTGCAGGTGATTTGTCGTTGATTCTATTTTTATTAAATTGAATAATTTTGACAATTTTATTTTTTAAGTTAATATTACATTTTATTTATATTTCTATATTATTCCACAACCTTAAAAAAATTTTAATTAAATTGTTAAATATTTATTTTGTTTAAATTTAATTTTTTTAATATTTTATTTAATTATAGTTACCTAATTAATATTTTTAAGAGCTACTGCGAAAATTTTTGATGTCAAATTTGTCGAGATTTTTTAAAATTAATTAATAATATTTATCAATTTTCTTAATTATTCACATTTTAACTTGTATTTGTTTTTTTTTTATGTGGAGATTATCCTTGTATATTTTAAAAATAACATGAAATAAATTAAATTTTTTCTTACGGTATACGTAAATTATTTATTTATTATTTTCAAAATAATAATAATATTTATACTTTTATAAAATTAAATTTTTATTTTATTAATTATGTATTCATAAATTCTTGAGATAAAATACCAATAAAACTATATATTATTAAATTATAATTATTATTAAACTTTAAAAAAAATATTTTTTTTAAATAAATATATAAGTATTTTATTTTTTAAGTTAAAAGACTTAAAATTATATTTCAGCGTATCAAAGTGTTCACGCGTTTTTAAAAAATATTTATCAAATATTATATACTATAAATTTCTATTTTTAATTAATACAAAAATTTGATTAAATTAAAGTTTATATAAATAGGAATTCATCTGAATATTTTCGGAATTCAGCTGAATATTAATATTATTATAATTTAATTTTTAATATTATTAATTTCATTTATATATGTAAATATACATATTTTATTAAATATAATTATTAATTTAATATTAGGTATTAATTTTAAATATTATAATTTTATTTCTATTTTAATTATAAATAATATCATTATTATTATTAATGTTATTTAATATTAACTAAGTGACGATATCACGTTGATTCGTCATAAACATACTAAAATATTTATTTATTTATTATGTACCTTAAGAGAAGATTGTTTTCTTGTCCTACTAATTCATCAGAAGAAAGGTTCTCATTATGTTTAATAAAAAGCGTATAAATCCGAGTCTAAATAACATAAAATTCTGCATATTAATAAATAAACCTCTTTTTTACTGTATTTTTATTCATAATAATTTTTTTAAATAATATTATAATTATTAATTTACTTTTTAATATTACTTATAAATATTATATTATTATTAATATTAAAATAAAAATTATTTAACAAAATCAGACATAGCTTGGGACCTGAGACAACACAGCCTTCATGACCTGATTCGTATGCATAAAATTTGTATTAATTAAGTTAATTATTATTTTATAAATTAAATTATTTATAATTATATTTTTATTTAATGTATTTTTATTTAAAAATAATGATGAACTTCATCTTTTTTAATCGGACTTACGTCCTCCCTTCCTCATCATTCAATATGATATAAATATAACCGCATTTCTTACACTTCCATTGGATTTATTATTAATTAATTTAAATAAATATTATTATTATTTATTTATTTAATAAATATTATTAATTTATTTAAATAAATATTATTATTAATTTATTTAAATAAATATTATTATTAATTTATTTAAATAAATATTATTATTAATTTATTTAAATAAATATTATTATTAATTTATTTAAATAAATATTATTATTAATTTATTTAAATAAATATTATTATTAATTTATTTAAATAAATAAAGAATGAGAAATGACTAAAAGAAAAGTTCTTTTTATAGTCTTTTTTCTTGGTCACTCACACTTCTTCCCAAAAGATCGAAAGAGTAAGTTTGCATAAAGAGCGATGACTGCCGTTCAAAGTACAATAATTATTTTATTTAAAAATAAATAAAATAGATACATAATTAAATTATGAATTATTCTCGAAAAAATATTGTCGTCTATAAATATGGTTAAAAATTGTAATTTATTATTTTAATAAAATTTAAATAAAATTATCTTTAAAAAATATATCATTTTTTAAATTATTTAATATTTTAATTAATTAATTTGATTTTTGACTTCATACATAAAGCTCCATCGTTTTATTTTTGAGATAGTGATAAATGAATTCGAGTAGTCATCCTCCAATCAGATAATTAATTTTAAATAATTATTAATTTTTTGAGTATTTTAAATTTATATTTTTATGTATTTTTTAAATATTAATAATTTAATTTGTGTTAAATTTATATAAATATGTAAGTATTTTTTGTTTTAAAATACGTATATTGAACTTTTCGTGGACCATACATCATTCTTTTAATTTATTTAAAATTAATAAAAATACTCATTTGCAGAGTGATAAATTTCTCTTGAACAAAGTAAGGATAACTTTAAATGCAAATGTTAGAATTTAAGATGAAATTAATCAGCTTATAAGCAATTGTGACACCTTAAGAACTGATAAAGTTAAGCTCAAGCTCAAATAGATAGAAAGTCTATTTTAATCTATAAATATTAAAATAGAATAATAAATTATAAAATAATAATAAACATTTTTATTAAAATAAATTAATTTTAATTAAAAAATTAATCTCTTTTTTTTTAAAGAAAAAAAATATTTAATGAAAATATTTATTTTATTTATTATATATTTTTTAAAGTAATTTTAAATTTTTTAAATCATTTTTAAACATTAGTTTTTAGTAGTTTTATTTAATTTTCTTGAACTTATTTAATTTTATAAAAGACGATTTAAACTGTCTTGAGTAGAATAATTTTTTGGCTTTTTGTATTTTTTAATTTATATAATAATTTTGACAATTTTAAATTTATTTTTTTTTATTTTTTTCGATGTCTAAACAAATGTTTTTTTTTTTCGTAGTTACATCATTTGATCATTTAATTTTTTTTCTCTGTTAATTGTAGTTACCTAGTTTCAAAGTTAAGAGCTCAAAAATGTTGATTTATTAATCGAAGGTTCCATCAAAAAATTTAATATTATTTTTCCTTTAATTAATAAATTATAAAATAAATATTATTTTAATTAAATCTAATTTATATATATATTTTTTAATTATTATAAATTAATTTTAGCAAATTAAAAATAATTTTTTTTATCTAAAAATATTTTTTATTTATTTTTAAATATAATTTATTTTTTTTTTGTCAATTTGAAAAAAAAACATAATTATTATATTTATTTTTTTTATAACACTAGACATTTTTCAACGAATTTTGCACTATGTTATTATGAATCGTCGCTGTTTTATCTTTCGTCTAAAAACTTAATTATTTTATTCTTTTTGATTTGGAAATATTATTTAATTTTTTTTTTAATATTTTATTAAAAATATTTAATTAATTTTTAAAATAAAAATAATTAATTTTTAAAATAAAAATAATTTATTTTTAAATAAAGTGTGCTATAATTAATTTTTTTATTCTTTTAATTTAATTTTTATAAATTTTTTTAAATATTATTTAAATTATTTATTTCATTTATTATTAATTTTTAAATGTTATTAATGTAAGTTTTGTCAAAATATAGCCAATTTTTATTTTCAAAATGTGTATGTAGTATTGAACTCTTCTATCGTTGTTGGATCAAGCAAATTATAAAAAATATAAAATTATTTTTTTGTAAAATAAATTTATAGTTAAAATATTATTTTATTATAAATCTCAACATTTAGTAATTTATTTAAAAATTGTTTGAATTTTATTTAATTAAAAAAGATCTTATTTCTATTTCCTTGAACAAGCAGTTGATCAACTACGCCATTATTTATTCAGCCATTTTTATAATAATTATTATTTAAAAAAATATAAAATTAATTTAATTATATATTTAAATAAATTTTATTTTTATTATATTAATATTTTTATCCAAGTGTTACTTCAACACAGTGATGCAAAAGTTCCAGTTCCAGTTCCGGAACTATGCAGTTCCAGTTCCAGTTCCGGAACTGGAACTACGGAACTACCATATTTCTGGAACTGGTTTGGAACTGGAACTATGGAACTAAAAATTGCTGGAACTGGTTTGGAACTAGAACTATGGAACTAGCTGATGCCTGGAACTAGATTAGAACTAGTTCCGGAACTAGTTCCTAAGATATATTTTACCCGCTAATTATCCCTTAATTTCTTCCTCTCGCACATAGAAAAAATAAAAAAATGGAAGAAATTATCTATAATTTATTTAGTTTCTTTGTTGATGTATTTATGGTTGAGTGGTTAATGTGTTAGCTACAGTTGAATGGTTGTTGGTTCGATTCCAGGCTAAGGATTAATATATCGTTGTGTTAATTTTGATACGGTTATTTTATTCTTTCAGTTTCTAACTTTTTAAATTTTAGAATCGTAATAAATATTAATATTTTTTGCCTGCGGCTCTAAAAAAGATAAATTTTAGCAATTATACTGCAATAAATTAAAAAAATTTTTGCCTGCGGCGCTGAACATATTATACAGTGAACTAAGCATATCCTTGTAAATTATTTTTAAATATTTTTCTACTGAGAAAAAATAAACGTCTCAAAGTTTAAGATTTTTCATACCTAAAATAGCCCCCTCCAAAACCATTTTGTTTAGATCATTTTTGGAATGAACGGATATACCAGTGCACGGATATAAAATTTTGAAACAGATATGGATATAGACCACGCTGATATATCTGGATATGAACACTGAACTTCGTATAAGGTACAATTAGTTATACATCATAATTTACCCTTAATTCTGTTGGAAAAATGGGAAATTCATAATTTATACAAAAAATTTGTTCTTGGAACTGGAACTGCTTTGGAACTAGTTCCGGAACTGGAACTGGAACTATGAAAATTAAAAATATAGTTCCGGAACTGGAACTATGAAAATTAAAAATATAGTTCCGGAACTGGAACTGGAACTATGAAAATTAAAAATGCAGTTCCGGAACTGAAACTAGTTCCGTGGAAATTTTGGAACTTTTGCATCACTGCTTCAACATCATTATTCTTCTTAAATTTTTTAAAATAATCTTTAAACATTTGTTTTTATGTTTTTAGTGTTTTTAATTTTTTTTAAGGTTTATTTAATTTTATAAAAATTTCTAAAAGTTCGTCCTAAGTTCTTATCCGTTGAATCAATTAATACTTTTTTTTTTATTTTATTTTTATTATTTAATTTTTTTTTCAGTTTGACAATTCATAATAATAATATTTTATTTCTTATTTTGTTTATATTTTTTATAAAATATATAAATATTATTTTATTAAATAGGGATTGTTATTTTTTTTATAAATAAATAAAATTTAAATAAATAATTATTTTACTGCAGAATCAGTATAGAGCTTATTATTGCTTTGAGTAAAATTTTTGTTAATTTAAAAATAGTGTATATTTAAAAAAGAATGTCTAAATGTTTTTTGTTTACCATTTTTAATGAGCATAAAAAATTCAAAAATTGAATTTTTTTAAATTTAGAAAATTTAAAGAAAAAATTTTATATTAAATAAAATTTTTAATTATTTTATATATTAGTGGATTTGTTTTTAAATTTAATGGCATATTTTTAAATTTTTATATTTATTATAATTTATATTTATTTTAATTAAAAAATTTTAAAATTTTTTAATTTATTTATTAAACACTGTTTAAATTAATTTATTAATTTTTTAATAAAAAAAATTTTTTTTTTTAAGGTTAAAGTAAATTTTATAAAAAGTAAAGTTGTCGATGTCATAATTGGCAAAGTCTTTACCTCAAGTAACAATTCTGGCATTTTTATTTTTAAATTTAATTGTATTTAGTCTATTTTCTTTATTTTATTATTAAGCTTAGGTCACTCGCAATTAAAAGTTGAAGTGACTTTAGTTAAATAATTATTTCTATATTTATTTTAAAAATATTATAATATCAATAAAAAAATATTTTTTATTTTTTTGTAGTGTGTATGTTTTAATATAAATTTTGAATTCAATTTTATTTATTACATATAAAAATAATATTAATAATTTGGTAAAATACTAATTAATTTTATTTATATTTAATTTTTTTTATTAATTTTAAATATTATTTAAAAATTGTAAAACACTTAAAGAAAGTTTAAAAAAACATTTTTTTTAAATATTGTTAATATTTTAAAAATATAAAGTCAAGTCATTTTTAGGCACTGGGTTTTCTAAAAGCTGAACTCTAAAGTAATCATCAAATATTTATCATAATAAATTTATTTAAATGTAAATTTCATTTTTTTAAAAATAGATTATTATTTTTTAAAAATATTATTATTATTATTAATTTTGTTTAAATGATAAAGTCGATGAAATTAGTCAGCATTGTGATATTTCATTAATTTGTATTTAATTATTTAAATATTAATAATTTTTTAGTAATATGTTTTGTATAAAATTAATGTTTTTACAAGTTCTTAAAATAAATAAAAATGAAACAAGACTAAATTTAAATTTAATTATGTAGTTTTGTACTTGCTAGCCATAGCCTTTCATACAAATTGTGTTGTTGCCCATAATATTAAATTAATAATTATAATATTTTTTAATTAAAAATAATATATGTAAATTAAAATATAAATTTAATTTTTTAAATTTAAAAAAATTTATCTTCTTTAAATATACTTATATAAAATAAAATTGTAAATCATGTCCTTCAACTTAAAATTTCAATATAAAAATATTTAAAAAATAAATTATTATTTTTTTTAATTTAAATTATTAAATATTTTTAATTAATTAATTTTTTGTTTATTAAAAAAACACTTATTATTCTGTGGCAATTAGTATTAATTTTTAAATATATTAATTATTTTTGTAATGTAATATTCGATTTTAATTTGGCGATTGAAGATCTTATAAATACTTTGAGACACATTCTTAAAAAATATTAAATTATTATTTTTTGTAAAATAATAATTTATCGTTGACAAAATATTATTTTAATATTATAAAACACAGCATTTTTATTTATTTAAAAATTGTATTAAAATTATTTTTATTAACTTTCTAAAACATTTAATTTAATTATTACTTATATTTGCTTAAAATTGAAAATTAATCAGTTTAAAATATTTTTTTAGATATTTTTTATTTATAATTCTATATTTGTTTAAATAAACAAATATTTTTAAAATTTATTTTACTATAGTTATTTTTATAAAAAAAATATTAAAAAATATTCAATTTATTCAACTTAATATACCTATAATTTAAATTTTAATTACTCAACCAACTAATTAAGAAAATTATTATTAAATAATATTTATGTTTATTTTAAATAATTTTTTATAAATATATACATAGGTATAATTGTTTAACGGTAAAAGCTGCTCCAATCCATAACTTCTCACTACCGTTTTTAATTTTTTTTTTTAAATTTTATTATTTCTTTTACTAATAAAAAGATCAGCGCGACAAAAGGTGCATGAAAAAAAAATTCCATTTTTTTGAGTCAAACAGCCTCTCGTGTTTCGAATTGAGAGTCAGTGCTCAATGAACAAAATTCTTTTATTTAAAAAAAATTATTTTTTCAATGATTCTTCTATTAATATTTTTTTTAATAATTTAATAATATTTATAATTAATTTTATATATTTTTTTAAATTTATTTTTAATTTTTATATTTAATTAACATTTTTAAATTTAAATTTTTATATAATTCATTTTCTCCACATATTGCTCATCTATTACGTTAAAACGATTAGTCATTTCGTTTTATAATTAAACTTTAAATAAAATTTAATTTTTAAAATAAATTTAATTATAATATTTATTTAAATAATAATATTTTCTGATTTATATAATAATATTACTTTTTATTATTTTAGTTAATAAAAAGATTGGCACTATAATTGATCGTATTGTCCTTTTAACCTTTACTAATTTTAAAATAAAAAAATAATTTTTAATAATTATTTAATTAAAAAAAAAAAAAATAATTTTTAATAATTATATAAATTTTTTAATAAAAATTTATTTGTTCAAAATTAAATGTACTTAACAGTTGTAAGGCCAATTTTTTTTGAAATAAACATTAGAGAATAGATTATTCAGTATATAATTCTATAATTTATTTTTTATTGATATTAGTCTGCCTTTTTATTTGTTAGTAAATAAATTATTTTTTTTAATAAAAATTATAATTATTAAAATAAATTTTAAATAATAATAAATTTTAATTTTTTTATTTAATTTTAAAAATAATATTATTAAATTGTGCGTTGTCTCGATTGATTCTCCATTTTATTTAAAAGAAGCAAAATTATTTAACTACGAATTAATATAAAGTATTATTTATTTAAATAAATATTATTATTAATTTATTTAAATAAATATTATTATTAATTTATTTAAATAAATATTATTATTAATTTATTTAAATAAATATTATTATTAATTTATTTAAATAAATATTATTATTAATTTATTTAAATAAATATTATTATTAATTTATTTAAATAAATATTATTATTAATTTATTTAAATAAATATTTTATTAATTTATTTAAATAAATATTATTATTAATTTATTTAAATAAATATTATTATTAATTTATTTAAATAAATATTATTATTAATTTATTTAAATAAATATTATTATTAATTTATTTAAATAAATATTATTATTAATTTATTTAAATAAATATTATTATTAATTTATTTAAATAAATATTATTATTAATTTATTTAAATAAATATTATTATTAATTTATTTAAATAAATATTATTATTAATTTATTTAAATAAATATTATTATTAATTTATTTAAATAAATATTATTATTAATTTATTTAAATAAATATTATTATTAATTTATTTAAATAAATAAAGAATGAGAAATGACTAAAAGAAAAGTTCTTTTTATAGTCTTTTTTCTTGGTCACTCACTCTTCTTCCCAGAAGATCAAAGGAGTAAATTTGCACAGGGAGCGATGACTTTCGTTCAAAGTACAATAATTATTAATTTTTAAAAATAAGTAAAAGTAGATTGTATTTATTATATCAATTAAAATTTAATTAAAATTTATAAAATTGTTTTAAAAAATGGATCATTTTTTAAATTATTTAATATTTTAAAATAAATTTTATTTTTGACTTCATAAAGCTCCATTATTCTATTTCTTAGATTACTGATAAAAAAATGTTTTGTCTTCTAATCAGATCATTAATTTTTTATTAAATTATTTATTTTTTTAAATTAACATTTCTTTTTTATTTATTTTTTAAATATTAATAATTTAATTTGTTTTAAATATAGAAATATTTGTAGATGACAATTATTTAATTTTCTTTAACCTTAATTTAATTTTATAAAAGACGACTTAAATTGTCTTGATTAGAAAATTTTTTTAGCATTTTGTATTTTTTAATTTAAATAATAAATTTGACAATTTTTAAATATTTTTTTTTATTTTTTTCGATGTCTAAACAAATGTTTTTTTTCGTGGTTACATTATTTAATCATTTAATTTTTTTACTCTCCGTTAATTGTACTTAACTAGTTTCAAAGTTAGGAGATCAAAAATTTTGATTGTTTAATCGAAGGTTCTAAAAAAATTATTTTTTTTTTCATTTTTAAAAATAATTTATTTTTTAATTTGTCAATTTGATGACAAAAACGTAATTATTATATTTTTTTAATAACGCTAAACATTTTTCAACGTATTTTGATATTTTTTGTGTATCGAATGTTTTAATCTTTTTACGTCTAACCACTTTATTATTAATATTCTTTTTAAATTTTTAAAATATTTAATTAATTAATTTTTAAAATATAATCTCATACTATAAAAAATGAAGAAAATATATCATTACTAAAAATATTTTAAAATTATAAAAAAAATTTTTTTTATGTAATTAGAATTTCTATTTTTAATTATAATTTATATTTTCTTTTCTTTTTAACTAATTAATATAATTATCTAATTTAAAAGTTATATATAATTATATGATAAGTTATCTTTTTTCTCGTCTCCAAATAAAACACATCGTATTTCGCTAATAAATTAATAGTAATTTTTTATTTTTTTTAATAATTATAAAATTCATTTCATATTTAAATATAAATATTAATTATTAAAAAATTGTTCTATACATAGAAATAAAATTATAGTTTATTTTAAAAATTAAATTATAAATTTATAAAAATATTTTTAAATATAAATAAATTTCTTAATATTTAAATTAATTAAAATTAATTTTATTTTTTATTTAATAAAAATTAATTAATTTATATTATTGTTTTAACTATTAATTTTATTTTTGTATTACAAAAGTTTTTAAGCTGTTAATTTCATTGTTCAATTTAGTTATATAATAATTAATTTTTTTATTTTTTTAATTTAATTTTTATATTTTTTTTAAATATTATTTACCTTTTATTTTATTTATTATTAATTTTTAAATATTAACATTAATTTAATTTGAGTCAAAATATAGCTAATTTTTATTTAAGAATGTATTTAGCATTGAAATTGTGATATCGTTGCTTTAGTCCAAAATAATCATTAAAAATATAAAAATATTTTTAAAAAAATTTATTGTTAATAAATATTATTTTATTATAAATCTCAACATTTTAGTAATTTATTTAAAAATTGTTTGAATTTTATTTAATTAAAAAAAAACACTTGTTTCGACGTCCTTGGTCAACTATGCCATTATTTATTCAGTCATTTTTATAATAATTATTATTATTTTGAAAAAAAAGAAAAATAAAATAATTTAATTTAATAATATTTAAATATAGTTTTATTTTTAATTTATTAATATTTTTATCCAAGTTTTACTTGAATATCATTATTTTTATTAAATTTCTTTAAATAATCTATATACATTTGTTTTTAAGTTTTTTATTTTTTTATTATTTTTTTAAGGTTTATTTAATTTTATAAAAATTTCTAAAAGTTTGTCGAAAGTACTTTATGTTATTGAATCCTTTTAATTCAATTAATACTTTTTGATATTTTTATTTTTAATTTAAAATTTTAATTTTTTTTTCATTTTAATAAGTCATAATAATATTAATATTTTATTTTTTATTTTGTTATATTTTTATAAAATATGTTAAAATATTGTTTTATTAAATAACAGTGTTATTTTTTTATAAAAAAATTTAAAAAATTAAATAAATATTAATTATTTTACTGACAGGATCATTGGCGGCGAGCTTATTAATTGTATGAGTAAAAGTAACTAGTGTATATTTCAAAAAAGAATGTCTAAATGTTTTTTTTTTAATATTTTTAATGAGGGTAAAAAATTTTAAAAAATATTGAAATTTTTTTTTAAATTTAGAAAATTTAAAAAAAAATTTTATGTTAAATAAAATACTTTTAAATTATGTTATATTAGTGCTTTTGTTTTTAAATTTAATAGCAAATATTGAAATTACATTTATTTTATTATATTTATTTTATTAAAAAAATTTTAATATTTTTTTACCTAATTTTATTTATTAAAAAATGTTGTTTAAATTTTTTTTATTAATTTTTGAATAATTTTAAAAAAATTTTTTAATGCTTAAATTTAATTTTATAAAAATCTAAAGTTGTCTAATTGGCAAAGTCTTTACTTCAAGTAACAATTCTGGCAATTTTATTTTTAAATTTAATTGTAGTCTATTTTTATTATTATTAAGTCTAAAGGTTATTTTTAGTTAAAAGTTTAAGTGGCTTTAGTTAAATATTTATTTCTATATTTATTTGCAAAATATCAATAGTAGTTTAATTTTTAATGAGGCATTTATCCTTTTTTTATCATCAGATTTTTTTGCCAAAATTTAATCATTTTGTTCTATATTTGTTTAAAATTTAAAAAATGTTAAATTTTACCCTACCTGATATTTTATTTTATGAATTAAATTTGTGAAGTTATTTAATGGCACTATGGCCTGTCTTACAATTAGATTATCTTCATTTTCAATATTCTCATTATTTACATTTTCAATATTTTATTATTATTATTTTTCTAAAAAAAATTTTTAATTTTAAAATATAAAAAAAAATTACTAAATTTTCATATAACGTTAATTTTGCCATTTATATTTCCGTAGTGTATATTTTATCATTTTCTTGTTTTTTTTTTTTTTGTATTTTATTTTAAAGAATTATTTCCTTTAAGATTTTTAAAAAGTTCTGCTTCCATAATTATTTATTATTTAATTTTGTATAATTATTATATTTATTTATTGTAGTATATGTATGTCTACTGAATATAAATTTTTAATTCAATTTTATTTATATTTAATTTTATTTTACAATTTTTAAATATTATTTAAAAATTGTAAAACAAAAAAGAAATTTTTATAAAACATTAATATTTAAAAATCACATTTTTTGGATTTTTAAAAATATTGTTAATATTTTAAAAATATATTTTAAAATATAGTCAAGTCATTTTTAGGCATTGGATTTTCTAAAAACTGGACTCTTAAAAAATCATCAAATATTTATAATAATGAATTTATTTAAATGTAAAATTTCATTTTTTATAAAAATAGATTGGTAAATGTGTAGTTGGCGGTCTACCTGTCTGCAAAGAGAATTCGCTCTTTTCTTTCCTTCTCTTGCATTTTTTGCGTTAGGAGAAGTGCACGCTTATTTTTCCTTTTCAATTATAGTATCCCTTGGCACATAGGAGAAAAAAGGAAAATTAAAATAAATAGTAATTAATATAGGTAATAATAAAGTGAAAATATATTTATTTTAAAAATGATCAAAGATCATAACGTTGGGACATGGCTTCGTTTAATAAGTATAAATATGTACATAATAGAATTTTTTAATATTTTTATTAAACTTCCAATATGTCCTTTTCTTGCCCAACTAATAATTCCTCGAAAAAAATTCTGGATTCTATTTTTCGACGATCAAACTCTTGATATTGAATCAAGGAAAAAATCCAAATTTAATTATTGAATATCTACAAGGTTTCCGATTATTGAAGACTACTTTTATCATTTATAAAATATATTTTCACTTTATTATTATTTTAATTTTCCTTTTTTCTCCTATGTGCCAAGGGATACTATAATTGAAAAGGAAAAATAAGCGTGCACTTCTCCTAACGCAAAAAATGCAAGAGAAGGAAAGAAAAGAGCGAATTCTCTTTGCGGACAGGTAGACCGCCAACTACACATTTACCAAATAGATTATTTTTTTTTAAAAATATTATTTTAATTTGTGTTTAAATGATTTCGATTGAAACTAGTCATCATTGTAAAATTCCTTTAATTTGTATTTAATTATTTAAATATTAATAATTTTTTTAGTAATATGTCTTTATTTTAAATAGTTTTTTTATATAAATATATAATTTCCTAATGGTATAAGTGCTCTTAACCAAAACTTCACGTTGTTTTATAATTCGCTTTTTTTTTTTAAATTTTATTATTTCTTTTAATAAAAAGGTCAGCGTGACCAAAAGATGTGAATGAAAAAAATTTCATTTTTTTGGTCGAACAGCCTCTTGTGTTTAGACTCGAGGAGTCAGTGCCCAATAAGTCAATGAACAAAATTCCTTGATTTAAAAAAATTATTTATTTCAATTATTATTCTATTAATATTTTTTTTAAATAATTTAATAATATTTATAATTAATTTTATATATTTTTTAAATTTATTTTTAATTTTTATATTTAATTAAAATTTATTATTATTTTAATTATTTTTATAAATTCGCCCCATCTATTTTTTAAATTTAATTTATATAATTAATTTTTTCCATACATTGCGCATTTATTTCGTTAAAACGATTAGTCATTTCGTTCTAAAATGAACTAAATAAAATTAAATTTTTAAAATAAATTTATTTTAATTTAAATTTAAATAAAATAATATTTTCTGATTTATATAATATTACTTTTTATTATTTTAAATAGTAAAACGATTTGTTCAATTCATTAGAATTGAACGTATTTTCCTAACCTAGGTATACTAATTTTAAAATAAAAATAATTTTTAATATAATTAAATTAATATTTATATAAATTTTTAAATTTATATGGGTATAAACATTTATTTCATTAAAAAAAAATTAATTTAAAAATAATTATACATATATATTTTTTTAATAAAAAAATTTATTTATTCAAAATTAAATGTACTTTCCAGTTTAAGGCGCCGTCCATTTTTCTTAAAATAAACAAAAGAGAAAAGATTATTTATATAATTAATTTATAATTTATTTTTGCATTAATAAGGAGTCTGCCTTTTTATTTTTTTGTAATTTATTTTTTTAATAATTTATTTTTTTTAATAATTTATTTTTTTTAATAATTTATTTTTTTAATAATTTATTTTTTTTGTAATTAATTTATAATTATTAAAAATAAATTTTAATAATTAAATAATAATAAATTTTAAAATTATATTTAATTTTAAATTATAATTTTATTAAATTGGCTCTTTGTCTCGGTGATTCTCCATTTTATTTAACAGAAGTAAAATTATTTAACTACGAATTAATTAATTTATTATTATTTTTTAATTAATAGCATATAATTAATTTTATTTAATTTTGCCAATATGTTTAAATATTTTTGGATAAATTTTATTTTAAATGATCAAATATTGCACTTATAGTTGATTACAAAATTCTATGGATTTAAACTTTCCAGAAAATTTTATTTTAAACTCCTAAACATTCAAAATTAATTTAATAAATTTTTTTAAAATTAGTAACGAATTATTTATTTATATTATTATCGTTTTTTACAAACATAGCAATTTTCTCTTTCGTGTTGCATTCGCTTTCGAGAAGCCCAGCATTAATTGTTTTGAGAAGCACTATGACCTTGAAAAAAATATAATAACGAATTGGTCGTTCTTAAGATTCTTAAGAAATAGTAATTTAAATAAATTTTTTTTTAATTTAATTTTTTAAAATTTTGTTCATAAAAATAAATTTAAATTAATTTCAAATGTATTTTTTTTTAATTATATAATAACACAAATTTTAATTTATTTTTAATATTTTCTTTTAAATAATTTTTAATTTAGACAAATTAATTTTTTAATTTATTTTTTTATTTCATTTGTTTTCTAGTAACTCCATGAAATTTTTTCTATCTAAGTTTTTTTGCTTTTAAATTTTATTTTTTAAATATTAAAAAAAAAAGTTAGTTTTTATTTATCGAAGTTCAATATTACTATTGCTTCTCTTCTTCATATTCTTTTTTTTTATATTATTTGATTAATGTTGGTAGTGTCTTCTTTTTACATTAAAATAATTAAAGCTTCTTTTTATTTAATTTTTAAAATTAAATAATAATATTAATTTTATATATTAATTTATATATTAAAGTATATTAATAGCGAACTTGTTTATTTTTTTAATTAATAATATTGTTTCTAATTTATTTAATTTAAAATATTTAATTTAATTTTTATTTAACGCTTGATTTGAAGCTAATAAAATTGTTTCGGTATTAATTTAATTTTTTTCTTTAAATTTTGTTATGAAAAGTCGATAGAATAAAGATCCCGAAACATAAGTTTTTATACATATTGTGTGTCTCTATTAAAATAAGATCACAATCATTAAATGTGTTCAAAGCACAATTTGATAGAAGATTTAAAAACTTTGTAGCATATTTAAAATTTGATTTTTTAAAGTACTAGGTATACTTAAATTTTTTTAATTTAATATCTTTTACATAAATATAATTTTTTATGAATTAAATAAAAATATTAATTTTTATTTATTTTATAAATAAAAATTAATAGCAAAATGGAGCTTATTTAAAAAAAGAATAAATATATATATTTTTTATTTAATTTTTATTTAACGTTTGATTTAAGGTATTTCAGATTATTATGTGATAAATAATTAAATTCTTAATTTTGTTGTCGAATTCATTCACTTGTGTTCTTACGATTCAATTTAATAATTTTATATTTTTATTTTAAATATTTTATTAACTAAAATTTTAATAATTTAATTTATAATTATTTTTATTTTATTAAATAAATTTATTATATAATTTTAAAAATAAAATTCTCATTTTTAATTTTTTGTTAAAATAGATCATTAAGATGAGATTTTAGATAAAATAGGTAGAGGTTAAAAAATCGAATAAGTTTTTCATTATTTTATTTAATTAATATATTTAGTTTATTTATGCTAAACACGGGAACCATTTTGACTGGTTTAAATTAAAAATGTTATATTTTTTATTTTTTTTTTCAATATTCTCTGTAATTTAAGTAATAAAAAATTTAAATAAATTCATAAATTCATGCTATTTAAAATCTTACGACTTCAATCGAATTATCAGGGTTAGGCGTATGTCTTTTTGGGAGGCTTTTACCCCTTCATCATTGTTACATAATTATACAGAAAATTTTGTTTGGAATTTATTTCTCACGTCTACTGGTATTTTTTTTAATAATTGGTGATCTAAATGTTGTGTCAGTTTCTGATTTACGAAAGAAAATAAAAAAACAAATAAATATTAAACATGACCAATAGGGCCGTTATTTAATTAAATATAGTAATTAAATTATTTTTTAAAAATTTAGCTATACATGCTATTTTACTCATAACTAGTCCAGTGTAAGTTATATTTTAATTATTATTTTTTTAATTTTAAAATAGTCAAGCATTATATAAATGGTATAGACGACAAAGCAGTGATGGAGACACTCCGATACCATACATGGCAGGTTTATTATATAATTAAACTAATTATTATTTAATATTAAAAAACACGTTATTTTTGTTTTTTGTAGTGTGCAGTGCTTGGTTCTTTTTTATGGTTTCGTTATTCAATTTTTATTAAAGACATCAAATTAATACTTCTTCAGGTGTGTATTTTTTAAATTTTAAAGTCAATTTTTTCATATAAAATCAAAAATAAATTAATCTCTTATTAAAAAGTAATTTTACTCAATTTCTGCACTGCTTGTTGATGAATATTTTATTTAATTTTAAATTTTATTATTAAATAATTAATAATTAACAATTAAATAGTAGTTATATTTCCGGATCCTTCCTCCTGATTAAAATTAAATTAAAATTTTATATAATGATCAAACTATGAAGAAAAATAAATTTCATTTTAAATTATATTATTATTTTATAGGGTTATGCAGTTTTTATGCAAACATTATTTTTGCTTGCATTGCTATATTATCGAACCAAAAAAGTTTTTAAAAATTATTTTAATTTATTTTTAAATTTTAATTATAGCGCCGTCTCATTCGTTCAATTTTAGCAATTTTTACCAGCATCAGTAATTTAAAAAATAAAATATTTTTTAAATTAATTTTAAGCTGTTTTATTTGTAATTATTTATCGTCTTCCTCCACATTTGGGAAGAGAGGTTAATCAAATAATTTTTAAAAATTACACAAACTATAGGTTTCTGGAATTTGTGCTAGCGCTGCACAGATTATCGGCTCTTTTGTCTGCCCTTATTTAATTGTTTCTAAATTTTATTTTATTAAATTATAATTATTAAATTAAGTACAAAGCGATCTCAAAAAAGTTTATTGATTTTATTCCTTTTGCACCTGTTGCTTTTACTTGGTAAATTTTTTTATTTAAAAATTTTTAAATTATTTATTTAATGTTAATTATTTATTTATATTATAAGTAGTTATATAGTTATTTTAAGTTTAATTATTTATTTATATAATAAGTAGTTAGTATATAGTCATTTTAAGTTTAATTATTTATTTATATAAGTAGTTATTTAATTTTAAAATAATATTTAATCAATAAATAATGTAAACAAAGTTAGGAAAAATAAACATTTTATAAAAGACAAAATTAAAAGGAAAAGAAAAATTAAAAATAAAAAGCAAATGAACATTTTTGGGATGAGAGTCGACTATTTATAGTAGAAGAGTTGAGGAGAAAAGAGAGGAAAAGTCTTTTTAGACAAAACGCCAATCGCGTCTATTTAAATTTTATTAATAAAAAATAATAGGTGTATTTTAAATTATTTTTGAAATAATTAAAATAATTTCTTTCTAAAAAAAAAAGAATGTGAAAATACAAAAATGACCAAATTGTTTAATTTTATTAGAAAAAATAAAATATTATACAAATAAAAATATGAATAAAATATAAAATTTAATTAAAATTTATTTCAGGATTATGGAAATTCATGCTATTGTTTGTTTTAAATTTATTTTTAAATTACTTTTATTTTATTTAAGATTTACAGTATTGGAATTAATGATATTTACTTGATGGTAATTTATTAAAATATAATTAAATAAATTAATTTAATAGATAGCAAATTCTGTTTTCTTTACAATGGACAGTCTACTTCTTTCAATGTTTTTTATTTATCCATCAGAAAGGAAAATAAAGAATCAAAAATATAAAATATTAAAAGTTAAAAAATTTCTTATTAGATATATTTAAAAAATTTAATATTTATTTTATTTTTTGTTATTAATTTATTAATAAATTATTTATAAAATATTTAAAATTTTAGAACAAAATCAATATTTCCCTCTATATACAACAAATTAATTCCATCTATTTAAAATTTATTCTGTCTATCAAACGACTGACATATCGAAACTCTCTTTAAAATTTTAAATTTTTGCCATCTGATTTTAGATTAATCGACAATTTCGGCTGAGACATTTACGGCCTAGACATTTGCGGCTCATATCTATTTTGACACTTGCGCCTGGGCCGTAAGTGTCTAAGCCGCAAATGTCTGGGCCGCAAATGTCAATATATGGGTAGCCGCAAATGGTTCAGCCGAAATTGTCGCATCACCTGATTTTAAATTGATCTCCCTATCAGACTGTCTTTGCCAATATCCATCCATTCTCTTTAAACATTTTTTAAATTCTTTTCTTTATTAAAAATTCTTCATCTCAACTTTTAAAAATTTATTAAGAAATGTATTTAATTTTTAAATTAATTTTTATTTATTCACTTTGTTATAATGTTGAATTATTACCAGAAGAATGTATTGCCGATTATCTTTTACTTTCCAAAAACGTCAAAACAGATAGCTTAGCAAAACACATCCAAACTGAAGATGATAACAATGAGTGGGAAGTCATGCGAGGCATTTCCAAAAATGAGGCAATTAAATACCAAATAGATTACAAAGATCTTCAAAATTTTATGGGCAAAGAATACGCGAATCGTTGTTTTGAAGATAACGAAAATTTGAAATTAACAGAGAAAGGATTAATATTAGATATTAAAAAATTATTCTCAGAAGAAAAAACACATTTAATCTTATCAAAAAATATAGAAGATTTATTAGGTATTTTTTTAATTACTTTCTAGCTTTAATTTTAGTCAAGTTTATTTTTAAATTAACTTTTAGTTTATTTTTTCCTATTTTTAGATAAACAATCGACATGTTTATATAATTTTTTAAATAAAAATTTTGATAAAAAATATATAACTACAAAATTGGCACCGCAAATAACTCACCTTGAAGATCGAGTTAAAAATTTTGAATTTAGTTATAGAATTATGCATAATTCTAAAGAATATGTTTGTTATTGGAATCTTGAATCAAGTGAGATATTAAATGAAGAATATATAATAGGCACAGAAAAATTTAATCAACTTGAAGAATGCAATAATATTCTGACTTACACTAAAAAGTATTTTATTTCTCTTAATTAATATTTTTATAATTTTTTTATTTAGTGCGTTTATACCATTTTTAAAGAAGAAAAAACATCAAAAATTGTATGATTTTATTTAATAATATGTTAAAAATGTTTTTAATTAATTTTACTTAATTATTTTTTAAATAAACAATTGACTCCCGTATAAGGACAAATTAACAGGGATTATCCGCGGGTGTCATTATAAAAGTTGCTTTTATATATCTCAGTGTGCCCTTTAACGAGTGTCTTAATAATTAAAATAAAATAGTGAATATTGTCACTATTTAAGAATAATAAATAACTAATCAAAATAATTATTATTATAGCTGTTATAAAAGTATTGGTGGTTTAAAATATATAAACACTAAACAAATATTCAAGCATTTTAATATAAATCAATTTTATTTAAAATTACAAAATAGTAAGAATTTCATTTTTTATTAATTAATATTAATTACAATTTCATATGTTATACAAGTTGAACCAGAATCTGAATGTTCTATTTGTTTAGAAGAATTTAATGTTGGAGAAAAAGCAATGCAATTACACTGCAAAGTTTATTTTATTATTTATTTTTATATTTTATTTAGCATATATTTCACAAAAAGTGCATTGAGCCATGGTAAACTACTTTTAAATTTTATAAATTTGTTAATATTAATTCTGAAATAATTATTTTTATAAACATTTAGTAAAAAATTAAAAAAATTTATATTTTGAAGCAAAAAAAATTAAAAAATTTTTATAAATAAATTAAGGCTTAAAAAATCCCAAACTTGCCCAATATGTCGTAATGAGCTAATCCCAAACTTGCCCAATATGTCGTAATTTTATTATAAAAAATGAGCCTTGAAATGAAATGTATATCAAATCTGAAAGATAATTGAAAAGTTATTTTTTTTTATTCATACATATTTTCACATTTTTTAAAATTCGTAAATGCCCTAATTTTTATTTTATTGTCGATTTTTTTATATTGGATGAAGGACGCATAAATTTTTTTAAATCTTTTTTAGTATTATTAAAAAAATATTTAAAAAATAAATATTAATTATCAATTAATACTATTCGTTATATTTTTAAAAAATATTCTAAAATTAATTTTAATTTTTAAAAATGTTAAATTCATTATCAAGAATAGTTTTAGTTTATTATTTATAAGGCATATTTTTTAAACTTTATTTAAATATTTATTGAGTTAAATGTTTTGAAGGTTTAATCAATAAGTCAGTAAAATTTAGGAATAGTTAATTTATTGTTAATTATTTATTTAAAGTCATAATTAATTACGTAATTTAAAGTACTTTAATCAAAGTTAAACAAAATTGGAAACATTTAAACAATAAAATAGAAAGAAAAGAATAAATTAAAAGAGCAAAACTTTTTATAGAGAATGGATATGGAGAAAAAGAAGAAATGTCAGACAACACCAATCGCGTCTATTTAAATTATTAATAAAAAATAATGTGTGTATTTTTTATTATTTTTGTATAATTATTATGTACTTTAAAAATGAAAAAAACTGTGAAAATACAAAAAAGACCACAAATGTTTAATTTAACTGGAAAAATAAAATAAAAATATGAATAAAATACAAAATTAAATTAAAATAAATTTCATGATTATGGAAATTCATGCTATTGTTTGATTTAAATTTATTTTTAAATTACTTTTATTTTATTTAAGATTTACAGTATTGGAATTAATGATATTTACTTGATTGAATTTAATAAAATTTAAACAAATTAATTAATCTAAATTTTTAATATTTATTTAATTTTTTGTTATTAATTTTTAATATATAAATTTAATATCTACAAAATTTATTAAAGAACTTTTATAAAATATTTCAAATTTTAGAACAAAATCAATATTTCCCTCTAATATCCAACAAATTAATGCCATCCTCAGTTTTTTAAATTGTCTCCCTATCATTTGACTTTGCCAATCTTCCCACTATCCCTTAAAAATTTTTTAAATTCTTCTCTTTATTAAAATATTCTTCACCTCAAATTTTAAAAATTTATTAAGAAAATGTATTTAATTTTTAAATTAATTTTTATTTATTCACTTTTCTATAATGTTGAATTATTACCAGAAGAATGTATTGCCGATTACCTTTTACTTTCTAAAAACGCCAAAACAGAAGGATTTGCAAAATATTTACAAACAAACGAATGGGTAGTCATGCGAGGTATTCCCAAAAAGGAGGCAGTTAAATACCTAGATTACAAAGATGTTGAAAATTTTATGGGCAAAAAATACGCGAAAGATTGTTTTGAAATGAACAAAAATTTCAAATTAACAGGGCAAGGATTAAAATTACTAGATATTAAAAAATTATTCTCAGAAGAAAAAACACATTTAATTCTATCGAAAAATATAAGAGTTTTATTAGGTATTAATCAATTTCTAACTTTAAATAAGTTTAAACTTACATCAAATTTCAGATTTATTTTTAATATTTTATGATAAAATAACTTTATTAATAGTTTAAGATCAAACTTAACTAAAAATTATTCTCAAATTATTTATTTTTTCCACTACTTTAGATGAACAATTGAAATGTTTAAATAATTTTTTAAATAATCTTTCTAACAAATACGATATCATAAATGTAAAATCTGCACCGCAAATAACTGAAGATGAAGTCAAAAATTTTGATATTTTACATAAAGTTGAATATAGATCAAAAGAATATATTTTTTATTGGAAGCTTGAATCAGAGCTATTAGATGCAAAATTTGAAAAAGACACTGAAGAATTTAATCAAATTGGTGAATGTAATAAAATTCTGAAGTATTACACTAAAAAATATTTTATTCCTCTTAATTAATATTTTTATAATTTTTTATTTAGTGCGTTTATACCATTTTTAATGAAGAAAAAACATCAAAAATTGTATGATTTTATTTAATATTATAATATGTTAAAAATGTTTTTTAATTTAATTTTACTTAAATTATCTTTCAAAAATTCAAATAACGCTCCCATAAGGACATACTAACAAAGATTAGCTAAACGTTGTTTTGATATATCTCGATGTGTCCATATAACGAGTCTCCTAAATTCCTAAAATGAAATTAAGGAATATTCCTACTATTTAAAAATAGTAAAATAACTAATCAAAATAATAATTATTATAGCTGTTATGAAATTCGTGGTGGTGTAAAATCTATAAACAGTGGACAAATATTCGACCATTTTAATTTAAATCAATTTTATGTAAATATAAATGAAATAAGTAAGAATTTCATTTTTTATTAATTAATATTAATTACAATTTCATATGTTATACAAGTTGAACCAGAATCTGAATGTTCTATTTGTTTAGAAGAATTTAATGTTGGAGGAAAAGCAATGCAATTACGCTGCAATGTTTATTTTATTATTTATTTTTATTTTACATTTTAGCATATATTCCACGAAAATTGCATTCAGCCATGGTAAAATATTTAATGTTATAAATATTAATTTTTTGTAAAATATTTAAAAAAATATAATTAATTTTTTGAACATTAAGTAAAAATTTAAAAAAATATATAAATTAAATATTAGGCTCAATAAGAACTCTAATTGCCCAATCTGTCGTCAAAATATTATAGAAAATTCTGAAATTGAAGTCGGAATTATAACATTTCGAACTATAAAAGAATGATGAATTTACTTAGTTCTAATGTAGATAAATGTAAATACTTTAAAAAATTTATTTTTTAATCCAAATTTTCACACATTTTTTTATTCACAAACGTTCTAATTTTTATATTATTGTCCAATTTTTTTATTTATTTCGTGAAAATGAATGACTTTGAGGAAAGATGCATACATTATTTTTAGTCTCTTTTTAATAAATTAAATATATTATTATTTTATTTCTTAAAAATATTTAAAAATTAATTTTAAATTTTTAAAAATGCTAAATTAAAAGTTAAATTTCTTTATTTTATCAAAATTATTATATTATTTAGTGTTTACTAGATTTAAAATAAAAATTTTAAATTTTATTTAAAGATTTATTGAGTTAAAATGTTTTAAAAAATTATTTAATTAATAAATTATTTAGACAAATTTAGGAAGAGTTAATATTTAATAAAATATGAAGGATGGAAAAATTAAAAATAAAAGTTTAATGAACTCTTTTGATCTAGGAGTCACATTTTTATACTATGCGCTTATATAGAAAAATTGTGCTCCGACTTTTCGTCAACTGAATTTACGTCAACGGATCATTTTCATTAGTTTTCGTCAATTAATAACTATTTTTTAATAAAAGAGGAAATACTATTAACCTTATAATAATTAATTTAATAGATAGTCAATTCTGTTTTCTTTACAATGGACAGTCTACTTCTTTCAATGTTTTTTATTTATCCATCAGAAAGGAAAATAAATAATCACAAATATAAAATATTAAAAGTTAAAAAATTTCTTATTAGATATATTTAATAAATTTAATATTTATTTTATTTTTTGTTATTAATTTTTTATAAATTTAATATTTAAATATTAATTTATTAATAAATTATTTATAAAATATTTCAAATTTTAGAACAAAATCAATATTTCTCTATATACAACAAATTAATGCCAACCTCAAATTTTTAAATTGATCTCCCTATCACTTGACTTTACCAATATCCAACCTTTCTCTTTAAATTTTTTTTAAATTCTTCTCTTTATTAAAAAATTCTTCAAATTTTAAAAATTTATTAAGAAAATGTATTTAATTTTAAAATTAATTTTTATTTATTCACTTTTCTATAATGTTGAATTATTACCAGAAGAATGTATTGCCGATTATCTTTTACTTTCTAAAAACGTCAAAACAGATAGCTTAGCAAAAAGCCTTATATCAAAATTTAGTTTCCAATTATGGGATGTCAAGCATAATATTCCCAAAAATGAGGCAATTAATCAAATAATTTTCAAAAATGAAATTGCAGATTTTATGGGCGAAAAATACGCGGAACTTTGTTTTAAAAAGAACGAAAATTTTTTAAATATTTCAGAGTCGGGCTTACACTTTGATATGGAAAAATTATTCTCACAATCAGAAGAAAAAACACATTTAATTCTATCGGAAAAAATAGTAAAATTATTAGGTAATTTATTTATTATTTAATTACTTGCCTAGCTTTAATTTATGATTAAACTTAAATCAAATTTCAATTTTTTTAAAGTTCTAAGATTAAGCTTTGTTTAATTTTATTTTCAAATAAGTTATTTTTTTCTCAATTTTTAGATGAGCAAATTGAATGTTTAAATAAATTTTTAAATAAAAATTTTGATAAGAAATATACAACTACAAAAATTGCACCGAACATAATTGATCCTGAATATAGTATTATAAATTTTGAAATTTATAATACAATTGAATATAAATCAAAAAAATATATTACTTATTGGGATCTTGAATCAAGTGAGATATTAAATACAACATATATAAAAGGCACTAAAGAATATTCTGAACTTGCTGAATGCAATAAACTTCTTTATTATACTAATAGGTAATTTTTTTAATTTAATATTTTTATAATTATTTTATTTAGTGATTCTAAATCATTTATAAAGAAAAAATACCATCAAAATTTGTATGTTTCTATTTAATAATATGTTGCAAATTTTTTAAAATATATTTTGTTTTTCTGTGAGACTCATTATAAAATTCTATATTTGAAAGCCTTTTTAAATATAATATTATTAACGAGTTCTCCGAAATTTTTAAAATAAAATTAGGAAATATTTCAATAAAAATAATTATTATTATAGCTGTTATGAAACAACTAATGGTGAAGAACGTATAAATTTAAAACAAATACTCGACCATTTTAATTTGAATCAGTTTTATTTAAAAAAAAGTAAAAATTTTATTTTTTTATCAAGTAAATTTTAATTACAGTTCCATTTGTAAAATATATAAATGTTGATCAAAACACTCAATGTTCTATTTGTTTAGTAGAATTTAAAGTTGGAGAAAAAGTAATGCAATTACGCTGCAATGTTTATTTTATTATTTATTTTTTATTTTACATTTTAGCATATATTCCACCTTGATTGCATTCAGACATGGTAAACTACTTTTAAATTTTATAAATTTGTTAATATTAATTTTTGAAATAATTTTTTTTAATAAACATTTAGTAAAAAATTAAAAAAATTTATATTTTGAAACATTTAATAAAAAAATTTTTTATATAATAAATTAAATATTAGGCTTAATAACCATTCTACTTGCCCATTATGTCGTCAAGTTCTTTATGAAGATAACGAAAATTAACAAATTTGAACGTTAACTGAAATTTTTATTTATAATTCATATTTTCACAATTTTTTTATTCACAAACGTCCTAATTTTTATTTTATTGTCCAATTTTTTATTTATTTCGGGAAAATGTATAACCTCGAGGAAAGATGCATAAATTATTTTTTTAGTCTCTTTTTAGTAAAATTAATAAAAAAATGGTTATAAAATAAATAGTTTATCTACAATATTTTTTATTAAATATTATTATTTATTTTCTTAAAAATATTTAAAAATTAATTTTAAATTTTTAAAAATGTTATATTCAAATGTTAAATATTTTTATTTTATCAAAATTATTATATTATTTATTAGTTTATTAGATTTTAAATAAAATTTTTAAATTTTATTTAAAGATTTATTGAGTTAAAAGTTTTAAAAAATTGTTTAATTAATAAATTATGTGACAAATTTAGGAATAGTTAATATTTAATAAAATATGAAGGATTTAAAAATTAAAAATAAAAGTTAATTAAATAAATATAAAACTTATTTTTTTTAGATTAAAATTTTATCCCAAAAAATCGATATTTCTCTAGTATAATATTCCAACAATAATTCCATAATTCGATATTTATTTCTTTCACCCTACCAAATTGACATTGCCTATCTCATGCCCATTCATTAAAAATTTTTTTTTTAAATTTTTCTCTTGTTTAAAAAATTCCCTCCCCTCAAATTTTAATAAATTATAAAAAAATGTATTTAATTTTTTATTTAATTTTTATTTATTCACTTTTCTATAATGTTGAATTATTACCAGAAGAATGTATTGCCGATTATCTTTTACTTTCCAAAAACGTCAAAACAGAATTATTTGCAAACATTATTCAAGAAAAATATGCGATCAATACATGGGTAGTCCTACGAGGTATTCCCAAAAACGAGGCACTTAAGTATGAGGTAATTTTCAAAAGCGATATTGAAAAGTTTATGGGCAAAGAATACGCGAATAGTTGTTTTGAACTAAACGAAAAGTTGACTTTCTTACAGCAAGGTTTATTGCTAGATATTAATGAATTATTCACAGAAGAAAAAACACATTTAATTCTATCGAAAAATATAACAGAATTATTAGGTAATTTATACATTAATTATTGCGTTTTTTTTTTGTGTTTTAAGATCAAACTTAAATTAAAGTTATTTTAAATGATTTATTTTTTTTCTATTTTTAGATCAGCAATCAACATGTCTAAAAAAATTTTTAAATGAAAATTTTTATAAAACATATGATAACACAAATTTAAAAATTATATCGCAAATAACTAACTATAACGATAAAATTATAAATTTTGAATTTATAAAAAGGATCGAACATAATTCAAAAAGTTATATTTATAATTGGAATATAGAATCAAGTGAGATATTAAATAAAAAATATGAAAAAGGCACTAAAAAATATAATCAACTTGAAGAATGCAATAATATTCTGACTTATAACACTAAAAAGTAATTTTTTCCTTTAATTATTTTAATATAATTGTTTTTTATTTAGTGTTTTTATTACACGTATATTTCCATTTTTACAGACGAAAAACTATCAAAATTTGTATAATTTTAATTTATCTTAAAATAAAATAATTAATAAAATAATTAATATTACAGCTGTTATGAAACAACTAATAGTGGTAAATATATACATTTAAAACAAATATTCAGCCATTTTAATTTAAATCAATTTTACTTAAAAAAATTGCCATATAATGGTAAAAATTTTATTTTTTTATTAATTAAATTTGAATTCATTGTCAGTTTATTATGTAAAAAATATTGAAGCTGATGATTCAAAACCAGAATGTTCTGTTTGTTTGGAAGTTGTTAAAGTTGAAGATAAAGCAAAGCAATTAATTCCATGCAATGTTTAATTTTTATTTATAGAATTATTTATATTTTTATATTTTAGCATATATTTCATGAAAAGTGTATTCAGTCATGGTAAATTAATTTTTAAATTTGTTAATATTAATTTCAAATAAACTTAATTTAATAAATTAAATATTAGGCTTAATAAGAATCCTACTTGCCCATCCTGTCGTCAAGCTATTATTATACAAAATGCGTCTGAAGTCGAAAGTACTATAACAAATTTGAACAATAATTGAAAATTTTATTTTTTAATCCATATTTTCACAATTTCTTTTATTCATAAATCCCCAATTTTTATTTTATTATCGATTTTTTTATTTATTTTGTGAAAATGAATGAACTCGATGGATAAAGGACAAAAAAATTTTTAGTTTCTTTATTAAGAAAATGTATTTAATTTTTAATTTAATTTTAAACTATTCACTTTCTATCATGTTATTTTACTAAAAAGTTTTTAATTATATAAACGTTTAAATAATTAAAAAAATTATTTTTAATCCATATTTTAACTTTTTTTTTCACAAACGCCCTAATTTTATTGTCGATTTTTTTTATTTATTTCGTGAAGATGGATGACCTCGATGAAGGACGCATAAATTTTTTTTAATCTCTTTTATTATTATTTAAAAAAATAGTTATGAAAATAAATATTAATATGTATATATTTTTTATTATTTATATTATTAATAAATATTTTTAAAAATAATTTTAAAGTTTATTTTATTTAATTAATATAATGTTAAATTCAAAAGTTCAATTTCTTTATTTTATCAAAATTATTATTTTATTATTATTTCTAGGTTTATTTTTTTATTATAAAATTTTTAAATTTTATAATAAAGGTTTATTTGTTGATTCAAAAAATGCTCATGTTCCTTCAATGGCTACTTTAAAATTAAAAGAATCTGATATTGATAATGGTTTGCTAGAAAATCAGCCAAAATTGGCAACAAAAAGGGAAGATTCAATTCCGGTTATTGAAATAAGAGGGGAAGGAAAGCCAATGAGTGCTGCACAAATTAGGCATGTTAAAAAATTTATTTAAAGGATATTAAAAAATTATTATAAATTATTTAATATAATTATAAGTATTTTAAATATTTAAAATGTTAAAAAATAAATAATATTATTTAATGTATTTAAAAAAGGAAAAATATTTATTTAAGCATTTTTTATTAAATTATAAAAAATAATTAAAGGGAACTTGAAGAATTGTCTAATGGCGGTCCTCTTGACATAAAAGTATTTTTAAATTAATATTTAATATTATTTTTAAAATTATTTTTTTAATGATTTTTTAATATTATTTACATTTAATTCAGTTATATCATTTGACAATAAATTTTAACTTTAATAGGTTTCAAAAACGTGGGTACCCGGAGATTGCCCTAGAAAAGCTCGTCGTCTTGATTTTGTCACATTCCATTATAAAGGCTTTTCTGAGGCTGGAAAAAAATTTGATCAAAGTTATGGGCGTGAGAAGGATGGAATTAAAATACAATTGGGTGTTGGAATGGTAAAAAATATTTTAAAAATTAATTTTATTAAAAAATTAATTTTAAGATAATGCCTGGATTAGATAAAGGCCTTAAAGGAATTTGTGATGGAGAACTAAGAAAAATTGAAGTTCCTTGGAGATTGAGCCGTAAAAAGAAGAGCAAAGGTAAATAAAATTAAATGTTTAAAAATTTTGAATTATTTTAGAATAATTTAAAAAATAAATTAAAATATAAAGTTATTGTCTAGATAATAGTAAATAAAAATTAAAAAATTTATTTTAATATTAAAATATAAATATTTAGTTTGGCGTTTTATTCCTAATGATGAGCATTGGCTTCGCTTCGATATTGAAGTAATAAAAATTGAGCCATGGACAATTGAGGGTCAATTTGAATGGATGGATATTAATAATGATACTAAGCTTATTGAACAAGAAATTATACAATTTGGAGAAAAAATGCGTAAACAATTTGGAAAAACTTGGCCCAATGAAGATATTGATCCTGTTCTTGCTGCTAGATATTATATAAGGTAAAAAAATATTTTTTCAATAAATTAAATTTCGTTAGGACATCCACAGAGGACCGCAAAATAGTAGAAAAATAATTTTCAAATAAATTAAAATTTCTTTTAGGTATTTTGATTTAAATAAAGATGGAATTGTTGACATTAATGAGTTTAAACAAGTATTTGAGAGAGATACATCTATAATGAAGAGTAAAAGAAAAAGTAAAAATAAAATTGAAGGTCGAAAACGTGATCCTGGATTTCAATGGATTTTGGATTTTAATAATGATGGAATAGTTTCGGTAGAAGAAATAAATGTTGCGGATAAAGTTTTTGAAAATAATAATGGAGAAAATATAAAAGAAGAATTGTAATTTATTTATTATTAATTTTAAATTATTTTTACAAATATTATAATTGTTAAAAAGGTTATAAAATAATTTTATTTAGAAGATAAAATTCTGCGAATTAGTTTACAAATATTATAATTGTTAAAAAGGTTATAAACTAATTTTATTTAGAAGATAAAATTCTGCGAATTAGTTTACAAATATTATAATTGTTAAAAAGGTTATAAACTAATTTTATTTAGAAGATAAAATTCTGCGAATTAGTTTACAAATATTATAATTGTTAAAAAGGTTATAAACTAATTTTATTTAGAAGATAAAATTCTGCGAATTAGTTTACAAATATTATAATTGTTAAAAAGGTTATAAACTAATTTTATTTAGAAGATAAAATTCTGCGAATTAGTTTACAAATATTATAATTGTTAAAAAGGTTATAAACTAATTTTATTTAGAAGATAAAATTCTGCGAATTAGTTTACAAATATTATAATTGTTAAAAAGGTTAAAAACTGATTTTATTTAGAAGATAAAATTCTGCGAATTAGTTTACAAATATTATAATTGTTAAAAAGGTTATAAACTAATTTTATTTAGAAGATAAAATTCTGCAAATTAGTTTACAAATATTATAATTGTTAAAAAGGTTATAAACTAATTTTATTTAGAAGATAAAATTCTGCGAATTAGTTTACAAATATTATAATTGTTAAAAAGGTTATAAACTAATTTTATTTAGAAGATAAAATTCTGCGAATTAGTTTACAAATATTATAATTGTTAAAAAGGTTATAAACTAATTTTATTTAGAAGATAAAATTCTGCGAATTAGTTTACAAATATTATAATTGTTAAAAAGGTTAAAAACTAATTTTATTTAGAAGATAAAATTCTGCGAATTAGTTTACAAATATTATAATTGTTAAAAAGGTTAAAAACTGATTTTATTTAGAAGATAAAATTCTGCGAATTAGTTTACAAATATTATAATTGTTAAAAAGGTTATAAACTAATTTTATTTAGAAGATAAAATTCTGCGAATTAGTTTACAAATATTATAATTGTTAAAAAGGTTATAAACTAATTTTATTTAGAAGATAAAATTCTGCGAATTAGTTTACAAATATTATAATTGTTAAAAAGGTTATAAACTAATTTTATTTAGAAGATAAAATTCTGCGAATTAGTTTACAAATATTATAATTGTTAAAAAGGTTATAAACTAATTTTATTTAGAAGATAAAATTCTGCGAATTAGTTTACAAATATTATAATTGTTAAAAAGGTTATAAACTAATTTTATTTAGAAGATAAAATTCTGCGAATTAGTTTACAAATATTATAATTGTTAAAAAGGTTATAAACTAATTTTATTTAGAAGATAAAATTCTGCGAATTAGTTTACAAATATTATAATTGTTAAAAAGGTTATAAACTAATTTTATTTAGAAGATAAAATTCTGCGAATTAGTTTACAAATATTATAATTGTTAAAAAGGTTATAAACTAATTTTATTTAGAAGATAAAATTCTGCGAATTAGTTTACAAATATTATAATTGTTAAAAAGGTTATAAACTGATTTTATTTAGAAGATAAAATTCTGTGAATTAGTTTACAAATATTATAATTGTTAAAAAGGTTATAAACTGATTTTATTTAGAAGATAAAATTCTGCGAATTAGTTTACAAATATTATAATTGTTAAAAAGGTTATAAACTAATTTTATTTAGAAGATAAAATTCTGCGAATTAGTTTACAAATATTATAATTGTTAAAAAGGTTATAAACTAATTTTATTTAGAAGATAAAATTCTGCGAATTAGTTTACAAATATTATAATTGTTAAAAAGGTTATAAACTAATTTTATTTAGAAGATAAAATTCTGCGAATTAGTTTACAAATATTATAATTGTTAAAAAGGTTATAAACTAATTTTATTTAGAAGATAAAATTCTGCGAATTAGTTTACAAATATTATAATTGTTAAAAAGGTTATAAACTAATTTTATTTAGAAGATAAAATTCTGCGAATTAGTTTACAAATATTATAATTGTTAAAAAGGTTATAAACTAATTTTATTTAGAAGATAAAATTCTGCGAATTAGTTTACAAATATTATAATTGTTAAAAAGGTTATAAACTAATTTTATTTAGAAGATAAAATTCTGCGAATTAGTTTACAAATATTATAATTGTTAAAAAGGTTATAAACTGATTTTATTTAGAAGATAAAATTCTGTGAATTAGTTTACAAATATTATAATTGTTAAAAAGGTTATAAACTGATTTTATTTAGAAGATAAAATTCTGCGAATTAGTTTACAAATATTATAATTGTTAAAAAGGTTATAAACTAATTTTATTTAGAAGATAAAATTCTGCGAATTAGTTTACAAATATTATAATTGTTAAAAAGGTTATAAACTAATTTTATTTAGAAGATAAAATTCTGCGAATTAGTTTACAAATATTATAATTGTTAAAAAGGTTATAAACTAATTTTATTTAGAAGATAAAATTCTGCGAATTAGTTTACAAATATTATAATTGTTAAAAAGGTTATAAACTAATTTTATTTAGAAGATAAAATTCTGCGAATTAGTTTACAAATATTATAATTGTTAAAAAGGTTATAAACTGATTTTATTTAGAAGATAAAATTCTGCGAATTAGTTTACAAATATTATAATTGTTAAAAAGGTTATAAACTGATTTTATTTAGAAGATAAAATTCTGCGAATTAGTTTACAAATATTATAATTGTTAAAAAGGTTATACACTAATTTTATTTTTAATTATAAAATTAAAAAATTTTAATATTTAAATTATTAAAAAAATAATAATGAAAACTATAAATTTCGTCAAATATCTTTAATACATGTGAAGTTTATCAAATTATGTCAGTTAATCTTCACCTAATATATTTTTTATTTTTATAATTTTATAACTTGATTTTACAAAATTATAAAATTTAATAGTAAAATTTATTTTATTTTATTTAGTCTTAATTTGATTTATTATATAAGTTTGATTTTTTTATTTAAGGAATTTTTAAAAAATTCTTAACTTTATTCTTTTTTTATTATTTTATTTTTTTAAAGTAAATTCTTAAATAATAAATTTATTGTTTTATTTTTAATATTTAATTAAAAATTAATAATTTAATTTTTAATTTGAAATATATAATAGTAAAAATTATATTCTATTTTTTATTTTGTAATATATATTAAATGGTAATAAATGAATATTCTTTCTAATGTTTTATTATATTAAGATAATTGATAAAAATAATTGATATAATTAATAATCAAAGTCTTTTAAGTAATATTTGTCAATGATAGAAGCCTTTAACAATAGCAATAAGACGATCTTAAAATAATTTTTTTAATTAAAAATAAATAAATTTATTTAATATTAAATATGCTTAATTATATAATTTTAAAATTAAATTTATTGGCTTTAATGAAGCTCATCCAATTATAGATGGTATGACACAATGTGAATATAATTTGTAAAATTTGATTTTTTATTGGTAATAAATATATTTTTTTAATTTAAATTTGTAAATATTTAATTTTCGTAATAAAATAATTTCAAAAATAAAATTTAATTTTTATTAATATTTCAGACTATTATAATTAAAGTTTTAACTATTATAGATATATCTAGGTATGATGATTGTTGAGATATTTTTTCATATATGGTAATATTTGTTTTTATTAATGGTTTATTTTATGAATTATTAAATTTTAAATAATGATAAATACTTCAATTTTTAGAATTCTTTCAAAAAATCAGATGAAAATAATATTTAAATTATTTTAAAATTTTATTTTAATTAAAATATTTTATAAAATTATTAATAAAATTTTAATTTAAAAAATTAATTAAAAATAATTATTTAATTTTTATTTATTTATATTTTAAAAATAAATGTACAACTGTTCTTCCTTAAAGCTAAGTAAATATTTCTTTTATGTCTGCATCTTTTCTTTAAAAAAAATAATTAAATGTTTTTTAAAGCATTTGTTAAAGCATATTAATTAGTCAATTGATTGCATAATATATTTTTTATTTTAAAACAAAAATAATTGTTTAAAAAAAATTAATATAAATTTTAATATTGAATTTTATAATTAGAAAAAATATACTTTTAATTTTTATAAATTATTCTTTCGTGTTTTATTTTCTTATATTATTTAAATTTAATATACTTATATTTTTAATTATTTTATTTTTTTTAATTTTTATATAACTGATTTATTTTAATTAATTTATAAATAGTTATATTTATAAATTATATTATTTTTTTAAATTATATTATCATTTTATTTTTCTCTTAAAAATTTAAAAATGGCTATGGTATCGCGACGCCGCGATACATTTTTCATTAATCCACCAATGGAAAAGCCAAGACGAAATACAATAAAACCACCCCCACTTCCAATACTTCAAACAACAACGGCAGAAAGTTTTGATATGGTAAAATTTAAATTTAATAAAATAAAAATATTATAGGATGGAAGTAGCGATGGAGAAACTGAAGCAGTTAATGAACCTTCCGTTGGTGGAATTGAAGTTTTACAAATTCCAACTCAAAGTTCTTATGATATGGAAGCTTCTTTGACCAAATCAGAGAAAATGTTTAAGGTTAATTATTTAATTAATTATTAAAAAAATTTAATTATTAAATTATTTTCCACTGTTCAAAGTCTCATTAAAATTATTTTTTTTTAGTATATTAGATTTATTGGCCCACATGTTGGTCTTGTTTTATTGCTAGTTGTTTATTTACTTATTGGCGCTACTATTTTTGTAAAATTAAAGATATTTTATTATTATTAAAAAAATTTTTTTAAAGCATTATTTAGAGGCTTCTAATGAAGTTTTGGTAAAATAAAAAAATATTTTATAAAATAATTAATTTTTATTAGACAAGAGATAAAGAAATGCGTGAATTGTTAGCATTGAGAGACCAATTTCATGATACTATTTGGAATTTAACTCATTCAGATGAAAGTGTAATTTCACAAGATTCATTTTATGGTATAGGGAGAGAATACTTTGATAAGGTTATTTTCTAATTTATTAAAATTATTTTTATTTTGATTTTTTAAAATTTTGTCCATAATATACAATTTATTTAGAAAAAAATATTTTCTAATTTATTAAAGTTATTTTTATTTTGATTTTTTAAAATTTTGTCCATAATATACAATTTATTTAGAAAAAAATATTTTCTAATTTATTAAAATTATTTTGATTTTTTAAAATTTTTTTTATAATTTTTTAAATTATTTTTTAATTAATTTATTAAGGTTTCTAATATTTTTCTAAAAAAAAATATTTTTTTTAAAGTTAGTCTTAAGAACATTTGAAGCATGTAGAAATCAATTTACAAATGAACGTCATTTATTAAACAAAACAAGAGAAACTACTGAATTATTATGGACATATACTAATAGTCTTTTCTTTGCCACAACTGTTATAACTACAATTGGTTATTTTTTTTTTAATAATTTTAATTTAAAATTAAAATTTAATTTTTTTAAGGTTATGGTAATCTTGTTCCAATGACTCGTCTTGGTAGAATTGCTTGTATTTGTTTTGCATTATTTGGCATTCCTTTATTATTAGTTACTATTGCAGATATTGGAAAATTTCTTTCTGATTTTCTTAATTTTCTTTATAAGACTTATCATTCTTTTAAAACAAAAGTTTGTTAATATTTTTTAATTTAAAATAGTAATTTTAAAATTATTTTTTAAAATTATTATTAAAGGTTCGTAAGCAATCTAGGCGACTTTCTCGTTATCGGAATACTTCAAATTCAACAATTGGTGATTTACGAAGTGAAGGTAATTTATTAAAATTGATAAAAAATTAATAGTTAAATAATAATATATTAACAAAATTTTAAATTTTTTTTAAATATTATTTTATTATTCAAATATATAATAATTATTAAAAAAATTTAAAATTAAAAAAAAAAAGGCTCAACATCAAAAGCAGGAAGTCTAAATTTAAATGAATTAAGTGGGAGTGAAATGGAAGATCAAAATATGGAGGAGGAAAGGGAACTTCGTATACCTGTAGTAATGGTTTTATTTGTTCTTTTATGTTATTGTGGAATTGGTGGTTTATTATTTTGTAATTGGGAAGGATGGTCATATTTTGAGGGTTTTTATTTTTGTTTTATTACAATGGCAACAGTTGGTTGGTCTGTTTAAATTTATTAAAAATTATATATTTTTTTAATAGAAATAAATAAAAAAATAATTAAAAAATAATTTGTTATTTAATAATATTTTTAAAGGCTTTGGTGATATAGTTCCTACACAATCCTCTACATATATTATTTTAGCATATATAATATTTGGATTATCTTTGTAAATTTTTGAAAAAATAAATTTAAAATTTTTAAAAAATTTTAAAGAGCAACAATGTGCATTGATTTAGCAGGAACTGAATATATTAGGAAAATTCATTATCTTGGTTCAAAAATGGAAGATGCCAAAGGTACAGTAATTACTGGACTACGTGCAGGAGAATATATGCTTAAGCATAGAGGTGGTTATTTTTATAATTATTCTTTAAAAATAATTAATTATTTTTATAATTATTCTTTAAAAATAATTAATTATTTTTATAATTATTCTTTAAAAATAATTAATTATTCTATAATTATTCTTTAAAAATAATTAATTAATTATTTTTATAATTATTCTTTAAAAATAATTAATTATTCTATAATTATTCTTTGAAAATAATTAATTAATTATTTATATAATTATTCTTTAAAAATAATTAATTATTCTATAATTATTCTTTAAAAATAATTAATTAATTATTTTTATAATTATTCTTTAAAAATAATTAATTAATTATTTTTATAATTATTCTTTAAAAATAATTAATTAATTATTTTTATAATTATTCTTTAAAAATAATTAATTAATTATTTTTATAATTATTCTTTAAAAATAATTAATTAATTATTTTTATAATTATTCTTTAAAAATAATTAATTATTTTTATATTTATTACATAAAAATAATTAATTAATTATTTTTATAATTATTCTTTAAAAATAATTAATTATTTTTATAATTATTCTTTAAAAATAATTAATTATTCTATAATTATTCTTTAAAAATAATTAATTATTCTATAATTATTCTTTAAAAATAATTAATTAATTATTTTTATAATTATTCTTTAAAAATAATTAATTATTCTATAATTATTCTTTAAAAATAATTAATTAATTATTTATATAATTATTCTTTAAAAATAATTAATTATTCTATAATTATTCTTTAAAAATAATTAATTAATTATTTATATAATTATTCTTTAAAAATAATTAATTATTCTATAATTATTCTTTAAAAATAATTAATTAATTATTTATATAATTATTCTTTAAAAATAGTTAATTATTCTATAATTATTCTTTAAAAATAATTAATTAATTATTTATATAATTATTCTTTAAAAATAATTAATTATTCTATAATTATTCTTTAAAAATAATTAATTAATTATTTATATAATTATTCTTTAAAAATAATTAATTATTCTATAATTATTCTTTAAAAATAATTAATTATTTTTATAATTATTCTTTAAAAATAATTAATTATTCTATAATTATTCTTTAAAAATAATTAATTAATTATTTATATAATTATTCTTTAAAAATAATTAATTATTCTATAATTATTCTTTAAAAATAATTAATTATTTTTATAATTATTCTTTAAAAATAATTAATTATTTTTATATTTATTACATAAAAATAATTAATTAATTATTTTTATAATTATTCTTTAAAAATAATTAATTATTTTTATAATTATTCTTTAAAAATAATTAATTATTCTATAATTATTCTTTAAAAATAATTAATTAATTATTTATATAATTATTCTTTAAAAATAATTAATTATTCTATAATTATTCTTTAAAAATAATTAATTAATTATTTATATAATTATTCTTTAAAAATAATTAATTAATTATTTATCTAATTATTCTTTAAAAATAATTAATTATTCTATAATTATTCTTTAAAAATAATTAATTAATTATTTATATAATTATTCTTTAAAAATAATTAATTATTCTATAATTATTCTTTAAAAATAATTAATTAATTATTTATATAATTATTCTTTAAAAATAATTAATTAATTATTTATATAATTATTCTTTAAAAATAATTAATTAATTATTTATATAATTATTCTTTAAAAATAATTAATTATTCTATAATTATTCTTTAAAAATAATTAATTAATTATTTATATAATTATTCTTTAAAAATAATTAATTATTCTATAATTATTCTTTAAAAATAATTAATTAATTATTTATATAATTATTCTTTAAAAATAATTAATTATTCTATAATTATTCTTTAAAAATAATTAATTAATTATTTATATAATTATTCTTTAAAAATAATTAATTATTCTATAATTATTCTTTAAAAATAATTAATTATTTATATAATTATTCTTTAAAAATAATTAATTATTCTATAATTATTCTTTAAAAATAATTAATTAATTATTTATATAATTATTCTTTAAAAATAATTAATTATTCTATAATTATTCTTTAAAAATAATTAATTAATTATTTATATAATTATTCTTTAAAAATAATTAATTATTCTATAATTATTCTTTAAAAATAATTAATTATTTATATAATTATTCTTTAAAAATAATTAATTATTCTATAATTATTCTTTAAAAATAATTAATTAATTATTTATATAATTATTCTTTAAAAATAATTAATTAATTATTTATATAATTATTCTTTAAAAATAATTAATTATTCTATAATTATTCTTTAAAAATAATTAATTAATTATTTATATAATTATTCTTTAAAAATAATTAATTAATTATTTATATAATTATTCTTTAAAAATAATTAATTATTCTATAATTATTCTTTAAAAATAATTAATTAATTATTTTTATAATTATTCTTTAAAAATAATTAATTATTCTATAATTATTCTTTAAAAATAATTAATTAATTATTTATATAATTATTCTTTAAAAATAATTAATTATTCTATAATTATTCTTTAAAAATAATTAATTAATTATTTATATAATTATTCTTTAAAAATAATTAATTATTATATAATTATTCTTTAAAAATAATTAATTATTCTATAATTATTCTTTAAAAATAATTAATTAATTATTTTTATAATTATTCTTTAAAAATAATTAATTATTTATATAATTATTCTTTAAAAATAATTAATTATTTTTATAATTATTCTTTAAAAATAATTAATTATTTTTATATTTATTACATAAAAAATAATTAATTAATTATTTTTATAATTATTCTTTAAAAATAATTAATTATTTTTATAATTATTCTTTAAAAATAATTAATTATTCTATAATTATTCTTTAAAAATAATTAATTAATTATTTATATAATTATTCTTTAAAAATAATTAATTATTCTATAATTATTCTTTAAAAATAATTAATTAATTATTTATATAATTATTCTTTAAAAATAATTAATTAATTATTTATCTAATTATTCTTTAAAAATAATTAATTATTCTATAATTATTCTTTAAAAATAATTAATTAATTATTTATATAATTATTCTTTAAAAATAATTAATTATTCTATAATTATTCTTTAAAAATAATTAATTAATTATTTATATAATTATTCTTTAAAAATAATTAATTAATTATTTATATAATTATTCTTTAAAAATAATTAATTAATTATTTATATAATTATTCTTTAAAAATAATTAATTATTCTATAATTATTCTTTAAAAATAATTAATTAATTATTTATATAATTATTCTTTAAAAATAATTAATTATTCTATAATTATTCTTTAAAAATAATTAATTAATTATTTATATAATTATTCTTTAAAAATAATTAATTATTCTATAATTATTCTTTAAAAATAATTAATTAATTATTTATATAATTATTCTTTAAAAATAATTAATTATTCTATAATTATTCTTTAAAAATAATTAATTATTTATATAATTATTCTTTAAAAATAATTAATTATTCTATAATTATTCTTTAAAAATAATTAATTAATTATTTATATAATTATTCTTTAAAAATAATTAATTATTCTATAATTATTCTTTAAAAATAATTAATTAATTATTTATATAATTATTCTTTAAAAATAATTAATTATTCTATAATTATTCTTTAAAAATAATTAATTATTTATATAATTATTCTTTAAAAATAATTAATTATTCTATAATTATTCTTTAAAAATAATTAATTAATTATTTATATAATTATTCTTTAAAAATAATTAATTAATTATTTATATAATTATTCTTTAAAAATAATTAATTATTCTATAATTATTCTTTAAAAATAATTAATTAATTATTTATATAATTATTCTTTAAAAATAATTAATTAATTATTTATATAATTATTCTTTAAAAATAATTAATTATTCTATAATTATTCTTTAAAAATAATTAATTAATTATTTTTATAATTATTCTTTAAAAATAATTAATTATTCTATAATTATTCTTTAAAAATAATTAATTAATTATTTATATAATTATTCTTTAAAAATAATTAATTATTCTATAATTATTCTTTAAAAATAATTAATTAATTATTTATATAATTATTCTTTAAAAATAATTAATTATTATATAATTATTCTTTAAAAATAATTAATTATTCTATAATTATTCTTTAAAAATAATTAATTAATTATTTTTATAATTATTCTTTAAAAATAATTAATTATTTATATAATTATTCTTTAAAAATAATTAATTATTCTATAATTATTCTTTAAAAATAATTAATTAATTATTCTATAATTATTCTTTAAAAATAATTAATTAATTATTTATATAATTATTCTTTAAAAATAATTAATTATTCTATAATTATTCTTTAAAAATAATTAATTAATTATTTATATAATTATTCTTTAAAAATAATTAATTAATTATTTATATAATTATTCTTTAAAAATAATTAATTATTCTATAATTATTCTTTAAAAATAATTAATTAATTATTTTTATAATTATTCTTTAAAAATAATTAATTATTCTATAATTATTCTTTAAAAATAATTAATTAATTATTTATATAATTATTCTTTAAAAATAATTAATTATTCTATAATTATTCTTTAAAAATAATTAATTAATTATTTATATAATTATTCTTTAAAAATAATTAATTATTCTATAATTATTCTTTAAAAATAATTAATTAATTATTTATATAATTATTCTTTAAAAATAATTAATTATTCTATAATTATTCTTTAAAAATAATTAATTAATTATTTATATAATTATTCTTTAAAAATAATTAATTATTCTATAATTATTCTTTAAAAATAATTAATTAATTATTTATATAATTATTCTTTAAAAATAATTAATTATTCTATAATTATTCTTTAAAAATAATTAATTATTTTTATAATTATTCTTTAAAAATAATTAATTATTTATATAATTATTCTTTAAAAATAATTAATTATTCTATAATTATTCTTTAAAAATAATTAATTAATTATTCTATAATTATTCTTTAAAAATAATTAATTAATTATTTATATAATTATTCTTTAAAAATAATTAATTATTCTATAATTATTCTTTAAAAATAATTAATTAATTATTTATATAATTATTCTTTAAAAATAATTAATTAATTATTTATATAATTATTCTTTAAAAATAATTAATTATTCTATAATTATTCTTTAAAAATAATTAATTAATTATTTTTATAATTATTCTTTAAAAATAATTAATTATTCTATAATTATTCTTTAAAAATAATTAATTAATTATTTATATAATTATTCTTTAAAAATAATTAATTATTCTATAATTATTCTTTAAAAATAATTAATTAATTATTTATATAATTATTCTTTAAAAATAATTAATTATTCTATAATTATTCTTTAAAAATAATTAATTAATTATTTATATAATTATTCTTTAAAAATAATTAATTATTCTATAATTATTCTTTAAAAATAATTAATTAATTATTTATATAATTATTCTTTAAAAATAATTAATTATTCTATAATTATTCTTTAAAAATAATTAATTATTTTTATAATTATTCTTTAAAAATAATTAATTATTCTATAATTATTCTTTAAAAATAATTAATTAATTTTTATAATTATTCTTTAAAAAAATTAATTAATTATTTATATTATTCTTTAAAAATAATTAATTAATTATTTTATAATTATTCTTTAAAAATAATTAATTATTCTATAATTATTCTTTAAAAATAATTAATTAATTATTTTATAATTATTCTTTAAAAATAATTAATTATTCTATAATTATTCTTTAAAATAATTAATTAATTATTTATATAATTATTCTTTAAAAATAATTAATTATTCTATAATTATTCTTTAAAAATAATTAATTAATTATTTATATAATTATTCTTTAAAATAATTAATTATTCTATAATTATTCTTTAAAAATAATTAATTAATTATTTATAATTATTCTTTAAAAAATTAATTATTCTATAATTATTCTTTAAAAATTAATTATTATTTATATAATTATTCTTTAAAAATAATTAATTATTCTATAATTATTCTTTAAAAATAATTATTAATTATTTATATAATTATTCTTTAAAAATAATTAATTATTCTATAATTATTCTTTAAAAATAATTAATTAATTATTTATATAATTATTCTTTAAAAATAATTAATTATTCTATAATTATTCTTTAAAATAATTAATTAATTATTTTATAATTATTCTTTAAAAATAATTAATTATTCTATAATTATTCTTTAAAAATAATTAATTAATTATTTTATAATTATTCTTTAAAAATAATTAATTATTCTATAATTATTCTTTAAAAATAATTAATTAATTATTTATAATTATTCTTTAAAAATAATTAATTATTCTATAAATTATTCTTTAAAAAATAATTAATTATTCTATATATTATTCTTTAAAAATAATTAATTAATTATTTATATAATTATTCTTTAAAAATAATTATTATTTATAATTATTCTTAAAAATAATTAATTATTTTTATAATTATTCTTTAAAAATAATTAATTATTTTTATATTATTCTAAAATAATTAATTATTTTATAATTATTCTTTAAAAATAATTAATTATTTTTATAATTATTCTTTAAAAATAATTAATTATTCTATAATTATTTTAAAAATAATTAATTAATTATTTATAATTATTCTTTAAAAATAATTAATTATTCTATAATTATTCTTTAAAAATAATTAATTAATTATTTTATAATTATTCTTTAAAATAATTAATTATTCTATAATTATTCTTTAAAAATAATTAATTAATTATTTTATAATTATTCTTTAAAAATAATTAATTATTTATAATTATTCTTTAAAAATAATTAATTTATTTATAATTATTCTTAAAAAATAATTAATTAATTATTTATATAATTATTCTTTAAAAATAATTAATTATTCTATAATTATTCTTTAAAAATAATTAATTAATTATTTATAATTATTCTTTAAAAATAATTAATTATTCTATAATTATTCTTTAAAAATAATTAATTAATTATTTATATAATTATTCTTTAAAAATAATTAATTATTCTATAATTATTCTTTAAAAATAATTAATTAATTATTATATATATTATTCTTTAAAAATAATTAATTATTCTATAATTATTCTTTAAAAATAATTAATTAATTATTTATATAATTATTCTTTAAAAATAATTAATTATTCTATAATTATTCTTTAAAAATAATTATTAATTATTTATATAATTATTCTTTAAAAATAATTATTATTCTATAATTATTCTTTAAAATAATTAATTAATATTTTATAATTATTCTTTAAAAATAATTAATTATTTATAATTATTCTTTAAAAATAATTAATTATTTTTATAATTATTCTTTAAAAATAATTAATTATTTTATAATTATTCTTTAAAAATATTAATTATTTTATAATTATTCTTTAAAAATAATTAATTATTTTATAATTATTCTTTAAAAATAATTAATTATTTATAATTATTCTTTAAAAATAATTATTATTTATAATTATTCTTTAAAAATAATTAATTATTTATATAATTATTCTTTAAAAATAATTAATTATTTATAATTATTCTTTAAAAAATATTATTAATTATTTATAATTATTCTTTAAAAATAATTAATTATTTTTATATATTATTCTTTAAAAATAATTAATTATTTTTATAATTATTCTTTAAAAATAATTAATTATTTTTATAATTATTCTTTAAAAATAATTAATTATTTATATAATTATTCTTTAAAAATAATTAATTATTCTATAATTATTCTTTAAAAATAATTAATTAATTATTCTATAATTATTCTTTAAAAATAATTAATTAATTATTTATATAATTATTCTTTAAAAATAATTAATTATTCTATAATTATTCTTTAAAAATAATTAATTAATTATTTTTATAATTATTCTTTAAAAATAATTAATTATTCTATAATTATTCTTTAAAAATAATTAATTAATTATTTATATAATTATTCTTTAAAAATAATTAATTATTCTATAATTATTCTTTAAAAATAATTAATTAATTATTTATATAATTATTCTTTAAAAATAATTAATTAATTATTTATATAATTATTCTTTAAAAATAATTAATTAATTATTTATATAATTATTCTTTAAAAATAATTAATTATTCTATAATTATTCTTTAAAAATAATTAATTAATTATTTATATAATTATTCTTTAAAAATAATTAATTATTCTATAATTATTCTTTAAAAATAATTAATTAATTATTTATATAATTATTCTTTAAAAATAATTAATTATTCTATAATTATTCTTTAAAAATAATTAATTAATTATTTATATAATTATTCTTTAAAAATAATTAATTATTCTATAATTATTCTTTAAAAATAATTAATTAATTATTTATATAATTATTCTTTAAAAATAATTAATTATTCTATAATTATTCTTTAAAAATAATTAATTAATTATTTATATAATTATTCTTTAAAAATAATTAATTAATTATTTATATAATTATTCTTTAAAAATAATTAATTATTTTTATAATTATTCTTTAAAAATAATTAATTATTTTTATAATTATTCTTTAAAAATAATTAATTATTTATATAATTATTCTTTAAAAATAATTAATTATTCTATAATTATTCTTTAAAAATAATTAATTATTCTATAATTATTCTTTAAAAATAATTAATTAATTATTCTATAATTATTCTTTAAAAATAATTAATTAATTATTTATATAATTATTCTTTAAAAATAATTAATTATTCTATAATTATTCTTTAAAAATAATTAATTAATTATTTATATAATTATTCTTTAAAAATAATTAATTATTATATAATTATTCTTTAAAAATAATTAATTATTCTATAATTATTCTTTAAAAATAATTAATTAATTATTTTTATAATTATTCTTTAAAAATAATTAATTATTTATATAATTATTCTTTAAAAATAATTAATTATTCTATAATTATTCTTTAAAAATAATTAATTAATTATTCTATAATTATTCTTTAAAAATAATTAATTAATTATTTATATAATTATTCTTTAAAAATAATTAATTATTCTATAATTATTCTTTAAAAATAATTAATTAATTATTTATATAATTATTCTTTAAAAATAATTAATTAATTATTTATATAATTATTCTTTAAAAATAATTAATTATTCTATAATTATTCTTTAAAAATAATTAATTAATTATTTTTATAATTATTCTTTAAAAATAATTAATTATTCTATAATTATTCTTTAAAAATAATTAATTAATTATTTATATAATTATTCTTTAAAAATAATTAATTATTCTATAATTATTCTTTAAAAATAATTAATTAATTATTTATATAATTATTCTTTAAAAATAATTAATTATTCTATAATTATTCTTTAAAAATAATTAATTAATTATTTATATAATTATTCTTTAAAAATAATTAATTATTCTATAATTATTCTTTAAAAATAATTAATTAATTATTTATATAATTATTCTTTAAAAATAATTAATTATTCTATAATTATTCTTTAAAAATAATTAATTAATTATTTATATAATTATTCTTTAAAAATAATTAATTATTCTATAATTATTCTTTAAAAATAATTAATTATTTTTATAATTATTCTTTAAAAATAATTAATTATTTTTATATTTATTACATAAAAATAATTAATTAATTATTTTTATAATTATTCTTTAAAAATAATTAATTAATTATTTTTATAATTATTCTTTAAAAATAATTAATTATTTTTATAATTATTCTTTAAAAATAATTAATTATTTTTATAATTATTCTTTAAAAATAATTAATTATTTTTATAATTATTCTTTAAAAATAATTAATTATTTTTATATTTATTACATAAAAATAATTAATTAATTATTTTTATAATTATTCTTTAAAAATAATTAATTATTTATATAATTATTCTTTAAAAATAATTAATTATTCTATAATTATTCTTTAAAAATAATTAATTAATTATTCTATAATTATTCTTTAAAAATAATTAATTAATTATTTATATAATTATTCTTTAAAAATAATTAATTATTCTATAATTATTCTTTAAAAATAATTAATTAATTATTTATATAATTATTCTTTAAAAATAATTAATTATTCTATAATTATTCTTTAAAAATAATTAATTAATTATTTATATAATTATTCTTTAAAAATAATTAATTATTCTATAATTATTCTTTAAAAATAATTAATTAATTATTTATATAATTATTCTTTAAAAATAATTAATTATTCTATAATTATTCTTTAAAAATAATTAATTAATTATTTATATAATTATTCTTTAAAAATAATTAATTATTCTATAATTATTCTTTAAAAATAATTAATTATTTTTATAATTATTCTTTAAAAATAATTAATTATTTTTATATTTATTACATAAAAATAATTAATTAATTATTTTTATAATTATTCTTTAAAAATAATTAATTAATTATTTTTATAATTATTCTTTAAAAATAATTAATTATTTTTATAATTATTCTTTAAAAATAATTAATTATTTTTATAATTATTCTTTAAAAATAATTAATTATTTTTATAATTATTCTTTAAAAATAATTAATTATTTTTATATTTATTACATAAAAATAATTAATTAATTATTTTTATAATTATTCTTTAAAAATAATTAATTATTTATATAATTATTCTTTAAAAATAATTAATTATTCTATAATTATTCTTTAAAAATAATTAATTAATTATTTATATAATTATTCTTTAAAAATAATTAATTATTATATAATTATTCTTTAAAAATAATTAATTATTCTATAATTATTCTTTAAAAATAATTAATTAATTATTTTTATAATTATTCTTTAAAAATAATTAATTATTTATATAATTATTCTTTAAAAATAATTAATTATTCTATAATTATTCTTTAAAAATAATTAATTAATTATTCTATAATTATTCTTTAAAAATAATTAATTAATTATTTATATAATTATTCTTTAAAAATAATTAATTATTCTATAATTATTCTTTAAAAATAATTAATTAATTATTTATATAATTATTCTTTAAAAATAATTAATTAATTATTTATATAATTATTCTTTAAAAATAATTAATTATTCTATAATTATTCTTTAAAAATAATTAATTAATTATTTTTATAATTATTCTTTAAAAATAATTAATTATTCTATAATTATTCTTTAAAAATAATTAATTAATTATTTATATAATTATTCTTTAAAAATAATTAATTATTCTATAATTATTCTTTAAAAATAATTAATTAATTATTTATATAATTATTCTTTAAAAATAATTAATTATTCTATAATTATTCTTTAAAAATAATTAATTAATTATTTATATAATTATTCTTTAAAAATAATTAATTATTCTATAATTATTCTTTAAAAATAATTAATTAATTATTTATATAATTATTCTTTAAAAATAATTAATTATTCTATAATTATTCTTTAAAAATAATTAATTAATTATTTATATAATTATTCTTTAAAAATAATTAATTATTCTATAATTATTCTTTAAAAATAATTAATTATTTTTATAATTATTCTTTAAAAATAATTAATTATTTTTATATTTATTACATAAAAATAATTAATTAATTATTTTTATAATTATTCTTTAAAAATAATTAATTAATTATTTTTATAATTATTCTTTAAAAATAATTAATTATTTTTATAATTATTCTTTAAAAATAATTAATTATTTTTATAATTATTCTTTAAAAATAATTAATTATTTTTATAATTATTCTTTAAAAATAATTAATTATTTTTATATTTATTACATAAAAATAATTAATTAATTATTTTTATAATTATTCTTTAAAAATAATTAATTATTTATATAATTATTCTTTAAAAATAATTAATTATTCTATAATTATTCTTTAAAAATAATTAATTAATTATTCTATAATTATTCTTTAAAAATAATTAATTAATTATTTATATAATTATTCTTTAAAAATAATTAATTATTCTATAATTATTCTTTAAAAATAATTAATTAATTATTTATATAATTATTCTTTAAAAATAATTAATTAATTATTTATATAATTATTCTTTAAAAATAATTAATTATTCTATAATTATTCTTTAAAAATAATTAATTAATTATTTTTATAATTATTCTTTAAAAATAATTAATTATTCTATAATTATTCTTTAAAAATAATTAATTAATTATTTATATAATTATTCTTTAAAAATAATTAATTATTCTATAATTATTCTTTAAAAATAATTAATTAATTATTTATATAATTATTCTTTAAAAATAATTAATTATTCTATAATTATTCTTTAAAAATAATTAATTAATTATTTATATAATTATTCTTTAAAAATAATTAATTATTCTATAATTATTCTTTAAAAATAATTAATTAATTATTTATATAATTATTCTTTAAAAATAATTAATTATTCTATAATTATTCTTTAAAAATAATTAATTATTTTTATAATTATTCTTTAAAAATAATTAATTATTTTTATATTTATTACATAAAAATAATTAATTAATTATTTTTATAATTATTCTTTAAAAATAATTAATTAATTATTTTTATAATTATTCTTTAAAAATAATTAATTAATTATTTTTATAATTATTCTTTAAAAATAATTAATTATATATTTTAAATATAAAGGTATTGAAGTAATTAGAACAGCTAGTGGAAAACTGATTCAAGTTGGTGGAGCAATGCTTAGCCTTAAACAGGCAAGAGAATTAGGTGTTAGTTATGTTCTTTCTGAATTAGATTTGGATAGTAAAAATTCAAAAAATAAATTATATGATCCACCAAGTGCTGCAGTACAAAGATTATTAAAAGGAAAAAATATTAAAGTTGTTAATTTTTTAATAAAATTTAATTTTTTTTAATTTTAAAGATTATGCCAAACGAAATTAATGATGAAGATGGGTTAATTTTACAAAATAAAAGTTATGGAAAGCCTTTTTTGTTGTTACAAGCTAGTCCAAATGCTATTCATCGGTTTTTATAATTTTATTAATTTTTTAATAAATTTATTTGTTTTCAGTTTTATGGTTCCCGCTGAAAAAACACAAAATAATAATATATATGCATTGCTTGTTCCTTTAAAATTAAAAGAAACAAATATTTAAACATAAAAACAATTTTATAATATGTAGATAATAAAAAAATTTATTACATTTAATTTTTTCAATATTAATTAAAAAAAATTTTTTTATTAATTTAATCAATTATTTTTTCAAATTAATTTTTATTTACTAATTTTTATTAAAATTATAAATCAATTGAGTATAGTAAGCTCTCATGTTTGATTCTTTGCTAAGTTTCTAAATAGTCGTTCATTTTCAGATAATAAATATCAAAACATTTTTTAAAATTATTTTTAATTATAAATTTTAATTTATTATTTATGTCTTAATATTAAAAAGAGTCTTTAAGTCATGTTATAAAATATGACATAGTAGATGGAAATCATAGATGTTAACAATTAAGCAAATAAAATATATTTTAATCGTTTGATAATTTTTTAATTTTATTTATAATATTATTTATTTATATTTATTAATATTACATATATATTATTTATTTCTTATACATATTATAGTTAATTTATTTAATATATTATTAAGTTATTTATTTAATTATTATGGTAGAAGAAATTTATTTTTTATAAATAATAAAAATATTTTTAAAATTAAAAATAATTTTTTAATAATAATTTTGTTGAGTAATAGTTGCTTTAAAACAAAAATATGTCTTATATTGATTAGGATAACTTTTATTTTTTAAAATAAAATGAGAAATGACAAGGAATGTTGCGAGTCGCTTACTTTTATAGTCAGAGAAAAGGGAAGAAAAAAGTTAAAATACCTAAAAGTTAAAATTACAAAATGGTCAGAAGCGTTTAGTTATGCTTTTTTAAAGATACTTTTTCTTCTATTTAATGTAGTATAATATTATTATTTTTCACTTATTATTATTCCATATGTGTAGATACCTACTGACGGTCAGCAATAGGAATATTTTTAAATAATTATATAAAAATTAATTTTTCTTTAAAATTAATTTTAATACATTTTTATTATATAATTAATTTTTTTTAATTTTTCTCTGATTATTTTTTTATCATATTTATATTTAGAATAAACGCGATCTAAATTTTTTGTTAACCAGACGAATAAAATATTCTGTATAATTTTTTAATTATCCATTTTAACAAATTATAAAATAAAGTTTTTTTGTTTTTGTAAAGTTATTAATTTAAGAATTTATTATTATTATTTTTAGTATTATTTAATTTTGGATAAAATTAAATATTTTTATTCAATTTTATTTTTATTAAAATTATTATTTTGAAATTCCATTTCAATTGTGTACAGTAGGCATAGAAGAATTAGACAGAAAAATTTGAAAAATTTAATTCTTAATTATTTTATTTTAATATAAAATTGTTCATTTTTTTAAAATAATTAATTAAAAATTTAATATTAATTTTTTAAAAATCTATTTATGAACTTGGGGTCATAAAAGTTTTTGTAAAGATACCATTAATTTGATTTATGTGCATTGTTGTTTTTTAATATTTTTTAAAATTAATTTAAAATATTAAAATTAAAATTAATATTTTTAATTTTTTTAAATTAAATTATATAACGTTAATTTTTTAAATTAAAATTAGTTAGTATCATCGCCTAACGACGCAATATAGGTTTGTACTTGGCCAAAATTTTCATAAAAAAAAATATAATTTAAATATAAAGCTTATTATCAGCAACTTTTTCTTTTCAATATTAGCTTGAATTTTTTCAAATTTCATTTTTATTTGAAAGTAAATATAATTTAATTTTTTAATAAATAAATGTACATATTATACATATAATAATTACTTATTTTTATTATTTTTTAAAAATAATAAAATATAAAAATAATTTTAATAATTTTTTATTTAAATAAATATCAAGTAGACAAGCTCAAGTTGAAAGGTGTTTTAAAGTATATAATTATTTTATATATTATAATATTAAATTTTATTTATATTTCAAAATTATTTTTTATAATTTTTATTTATTTAAAAAAATTTATTTTGATCAAACTCACTCGGGAAATTGATATTAGGACGTAGAATATCAAAAAATTTTTGAATTGTTTTTTTTAATAATTTATTCTTTATTAGATTATTTTTTATGGCTTAGACAAAATTTTGTTTTTATCATCAAATAAAAAGTATTCAGAATAAAAATAATTTTTTGTCATTTTAATTTTAGATTTTTTTAAAATTTAATTTTTCTTTATAAATTAATTTTTTTAAACTTTGTTTTTTAATAATCTAAACAATTTATACTTAACAAAAATTTTTTTTAGATTCATTATTCTCAATTTTAATATTTTTTTATTTTCTTTTTTATATATAATTTTTTTAATCTACATATATTTTAATTTTTTAATATAATTTAATTATTTTATAAATTAAAAAATTGTTTTCTAATAAAAAAAATTTTTTTTTTAAATTTAATACTCACAATGAATTTATAAATTATTATATACTTATGCTTCATTATTTATTTATTAGTAATATGCTAAAAATTATTTGTTTCCTTTCCTTCCATAGACTTAAATTTTTTTAAAAAGCTTTTTATAATTAATAAAAATTTGATAAAAATAATTTTTTAATATTTTATAAAGCTAAAAAAGAAAACAATAAGTACCAGTATTATAGATGTAAAAACTTAATTTATACAATAATTTAAATATAAATATAGAATTTTAATATTTATTAAAAATCTTAAATATTTTAAAATTTATTTAATATTAAATTTCATAAATACGTCAATGAATTTTAATGCATAAATTATATATTAGGTGATGAGCTCCTTTTCTTGCTGGATCTTCATTTTTTTAAATTTGTTAAATTATATTTTAAAAATTATTTAAAATAATTTTTAATCTAAAATGTTTTTTTTTTTAATTTAAAAATTTTTATTTAATATTAATATTTTTTAATTCAATAAAAATAGATATTAGTCAAACAAAAAATAACTAGCTGTCCCGTCATTGGATTATTTAAATTTATTTTTTAAAATAAATTTATCATTATAAAATTATTAAAGATATATTTTTCATACTTGATATAATTTTTTTTTTGAATTTTAGTATTAATTTTAAAAATTTGATATAAATATTTATATGTATAATTATCTAAATTAAAATAAATGAACAAATTTTTAATTAATAATAATATTTCAAATTATTAAATTATTTTTAATAATAAAAATATAATATAAATTGTGCTTTTTTATATTATTAATTTTTAATAATGATGGTCATTTAAATGTCTTGATCCGTAAGAATACTTATGAATAATTTAAATTTTTTATGTATATTAATTTATATAACCTAAATAAAATATTCATTATAAATTAAATAATCTCTCATAAATTAATAATAATTTTTAATTTAATTATTAAATTAATTACTGAATATTAAATTAAAAATTATTTTAAATTTTATTTTATAATAAACGTGATATTATATATTTGTTTTAGAATTAAATAAATTTTTTAATTCGAAAATAATTTTTAATTAAGAAAATTGGTAGATTTTATTTTTAAAATTTAATTTAATATTATAAAAATATTTATTTTCGTTATTTGTATCATAATTTAGAATTCAGGAGAGTTTGGCATTTTTTTCTAATTCTTTTAAAATTTATTAGTTAATTTAAAATTATTTTTATAAAATAAATAAAATAATTTAAATTATTTAAACATCTCTTTTTATTTAATAATTTTATTCGTTCAAAAGTTAATTTTCTTAATTTTTGTTGTTTTTAAATCATATTATTCTCTCAGTGATGGTTGATTTCACATTTTATTTCAATGACCATTTTTTACATTAAAAATGTATTGCTTTGCTTACTTAGTATTTAGTTTTAAATTAAATTTAATATGTATTTGGTAGAATTAAAATATATTTATAAATTTAATTTTAAATTTTATTATTTGTGATTGTTTTTATTTATTTATAATTAACATTTAATAAAAAGTGTTAAATACATATGTAGTTTAAATATTAATTTAATTTTTTATTATAATAAATTATTTAAGTTGTTTTTATTTTTTATTTATCGATGAATTGTTATTTTTTTATTAATATGTTGAATGAAGAAAAAATGAATTTTCTCTGCTTATATAGTGAAAAGAAGAGAGGAGAAGAAAAATAAATGACCACATTAAGAGAAAAGAACAAAGTTCATACTATTTTTTATTTTTTAAATTAAAATTTTATTTTAACTTAGTTTTCATATTAAGTAAAATTATTTATATCAATTTCATCAAAATAATAAGAATTAACACAAATATATTTTAAAAATTTTAAAATTATATTTATTTAAAGCTGACTGCACAACAAAATGCTCCCCATATACATTCTGAAGCAAAATATATTTTTTTTATTAAATTTAATTTAAATTTAATAATTTTAATTTTTTAATAAAATTTATTTAAAAAAATTTTTAATGAAATATTTATTTTATTAATTTTAAATATTTTTAATTTACTAATTAAATTTTATGAATTTAATTTTTTATTTAAATTAAAAATATGTATTTGTCGGTTCATTATTGAAAAACTCAAAATCATCTTAATTCTTATAGTAATTATATACAAAAATATTTTTTAAATAAATTATTAATGAATATTAAAATTTTTAATATTATTATTTAAATTATTTCAATGTCCAAAGCACTTGATTTATTTTTTTTAATTATTTATATTTATTTTTTTATATAATTTTAATAATAATTAATTTGTTGTAATTGCGAACATTAAATTGCTTAAGCTCTTGAAATGTAGGCATCGAGATTAGAAATTCTTGAAAAGTATTAAAGGAGAATATATCTGAACAATAGCACATGCATAGTTTAACAAACAAATATATTTATTGATTTAATATAATATTTTTTTTTATTCATCAATTATTTAAATATATATAAATTTAAATTTTTTTATTTATTTTTTTAGTCCACTATTTTATTTAAAATAAACTTGTAATTTCTTTTTCTCTGAGAACGTAACCGATAAATTGAGGAAAAAATCATTTTGTTGATTTTATAAATATCAATATTATATAAAACCTGTAATCTAAACTTATTTTTCCATTAAAGTTGGTTATTTAGCTTCATCATTTTTTTAATAACTTTTTTATTATAAATTTTATTTAAATTTAAATATTTAATTTTTTATACAATTAATTATATATTAGTAATATAAAAATCTTCTCCTTCCTCGTTGTTATTTTTTTGCATTTACTATATTATATCTAATTTATTTTTAAGTAATTTCTTCACACAAAAATTAATTAATTAATTTATTTAATAATAATAATTCTTGTTAGTGGATTTGTTGTAATAATAATAATATTTTTCATTGTATTTTAAAGTTTTATTTTATATTATTTATTTTTAATTATTAAAATAATTTTAATAATTAAAAATATTTTTATTATTTATTTTTAATTATTAAAATTTTTATAAACTTATTATAATCTATGTATTATTAAAGTAGTTCAATTATTATATAATATAATATTTGTTCTTTAAAATGAGTAATATTGAAAGCAAATAATAAATATTTGCTCTACCTGATAAGCTACTTTTTGTATTAATGTTGTGAATTTGTTTAAAGGTATTATGGCCTGTTAATATTATTTTCATAATTATTATTTTTCTTTAAAAAAATTTTGTTTAATATTAAAAAAATTGCTATATTTTCATTGTTAACAATTTAAATTACCTATTCCATCTACTTCATTGGTAAACAGTTTTAAATTTGCTTCTTTATTAAGCAATAGTGTCTCTTCGGTTTTTTTTTAATTTAAAAAAATAATAATTTAATTAATTTAATTTTATTATATTTTTCTAATTATTTATTAATTAATAAGGCAATATTAAAAAAAAATTTTTTTTTTAACTTTAATATTAATAACACAAATAAATATTTAAATTAGCACATTATAAATTTTTAAAATTATTTTTCAAATACTAGAGTAATTAATAAATAAAATTAAGCCCAAAAAATTTAAGCTAAGGAGAACAATAAATAATTAATTAAATTCTTAAATTTTAAATATTAATTTTTAAATAATTTTTTATAATATAGTATTTCGTATATTTATTAATTTTTATTATTTTTTGTTTTATTTTAAAATTATTTTTTTAAATCGTATAGCTTCTTAAGACTTATTCTTCACTGTCTTGAGCATCCACTGAAATTGTTTTTTTGAATATTATATAATTGTTTTTTTAATTAAATGTTTTATATTTAAATTATAGATATAGGTATTTCTAAATTATTTTTTTTTTTTAAATTAATAATATTTTTAATTGTAATTTTATAAAATTTTATTCAATTTTGAATATTAAAAAATGTTTAAATAAAAAAATTGTTTATTTTTAATTTAAGAATTAATATTAATTTATTTAATGAGCTAACATGTTATTCTTAATCTGATAAAGCGCATATATATATATATTTATGATGTTTTAATGAACTGTTTATATTTATTTTTTTTTACATAAATAAATGTTGATTTATTTAATTAATAATTTACTTTTATTTATTAGGAATAAAATTTAATTTTGTTGCAGTAGAACAAAAAATTATCGAAATGATGAGGCTCCATTATAATATTTTATTAAAATATTTTGCGTTAAAGATACTGAAGCAAAATACTTGAAAAAAAAAAAATTTTTTAACATTTGATTAATGTTAGTAAATTAAAAAAAAATTTTTTTTATAGAAAAGACCTCGTCATAAAAATAAACATGAGCTCCTGAATTGTTGCTTAATTATTTTTTGGATAAATTTAATTTGTTAATAAAATAAAAATATTTTATTTTATTATCAAATTTTTTATTTAAAGTCATAAACATAAATTATTTCTTAATTAATTTTATAATTATTATTAAATTAAAATATTATTAATTTTTAAATTAATTCTGTAAAATTTTATTTAAAATACACATTACATAATTTATTATTTATTTTCATTTTTAATTAAATTATTTTAATGATACGAATATAAGATTATCAAAATTTATGTAATTTTACAAAAATATAATTTTTATTATTTTCTAATTTCATTTTAAAATTAAATATAAATTATATATTCATGTCATGTGGATAAATAAATATTTCGCATATGTATGATTCTTTTTTTTAATAAAATTCAATTTAAATTTGTGAACATCTTTTTTACAAAAAAATAATAATATAACATTTTTTATATTTATTATTTTTTTTTTTAATTAATCCAACAATTAAAAATAATATTAAATTTTTAAAATTTAAAAAGTAAATTTATTTTTATTAATTTAATTCAATTTTATTAATTTATTTAAATGTTTTATATGTCGTCAAATTATACATTATTGAGGGTATTAGTTTTTATATTAAATTTAATATTAAATTTAATATTAATAAACATATATAATTTTATTTTTAACATTTTTTAATGTTAAAAATAAACAAAATTTAAAATTTAGGTATAATAATATTTTTATTAAATTATAAATGTGCTGATGTGGAAGAGGTTGCAAATTTTGATTTTTAACATTAATTAAATAATTTAGGTAATTAAATAATTTAATTTATATTTTATTTATTTTATAATAGTTAATTACTTCTTCAGAAAATGGTGCCAATTGCAATGATTATACCTACTATTGCAATTAAAATAGTTTTGATTTATAAAATTTTTTTTATTTTCATTAAATATTTGTTAAAAGCAGCTGTAAAATTAAAATAAATATATTAGGTATATTAAAATTTTTTTAAGTGCGTTCTTTCGTTGTCTCTTCTGGCCTTATTGTTGTCTTCCTTTGTTTTTTACTACCTAAATTTATGTTTTCTTAATCACTCAGCAAATTTTTGATATGACCACTATTTTTTTTTATTATTTTTTTATTTTTATTAAATATTTTAGCTGTTTTAAATTTACTTATTTTATTTTTTTAATTAATTATAATTAAACATGGTTATTTACACAATTCGTCCATTAAATATTAATTAGGTAGATTAATCCAAAGATATGTAGTATATATTTTTTAATTTAAGTCATTAAATTTTAAATTTATTTTTTTTGATTTTGTAAATAACCTGAAGAATTTGTAAAATTTATTTTAAAGTAATTTTTATATAATTTAAGTAAATTTTTTTTAAAATTAAATAATATATTTGTTGATCCTTTTTTCTTTAAAATATTATTATTTTTGTTCTGTTTCTTTTTATATTTTTTTTATATTTTTTTGTTAGATTATCGTTTGATTGATTATTAGCCTCTAAAAAAGAAAGTATTTTTTATAGAATAATAATAATAATATTTAAAAACTTTTATTTTTAATTTATTAATATTTAATAATTTAAGCATTTATTTATTTATTTTTTAATTTTAATATTTAAATTCATAATTTTCTAAAAATAATCCAATATAATTAAAAACTTTTAAATTTTAAAAATTTAAATGTTAAATTTGTTTTTATTTTTATTTATTTATTTTATTCATTTCATGTTAATGTTCCCCATCCATAAAAAATATTAGTTACCTTTTTTATAGAAATAAATTTCAAAATGTATAATTTTATTTTTTAAAATTATTTTAATAATTAAAAATATTATTATTATTTTTTTAATTATTAAAATTATTTTAATAATTAAAAATATTTTTTATAGTTGTTTAATTTAAATAAATTTTCGTGAATGATCCGACGCATTATTTGCATTTAGTTTTTTAATTTTATCATCAAATGAATAATAAAAATACTAAATGAATTTTTTTACTTTCATAAATATGACGTTAAGTCTATTAACTGTAGGCATTAAATGTATTTAATTTCAAATTATTTTATTTACATATACTTATACATAGATATATTAAATTAAAAATTAAAATTATTATATAATATAATTATAAATATATATTTAATCTAAAAAATTAATTTTTTATTAAAAAACATTTAATAAAATATATATGAACAAATTTTATTTTTAAGCTTAAATAAATGTTTTATAAAAGTGGTTGCCCATTGGTTAAATTTGATTCAATTTTTAAAATTTATATATACATATTTAAAAAATTTTTTGTAAAAAATTTTTTAATCCTTGATATTAATAAATTATATAATTTATATTTTTTTTTTAATTTTAAATAAATTTAGTTAAACCTATTTATTATTTATACTTAATAAATTTTTTTAATAATTTTAAATAATCTTTTAAATTTTTATTAATTTTGTATTCATCGGTGTAACTGTTATTATGGCCATTTTCTAATTTTAATAATAATTAAAAAATATATTCTATAACTATATAAATAATTTTTCATTTTAATTTGGCATACATTATTTTAATTTATTATATTTATATATGATGTCAATTAATTATCTCATTAATATTTAGTACATATTTAAATTATTTATTATAAAATAAAATTAATTTTAATTAATAAAATGATATCAATAAAAATATTTAAAAAAATAATAATAAATTTTTTAATAATAAAATTGATAAATTTTATTGTTGTAGAAATATATACAATAAATACTTGTCTGTCTAAGATTAGTATTCGCCTGTGTGCAAGATAGGAGTGTTTGAATAAATTAAATATATTCTAATTAATTTAATTTTTAATTTTTTTTATTTAAAATTAAATTATGTTAATTTGTTCTTAATTTTCAAATCTTTTATATTATTTTTTAAATCCATTTAATTTAATTTTTAATTTTTTTTATTTAAATATTCTCATTAAATTTCTTAATAATTTTCAATCATTTTATTTTTTATATTTTTAAATTTGCTTTGTCTAATAAATTAGAAATAATTTTAGTTTTAAATTAAAGGTAAAACTTGTTCATAGCGCCCAAGCTCCAATTCGAATGATCTATATGTCATTCGAAAGAGCTCGTCGAGTAGAGTCGAACGACATCAAAAAAAGTTTCCGGTCTCAACTATGTCCCGAGATATGGGTCCCTGAAAATCGAAAAACCATAGGGGGGAGTAAGCTATTTTTGGGTTATTCTGAGCCGAGATACAGGTCCTCAAAAATTGACCTAAATTATTTTCACTGAATTAATTATTTTGTTGTAATTTGCGCCGTAGAATGACGTATGTACCAAAAAGCCAACGAGAGATGAGCTCCCACACGAAGAAGTCATAAAACACTCCTAATAGGTCCAAGTTTGGCGTGTTTCCAGCAAACTTCGATCCTTCATAACTTTGTTCAAAATCGTTCAATCAAGACGATTTTGGTCTCATTCGATAGGTCTCGAAAAGCTCTTTTGAATGAGCTATCATTTGTATAATCGAATTTTTCACCTCAAAATGAGCTTACTCCCCCCTATGGTTTTTCGATTTTTGGGGGTCTGTATCTCGGGTCATAGTTGAGACCGGAAACTTTTTTTGATGTCGTTCGACTCTACTCGACGAGCTCTTTCGAATGACATATAGATCATTCGAATTGGAGCTTGGGCGCTATGAACAAGTTTTTCCAAATTAAATTTAAGTTTAATTTTTTTTTAATTAAATTATTTATATAAGCGCGTTTAATCTCTTTAATAGTTTCTTGAGAATTAACGGGGTATCAAATACATATATATAAATTTATTAAAATTTAAAATTATAAAAAAATTTTAATAAATCTATTTGATAAAATAAATCGTTTTTATTTGTCTTTTCAAATTATAATAGGTAATATTTATTTAATTAATTATAATTTGAAAAATATTTTCATCTGAAGACTTTGATTTATAAATATAGGTATGTTAAAAATAAAAAATTTAATTGTGAAAAATTATTTTTAATAAATTTTAATTTTATTAAATTTTCAATTTTATTTTCAAATTTTAATAAAATTATATATTATATGTTAATTTGTTATTAATTAATAAATGCTGTCAATTTGAAGAAGTAACTTTTTTATGTGAAACTTATTTTTTTTAAATCTCTTTTATTATTTATATTTTATCGGTTTTTATTAATATATTTATTTTTAAATTATTTTTATTTTTTTTTTAATTATTAAAATAATTTTACTAATTAAAAATAATTTTATAGTTTTGTTTAATTTAAATAATTAAAAAATATTTTTTAATTGCATTTAATTATTTAATTAAAAAAAAAATTTTTGTGAAAGATCTTGTCGGTGAAAACCGATATTAATGTCATATTTAAAATAATCTTTAAAATGTCATATTTAAAATATTCTTAAAATATATAATTGAATCATCTTCCTATTAAAATGTACTTTTTCCTAAACCTTTGCTGATGTTCATAAGATTTTTCTAATGATACATTTTTCGGCTCTATATGAAATGAATGCCGGCATCCAATTTTTTCTATATTTTTTAAAAAATGGTTAATTTTTTTTATAATTTGTCTCTCTTTTTTTGATTGTCTTGAGGCTATAGACGCGAAAGAATTAATTTTTATGCAAAAAAATAGTAAATTAAAGGCAAATTTTTCTTTTAATTTTTTAAAAAATGCTGATGAAATAGATTCCCCTCTAGCTCGTGAATTTTGGCGAAAAAGTGCTTCCAGCATATATGAATCAGTTAAATATGTGCTTGTTCCGCATTGCGCCGTAGATTAACGCACGTACAAAAAGCCAACCAGAGATGGGCTCCCAAATGAAGAAGTCATAAAACACTCCCAATAGGTCCAAGTTTGACGTGTTTCCAACAAACTTCAATCCTTATAACTTTTTTTTTAAAAACGTCCAATCAAGACGATTTTGGTCTCATTCGATAGGTCACGAAGAGCTCTTTCGAATGAGCTATCATACTATTTCATCAGCATTTTTTAAAAAATTAAAAGAAAAATATTGCCTTTAATTTACTATTTTTTTGCATAAAAATCATTCCTTTCGCGTCTATAGCCTCAAGACAAAATCAAAAAAAGAGAGACAAATTATAAAAAAAATTAACCATTTTTTAAAAAATATAGAAAAAATTGGATGCCGGCATTCATTTCATATAGAGCCCATTTTTCTTATTATTTAACATGCTAAAAAGCTTCTTCTAAAATCATTCTGATGATAAAATAAAATATATTTAAAATGCTTCCATTAAATTAACTAAATATTATTAATAAATATTGAATTAAAATAAATTCTCGAATTAAATAAAGTCTTAAAATTAATTGGGGGTCTAAGAATAGAAAAATATTCTCGACAGATCTGACACATTATTTACATTTAAAACACTTAAAAGGGGTCATTAATTTTAGGCCCATCAAATGAATGATAAAATAAATGGATTTTTTTTATTTTAATAAATATGGCGTTATTCTTTAAATATTTCCCGCACTGCTCAAGTTGAACTCCATATTTTTTACTGCGGCACAAGTCTGGATATTATTATTAATTTTTATGCATCCAAAATCGTTATAGTTTTAAACTTAATGAACAAAAAAGATTTATTTTGTAAATTTTTTTTGAATTTTATTTTAATAATTAAAAATATTTTTATTTTTTTTAATTATTAAAATAATATTAAACTAATTTTAATCTATTTATACTCTGCCAGATAAGCTAATTTTTGAATTAATGTTGTAAAATTTTGAAATGGTATTATGGCCTGACGAGTATTATTTTCATTATAATAATTTTCATTTTTTAAAATTTTTTTTTAATTTTAAAATATTAAAAAATTGACAAAATTTTCCTCGTTAAAATTTTTTATTTTTCCATTTATTTCCTTAGTAAATATTTTAATATTATCTTCTTTATTGACCCATAATTTTTTTGTTTGTTTTTTTAAATATCTTTTAAAATAATAAATTTTTCCATTATATTTTAAAGAATCAGTTCCTTTAGTATTTTTAATAAGTTCTGGTGATTCCATTTCTAAAAAATTTATTTTAATAAAAAATAACTAAATTATTAAGAATTATTTATTATTTAATTTTTTATATTTATAATTATTCTAATTCAATATTATTATGTTTACTTCGTTAGATTTTTTTATTTTTTTTAAATTTTAAATAAATATATATGTATATTTTATAATTAATAATTTAAATTTTATTATTAAAATTTTTATGAAATTTCTACTCATCGCTGTAACTGTTTTTGTGAGCAGCTTTTTTATTTTAATAATAATTAAAATATATTCTATAATTATATAATATTTTTTTAATTTAATTTTAAGTAGCATACATTATTTTAATTTATTATATTTATTTAAATTAAATAGAATCATTAAAAAAAATTTTTTTAAGTTTTAAAATAAATATACATATATATAGGCTCAATTACACCATAAATTTTATTGACATTCTTGTAATTTTATTTAATAAATTTTTTTAAAAAATAAATTATTTAAAGTAAGTAAATAGTTATTATTATTGATGAATTTCGGGACACTCCATTTATTATTTTTTAAATAATATTTTTTTTAATTTTTAAGTAAATAATAATTTATTTTTTTTAAATAAAATTAATTATTTACCAAAAAATTTAATAAAATATTTAAAAAATTATTAATAATGAAATGACTCTCAAATCATTAATATTACACTAACAATAAATTAAGATAAAATACCTATATTTAAATAAAATAAATTAATTAATGTTAGGTAGTTATGATATCAGTTTGTTTTTTTTCCAAGACATTTTAAAAGCTCGATTGTTTTCTTTAATAATTAATTTAAATAATAATTGATAAAATAATATTTTAAAATAAAAATAATTAAAATTTTAAATTATATTTTTTTAATTTTTTAAATTAATTTTTTTTGTTGAAGTAAAAAAACAAATTTTTCTTATCTCAACTGAGTTTTTGCAGCTTTGCTTTTTAAAAATATAATTTTTTTTTATTTTTTTATTTATTTATAAAATGACCAGTGTTAATTGAACTTTGCTTAATTATAACGTAATTAAATAAAGTAGCATCATTTATTTTGAATAGGTAGCAATAAATTTGTCAATCAAAATAAAAATAATTAATTAATTTTTAATTTAATATTATAAAATATTTTTTTTTTTAATTTAAAATTTATTCTAAAAATAATAATAAAAAAAATTTCAATATATTTTCTTTAGATTTAAATAAATTAAATTTAAACGTCAAATTTAGTTCAAATAGACATTTTGTGACAAATAATAAATAAATAATAAATTTTTTATTTTAATAAATAATTATACTTATATTATATATTTTTTATTTAATTTAATGAATAAAAATATTAAAATAATTTTTTTTTAATTTTTTATTAATTTATTAAATTAAAAAAAAATAAACTTTTTTAAATGTCTTCTCAAGTTTTTTCTTCTCTCTTTTTAATCCTCATTTTTTAATATAAGTTTGGGGTTAAGTTTAAAAATAATCCGATAAACTCGCATTAATCTGATGAATTTTTGTACCTCGATTCAATGATTTAAATATGTATCAATTTAAATTAAATTTAGTTAAATTGAATTTAATATTATTTTTTTTAAATATTAATTTTAATATTTTAAAATTAAAAATTGATTTAAATTTATTTTTTTATAAAAGAAATGCAGTGATTTTTTTAAACTAAACATTCTGGACTTGTAAATTTAATTTTTAAAATTTTATTTTTCATAAAAATAAAATTTTAAAAATTGAAATGACAATTTTTGTCAAGTATCGTAGTATTCTCTGCAAATATAGCTTCCTATTTTATTTAATTAAAAATTATATTCGACTGTTAATTAATATATTTTTAAAAAATGCATAAATTTAATTATTTTTTTTTTAATTTAAATATATTTTATTTAAAAAATGTCTTTAGCAAGATCAAATATTTTATTTTTTAATTCTTAGCAAATTCCATATTTTTTGTTAAATTTATTTTATTTTTTTAATTTAATAATTATTTAATAATCAATTTTATTAATATTTTTAAAATTTATTTTAATTACCATCATTTTTTAATTAATTAAAAAATGCTACGTAACATTTTTTAATTTCGAAAGAATCTTTATTTTATTTTGTCAAAATATTTATTTATAAATAAACAAATATTTATATAATTATATTTTTTATTTAGTTCAACTTCAGACGTAGTTCTCTCTTCACGATTTTTGACTTCTAATATTTTTTTTCTATTTATAAAATATTTTTATTTAATTATATATTTAATAATTTTTATTTATTTTATATTTAATTATATATTTAATCTTATTTAATTTTAAATTTTCAAATTATAATTTTAAATTTATTTATTGATACAACTCAATCAGGGTTAGATTAGAAAACGTATGTACAAACATAAATAAAAAATTATGATTAATTTTAATTAAAATTTAAATAAATTAAAAAAAACTTTAATTTATTTAAAACAATTATTTTTAAATTTTTAATAGACTTTTGAAAATTAGAATTATTTTTGAAAAATTAGATAATGTAAACATATTATAATAATAATAAATAAAAATTAAAAAAAAAATTTTTATAAATAATATTGTGCATTAAACAAGATTTTGAGATGTGAAATAAAATAGTATATATTTGTTTAAAAGTTTATAAATTTATAGATATTTTCTAAAAATTAAAAATGTTTTCAGTAATTATTGTAACAAATTTATTTTTAAAAAATTAAATTTTTTTTAATATTCTAAAAAAAATAAAAAAATATTCTTTTTTTTTTTAATATAATAAATATATAATTAAATATATACCAAGTACAATTAATAATTTTAATTCATTTTTAAAATTTATTTAATACGTGAAGATAAATTTTATTTAATCCAAAATTTAAATAAAAAAAATTTTTTTTTAATTAAATTAATTTTTTATTTATTTATAAAAATAAATTATATACTAGTATAAGTATTTAATCATTTTTCAGGTTGTCGATGTTAGCATCAAATTTATTATTTTTTTATTTTTAATATATTTTTTTTTCTATTTTAAAGTTAAATTTGATTTTTAGAATTTTTTAAAAATTAATATTTTAATTTTTAAAAAATTAAAATTTACAAAATTTGATAACAAAATTATTTTAATTTAAACATTTTTATTATTAGTAATTTAAAAATTATTATATTTAGTAGATTATAACACATAAATAAATATTTATCTTTTATTATTATTATTATATTTTTTTTATTATTATTACATTTATCCATTGAGAAAACACTAATTTTTGTCAAATCAGAAGTTTGAAATTATATATAAATTTTTTATTTTATAAAAATATATATTTATATAAATAATTTTGATTAAATAAATGCTAGTTATATTTTTGTAGAGTTTCTATCTATAAAATTTAGACAATCACGAAAAAAATATTATTTTTATTTATTATATTTTAATTATTAAAAAAAAATTTAATTTGTTAATTAACAAATATAAATTACTAATTAAAATTGTTTTTGTTTTTAATAATTTTTTGATATTATTTAAAGTGGCTATATAATTTATATATTTTTTTAATTTGTTATAATCGAGAAAATTAATTAAAAATAATAATAGTTTTTTTTATAATTTTTAAAAAAACCTAATAAGGTATTTTTAAATTTTTTGTTAAATATACAAAATATTATTAGGTACTTATGTTACTTTTTATGAAGACAGCCGCTTCCTTAAGCAATAAATAATATCATATTTCCGAAAAAAATAAAATTTTTATTTTAATTATAAATTTTATTTTGTTTTATTCTTTTTATTAAAAATATAAATTTCTTATTTTGCTGCCTAACAATAGAATTTAGATAAAAAATAATTTTTGTTGTTTAAATTAATTTAAAAAAATGTACAAATAAATTTTTTAATAATTTATTTATTTTTTTTAAACGAAATTTTCCAAATGCACAACGCACATGATCATTGATTAAAAAAAAATAAATTATTATAATATAAAATAATTTTTAAAAATAAAATAATTAATTTTTAAAATTAGTAAAATTATTATTTTTTCATGTCATCTCTGTTCGTCAAGTTTTTTTGCTTGCAATAGTTATAAATTATTTTTAATAATTTTTAAATAAAATACTATATAATTTAAATAAAATTATATAATGATTTAAAATAAATAAATAATTTTTTCAACTTTATTTATAATTTAAATAAAAATTGAATAATACATATTTAAAATTAAAATTTTTTCTTTTTATAAATTAAAAAATAAATCTTTTTTTACTAAAAAAATTGTAAATATATAAATATATTTTATTTTTTTTTTTTCGTAAAGTTGGAGTTTTCTTTTATTCATCTACTGTTTAAAATTTTTTTAATATATGTATTATATTTTTAAATTCATAAATATATTTTTTTTATTAAAAATTTTATTTTTGTTCTCTAAAGTTAAATAATTTCTCCTTGATTTATTAATTAGGTATATACATATTAGGGAACAAATATATTATTTTATTTTCAAAGACTTGAAATAATTATGGTGTATCATCAAAATAATTGTTTTTATTTTTTATTTTTAATCTATTTATAAAAATATATTTAAATTTTTTTTAATAATTAAATTATAATTAATTTACAATATTTAAGAAAATTAAATATTTTAAATAATAGTAATAATAATTTTTAATATATGTATCTATATAAATAATATAGTTTTTAATTTATATTTTTTTTTATTAAATTTGAAATTTTAAAAAAATTTGCTTTACTTATAAAATATATTAAAAATCTTTAGCTATCTCCAACCAAATAAAATTTCTTCTTCTTTTATTCCAACGAGTCAATTGTAATTAAACCCTATAATTAATAATTGCCGCAATAACAACATTGGAAAGAATTAATTTTTTTTTAATATTTTATTTAATTTTATAATTTTAATTTTTGTTTAATTAATTAAAAAAAAAACTTGAAAAATATAAAAAAAATTTTTCCAAATTATATAACTTTTATTTCAATTTATTATTCAATTTAGTAGATAATAATAAACTGATAATGAGTCATTTACAATTATTGAGGCCATGAAAAGCGTCTTAAAGCTACATAATTTTAATAATTTTTTAATTATTAAATCATTTAATTATAATCTTTAAAATTAAATATAAGTAATTATTTTATTCAAATATTTTTTTTTAAACAAGCTTATTAAATCCTGTTTGGTTACCATATTTAGTTTGTATGTATATAACTCATACTTGAGTAATTAAATTTAAATTTTTTATTTTATTTTTTAATATTAAAAATGTAAAAAATTAAAGTAATTTTTGTAGTCTCTTTTTTCTTTTAAAATTTATTATTTTTATTCTATTTATTATATTTGTTTGTTGTATTTTTGTTAGAGGCAGCAGGCACGAAACAATTAGGAAGCCTTCTAAAAAAAATATTTTTTTTAAAATAAATATTTAGAAAATATTATTTATTTTTAATTTATTTAAATTAAATAATTTAACCATTTATTTATACTAAATTTATTACATATTTTCTATATACTTGTCATCATTTTTTTAAATTATCCATTTTTTATTTAAAAAATATTTTTATTTTATTATTTTTAATTATATTTAATTTTATTCTTTAAAATTTTCATATTACTTATAATTTATATTTTTATTTATTGATGAAAATCCATGCATTATTGTTATGAATTCGTACATACTGGCAATAAGATAAAAATTTCTTATTAATTTTAAATTAAAATATTAAATAGAACAGTTTTAATTTAATTAAAGAAAAAATTTTTTTTTAATTTTAAATAATTTTAATTTCTTTTTTTTTATAATAAAACAAATGTTGTTAACCTAAGTAAATATAAAAAAATTTGAATAATAAATTTAAATAATAATATTATTTTTTTAATAAATTTTATTTGTGGTAATGTTGTAATTCAGTATCGAATTAGATGGAGCATTTTGAATTAAAATATTTTAATTAAAAAAATTATTTTTTTTAATGAATTGATGTTGATCTCCATTCTCAAAATCTTTAAAGTTTACAATTATTTTTTTAATTTAAACCAATATATAAGTAAAAATTAAATTTTTACTTAATTTTTTTTTAATTTTCAAATAAAATTTTATATAAAAATATTTATAAATGTTAACTTTTATATTTTTTTTAATATTTTCATATAATAAGATAATTTTGATCATTAATTAATTGTAAATTTATTTATTTTAATTACTATAAAAAATTATTTTTGTCGAATAAATTTTTTATTCTTATTAATTTTATTTTTTTTAATAATAATAATTTTTCAAGGTATAAAATCATTTTCATTTTTTCAATGTATTCTTGCAAGATATTGCTTCAGATGAGAACACTGCCAACATATTATTTGCTTTGCTATTAGGTATATAATTAATTAATTTTATTTTTAAAAAATAATAATTTAAAATTTCAATTTATTCATAAATATGTATATGACCACAATGTTTATTGTTGCTTCACTTATAAAGTTTCTTATCTTATTTTTTGTTATTTTAAAAATAATTTTATTTAATTTGTTATTTAATTCCTTGTTAATTCATGGCTGCACCCATTCATCATTATTAAGTGCAACCTGGAGGGTTATTAATTTACATAATTATTATTAATATTATTTATGTTTTTTGAATTTCTATAATTTAAAAATTTAATTTCACAAAAAGACTTGTGTAATTATATAATTAATTTAAAAGTTTCCCTTGAATCTAACGTTAACAATCATCGTTTTATTAATTTCTCAACATTCAATTTTTATATTAAACAATATAAAACTTTAATTGAGAATATGAAATAAATTAATTTTTATTTTTTTAATTTTGATAACATCAAGATACTTCTTATTAATATCAGTTTACCATTGTATTATTCAAAAATAAAATTACAATTTTATTTTTTATATTTTTTAATCAAGTTAGAAATTTGTTTATTTATTTTATTACTTAATATGTTATTATAATTAGAGCTAGGAATTTTGAAAAAACCGGGACCGGGAAACGGGAAATTTAAGAATGGAACGACCGGGAGGGACCCGGGACCGGGAAAACCGGGAATTCCCGTTCACTTTTTTTCCCGGTCAAAAAAAGACCGGGTCCCGACCGGGAAATTTAATTTTTTTAAAAACAGTATAAAAAATTGAAAAATGTTTATAATCATATCAATATAAGATTTAATAAATGTAATTGAGTGATGGAATAGCTTTGTTCAGAAATATAATCATTTCTGCAGTCTCAGGAGTTAAACTTGATCTCTTATAATCGTAAGTATCACGCGCGGTACTGAACAATGTTCACTAGCAACACTGGTAGCAGGTGCCGTAAGGAAGCGACGAGCGATTAAAGCCAATTTCTGGAATGTCATCTCATTTTCTCTCCACCAATCTAATGGGTTCGCTCTTGGATCCAAACTCGGCACTTCCGAATAAATTTTTATCTCTTGTTCTATTTCTTTGTTTTCTTGAGAAACTGTACATTTACTAGAACTAGCAACTTCTAAAACATCAAAAAATGTAAGTGATTGTTTGGCAACTGGACTCAAACATTCAAGCTCGTCTTCTAATTCAATATTTTAAATATAAAGAATTAATTCCGTCAAAAATTAAATAATTTTACTTTAGTTTCTTCCTCTAAAATCCAATTGGTGACCCTTGCAAGAAATAAAATTCGATCATCTGAACAACTGTGTTTGAATCTCGGATCGACAAAAGTTAAAATTGAATGAAGTCTGTTAAAAGGAATTATAAATTTTAAATATTTTTGGAATTATTTGTCTGTCTCTTTTGAAATAAATCTTTTTTTAAGACCATCAATAATACGTGGTTAATTTTATTTTTGATTATTAAACATTTATATTTGTTCTAAAATTAGACTCTATTTCGCTTTTATGTAAGAAACGTAACGCCAAACTAAAAAATTTGCGCCAAACTAAAACAATTTAATTAAAATATTATTCCCGGTTTCCCGGTGCAAAAATGTCCGGGATCGGGAACGGGAATTGAAAGTTGACCGGCCGGGACCCGAACCGGGAAAACCGGGTATTCCCGATCCCGTTTTCATCCCGGTGACTCAAAAAAAGCCGGGAAAAAGGACCGGGAAACCGGGAAACGGGATCGGGACCCGTTCCCGTTCCTAGCTCTAATTATAATGGCTGAGAATTAAATTTTTTAAAATTGTTGTTAAATTATTTGGAATAATTTTTATTTTAGTATGTATAATTATTATTTATTATGTATTTATTTTAATTAAATATTTTGGCTGTTTTAAAATTAAATAATTATTTTATATTTTTTTAACAAGTATTTTTTCATTGTCCTTGACTTGCGCTTACTGAAATCCTTTATTATCAAATTAATGTAATAAAAATTTCATTTTTTTCTTTTTTAACATTTAAAATTTTTATTGTTTTAATTAATATGGAATGAAAAATACATATTATGTAATTTATTTTTAATTAATTTTTAATGCAGTCATATCGTTTATTCATTCTTTTAAGTCGTCTAAGTTAAAGCGTTGTTTTGAAGTTAATAAAATTTTTATTGTTAAATTATTCGATTGTTTTATTTTATTATAATTTTAATTATTATTAATTTTTTAATTAATATGTTATGTAACAAATATATGTTAAGTTACGTTGGCAAGTTGTTTATCTATATTTATTTAAATAAAAAAAGAAAAATTATTAAAGAAAAATTATAATCAATAATAATTTAACTTGTTGTTGTTTACTTTTAAATTATAGTATAAAACATGAAATGAATGAAGGAAAATGAAAAGAGAGAAGTTTTTATACTCCATGACCATTTTTGTTTTACCATTTTGTACATTTTCGTGTTGAAACAAATTTTCTTTAAGAAAAAACTAATTACTAGAGAAAGAGACTTAGGAAATCAATTTATTGTTAAATACAATTGTCTAACATATGCAATGTAATTAATCCATTTCTCTGTCCAACATTAAAGGTTAGAGAATTTTTTAAGAATTTTTTTAAGTTTTTTGGCAAAAAATTTTCTCTTAGTTTTAAATTTTTTTTTAATTTTTAGATAAATATTTACATATATATTTTCTTCTTTAAAAAATGTTCTGGTATTGTTGCGATAGCCGTGAAGATAGAAAAATTATTAAAAGCAATTCAATTGAGAATGACGAACGTTTTGCAAGCATTTTTACATACAATTCAGAACGAAATTATAGAGGAAATCGTTATAATAATGAATCAGGTTTTTATTTAATTTTTATCATTTTTTAATCAAAATTTGATTTTTCAGATTGGGGAATTAATAACAAGCAGATTTCTCAGCTTTCTTTGGATGAACACATTAATAACGACAATCGTTCATTCCTTAACAAATTAGGAGAGTTTGTTTGTATATTTTTGTCAATTTTATTTTTTGTTTGTACACTCCCGGTTTCTTTGTTTTTTGCTTTGAAGGTTTTTTCTATTTTTAAATCTATTAAATTATATTAAGTTTGTCAATCCGTACCAAAATGCAATAGTTATGCGACTTGGAAAATGTCAAAAGAAAGTTTATGGCCAAGGGATGATTTTACTTTTGCCATTTATTGACGAGGCAACAATTGTTGATTTGAGGTTTTTTTTTTAAAAATTTTGGAATTATTTTAATTTCCTTGTAGAGTCACAACAATAGAATTACCAACCATTTATTTATTTACTTCTGATCGCGGAATTGTAGAAATATCATCTGTTGTGCTTATTCGTGTAATTAACCCATTTATTGTTTGTTGTTCTGTTCAGAATTTTGAACAGGTTTTTTTTAATTTTTTCAATTTAAAACTAATTTTTATTTGTTTTTGATGTTGCGTCTACTTGCCTATACTGCTTTACAAAGACATTTGGGAAAACGTATGGTCAGCGATATTACTAATCCAAAATATTTGGCCAAACACGTTGCTAATTGTAAAGTAATTTCAAATAATTTTTTTACATTCTAATTTTTTAATTTTTTATAGTCTGAATTAGACCATTTTATTAATAAATATGGCTTAAAAATAGATGCGATAAATTGTACAAAAATTAATGTGTTCAAAACAGGTGAAAATGGAGCTGTTTCAGTTTTTAAAACTTTAATTCGCTCTAATGCTGGTAAACAATTTTTAAATGTTTTTGCTGGTTGTTCTAATAATAATGTACGTGATAATAATATTGTTGTTACTGGGGCAGAGAATAAGGAAGAAACGAAGGTTTTTTAATTTATTTTTTTTTATTAATTTTTGGAAGGTCTAGCTTTATTTAAATTTAAAATTATTTTTTTATACCTGTCATGTAATTTTATAAATCACAATTTTTCTTAAAATGTATTTTCTGACCTCGGTATTTTTCGTAATTATTTAGAATTAAATTGGCAATTAAATTTTTAATTTTCATTTAATTAAAACATTTTTTTATTTTTAGAAAAATGTTGAAACTTTCTCCACAACATCTACTACTTTAGAAAATCAAAATTCTTCTTCTCCTTCTCCATCAGATGAAAAAATACAAGATATTGAATTGGAACAACTTTTGCAACGTCTTCGCCTCGTTTTATTTCACAATTCTGATGTTTTACTTAAACGAGTGAATAAATGTTTTCGTATAAAATGCACGGAATGTTCAAGTGAATTTGATGTTGATTTGAGAATTTCAAGTGGAGGATGGTGTGGATGGACTTGGCAAAGAAAAGGTTTATTTTTTTTTAATTTAAAATTTATTTTGGTCAAATTTTAATGTCAATTTTACATTAAAATATTTTTTTTCTTTCAGAATTATCTCCTGATGTTCATTTTACTTTGTCAAAATCAACTCTTTTTTCTTTGGTTAATAATCAGATCTCCCCAATGTCTGCATATATTAATGGACTTGTCTCAATTCGTGGTTCAATTCAAGATGCAATTTTATTGAAGAATTTGGCTGATCTCTCTACTAATTTTTAAATAATTAATATTTAAAATTAAATTTCTTTCTGCTTTTTATTAATTTTTTTTCTTAAATTAGTTTATTTTATATATGATTTGTTTAATTAATTTGGTGTAAATATTTATGTTAGAAAAAATTTAAAGAATACTTTTATAATATTTTGTTTTATAATTTTAAAAAATTATTTTTTTAATGCCCTGAGAATTTAAACTTGTTTCAGAATTAATATTTAAAAAATGAGGTCAGATGCTCATTCTTCTAATGGTGTGATTATCACGTATGAAATTACAAAGGATTCAAAAAAAGGTTTTTAAATTATAAAAAGTTTTGTCATTTTATTAAAAAATATTTAGGCTTTGGCATAAATATTGCTGGTGGAATTGACGAACCTTATATCGCAGGAAATGATGGATTTTTTGTTTCACGCGTCCGGAGGGATGATTTGGTCGATTTAATTTGTGTAGGAGATCGTATAATTTCTGTTTAGTTTTTTTTTTAATTTTTTAAACAAACTTTTAACAAATTTTTGTAGGTAAATGACATTTTATTTGAAAATAAAAAACATTTGGAAGCAATAAATTTGTTAAATAAACTTAGCGGTGTTTGCATTTTTACGTTGGAACGAAAAATTAATTTTAACATTGATGAGGTTGTTTTAATTTTTACTAAATTTTATTTTTAAAATTATTAAAGGTGTCTTCTGTAACTGACTTAGGCAAAATTGATCAATCAGATGATTCATGTAGTTCAGGAATTTTTCAAAAACTGGTTAATTTTTATAATTAAATAAAATTTAAAAATGTTGTTTTTCCAGTCTGAATTGTTTTTCTTTGGTATTGGAGCCTGCGCATTTTTTGGTTTTATTTTTGTTGGATATAGAAATTTCAATAAGAAGACAGGTTAAAAATTGAAATATTTTAAAGATGATTTATTTATTTATTTTTGCTCATTCTTTCGTTTTTATTTTTTAATAATTATATAAATATTTATTTTTAAAACTTTTTCATTATTTAGGTATTTTATTTTACATTAAATTTTATTTTTTAAATTAATTTAGTTGTATGATTAAAATTTTTGTATTATATAATAATTTTTTTTTAATTTAATCGATGCTTTTTATTATTAAAAAAATAAGTATTTAAAGGTTAATTATTTTATTGACTTAATTTATTTACATAAAATAAATATTTGTTGTTTTTGTCAAATAATTATAGATTTAATATTTTTTGTTTTTGTGATAAAATGAAGTGAAAAGGAAAAAAAGAGACTTTTATACTGTGAACTTTAGTTGACCATTTTTTTTATTTACATTTTGTAACTTCTTGTTTATTAGTAGCGTCCCAGTTCAGTGCCTCATTCTGGCCGGTTGTGTAATGGGTTCCCATGTCGTTTATAATCAACACCGCCATTATTGAAAATTTTGATCACTTTTTATTAATGTAAATCTTTTTCTTACTTCTCAATCCACGTATAAAAATGACGCGTTTTTATTTTAGTAATATTAAAAAAATTGCCACGTATATTTAAACAAACAACAACAATAAGAGAATTTAATTTAAAACTTAAATATTTTCTACTATTTTTTGACAAATTTACTTAATAAAATGACAGAAGAAGCATTAACTAAGAATGTCAGCAATAATGTGAAAAAGGATCAACAAGAACAAAATTTAGTGGAAACTAAAGCTCCTGCAATTTTTCTTTTCGATGTTGATGGGACGCTAACCTTGCCTAGACAGGTTTATTTTAATTTAATTTTATAGAGATTAGGTTGGGAAAATACAAAATACCTAGGAAACATTTAATAGCCTTTATCAGAAGAAATTTTTTTTGAGGCAGAAATTTGGCTAATTTTTTAGAAAATAACCGATGAAATGATGCAATTCATGCGAGAGCTCAGTAAACGTGTACCAATTGCAGTAGTTGGAGGTTCTGATTTGGTCAAAATTTTTGAACAATTGCCTAATGAAAATAACGAACTACTCAAACTTTTTTCGTTCATTTTTGCTGAGAATGGGTTAATGGGATTTGAAGGCTTGAAAGAGCTTCCAAAGGCGGTATAAATTTTTAAAATTTTGTTTTTAAATTTATTTTAATTTCCCTTTAATTTTTTTAAGTCAATGACAAAAGAATTGGGTGAAAATCGATTTCAAACTTTGATAAACTTTTGTCTTCGTTATATTTCAAATCTTGAATTGCCGTTTAAACGTGGAACTTTTATTGAACATCGGAATGGAATGGTATAATCATTTAATTTTAAAAATATTTTAAAAAATAATTAAAAGATAAACGTCTGCCCATGTGGACGAAGCTGTACTCAAGAAGAGCGCATGTCCTTTGTAGAATATGAAAATAAATTTCCTATTCGTCAAGACTTTGTACAATTATTAGAACAACGTTTTCCAATTGCAGAGAACTCACTCAAATTTTCTATTGGAGGACAAATTAGCATTGATATATTCCCGACTGGTTGGGATAAGACTTATTGTTTGCGATATTTGAAGCCAAAATATGAGGCCATACACTTTTTTGGTGACAAAACTTTGCCTGTAAGAATTTTTTAATTATCGAAAAAGATTTATTTTTATAATTTAAAATTAGTGTTTTTTATAAAGCCCGAAAAAACTTTACCGCGTTAAAACGTGTCTAATTAATTTTATATATTTATCAAAAATTAAGGGAGGAAATGACTACGAAATCTTTACTCATCCTGGCACTGTTGGTCATAATGTTAATGATCCGGCCGACTGCCGTAAAAAAGTTACTGAAACATTGGCTCAATTGGGACTTTAAGTATATAATTTAACTATCAGTGAAGATTTTTGTTTAACTGTGACGACTGTACGCCTTATTTTTTTATCTTTTTCAAAATATTTCAACCTTTCCTATTTTTTTAAATAACGGGATTCGCTTTGTACGAGTTTAATTGAATTTTCACTTACATATTTTGTACAATTAAGATAATAAATTATTTACATAAATTTTTATCAAACTTATTTATAAAATTTGTTTTTTCATAACTGCAATTTTTTATTGGTTAAAAATTAAATTATTGAAAAATTGTTTCTCTTTTAATAATTGTGGACTAAACTTTTCCTGTCCATTAATACTTTTTTCATATGATTTATTAATTTTGTTCTCAATTAATTTTTCTTATCTTTTAGTATTTAAAAATTTTTTATCGATTTAAGAATATGGAATCAATGGAAGTAGATAAATCGAATGCTCCAGTTACCTCTTCTACAAATAATAGTAATTCTAATGCAGCACCTCCAATTTCAATGAGTGGCAACAGCCCTGGGGGTGAATTTATCAGCAGAGAGTTTACCAAAGATTTGGATGAATGGATTGCGCAATTGTATGAATGTAAACAACTGACTGAGATCCAAGTTAAACTGCTGTGTGATAAGGTTTGGAAAATTCAATTTTTTGTTTTTGATGTTCAAATTTTTGTTGAATTTTTGATTTTTTACTTGCTAAACCTGATGATCTCCTCATGATAGAATTGAACGCCAATATATGTCGTTTAATTAGAAAATTGAGGAAAAATTAAATAACCCAGTTAAATCTTTTTTCAAATCAGTTGAACTAAGATTTTGCACCTGGGAAACATTTACTTTTTTTTTAAATTTTAAAATTAATAACATGTGTTTTTTAGGCTCGTGAAATCCTAAAACATGAATCCAACGTTCAAGAAGTCAAATGCCCTGTCACAGTTTGTGGTGATGTTCACGGACAGTTTCATGACTTGATGGAATTATTCAAAATGGGCGGAAAGTCTCCAGATACAAACTATTTGTTTATGGGTGATTATGTTGATAGAGGATATTATTCTGTAGAGACAGTTTCGCTGCTTGTTTGTCTAAAGGTTTTTAATTTTTAAAATTTTTTTGATGAAATTTTAAAGGATTGTCCTGATTAGTTTGAATCATTTAGATTTAGTATTTTAAACGTCTATTTAAATTTTTTAAATTTAATTATGTAAAACTGTGGTTCAGTGGTTTTGTGCTATTTTACATTTTAAAATATTTTGAGTTCGAATCTCAGATTTTCCCATTCCTCCTATCTTGGCACTGTTGCATTAAATATGCAATTAGGTGTATGCTAATGGGAGGTAAAGTAGACCATTTATTTGTTCGAGTTCACCTTCGGTGTCTTTTCCCTTTATGGATTTGATCCTATCCTCTAGTCTCGAAACAATTTATTTTTTAATAAAAAATTTAAAATTTTTTTAGGTTCGCTATCGTGACCGAGTAACAATACTTAGAGGGAATCATGAGTCTCGTCAAATCACACAAGTTTATGGATTTTATGATGAATGCTTGCGCAAATATGGAAACTCAAAGGTATCAATAATTTTATTTAAAACATATTTTCATGCATTTTTTAATTTTTTCAATATTTTATAAAAATAAAATTTAAATTAAAAAGGTATGGAATTGCTTCACCGATCTCTTCGATTACCTTCCTCTTACTGCTTTGGTGGACGGTCAAATTTTCTGTCTTCATGGAGGTCTTTCACCTAGTATAGACACACTCGATCATATTAGGTCGTTGGAACGTTTACAGGAGGTTCCTCATGAAGGTTTTTTAATGATTTTATTTTAAAAATTCAGAATTTAAATTTGTTAGGCCCAATGTGTGATTTGCTTTGGTCCGATCCAGACGATCGAGGTGGTTGGGGAATATCTCCTCGTGGAGCAGGCTATACATTTGGTCAAGACATCTCTGAAACATTTAATCATGCTAATGGAATTACTTTGATCTCACGTGCACATCAACTTGTTATGGAGGTTTTTTTTGTTAAAGAGATTTTAAATTAATTTATTCCCTCAAAGGGCTACAACTGGTCCCATGACCGAAACGTTGTTACAGTTTTTTCTGCTCCCAACTATTGTTATCGTTGTGGCAATCAGGCGGCTATGGTCGAGCTTGATGATGATCTCAAATACTCATTTTTGCAATTTGATCCGGCACCTCGTCGTGGAGAACCTCACATAACGCGCCGGACACCTGACTACTTTCTTTGAGAAATGATCTTTATAAAATTTAAATATTTGATTCTTTTAAAATAATTCGTGCTTTTAAATCAAAAACGTTTTAAAATTATAAAAATTTAATTTATTTAAATGAAGTCCGTCGACACCACTTATTACCTTGGGACATAAAATTAATAAATAATAAAACATAAAAATAAAATCTCAATAATTATAAAGAATTAACAAAATTACAAAGCGAAATTCAAAATTTTTATCGAGCGTAAAACACAAAAAGAAAAATTATTCGGAACGTCCCGGAGGAGTCTCATAGAAAATTTACTCATTTGGCACACAACCGGCCAGAATGAGGCACTGAACTGGGATGTTAAAATAAAAAAGAAAAGTTACAAAATGTAAATAAAAAATGGTCAACTAAAGGTCACAGTATAAAAGTCTCTTTTTTTCCTTTTCACTTCATTTTATCACAAAAACAGCCCAAATATTAAAATTTACTTTTAATTTAAATTTTTTGACGAAAACAACAAATAATACATTTCTTTTATTTTACACCAACAAATTAAATCAATAAAATAAATTAACCTTTAAATATCTAATAATAGCTTTACCTAAGCAATAAAATTAATAAAACGAATAAAAATCAACTTATAACTTAACACAATTTAATAAAAATTAAATTTATTACTATTCAATATTAATACATGAAACAAATCAACTATAACTTAACATCTCTTAATAAAAATTAAATTTATAAATCTACATTGATCTCTACATTCAGTAGCATAAGTAACTACATAATTAACAAATAAAATTAATTAATTAAAAATAAATTTATAATTATAATTAAAAAAATATTGTATGACCTGAAGATCTACTGACGGATAACACTATTTAGAAAACAAATTAAAAAAATAATCTAATAAACTAATAATTAAAAAAATACAAAAAATTATTAAATTAAAAAATCTCTATCAGTGTTATTTATCAAATTAACAAAGTAGATAAAGCAAAAAATTATTATGATATAAATTAAAAACTAGTGGTCTTCTCATTAAGAGTGGCCATGTAATCAGAATGGTGGTCATAATGACAATTAAAACTTTTTAATTAAATTGAACAGTTTAAAAAATCTATAGGTATTTTTTATAAATAAATAACTAAATTTTAAATACATAATTTTCTACCGATAACTAAAATAAATAAATTAAAAATAAATATTAATAAATAGCCTACAAAAATATGTATTAAAAAAATAAATTTTTAATTAAAACATTATAAATATTTACAAAATAAATATTGACTTAAACATCAGGAATATTTTTGAGTGAATAACTGATAAATTGACACATGAAAGATTAATATAATAAAAATTAATGTATCAAAACTTTCTCAATTGGCGGAACTACTATATTAGAAAAAATAATCTAAAATTATTTTAAAATTTATAAAGCACATTATAATTAATAATTAACCACATTAAAACAAAATAAAATCAATTTTATTAAAATTAATTTAAAATTAAATATTATTAACCAGTAAAGATAACCAGCTCGCCAACCCTAAGTGATCAGAGATCTGCTTCGCCATAAGAGAAAAGGATGTTTTATAAAAATTAAAAATAATAAAAAAAATTTTTTAATTAAAAAATTATCTAACAAAATTTGCTTGTTAATAATGTAAATTATGAACACAATAATTTAATAAATAATATAAAAATAAAATTTAAATTTTGAAATAAACTTAAGAGAAAAATAAATAAATAATAAATAAAAATTTAACAACTGATATACACAATGAAGGAACAAATATTAAATTAACTATTAATCAAATTATTCAATTTTTATTTTAAATTAGAAGAAAATTAAATTTATTAAATATTATATAAAATTAAAAATAGTATAATAATAATATATTTTAATAAAAAAATACAGCAAATATTTGCTAAAAAAATTATTTCAATTATTCAAAGAAGAATGTGAACGTTTTTCTAGTAAAAAATGAAAATAATTTTAAAAAATTATAAAATTAAAATAATAAAAAATTATTTAAGTTAGAGAATGAAATTGTTAAAGATTCTCTAGGAAGAATTCATTCCTGATATTAAATTAAGTAAAAATAATAAAAAATAAAACTTATTAAGATTAAATTTTATAAAATTTATTAATACAGAAAATGTTTAGAAATTGGCAAATTAAAAAAAAATATTAAAGGACATTTTAATTAATCTAGACTTTATCAATGTAAATATCAATTAATTTTTCAATTCTTGTTAAAATAATATTAATTAGTAAAATAAATTAATTTACTAATTAATGAAAAATATTAAATATTAAAAAATGAATAATTAAATTTAATAAATAAAATTTATTTAATAAAATTAAATAAATCAAGAAAAATACAAATATTTAAGCAAATAATTATTTTTATAATAATTATAAATAAATCAAAAAATTAATTTAATGAAAACAAGTTTAACGCTCAAATTATCAAGGCAATTATCAAAATATAAATAGATTTTTAATTAAATTCATACATATAATTTTTTATAGTAATTTTATAAATTTATATTTTTAAATTATAAAAATTAAATTAACATTATAATTAAAATAACTTAACTTACACCACTACAAAGTTAATATTTAATAGAATTATTTATTTTATTCTATTGCAGAAAAGCAGGAAAAACACTAATAAGCTTAAATCAATGGATCTTCAATTTAAGTGTAGCAAAGTTCACTTTATTTATAAAATAATTAAATTATTTTATAATAATAATAAAATTTTCAATTTCGATATTTAACATAAATTACAATATAATAATCATGGATTGTTCAATCATGTCTTGGAAATTATAGCTATTATTACTACAAAAATTTTGAAATAAAATTATAATTTAAATAAAATTATGTTTATTAAATTATTTTATATTTTTAAATAAATTAATTAAAAAATAAAAAAAAATTTTAATATAAATTTAAAAATTTATATTGGAATAAATGTTATTTATTACTATATGAATATAATTTAAAATTAATTATAATATTAAAAATATTTCTTTATCTGCAATGTTTTTATTATTTACTTGAAATCAATTTAATTTATTAATTAATAAAAATAATAATTTAATTTTTAATAAAATTACTTGAAGAATAACCTCACATCGGAGCTCTCTTGGATGTCTGCATCATTACACATTAATTTAATTTTTAAATAATATTTAACTCAAAAATAAAAAAATAAATTTAATTAATCATTAAAGGTTAAAGATATGTTTTTAAAAAATTAATTTTAAATTTTAAAAATGAAAGCTTTAAAAAATTCATTGAAACAATCCTTCAATTGATAATAAGATTAATTCAAATTTGTATGAAGAACATTAAAAAACTATTAAAATAATTATATAAATTCTATAAATTAATTAAATAAAATTATATATATTTTATAAAAATTTTAAGCATTTAATTTTATATTTTCTAAAATCAGGTATATTTTTAAATTATTAAAATAACAATTGCAGAACGAATAGTGTGATAATTTAAAGCTAGGGAATTTTTTATATAATTTATTTGAAAACTTAAACTTATCCTGTATTTAAATTAATTATAAAAATTAAAATAACATTAGCGAATCAAAAGGTCAATTGAATACTCAAAATTTGTTCAACTAATTAACAAATAAAATTAAAAATAAATATGAATTTAATTTATTTAATAATTATAATAAAATAGTATTATATAAATAAAATAATAAACTTGTATTTATTTAATTTGAAAAGAAATTAAAAAATACGAATTAGAACATACTGCTCACAGCTTATTCTTATTTATGCGTAAAATAACATTATTATTAACAATAATTAAATTTAAAAATAAAAAATTAATAAAATGTATCAGAAATAAAAAGAAACATATTTTTATTATTTTCCAAATTTACAAATAATTTTAAGTAAAATTATTAATTAGGTACATAAATTTAAAAATAATTTAATTTAATTTAAAAAAATATTTAAAATAATAGTATATTATATATTTTTTAAATTTAATTTTAAAAATAAATTATTTTCAACAATGTTAAAAATAATATATTAAAGAAATATATTATAAAAACAACTTTATTAAAAATTAATTAAAAAATTATTAATCAAATGAAAAACCAACTACACAATGTCCAGCGATCAGGCTTTGTCAAAAGGGAAAAGATTATTTTTTTATATAAAAATTAAAAATAATAATAAAATTTTAATTAAAGAATTTCCTCCTACAATTTGATCGACCAACAATTCAACTTACTTAATAAAAAAAATAATTTATTAAATAATGTAAAAATAAAATTTATTTAATTTTATTGATTTGGAAAAATATTTAAAATAAATTTTAAAATAAAATAAATTGTAAAAAGTATAATATTGTTTTACATGAAATTACAAATTTTCCTTTGCAATATGCCATTTTTATTTAAAATTATAATAAAATTAAATTTATTTTTATTAAAATAATATATAAAAATTAAAGATAGTATTTATAATTAATTTAATTTAAAAAAATACGGAAAATATATTTGCTAAAACATTATTTTAATAATTCCAAGAATGGAACATTATCTTGATAAATAATTATAATTAATTTAAAAAATATTTAAAATTATTAATATAAAAAATATTTAAATTGAACTTGCGCTTAATGCTGATCACCAATAGAAGATACACCACACATCTTAATTTAGAGAATATTATGTTTATTAAATGTTAAACGTTAGTCTAACAAATGTTGATTTAATCAAACAAATATTTATTTAAAAATTAAATTTGAACTAAAGTTTGTTTTTTATAAAAATAATAATATTATGTAATAATTTTTTTTTAATGCTATATATGTACGTAATTTTTTAAAAATGCATGACATGAAAAATTATTAAAAAAATAAAAAATAATATTAGTGTTTATTTTTAATTTAATAAAATTAAAATAATAAAAAAGATTAAAATTAAGTAAAAAATTATAAAATAATAAATTATGTATTTTAAATATATTTTTCTTTTTAGGGATTCTATCTACTAGAAGAATTTCTGCATTTTTTTGAAATATAATTAATTGCAAAAATTATTTTTAAATACGTTTAATAAATAAATTGAATTAATATAAAAATCTTAAAAATATATTTTTTTCATAATTAAAAATAAATAATATTTTAAAAATTTATATATATTTATTAATTATATATATTTTTTTATGTTGTTGTAAATATACCTATATAAAATTATTTTTAGTAATTAGAATAATAAAAATCATTTATTAACTAAAAAAATATTAGTTAATTTTAAAAATACTATAAAAGGCTTTTTATCAAATATTGTACTCCAAAAACGAATTGAGAAAAATTTAAAAAAATAATATAAAATTAATTTAGGTACATTTAAAAAAAAATTTCAAAATAAAATTTTAGATGATAAAAACGATCTGAAAGTAACGATTTACACAATAAGAATAATATGTATATTTATATAAAAAATTATAATATAATTTAAATTCTTTTTTATTTAAAAAATAAAAAATAATATAGGTATATAATTTATTAATTTAATAAAAAAAATTAATAATATTAAAAAAATAATATAAAATTTATAAAAAATAAATAAATCTAAAAGCAGCTCTTAACAAACAAAATCTTGAGATCAAAAACAAATTAAAATTATATTAATATATTTTTGATAAAATTATTTAAAAATATATTTAATTTAAATAATTATAATAAAAATTAAAATAAAAAATTGTATTTGTTTTTTACAATAAATTATTTTGTTAAATCTTGACTAATTATAAATAATTAAAATTTGCAAAATTAATACCCCTTAATGACAAATTCTACGTATTCAAATCAAATTGAATTATTTGAATTAAAAAGAAATTATTTAAAAATCAAGAGCACATATCCTTGTCATTTTTATTTAATTTATATTTAATTAACATTTTTTAAAACAATTAAAATATTTAAATTAAAAAAATAAAAATTTTAAATTAATTATATTAAAAATGTTTTTATATGTGTAAAATAAATAAATAATTAAAAAAAGAGCAAAATAATAAATAGGTATATATATATTTAATTTAAATTAAAAAATAAATGTTTTTTAATTTTATATTCAAATCCAGTACAACGAAATTTATTCATTACTTACATATTTAAAAAAATAAAAAAAATAAAAGGAGACAAAATTAATTTATTCATCTAAAAAATAAAAATTAATAATTTTATAAATTAATTTTTTAAATATTTAAAAAAATGTTGAAGAAAAAAAATAAAAATTATAAATTAATATTAATTTAATAAATAACAAAAATTTTTGTAAAAATTAAAATAAAATTTAAAAAAAATTATAGATATTTTTTTTCAACGCTATTTTTTCAACGCATCAATAGTCGAAAATACTTTTCGAAAATTTCTCTTATTTATTAAATATATTAAAAAAAATTTATTTAATTATTTTAAATAATTTTTCGTTAATAATTATTCTTAAATTAAATTAAATTTAAATAAAAATTTTTTATTGTAAAATAAATGAAAAATAATTTACTTAAAGTATGACGAATTATCATTTCTCTAACAAATTAATTTATTTACTATAATAAAATTAAAAATTAAATTAAAATTTTGTTTATTTTATTTAAATTTTATTTAAAAAAAATATTTGTCCAGAGAAAAGAAATTTATAAAATAATATTTAAATTTAAAAAATAATAATCAACCCAGAAATTATTTCATTGCAATTTTCTAGGGAAAGATTTGAAAAAAACTCTTTTTACTAAAAAATATATAATTACTGTGTAATTATGTTAAAATAAATTAAAAAAAACTGAGAAAATTTTATTAAATAAATTATACAATTAATAAATTAAAATAATTTTTATAAAAATTATTTTAAAAAATAATAAATTAATTAAATAATGTAAATAAATAAATACATAATTATGTAATAAAAAAATTAAAAAATAAATATTTCTTACAAAAAAAATTAAAAATATGTGATCTCCTAAAAGAAAAAAAAATCGACTTCAAATTTTTACTTTTTAAGAATGCCTAATCAATCAAACAATGAATGTTGTGGTTATTAATTTTAAATTTTAGTGTGCTATTAAAAAATAAAATATATATTATTATTAAAAAAATTTATTAGAATTTGTAAATATATTTTTTTTAAATCCAAAATAAATTCATATTTTTAATAATTAGAAAAAATTATAATTAATAATTTACAAAAAAAAATTTTTTATTATACCTTAGAATGATGACCTACAGAAAAGCAAAAACAAAAAATTATTTAATTTCTTATTTTTAAAATTTAATTAATATTTTTAAAATTAAAATCAAATATTTTTAAAAATAAAATTAAATATTTTTAAAAATAAAATTAAATATATATTATACAAAAATTATAATTTTATAATTTGGTAATAAAAGAAGAAAAAAAATAAATTTAATAAGAAAAAAATTATTTAAATAAATTTAACTTAAAAATAAAAATAATTTCACTACTAGTTAATTTAAAAATTTAATTATACCTAATTTGAAAAATATTTTTTAGAATGAGGTTTCTGCAATTTTATATAATTTTTTAAATAAAATAAATTTAGAGCTATCTGAAAGGAATAACTTTGAAACTTGGAATTATTATGTACATTTTTTAATAAATAAAAAATTTGAAAATAATTTTAACTTTGAAAAATTATTAAAAAAAATAATTAAATTAAATAAAATTAAATTTATATAATTTATATATTAAATTAAAAATTTAAAATAATAAAAATGTAATAATAAATATTAATTAAAAAAACATAAATTTTAATTAAAAAATAGTAATTAAATTATTTAAAAAATATTTTAATACTTGTGGCATTTCAATTGATATTTTCTGCTTCAAGATCAAAATTAAATTTTAGTATACACATATTTATAAAAAAATATTTAAATTTAAAAAATAATAATCATTATCAATTTGGATATGTTCTAAACACATGCCCGTACAACATAATAATTATTAATGTTTTAATAAATAGAAAAATAATTTATATAATTAAAATAAAATTTTTTAATACATAATCCAATACAAAGAAAATGTATTTGACTATAAATAAATATTTAATAATTTAATTTAATAATTAGAAACAAAAAAAAAGCTAACAAAATATAAGATATTAATTAAAAAAAATATTTAATTTTTATTTTAAATTTTTTAAATAAAAAAAAAATTTGTTTTTTTTAGATTTTATTTTAAATTTAAATTTAAACTCATCAGAGTATATATAAATTTTATAAAATTAATTAAGCTATTTATAAAATATTTTATTTATTTAAAAAATAAATAGCTTAGTTAAAAAAATATTATAAAAATAAATAAATAAATTTAAAAATTAATATTAATAAAAAATTATTTAAAAAATATTAAAATTATAAAGATTTGTCATAGCAAGATGTAGAAAGAAGCTGTTGATCGCAAATTAATAAATTTGAAAAAAAAATTAATTTTAAAAATTTAAACATACTTGAAGCAGAAAAAAATGAAGGTTAACTAATTAATTTTTTTAGCTTTAATTTGATAAAATAAAAAAAAAATTATTTTTTTTTATTTTTAATAAAAATTATATCATTATAAAAAATAAAAAAATATATTTTTTTTTAAATTAATAAGATAAGGAATTGGCGAAATTAAAATTGGAATTTGCTTCATTCCTATAAAATTAATTAAATTAAAAAAAAAATTAAAATTTATCATAAACAAAATAAAATTTCAGTGAAAATTAATGGACAACATTAAGGAAATGGCAGCATTTTGATTAATTTATATTTAAAAAAATAAAATTAATTTTTATATGTGTAAAATAAATAAATAAAAAGCAAATTAATGTATACTAGTACCTATATATTTAATTTAAAAAAAAATAATAATTTTTTAAATTTTTATTTCAACCAGAACCAACAATTTGCTAATGCAGTAACTTATTAATTAGGTATATTTAAATAAAATTTAAAAAAAATATATATAAATTTTAAAATAAATTGTGTGTATTTTTTAACAACTAAAAAGTAAATATTTTAACAAATGTGTTTAATTTAAAAAAAAATTAAAATTAATTTATGTTTTTTTTATTAATTTTAATGTAAATATTTATTTTATAAAGTATGGAGAATTTAAAAAAAATTTTAATAAAAAAATAAATTTTAAACAACTGAATTAGATTTACTGAAGAATTTGTTCATCTTTAATAAAAATTTAAAAATAAAAAATATATTATTGGTTACATTTAAAATTAAAAAATGGATGGATCATAAAAGCAGTGAATTTTTCTAAACTCAACATAAATAAAATTATTAAATTGAAATTTAAAATTAAAAAAATAAAAAATAATTTTTCTTGAATAAAAATAAAATTTATAATTTTATTAAATATTAAATAAATTTGGATATGAATTTATTTATTTTAATAATAATTTTATGAATAAAAATTTAAAATATATATTTGTTTTAACAAATTTTATAGAACAGCTTACTAAATTTTCAAAAATTATATGCATCCTGGCTTAAGCTAAAATTAATTTTTGTTAAATTTAATAAAATTTATCAATATTTAAATTGATAAATAAATTTATACAAAATTATCTAATTTTTTAATTAATTTATTCCAATCAATTAATTTATCCAATGGCATCTTTAGTCTCAATTTATATTATTATAAGCATTTTTAATTTTATAAAACAAAATAAATTAAATTAAGAATTATTAATAAAACAAATATGTACGACTCAATAATAATGGTGGACTTCATATCAAAATATTAAATATAAAAAAATTAAATATTAAAAAAATAGAATATATAAATATTACTTAAAATAAAAATTAAAAAAATTATTTGAAGATTATTTTTTATTTAAAAAAATTATTTAAATAAAAACTCATCAAATTGTGAAGAGGCAATGAATAAAATAAAATTCAAAAATAAAATTTAAATAAATTATTTTCAGTTTCTAACATTAGTGTTTATTTCATTACAATTACAATTGTAATTTTTTATAATTTTTACAATTGTAATAACTGTTATAACTGTCATAGTTTCCTTGTATCTAGAAACCCCTCGCTTTTCAGCCTGTCAATTATAAAAAAATTAACTTTAAATTATGTTACAAAAAAATAAAAATAACAATTTTATTAAAAATATAAAATAAATAAACTGTGGATTATGACATGTTTAATTTAAATTAATTTTTTATAATTTTAAAAATAAAATAAAATAATAATTAATTAATTAATTAATTTAAATATTAAATAAAAATATAATATAAAAAAATTTAAAAAACATAAAAATTTATTTCTATGGAAAAGCAGATATTCAGAGGTTCTAATGTTCACAAGAGACGAAAATTTTAAATTTTATAAAATTTAAAATATTTAAAATTTTGAAGCAAATATGCTTGACGCCTACTTTAATCTCTACTTAATATATTTGATCAACAAAAAATATCAAAAAATTTTTAAATTTCTTTATAAATAAAAAAATCTAAATGTAAAAATTATAAAAATGCTGTCAAAATTTTATTAAATAATTTTAATGATTTTAAAATAATTATAAATTTTTTTTTTAATATTTAAAATAAAATAGATGAATTTAAAAATTAAAAGAAATACCAAAAATATCCCTGCTATTCTTGATATAGCCAAAAGTTATTTTTAAAAATTAAATTAATAAAATATTAAATAATATTTTAATTATTTTATATTTATCAAAATAAATATTTACAATTTAAATTTGGAAAAAAACGATAGCAACGTGCTTTTATTTGTGGATTTTGTTTCAAGCTTAATAAAGATGCCTATTTTCTTTAATTAAAATAAACTATTTAAAAATATAGATTTTAATTTAGAAATTTTTTTATTATAATTTAAATTTGTTAAAAAATTTATAATTCAATATTTTTAAATAAAAACAAATAAAATTAATTTATTAAAATTTATTTATTTTCTTTAATAATGGACAAGTTTTTGTTTACTTTAAATTTATTGCAACTATTTCCTTGTTGATTAATGTTTTAAATTTAGGCAGATAACAAATATTTTATCTATTCTAATAAATAATAAATAAATAAATTATGAAATAAAAAATTAAAAATAAATTATTTTTTATACCTGTGATTAGCATGACAGATAAAAAATCAGAAGTTTGTCCGCCAATTACATATCCTAAAAAAATATAATTTTTTTATGAACATTCCTATTAATGATTTTATATTCTTAAAAATTTTAAAATATAAGTATTTAATTATAAAATTAAAAAAAAAAATTCAACAAGAGCAAGGTATAATGTGATATGAATAAATACCTAGATCATTGATATAATTTTATAAAATAAATTTACTATATAAAAATAATTAATTATTAATTTAAAAAAAATAAATAAAGTAACAACCTAACTATTATTCATTTTTATGTATTTTATTTGAGTTTATAAAAATTAATTAAATTTGAAAAAAAATCTTCATTACTCCTGAAGAGGTTTGTGTTCAAAAAGGTTAACATGATAAAAAAATATTTGAGTTGAATAAATAAATAATTTATTTTTTAAATTATTTAGATTAAAATACTAATTTTTATTTATTTAAATTTATAAAAATAATTAGTATAAATTTTTAGTTAATTTATTAACCAAATAAAAATGTTATTCAGGCAATTGTTGTTGTAACAAATACTTAAAGTGGTTAAAAAAAATTTGTTTCAATAATTTAAAAATTAATTATAGTTAAGAGTTCTTTAAATATCGGATTATATAAATTAAAATAATTAAATTAATATATAAATATTTTTTTAAAATTAAATTAATGTGAATTAACAATAAATAAATAAATAAAATAATTTCAATTGACCATCAATTCAAAACTGGACATCTTTTATTGCTTTAACCATTTAAAAATATATTTAATATTAAATTAAAATTAAAAATATGTAATATTTAAATTTTTAATAATAGAAAAAATAAATTAAAAAATGTCTATAAACAACATGAGGTGAATCGTTCTTAACAATAAATAATTTTAATTAATATTAAAAAATTATATTTTAATTTTTATTAAAAATTAAATAATTAAAAAATTAGTATTTATGGTTTAATAATTTCGTCAAAGAAAAATAGAAAATAATTTAAAAAATTTTAAATAAATAAAAAAATTAAATATATAAAAATAAATTTTAAATTATTTTAATTTTAAAAAAAATATTTAAAAAATTAACATTAACTATATTTTTAAATAAATTTTATTATAAAAATAATTTTTTTTCAAATAATTTTTTAAGTAAATTGGACATCTGGGTTATCAAAAAATATATTATTTTAAATAATATATTTTTTGATTAAATTATCTTAATAATTTTTATTATCATAAATTATATATGTTAATTTAATTTTAAAAAATAAATTATAATTTATTTATGAAAAATAATAAATTAGAAAATACAATAATTTTTTTCCTCACAATGTAATACGACAAAATTGGCAAAATAACACAAATAAAAAAAGATTAAATTAATTTTTGTATATATTAATATTAATATTTTTAACTAGTACTATAATTCTTTAACTTTGATTTTTGTTAATCTTGAACCTTATTTTACAATAGATCAAAATAATATAAAGTAAAAAGCCTAGTTTATAATTTTGAACGTTATTTGAAAATAAATATATATAATAATTAATAATCCAAGAAAAAATGTTGCTGTGTGGAGGAGCTTTTACAAAAAAAATTTGTTTTTTTTTATTAAATATAATTTAAAAAATTTGTTTAAGTAATTTTAAAAAATTATATAATTTATTTTTTAACGTTGAAAAAAAAAGAAGCCGTTTTATTTACTGAAATCATTAGATATAATCTTATATGACAAGATAAAAATATCCAAACTTTTTACTTTTGATATTTAAAAATAAAATATTTAAATTAATTTATTTATTTTCTTTAAAATTCTTTTTTTTTTTTAATATTTTAAAAATTATTATTAATTATTTAAATAAAAAAACTTTGTTTATAAAATATTTATTAGAATATGATGACAAATGTGAATTATTAATAAAAAGAAAATAGTAATAAAATTTTTAATTGTGAAGTTGATGTACGTATACTACGAATTAAGGTTTAACTTGAACTCTTTTAAATTTTCAATTATTTAATAAACAGGAAAAAAATTAAATTTGAGCACTAAAAAAAATATTTACAAGTTATAATTATATAAACATTTTAATAAAAAATATTTGCTGAGGATAATAAAAAAAAATTTGATAAAAACATGTCTAGAGATATCATCCAGGTAGCAACTCCCTTAAAAGTAATGAGATGAACTCATCATAAAAAATAAATTTTTTAAATTTTTTAAAATTATAAAAATAAATTAAATTATTTTTAAGCTGAAAAAAAAATGCTATAAATTATTAAAATAAAATACTTATGCGATGATTCTAAGAATTTTTCAAAGGTTAACGTAATAGAACATGCTTGACCATTCATTGAATTAATATATTTACAAAATATTAAATGATCGTTTAATATTTTTAAATAAAATTTTAATTTATTTAAAAATATTTAAAAAAAAAAATTAAAGAAAATTAGTATAATTAATATTTTATTAAATTTTAAATAAATTTTTAAAAATAAAATTTATTAATTAAAATATAGAATAAACATATAAATTAATTATAATTAAATAATAAATTAAAATTTTTAAATTAAATTATTTTTAAATAATAAAATCAATCAAATACAGCTTCTTCAAGAAAGATACCATTGTAACATTTTTATAAATTAACCAAATTTAAATTAGTATAATTATGGATTCTAACAGCATCTTTTTTATTTAAAAAAATTAATTTATTAAATATGAGACTTTTTTAAAATTTTAATAAATAATAAAAATAAGAGTCTAATTAATATAATATTAAGTAAAAACAGATGGATAATATACATATTTAAAATTAAAAAAAATGATTGAAACTGGAAAAGAATAAATCGCCAGTGTACTGTATGAAAAGAACGTCTGAATTTTTAATATTAAAAATATTTTGAAATAAAATAAATAAAAATAAATAAATAAAAATAATTAATTTAAATATTAAAGAAATAAAAATACCAAAGAAAAATAAAAAAAGTTTAAATTTAGAGACAAATTAATAAAATATTAAATTTTAATTTAAAAATAATTTTAATTTAATTTAAATTTAATCAAAAAAAATTAAAAAATTATAAGAAATATCACACAACGAGGAGGACTACTTAAGCGTATCAATTTTTTGACTGCTGATCAAGAAAGATAATAAATTTTTATTGAAAATAATAATAAATAAAATTATTTTAAATTTAATAATTAAATAGCTGTTTTATTATATTATTGTTTAAATCTCTACTGTTTTTAATTAAATATATTATTATTGCTATACAGGTTCGAATATACGACTTCCTTCAAATCGGATTATACAAAGTAAATAATTAAATTAATATATAAATATTTTTTAAAAATTTTGTTAAAAAATGAATTAAAGTGAATTAACAATAAATAAATAAATAAATAAAATTATTTCAATTTTGAACCATCTATAACTAATTGGACATCTTTCGTTACGTTAGTCATTTAATAATATTTTTTATAAAAAAATAAAAATTAAAAATAATGTTGTTAATATATAAATTTTTAATAATAGAAAAAATAAATTAAAAAATGTCTATAAACAAGATGAGGTGAATCGTTCTTAACAATAAATAATTTTAATTAATATTAAAAAATTATATTTTAATTTTTATTAAAAATTAAATAATTAAAAAATTAAATATATAAAAAATTTTAAATTATTAAAGAAGAAATTAACATAGTAAAATAAGAAAATTCTATTATTCATCCGATTTATTTCTTTATCACTACTAAATAAATAAACTTATAACTAATTTTATTTATTAAATAATTTTTTTTTTTAATTTTTATTAATTTATAATTATTTTTGTAAAAAAAAAGATTGAAGAACTTACTCAAAATAACAATAAAATTAAGTTAAAAAATAATAAAATATTTTATTTTATTTAATATTTTTGTTTATTAAATTTAAATTGGATTTTCATAAATTTAAATTATTAAATAAAAATTTAAGAATAAAAAATTTATTTTTGCAATTCAATCCAGTGAAAATATTTGGAGCAATACATAGTTCGTCAGTATAAAAAAAATAATAATTTGAAATTAAAATTTAATTTAAATATGAATTTATTTTAAAATAATATTTATTTTTTATTAATTTATAAAGATCACGAAAATTTACAAAAAAAAATTTAAATATCAAAGTAAATAAATAATAAAAATTAAAAATTTATTTCCCTCATAATTAGCTAATTGTAAGAAAATCAAAGTTAAATTATAATTGGTGATTTTATTTAAAAAAAATCATAAAAAATTAAAAAAAAATAAATTTAATTTATTAAATATTTAATATTAAAAAAATAAATTTTTTAAATTATATAGTATTTTAATAAAGAAGAATGTTGGCATCTAAAAAAGCATGGTGATTCTACAAATCTGTTTTTCTCATTTAAATTAATATTTAATGGAATTAATTTTTAATAGAATTAATTTTTAATATAAATAAATAAATGTATTTGAAATAATTAAAAATAAAATAAAATACCCAATTATTTATAAAATTATAATTCTAAAAATTTAATTTAATTTTTTACAAAAAAGCAAAATGTGAATAATTAGCAGCCATCTTAAAGCAATTATTTATAATTTGAAATAAAAATTAAAAAATTAGAAAATTGCAATTAGTGAGGTAAATATGTACACATAAATTTATTATATCATTATTAATTAAATTTTAAAATTAATTTAAATATTAGTAAAAAAAAGAATTTAATATCTAAAATTATTTTTTTTTGCTATGCCATATAAACATGTGTGAATACTTTTTAATTTAAATTAAAAAATAAATATATTTATTATAATAAAAAAATTAATTAATTAATTATAATAAAAACCAACTTTAAATTATAAATAAAAATAAAATTTTTATTTATCAAGATAAAAGGTTAAAAAAAGAGAATCTGCAGCTGAAGGAAAAAAACAATTTAACAAAATTTACAAATAATAATAATTTTTTAAATATTTATAAATTTATATATAAGTAAATAAACAATAAAATTTATAAAAGAGATTGAAATTTAGTTATTGAAGGAAGATGTATAAAAATATTTTAATTTAAAAAAAAATTAATTAAAAAAATCTAATTCAAATGTTTTTTTAGCTTTAAAACATTGACTAAATCATCAAAAAAAAATTTAAAATTTTTTAAAAGATTAATAAGAAATGGAATTAGCTAAATTAAAATTGGAAGCAATTCTAAAAATAAAAGTTATCACAAAAAAGAATTCTATAGAGATAGAGTTGGAATTTCTTGAACCCAAATAAATATTTTAAATTAATTATATTAAAAAAATTTTATTTTAAAATAAATAATTAAAATGAAAAAAAAACAAAATAATAATATATTTTAAAATAAATTATATATATTATTATTTTTTAAATGATGCTAAAATAAAATGTATAGATATAGTATTATTACAGGGACTAAAAATGCTTTGGACTAATGGATCTAACTTAAATATACACTAGCTAGCAAAAATAGTATTAAAAAAAGAGTAATAAACTATAAAAATATTTATTTAAAAAATTTTATTTAAAATTAAAAAATGAACCGAAATATTATTTAACCATAAAGACTATTATTAACCCTGATATAATTTAATATTAAAAAAATTAAATTAAAAAAAATTAAATTAAATTTATATTAAGTATTTTTACCTAATTATTATTTTTTTAAGTGATGTTAATAGTCTTGACAAAATAATTATATATTTTAGAAAATAAAATTAATAATCAATCTTGAGGAAAAAGATTAAATAAATAAATTATTTTTATTAAATATAGGTATTATAAAATTAATACATGAATTATTAAAATATAATGTTCATTACACACGTCTAAATTAATTTTTTTTTGACTGTGTCGTTTTTGCAATTTAGTTGTGTTTGAAAGGAAAATAATTAATTTATTTATTACATATAAAAAAATTTTAAAAATTTTTTTATATAAAAATTTTAAAATAATAAATAATTAGCTATTATTTGGAAAAAAATAAAATATTATTTTTAGCAGCAAAAATAAAAAGATATAAAAAAAGTAAGACTAGGAAACAATTTGACATAGGTAATATACCTACATATTTTAAAAATTATTATTAATTATTTAAATAAAAAACTTTGTTTATTAAAATACCTAATATTATAGAATATTGAGAAATGTGAATTATTAATAAAAAGAAAATAGTAATAATAAATTTTTAATTGTAAAGAATTTTATGTACTACGAATCAAGAGTTGAGTTGACCTCTTTTAAAGTTTCAATTATTTAATAAACAGGAAAAAAATATTTAATAGTTATAATTATATAAAAATTTTAATAAAAACATTTGCTGAGAATAATATCGAAAAAATAAAAATTTGATAAAAAAATGATTAGATATCATATCAAGTAACACAAGTTTCCAAAGTAATGATGACCTCATAGTAAAAATAAATTTTTATAATTTTTTAATTATTAAAAATAAAAGTAAATATTTTTTTAAATTTAGTTACTAAAATTTTATTTAATTATAAAATCAGAATTCAATTACCTTATAATTTAATTTATTTAATTTTTTAAATGAATTTGGTTTCAATTAAAATATTTTATTCTTTTTGTTAATAAATATTTAACAGGTGAAAAAGCATATTAAAGAACAAACAATAAATATTAAAAGGTCTCTCTCTCATCACTTTGAAAACCAATTTTTTGGTAACGTATTTTTAAATTCGAAAATTTGAAATTTTACTATAATAACTATAATTAACAAAATTAATATCTTAAAAAGTTATCTTCTCGTGATTTTATGACGACCACTCCAAAAAAACAAAAAAGCCAATTTTATATTTAATTAATTAAATTAATGTTTATTATTATTTTTATATTACTAAATTAATAATTTTAAATTATTTTTAAAATTAACTTTTATTTAAAATAAATAAATTTTATTGATCTGTGATCAGCAAAGCAAAAAAAAAGTCAAGAAGAATTTTTCTACCCTGTACATATTTTATAATTAAAGGAAAAAAATATATTTTTTTTACAAACATTCCTATTAATGATTTTATATTTTAAAAATAAGTATTTAATAATTAAAAAAATTCTCAATAAAAGAAATAAAAAATGACTACCAAATGCCTGCAAAGTAATGATGATGTGACCTCTCATACTAAATATATTATTTTTTAAAATAATAAAAATACTTAAATTAAATAATATTTTTTTTAAATTTATTTATTAAAATTTTAATTATAATTATTCTAAAATAAAAAGTTTTTTAAAATTAATAATTTACTTAAAAATAAATTTAATTTTTTTTATTAATTAATAAAATAATTAAAGAAAAATAATTTATTTTTTGAAATAAAAAATTTATTTAAAATGGCAAATTGTTTCCAATCAATTATTTCAAGTGTTTCTCGAATATTGTTATTTCCAAGTTCTTCACCATAATAAATTAATTAATTTATTATAATTAATTAAATATATTTTAAAATTATTTTAAATTAATTTTTAAAAATTATAGTTTATTTTTTTTTAAATTTAATTTTTTATATAATAAAGATGTAAAGTTTCTTTATCATTGCAAAAAAAAATATTCAAATTACTATCTGGTTTTGAACAGAAGAATTTCTTCAAGAGAAAAAACTATAATTATTCTCACAACAAAATAGGTACGTTTCAATAAAAATATTAATTTAATATAATTCTTTTAAAGTTTAATTTAAAATAATAAATTATTATTATATAAATATATTTACTTAAAATTTAACAAAAATCTTTTTTTTTTTAATTTTTAAAATAAAGAGATATTTTTTAAAATATTATATAATAAAAAAAAATTATTAATTAAAAAATGCTGCTAATAAAATCAAATATTGCTTTTAAAGCATTTATTTTGAAAAAATTATTTTATTTAAAATAAATACTAATTTAATGAAAAAAGCAAAATAATATACTTTAAAATAAATTATATATATTTTTTAAAAATAAAATGTTTATAGTATTTAAAGGACTCAACATACATATGGCAATACACACTATTTAAGAGCAATAGTATTTTTTAAAAAAAAAGTAATAAGCTATAAAAATATATATATTAAAATACAAAAATTATTTTAAAAAATATTTTGTATTTAAAAAAAAAATACAAAATATTTAGACAATTTCAAGACGATCTTCAAACAATCCTTTTTTTATGCAATAAAAAAATTTAAATTAAATAAATCAACAATTAAGAGTATGAAAGAAGACTTGAAATAAATTATTTTTGATAATAAATAAATATAGGGTATATCAATAAATAATAATAAAATAAATATTTTGAATGAGGAAGTAACTACTATACCTAGTACGCGGAATCATTCAAAAATAATTTTAAAAAATATTATAAAAAATTAATTTAATTTAAAAAATGTATTAAATTTAAATTATAAATTAATTTATAAATATTCTTTTTATTTAAATAAATTGATAATAAAAGATAATTTATTAAAAATAGTATAAAAAATTAATATTTATTTACAATAAATTTATACAAAATAAAAAAAAAATAAAAAAATTTAATTTTGTATTATTACAACTTATTTATCAATATAACAGTGTTATATATCACAATTATTTTTAAATTAGCTCTAATTTGTAATTAGAATTAATAAACAAATATAACTACTACATATGCTAAAAAAAATCTTTGTTTGTTAACCTTTTATCTCGACAAAAATTAAATTAATTTTAAAAAAAAATTAAAATAAAATATAAAAAAATTAATTTAATTATATTAACAATTATTAAAAAATATTTTCAATAAAATGTAAGGATAAAACTGATTTAATTTTTATTAAATTAATTTTTAAAAATTAATTAAAAAATAAATTGAATTTATTAAAAATTAAAATATAAAATAATAATATTAAATTTATTAAAAAAATATTATTAAATTTAACAAATATCAAAGATTAAATTAAAAAATGGTTTAAATTAAAAAATCTAAATTCTTAGATATTTTGGTTCTCAAATTCAGGCGAATATAGCTGTAATTTATTTAACTTGTCTAGATGGAATATTTTAAAAAATGATTGAAAATTAATTTTTTTAAATTTTTTAATTAAAATAATTTAATAAAATAAATATTAATGCAATAGAAAATATAAGACTATTTTACAAGAATTTAACTGCAAACTATGCAAATTTTCTTCAGCCGAAATCAAAAAATTTTACTTAAGAAAAGCTAAATTTATTGCGTTGAATTATAGATTAGTTGGCAGGATTTCTAAATATTCTATTGTTTTAAATTTTATTTTTAGTTTTATACAAACAAATATATAATAATAAAAAAATAATTAATTTCAAAATTAAATTTAGATTATATTTATTAAATAAAATTAATATCGCAGATTTTATAAATTAAATAATATAATTAATATTTTTTCAAAATTATTTGTTAAATTAGAAAACTGTATTAATTTACAAACATTATTATAAATACATATATTAAAAATATTTATTAATTTAATTAAAAAATATAATATTATATAATGTATTAAAAATTTAAATTAAATTTTTTAAATTAAAAATTTAATTAATTATTTAAAAAATTTTAAAATAATAAATTATATAAATAGATTTAAATAATATAAATATTAAGAAAAAAATTATTTTACTTATTTAATAAAAATTAAAATTACTAAGCTTTGGAAGCTGCAAGCACGATTAGCATCGGCTGCTTAACAATTAAATTAAATTTATATAAATGTTTATCATTATTATTTTTTTCTAGTACATATAGTATATATTATTAAAAAGTGAGGATAAAAAGTTTTTCAACATTAATAAAAATATTTTTATTTTAACTTATAAATTTATATTAACTTAAAATTATAGTTTATTAAATTAAGTTTAATTTATTAAATTAAACTTAATTTATTAAATTAAGTTTAGATATAATTTGTGTGGACGAACAAAATCTTAGAACAAAAAAATTAATATTTAAAATTAATTTAAAAAAATTAATTAATACGAATGACTTAGATACTTTCTACATACTTTATAGATTCGATAAATCAAATAAATTTGAATTAGGTAACAATTAATATTTTTAAACAAAATTTTTAAAAATATTCTAACAATTATAAAAAAAGAAAAAGAACTAATTAAATTTATTTTTAAATTTTAAAATATATATATATAAAAAAATACCTGTTTATAATGATTTTTATCATTTATTAACTCCTATTTTAGCTTAATAAATGAAATATATCAGTTAATAATAATATATATTTTTAAATTAATTTTATTATATTATAAAATATTATTATTACATTGAGCGTATTTCACAACGATTAGATGAAATTGAAATCTTATAGTTTTAAATAAATAAATATTTAAATTTAATTAATTTTATCCTATTTTTTAAAATTATATATTACTAATATTTAATTAAATATTCATCATATAATTTAAAAATAATTTTTTGTAAAATGAAAAAAAAATAATTATATAATTTAAATGCGATCATGATTCATTTGTTTTTGCAAAAAAATCAACAATAAACATAAATTAGAAAAATATTAATTTAAAATAAAATTAAAATTAATTTTATAAATATGTTAAAAATAAACTTAAAGCAATTTACAGGAGAAGAAACGACAAATCCGATTTTATCCAATAAATAAATTAATTAAATATTATAAAATATAATTAAAATAATAAACTCGAGGCTAATACAAAATTTAATATAAAATAAAAATTTAAAATAACTATGATGTTAATTATCAAATTTTAGAGTAACAGAATAATCATTTAAAATTATAGACTACAATTTAAAATTTATATCTAAAAAAATTGTTAAACTTAAAAATAAAATATTAAAAAGAAAAAATTCTACAAGGATTAGGGAATTAAAAAAAAATTAATTTAATAATTTATATACCTAGTATTTATTTTTAAATTATTAATCACAAATTTAATATCATAAAAAAAATAAAAAAAATATTTTTTTTATTTTTGATATATAAATTTTAATTATTTTTTTATTTTTGATATAAATATAAATTTTAATTATTTTTTTATTTTTAAAAATACTATAAAATATGGTGTGTTCAAACAATCAAGGACATATATTAAAATTTATTTATGTGCTGAGAAACATAATACACTGATTAATCTCCGCAATAAACTTTTTTAAATTAAATTATCAGCACAAATATTAATACAAACAATCTCGCCTTAAAAGAATAATTAATTTTTTTTTAATTAATTATTATTTTAAAAATGATTAATAAGAGAAATAATTATATTTTTACAAAATAGAGGAGGTCAGCATAAAAAATATAAATTTAATAAAAATTTAAATTAAAAAATGAATATATATATAATTTTTAAATTAAAACAAACTTTAAAAAAAATCTAAAATAAAGGAAATTTATTATATTGAATTAATAAAAAAATTAGACTTTTATGAATTTTAGATAACTAATTTTTTTATCACCTAAATAAATTTGAAATTAACATTATTATTTTTAAAAAAATTAAAAAAAAATTTTTAATGAAAATAGGTTTATAAATAAAAGTCTGAATATATTGAAAAATATATTTTTAATAAATTATTTAATTATAATAAATCTAAATTTAATATTTTTAAATATCATAAATTAAAATTAAACAATTAAATTAATTTAAAAAAAATAAAGATTTTTTTAAATTAAAAATGCTTTCGTAAAATTAAAAAAATAAAAACCTTTTTTTATTGACCCTCAATACTAAATATTGGACTCGATTAAAAGTCTGAGAAATAAAATAATATTATAAAAAATTAAAAATTATATTAAATATAAATTGTTTTAATTTATTATAATTAAAAAATAAAATTATATTAATAAATTAAATTTTTTTATAAAAATTTTAACTAAAATTTGTTTAAATTCTAAAAATTTATTATTTATAAAATTAATTTTTACAGTAAAAATGAATACTAATTGTTTAAAATTCTTTTATTTAAATTAAATATTTATTAAAATTAATAATTTTTAATCAAAATATTTTTTATTATTATCATAAATTTCAAAATTAATATATTATTTAATTTCAAATATATATAAATTTTATAATATTCTAAAAATTTTATTAAAAAGAGAACAATTTTCCGGTAACATTGTTTTTAAATTCGAAAATTGGGAGACCTCAATATAATATTAACTAATAAAAATATTAATCTGAAAAAATCTTATCAAGAATTTATCCAAACAAAAAAAAACCAATTTTATTCTAATAAATAATTTTAATATTATAATATAAAAATTAATGTTTATTATTTATTTCTATTGTAATTAAAATAATTATTTTAAATATTAAAAAAAATTAGATTAAGCTATTTATAAAACTTCTTTAACCTGCAATTATAGCAAAAAAGAAAAATAAAATAAATTTTATTTTATATTAAAAAATAAAAAAGTTCTTATAAAAATTTAATATAGGTACTTGTAGCTTATAGCGGACCCCTTCCTTTTCACTGCTGCGCCTTTTTTCAATGCGCCGAAAAAATACTCTAGACTGCCTTTGATTGATATTGCCCCAAGAAAACTTTGATGTGTAAAGGCATGTTAGCGTTACTTTGTATTTGTGCCATAATTTGTAAAAAGATAAAAAATTATTAAAATGAACTATGATCAATTAATACGACATATTGATGAACTTGGAATTGGTAATCAAGAATTAGGCAGCATTAGATTTTTTCAACGACGTAGAATTTTGCATCAAGAGCGTAATTGTGAGAAATGTGGGACAGGAATGCGAATGTCATCTAACCGAGGATCTTACATATGGTATTGTAAGAACAAACGTTGCAAATCAAAAAAAGGAATTAGAACGCAAACATGGTTTAATAGTGGTGATCAGGGAAGCAAATTATCCTTTTTTGTTATATTAAAGTTTATTTTTTGGTGGAGTCTTGGGGCAATATCAATCAAAGGCAGTCTAGAGTATTTTTTCGGCGCATTGAAAAAAGGCGCAGCAGTGAAAAGGAAGGGGTGGCTATAAGCATACAAGTACCTTAATATATACTTAATTTAATTATTAAAATTTAAATAATTATTAATTAAACAAAAATTTAAGAAAAACTTTTCATGATCTTGAGAAGGGTTTCATTTCTTTTATTTTAAAAATATATATTTTTATTTTTTAAAATTTAATTTTTTAAATATAAATAATTAATATATTATATTTTTTTTTTAATTTTTATTTATTTAATTATTAAATAAAAATATTATTATTATAGTTAAATTATTCTTCAATGTATGGATAGATACCACGCTTTTTATTGCCTACTATCTAAATGTTATTTTTAAGCAAAAAAATTTAAAATTTAAACAATAAAAAATGTGTTAAATTTTTACTTTAAAAATTATTAAAAATATATTTTTTTTAATTAATTAAAAAAATAATTACTCTGACGAAAGAAAAAATCATTGGCATCAATAAAGAGTTGTCACATAGAAATGTATATAACAACCTAAAGCTTTTTGATGAAATATTAAAAAAATTAATTTAAATTTTAAATTTTTAAAATTTAATATAAAAATTAGATAAATACTCAAATTAATTATAAGGCAATTGAACTCCAGTAAAATAAAAATAAATATGAAAAAATAAAATAAAATTTAAAGCAATATAAATTTATTAATTGTAATTTTTATTTAAAAAATTAATTTTATATTTTTAAAAAATGTTAAATTAATTTTAAATTGAAAATTAATTTATTTATTTAAAATTTAATTTAATTTTAAACTTAATTTAATAAAATGATTTGCAGCGCATATTTTGGGATAATCAAGAAGATCTACACTTATTAAAAAAAAGCAATCTTAAACATTTTAAAATTTTATTTTAAATAATTTTAATAAATAAAAAATATATTGATGGAAAATTGTCATTTAAAAATCGACATGAATCAAAAAATTAATGATAAAAAAATTATTTTAATATTAAAATATAATTAAAAATAAATAAAATTTATAAATAATTATTAATAAATAAATAAAATAAAAAAAAATAATTAATAATTTGAATCAAATATAATTAATATAGATTAAATTTTAGAATAATTTAAAAAAAATTAATTAAAATAATTATTAAATAATTATAAAAAAAATTTTATACTGATTAATAACGCAAGATTATTTGAAGTTGTAGTAAATTTCGAAAGAAATCTTTTTTTTAAAATAATTAAAAAAACATTTTCAAATAATTAAAAATTTACTTTTAAAATACAGAAAGCATTTAAAAATTTAAACCATCATATACATATTGAAATTTTTAATATTTATTTTTTTAAATCAAATTAATTCTTTAATAAGTAGTGTATAATAGGGTTTTAAAACATTTTTAAAACAAAAACATTTTAAAACCCTACTAAACTAGAAAATAAATATTTAAAAGTGGAACATTAAATTAATCAAAAAATTATAAAATAATTTTTTAAAATAAAAAACTTAAAAGGTTGAAAAATTTTTAAACTTTATTTTATTTTTTTTTTAAATTTTTAAACTTTTTTTTATTTTTTAAAAATTTTTAAAATATTTTTTTAATAAAAAATATTAAATAAATTTTAATAAAAATTTGTTTAAAACTACGATAAAATAATTTGATAAAAAAGATTGGAGGTAAATATTTATTTTTTGAAATTTTTTAAATAATAATTTAACAATATATAATATATTTTATTGATTATAAAAAATATTTATAATTAAGAAATAATTTTAAAATTAAATATTTTAATTATTTATTTTATTAAAATAATTATTTAAAAAAATAAAATTTTTAAATTTTTAATTTAATAAAATTAGCTAAAAATTTAAAAAACATAAAAAAATATTTTTTACTAAAAGGAAGTATTAAATATTTTTAAAATTATTAAATAAATAAATATATTTCCTATTTTTAAAAATATTAAAAATATATTTTTTTATTTTAAATATTTATTTTAATTATTTAAATTAAATAAACTGAGAAAAGTTCATTTTTCGTTTTAAATTTTATCGTTTCATAAACATTGCTATTGTTTCGAAAATATTATTAGAAATTTTATAAATATCTTCCTCTTTCTTTCCTCCAGTAATTACACATTTTCCAGTAGTAAAGAGTAAAATAACAATAGATGTGTTTTTAATTCTTAGGCACATCCCTGGAAATAATTCTTGGTTGAATGAAATATAAGGAGCTAACCATTCAGGAGGATAAATCCTCAATGTATCGTACAAAGCTTTAAATTTTTTAATTTTAAATTTTATTTAAAAATTTACCTGGTAGATTTAACGTCTTTGGAAATTTTAATGAGGCAACAACATTTTGAACTTTAAAAGTGCCTTCTCTAATTGTTGTTGGTTGAATCTTTGCTATTTGCCTAACAAAAATTTTGGAGGCTTCAAAAGCCTGGTTCGAAGATTTTGTTCCAACACAAACAAGGCGTCCATTTGCAAATAAAAGAGCTGTAGACCTAATAGGTTCAAAGTTTCTAATAATAAGCGCTGAAAATTTTGCCGGATTATACTTTGCATTTTCAAGTTGTTTAGAAAGAAATTTAAGATCGAAGATAGGATCCAAAGTGATTGTTGAAACAACATTCTGAATTGTTGGTGTACTCATCTAAAAAAAGTTTATGATGGTTGCCTTATGGGCTTGTTCTATATCCCTACTATTAATATATACCATTATGTCCTTGTCTATTTTTTATATTTAAGGATGTAATGGAATATATTATTAACAAGAATAATAGAAACAACCCACTAAGCCACACATCATAAACGTTATTATTATATAAATACCATACATAAATAATTAATACCATAATTTATAATGTTTCATGCACCTTTTACAATGATTATTTCGGGGGCCACAGTGAGTGGTAAAACTCAATGGCTTCTTAAATTTCTTAAAAATTGCCAATTACTTGTAGAGCCACCACCCGAAAAAATATTATATTGTTTCGGTGAAATAAATGAATCTATATTCACACTTAAGGAAATGGGAATAGAAACCTATAACGGGGTACCAGAGCCTGAACTTATTAAAAAGCATCAGCTTCTTGTCCTTGATGACCTAATGCTAAATATTAATAATGATTTCCTTGACCTTCTTTTCACAAAAGGTTCTCATAACTGGGGAGTTAGTATTATATTCGTTACTCAGTCCTTATATGGACGTAACATAAAAACAGCAAGAGCTAATTCTCATTATATCCTTTTAACAAAAAACCCTCAAGGATTATTCCAAGTAAGAACATTGGGATCCCAACTTTTTCCAAAACGATTGGACTATTTTTTAGAAGCATATCGTGATGCTACATCAGAGAGATTTTCTTATCTTTTAATAAATATGCATCCGAACGCTGATGAACACCTTCGCCTATCTTCAAAAATATTTCCAGGAGAAAAAATGTGTATATATTTACCTTTATAATTTTATTATTTAAATAAATTTTATTATGCCTCTCAATTATAGCCCTTATATTCGCGAAAATTATCAATTTCTTCAAAAGCTTGCAAAAACAAAGTCAAATAAAAAGAAAAACCTTATAATTTTAAAAGCTAGTGCCGATCAAATCTTGGCAATTGTAGAAATTTGTGCCAACGTTCTAAAACATAATTTTATTTTAAATAAAAAACAAAAACAGAAACTTGCCAATTTTGCTGATTTTTATCGAAAGATTTCAAGAGCAAGAACAGAAGAAAGTGCGCGAAAGCATTTACAAGAAGGAGGTAGTGCAGCACTTGCAGCAATACTAATTCCTATATTAGGAGCATTAGCCGAGCATATTGTACATAAAATTACAGAATGAAACATACAAAGAAAATGATAATGGTTCCTGATAGTGAATATGTAGCATTATTTAATATGATTAAAGGAAAAGAGGACTTTTTACACACAGAAAAAGCTCAAACAGATAGTCAAATTAAAGCGGTTCTAGAGGACCCCAAAATTAGTGAAGAGACAAAAACGAAAAAATATAATTGGTTGTACAAGAAAAGACGTCAGTTAAAACACGAAATTGAAAATCGTCCTCAAAAGGTAATTATTGAAGAATCAAAAAATAATAATCTGCCAGATGTTACTCCTTATTTAGGGAACGCTATACCCCAAAAGCCTGTATTGGAGGATGAACATCAAAAAGCTGAACCTGCTGTGAAAAGATATCCAAAAAGATATAAAGGAATCATTGCAAGACAATATGCAGATGACTTGGAAGAGTATGTGAGTAATAATAAGAAAAAATTTAAAATTCATGAGGATGGAACGTTTGAAACTCTTGTTCCTGGTAGACGTGTTGGTGAAAGTAATTTTAAACATGTTATTGAATATATTACAGGGATGAGAGAAAACAAAGCAAAGGGATTTAATTTTCTTTTTCGGCGAATTTCTAAAGATCCTCAAATTAAGGAACTGATTCGTATATCTCAAGAAGAAACAGACGGGAATAGCAGTGATCAAACTGGAGGAGGAAAGAAAAAGAAGAGAACCGTAATAGTAAAAATCCCTCCTATAAATTCCCGAAAAAATAAATTTGTACCAAAAATATGGGAAAAACTTTAGAAAAACATTTGGAGCACGTTTATTATTCGTTAAATTCTCCGGCTTCTTACGCAGGAGTGCGACGAGTTTTTGAAGAGGCGCGACGGAAATTTCCAAAATTAAAAATGCAAGATGTTAAGGATTTTATGCATAAACAACGTGTTTACACTATGCACATGCCTTTGAAAAAACGCTTTCCTAGACTGGTCACACGACCAAGTGGTCTTCATACAGATTGGCAAGCTGATTTAGCAATATTTGATAAACTCGCATCAAAAAATGATGGATATAAATATTTATTGGTTTGTATTGATGTATTAAGCAGAAAAATGATTGTTGCACCTGTAAAATCTAAAAGTCCGGATGATATGATAGATGCCTTTGAGAAAATTTTTATTGAAAATAAAGGAATCATTCCACATAAGTTATATACAGATAGAGGCTTAGAATTTCAGGCTAAAAGAATGCGGGAATATTTTTCATCAAAAGACATAGATAAGCGTGTTGTATTCAGTCCTGATGTCCATGCTTCGATGGCCGAGCGAGCAAATCGTACAATTAAAGAAAGACTTTATCGATATTTTAGCGAAAAAAATACTTTGAGATGGATAGAACCTGTTCAGAATATTGTAACAGGAATAAATGCAAGTGTAAATCGTATAACAGGTGTAAAACCTAATTCTGTAAATTTTAAAAATGCTAGAAAGCTTTTTGAAAGACTATATAAAGAGAATAAAGATGAAGATTCTAAACAAAAACTTGAAATAGGACAAATTGTTCGTATAGCTAAAGAAAAAAGAACATTCGAAAAAGGATATTTAGCCAATTATACAGACGAGCTTTTTCGTATTATTATTGTAAATGACAGTCACATACCAACTATATATCATCTAGAAGACCTCGAAGGAACTAAGATTGAAGGAATATTTTACCGAGAAGAATTAGTTCCAACAACTCTCGATACCACACATAGAATTGCTGAAATATTAAAAACAAGTAAAACTAGAGAAGGAATTAAACATTTTGTTCGTTGGATAGGATACAACGACAACCACAATAGTTGGATAAACGATTCGGATATTGTACAATAATGGATTCTTTTTATGTAGTATTACCGTCAAATACAGGAGATATTGAAGGAAACACAACATCAAAATTCACTGTTCGAATGCCTGATACCCTAGAGCTAGATTCAAGCTGGACTGTCGCATTATCGAATATTATTTATCCTTTTTCATTTGCCATGCTTGATGACAGTGAAAATAACGAAACAGAATCAATTACTGTTTTCAGAAGATATGATAAGGAAGTACGATCAGTTCGTATTGAAGTGCCAGATTTATTTTATTCTTCAGAAGCAGCTCTTGAAGCGGCGATAAATACCTTTTTATTTGATGCTTGGGAAAAAGAACTTGAACAATTAAAAATAGAAAAAGAAAAAGAAATTGAAAAAGAACGATTATTCAAAGAAAATAAAGAAAAGAGGCGAGAAATATCTGAAGGTAATTTTTGGCGAAAAAGAAGAGAGGTTGATAAAATTACATATTATGAATATACATATCCTCCCGAATACCTAAAGAAAATACTTGATTTTAGCAAACTGCAATTATCGGATCCTAAGTATCAGTGGGTATCTCTTCATCATGACCAAACACATAAACGTTTTTGGTTTTGGTTTCAGGGAAATGTTCAGTATATTGAGCTCAGTCGACAACTTGCATATACCTTAGGATTCGATTCACCAACGATTTACTCAGGCCAAGTAGCTAAATATATGCCCGACATTTCCGGAGGAGTTCGTCAGTTATTAGTATACGCTCCAAAATTAGTTGAAAATAGCATTATAGGAAACGTTACAAGGCCTCTTTTACGTGTTGTAAATGTTAGTGGGAAACCTGGCGAAAGCGTTTCTGAAGTATATATGACTGAACATCATCATCGTTTATTAGGTAAACGACATCCTGATATTACTATCGAAATTAGAACTCTTACAGGTAAACTTGTAAAATTCCATTGGGGTAATTGTATATTAACTTTACATTTTCAACGATCATTATTTTAAATGACACACGTTTCTGTTGATTTGGATAAAATAGATTGGGAACCCTTTCTAAATTCTCAGGAAGGAGGAGGAGGAAAAAATGATTATTTCCAGGGAACGCGCTATCAAAGAGGCTTTGGAGTGTTTGGAACTGTTGGAAGATTTTTAATGCCTATTGTTAAAAATATAGCCTCCACCGCTGGTCAAGAAGCTTTGACTGCGGGGAGAAATTTATTAGAAGATGTAGCACAGGGAAAATCTGTAAAAGATGCATTACAACAACATGGAAGCGAAGGACTACAAAAAGTTGGAAAAAAGCTCCAACAATGCGGTAAAGGTAAAAAACAAACTGTAAAAAAGAATAGGATACGTAGATATAAAGATCAGCTAAGTTTGGAAGGTTTCTGAGTAGTATATAAGTTAAAAAATAAAATTATTTTACTATTAAAAAATGACAACTATAAAGAAAATTGATAAAGATAGCGCTGAAGGTGTTGATAATAGAATCACCTTCTTCTCTGTCCCTGCTACTAATGTTGGCATACAACGTTCAGCATACAAAGAACTTTTACCTTTAAATGCTCTTAATCAGTCTGCAGGACCTTTCATTTTCCGGTATTTTGGCGATTCTCTCTATTTAGATCTGAGTAAAACTTTTGTTTGGTTAGCACTGTCACTTGAGCGAAAAGACGTCACAAGTGGAGAATGGGTACCTATAACAGACGGATCTGGTGAAAATTTAGCAGGGGATAAGCATGTCGGAGTGGGACAATATTTAGGACTTACTTGGATTCGTCGTTTAACATTATCAATTAACGGCGTGCAGTGTTTTGACTCAGGAATACACTATGCATATAGGAGTATTATTATGCACGAACTTGGAGCAAATAATGATGTAAGTAGGGGTTTATACGAAGCAGGGCTTTATTATCTGGACGATGAAGATAAAAATAATTATGATGGTTCAGGTTTCAAGTCTCGCGCGGCACGCTTTGCAAATGGAAAGATTTGTCGAATGTTCTCACATTTAGACTTTGATTTGGCACGTCAAGATCAACTTTTAATTCCACATAGTGATGTGATTTGGACTCTCTATAGGAATAATGATGAGTTTTTGGTACATACACCTAAATATCGTAAAAATGTTGGGGATCCCCTTATTGATAACATTAACACTTATCGTTTACGTCTTCACGATTTACGACTTTTTGTTAAACAAGTAGACTTAAGTAATTCACTAAATAACGCAATCGCTCGCCATCTTGAGCAATCTCCGGCCAAGTATTATCAGAGAAAAATAGAAATTCGTAGTGTTTTCCTAGGAAAAGGGCGCCAAGAAATAACACATCCAACATTCACAAGTACTTCTCCAAGACGTTTAATAATTTGTTTTGTAAATTCCACAGCTTACATTGGAAATCAGGCCCTATCACCGTTCACTTTTGAACATGCTAATTTAAGATCTGTCTCCGCAGAATTTGGAGGTTTTCAATTTCCTGCTGTTCAATATGATTTAGATTTTGCAAATGATAATTTTGTTCGCGCATACGTTGATATGTATTTAGGAATGGATCTGGATGCTTGGCCAAGCATTGATCAAAGAACTCTTAGTATAGGAATGAAAAAATTCTCAAGATCGTACTGTTTTTTTGTTATTCCAATGACATCTACCTTGGAAGATACAAAAGGGTTAGAACTTATTCGTCAAGGTACTACAACCGTAAAGTGTTTATTTAATGAACCAATAAAAGATGAAGGGTATGAAATGATAATTATGGGAGAATTTGATTCTATACTGTCCATAAATGCTGATCGAGTATTAAGTACTGATGGATCCGTTTAAAAAAATGAATTCATTACAAATTTTAACAATTTTGCAAAATTATAAGCCTTTAAAAAATAAATTTATTGGAGTTTATTCATCTAATAATATACCTAAATTAGTTAAACAAAAGAATTTTTGTTTTATTGCAAATACTATGCGTAAAGGAACAAAAGGTGAACATTGGATTGCTTGCTATTCAGATACACATGATACTATAGAATATTTTGACTCACTTGCAGAGGAACCTAACTGTGATATGCGCCAATCCTTGCTTACAAACTATTCTAAAGTTAAACAAAATCGTTTTATTTTACAATCACCTTTCTCAGATACATGTGGCCACTACTGTATATGTTTTTTAGTATTACGTTCAATGTATGGAAAATTTTCTTTGGTATTGCAAAAATTACACTCTATACCTTTTGAAAGCCGCGATATTGTTCTTAAAAATTTTGTTCAACGTTTAATTAGTATATAAGAAAGCAAAAAATATCAAAAAATTAATCATGTATATCTTTTTATTATGTTATTTTTCGATGACTTTCTCAAGTCAAGATATTGTTTTACCTTTTCCCAAACATCCATATGAAAATAATACAACCTTCATTAATTGTCCCATAAATGAAAAAATGATGGCTCCTCCGCAACATTTTATATTAGCTTTTGCCTACGTCCTGTATATTATTTTCTTTTTTCTTTTAATGTTTTTTTATTGGGGGCGGAACGGTTTTATTGATCATAATACTAATGGGAATGGTTTAATTCGTTTAGCAAGTCAACGAGTTTGAGCTAGGGTATATAAGACAATAAAATTCCAATCATAATTATCAGAATGAGGACCTCGTGCTTAACTTCGTCAACAGCTTTTACTCAATGGAGGGAACGCAAAGAACCTGAATCTAAACCGTCTTCACCTTGTATTAGAAAAACCTCACTTATCAGTCTATTATGTCAATTCAATGGAGGATGTACGCCTGAAACGCTACATTGTGAGATGCGCAAAAAAAAGTTGGAAAATCTTCAATATATTCAAAATCTATCTGGAATGACTGAGGAAGATGTTGTCGCAGCAGGTATTGGACAAAGAATTTTAATGGACGGGTGTACACCTATGAAAAATAAAGGACTTGTTACAAATTACTTAAATAAATTTCAAATGGAATTATATCCTTGCAAAATTACACATTATGGCGCTGATAGGGTATTTGCCCTCAGAGGATACCTTCGGGTTAATATAAGGTAAAATTAAATTTTATAGATAAAAAACTGAAATTAATATTTTAGGCAATATTTCTACGTACGTCACCGTGTTGATCTCTATCTCCCGCATCTACCTCTTTTATGTGTATTCGGCGGCAAAAATCATCAATACTTCTACCCTTTGGAATGTATTGATTTCATACAGAAAGATGAAGAACATATTTAATTTACTTGGACAATTTAATAAAAACATATATTACCAATTGTTAAATTATAATAAAAAAATATATATTGTTAAATTATTATTTAAAAAATTTCAAAAAATAAATATTTACCTCCAATCTTTTTTATCAAATTATTTTATCGTAGTTTTAAACAAATTTTTATTAAAATTTATTTAATATTTTTTATTAAAAAAATATTTTAAAAAATTTTAAAAAAATAAAAAAAAGTTTAAAAATTTAAAAAAAATAAAATAAAGTTTAAAAATTTTTCAACCTTTTAAGTTTTTTATTTTAAAAAATTATTTTATAATTTTTTGATTAATTTAATGTTCCACTTTTAAATATTTATTTTCAAGTTTAGTAGGGTTTTAAAATATTTTTGTTTTAAAAATGTTTTAAAACCCTATTATACACTACTTTAATAGCAACTTATTATATCTAATTCAATCAAATATGTACATGAAATTGAAAATAAATTTTAATTATTATTTGAATTAAAAATAAATCTAGAAATATATAAAGAATTAATAAGTAAAATAAATTAAATTAAAATAATATAAATTAGTAAAAAAAGAATTAAATACAACATAAGAAAAAATAAATGGATATAAAGTTTTTTTTTTAATTTTTAATTTTAAAAATATTAGAAGGGTAGAATATTATTTTTTTTATTCTTTAATAAATTATTAAATTAATTTAAAAAATGTAAAATTAATTTTTAAATTTTTTTTATTAAAATTGAATAGAAATTCTGGATGGAATGGGCGCAAAATAAAATTAAAATATGAGTTAAACATTTTATTTATTATAAATATAAAAAAATTATAAATTTAAAAAATCATAGTTTTTTTAAATAAAAAAATTAATTTAAATATTTTTTGAATTAAATTTAAAAAAAAATTTTTTAATTTATCAAAAATACAAGTTTAAAAACATTTAAAAATTATTTAAAAAAATAATAAAAATTAAAAATAATATATATAAAAAATTAAAATCTAATTTAAAAAAAATATATTAAATTAATTTTTAATTATTTATTAGCTTATGCAGCACAAAGTAACTGCTATGAGGACAGAAAAACGCTCAAATAAAAAAAATAAAAATTAATATTTTTAAAATAAATTTAAAAAAAAAAGAAAATTAAATTTAATTAAGTATATATAAAAATAAAATATTTCAAAATGCCAAAAAATTTAAATTATTAATTTTCTTACATTTTGACTTCAAAAAACAAGTAAATAATTTTAATAAAAATAATTTAATTTTAAAAATCATAAATATTTAATAAAAATAATTGATGTTTGATAAAAAAAATTCAGGGGCATTCTTTATCAAATATTTATCAATTTAGTCTTATTTATTTATACATTTATTTTTAATAATAAAAATTATATATTTATTAAATAATTAAAAAAAAAAATTTTTAATTTAATTATTCTATTAGAATAAAAAAATATATTAAAAAAAAAAAATTAATAATAAATTGTTAATTTATTATTAATTAATAAAATAAAATAAATTTATTTTATTAATTGTTTTAATTTTAATGTAAGTTGAAATCATTAAGCTATGATTGATAGTTTTTTATTCTCTCTTCTTCAAAATTAATTATTAAAAATATATAAAATAAATTTAAACTATAATCTAAAATTAAATAATTAATTAAAAAATTTCTACTGTTCTGGAAATTAATTAATTAATATTAAATTATATAAACCTATTTTTATGCATGAATTCTAACATATTATTTAATCAAATTTATTTTAAAAAATCATATTATTAATTGTTTAAATATTCCGAATTTGCTTTTAAATTATTAGATACGATTCTGTAACAAAAGAATGTAAGTATATATTTATTTTCAACTAAAAAATTAAATTATTTTTTTATTCTACAAAATTATTTTACTAAATTATAAAATAATCATACACTTAAAAAATAATAATTTAATTTATATATTGTTAAATTATTATAAATAATTTAAAATTAAATTTTGAATAATTTTTAGTTTATAATATATTTATAAAAATTTTAAAAATAATTATTAACATAACAAAATTATTTAAAATACCTATGCAAGGTGAGAGAAGAGACAATATTTGGTGGTACTAAAATTTTCATTTAAAATGATTATAATAAATTTAAAAAATAATAAAATTTAAAAATAAAAAAAATTTAAAAATATTGATATAATCATTTTATTTTTTAAAAATAAATATAAATTAAAAAAATAAAAATTTATTTTTTAATCAAATTAACTTTTATTAAAATAGGAAAAACTTGTTCATAGCGCCCAAGCTCCAATTCGAATGATCTATATGTCATTCGAAAGAGCTCGTCGAGTAGAGTCGAACGACATCAAAAAAAGTTTCCGGTCTCAACTATGACCCGAGATACAGACCCCCAAAAATCGAAAAACCATAGGGGGGAGTAAGCTCATTTTGAGGTGAAAAATTCGATTATACAAATGATAGCTCATTCAAAAGAGCTTTTCGAGACCTATCGAATGAGACCAAAATCGTCTTGATTGAACGATTTTGAACAAAGTTATGAAGGATCGAAGTTTGCTGGAAACACGCCAAACTTAGACTTATTAGGAGTGTTTTATGACTTCTTCGTGTGGGAGCTCATCTCTCGTTGGCTTTTTGGTACATACGTCATTCTACGGCGCAAATTACAACAAAATAATTAATTCAGTGAAAATAATTTAGGTCAATTTTTGAGGACCTGTATCTCGGCTCAGAATAACCCAAAAATAGCTTACTCCCCCCTATGGTTTTTCGATTTTCAGGGACCCATATCTCGGGACATAGTTGAGACCGGAAACTTTTTTTGATGTCGTTCGACTCTACTCGACGAGCTCTTTCGAATGACATATAGATCATTCGAATTGGAGCTTGGGCGCTATGAACAAGTTTTACCTTAAAATAAATAAAATTAAGCAAAATTTAATAAAATTAAAAATAAAATTTTTAATTTTTAATAAATTAAATTATTTTAAAAATTAGATAAATTATTTATTTAAAAATATTGTAAGAAAAATTATAATTTATACAAAAACAACTTTTTTTAATCTTTAAATTATATAGATTTAATAAAATTATAATTTAATTTTAAAATAATATTTGAAGAAATTTATTAAAAATTAAGATAATGCTTGATATAACTTAAGTACTTGCTAATATTATACATACATATGTATGTATAATATTTTTAATAATTAATTTTAGAAAAAAAATTTAAAAAATATTTATTTAAAAGTTAATGGATTGCAGCCTCATTACAGTTAAAGTGTTTGATGCATTAAATTATATTTTTAATAAAATTAATTTTAGTAAAAAATAAAAATAAATTATTTGTTAACATTTATTAAATATTTATTTTTATTTTTATAAAATTTAATTTTAAAAATATATAATGATTATATTAATTTTTTTTTAATTTTTATTTATTTAATTATTAAAAATATAATAAATAAAAATATTATTATGGTTAAATTATTCGTCACTCAATATATACAAGCTACCTCTATAGACTATAGCAATACCTCTGAAGACTATCTAAATGTTATATTTTTATAATTTTCCTTATAAAATTTAAACAATAAAAAATTGCTTAAATTTTTACTTTAAAAATTAATTTTTTTGAAATTAAATTAAAATAAATAAATTTAAAAAATACTTACTGTAACGAAAGAATAAATTATAGGCATCAATAAAGGGATAACTCATAGCCATGTATACAACTTAAAGCTTATATATGGACGAAATATTAAAAAATTAATTTAAATTTTTAAAATTAGATAAATACACAAATTAATCATAAGGCAATTGTAATCCAGAAAAATAACAATAAATATGAAAATAAAATATAATTTAGAGCAATATATAATTTATTAATTGTTATTTTTATTTAAAAAATTAATTTTATTTTTTAAAAAATGTAAAATTAATTTTTAAAAATATTTAATTATTTAAAATTTAATTTAATTTTTAATTTAATAAAATAATTTAAAGACTAATTGGAAATAAGCAAGAGGATCTACAAGTTAAAGCAAGTTTTAAATATTTTAATTAAAAATTATTTAAAATTTTAATAATTTTTAAAAATAATAAAACTAAAAAATATATTGATGAAAAATGACCAATTAAAAATCGAAGCGAATAAAAATAAATTAATTATTAAAAAAAATAATTTAATACAAAAATTGTATTGAATTAAATTTAATTTTTAAAATTAAATTTAATATAAAAAAATAATTAAAAATAAATAAAATTTATAATTAATTATTAAATAATATTATATTATTAATAAGTAAATAAAATTAAAAATAAATAATTTAAATCACACTTCTATAAGATCACATTTACTAATAAATTGTAATTTAGTTATTTTTTTAGTTAAAATTAAATTAATTTGCAGAGGAGGAATTCTTCATTACTATTCCCTTTATTAAAACTATAAAATTGAAAAAAATCAAAATTATTTTATTTTTAAAAAATTAATTAAAAAAATATTACAATTATAATGATTTTTCTGAGCACCATAATAGAAGCTTTTTTTAAAAAACAAAATAATTAATTAAAAAAATAAATTAATTTAAATTAAAAAAATTAATTTTAAAAATTTAAACAATATTCTTACTATTAGTAAAAAATTGAAGTTTAACTCATTACCTAATTTATTTAGTTTAACAATTACAAAATCATCAAAAAAAAATTTATTGTTATTTTTATTAAAAATTAGAATTATAAAAAAATAAAAATATTTTTTTTAAATTAATCAGAAATGGAAATAAGCCAATTAAAATTGGAAGTAGCATTATTTATATCAAATTAATTAAATTAAAAAAAATTAAGATTAAAAGTAATCATAAACTATACAAAATTTAAATGACAATCAGTGACTGAACAAAATTAAATTTATTATATTTAACACTTTCATAATTAAAATTAACAAATTAAAAAAAAAGAATAGTAAAAAAATTAAATACTTAAAATATATTATATTAATTATTTATATATAAATTATGTCAAAATTATTTTTTTACAATTTCATTTATGTCATTGGTGCTATTTTTTTTTGCAGCAAATTATACTCTCAGAAATTACATAGTTACGTTTTTTTTAATATAAAATTAAATACATTTGATAATTTTATGAAATATAAAAATTAAAATTATAATAAAAAATATAATTAAATAATAATTATTAATAAAAATCAGCAATTAGTTAGGCAGAACAACATTTCAATAAGGTAGAGTCAAAAGCTTAATATAATTTTAAATAAAATTATTTATTAAATATTTATTTTTTTTTCGGAAGAAATTTATAAACTGTAAAGATAAAGATAAATATTTTTTTTTGAATGACATATAGTTTTCATCAAATTCAATAAACATCTGGCTGCAAAATACATTTTTAATAAATTAATAAATTACAATTAAATTTATTTTTTTTTTTAAATTAATACATAAATAAATTAAAATTAGACAATTAAATAATAAAAAAATAAATAATATTTTTAAATCATCTTATTTTTATAGGCAAGCGGTTTTAGGAGCAAAGTTTAAAAAAATATTAAGCAAAAATTTTATTAAAAATAAAATTATAGGTATAAATTTTAAAAATATTAAAATAAATTGTGTGTATTTTTTAACAGCTAAAGTATTTTTAAAAAATATTAAAATGTGTTTAATTTAGAAAATTAAAATTAATTTATGTAAAGTATGAAGAATTTTTTAAAAATTTAATAAAAAAAATAAATTTTAAACAACTGAATTAGATTTACTGAGGAATTTGTTCAACTTTAATAAAAATTTAAAAATAAAAAATATATTATTGGTTACATTTAAAATTAAAAAATGGATGGATCATAAAAGCAGTGAACTTTTCTTCACTCAACATAAATAAAATTATTAAATTGAAATTTAAAATTAAAAAAATAAAAAATAATTTTTCTTGAATAAAAATAAAATTTATAATTTTATTAAATAAATTTATATTTATTTATTTATTTTAATAATAATTTTATGAATAAAAATTTAAAATATATATGTTTAAACAATTATTATAGAACGGAATGCTGCTAAATTTCAAAAATTATAATATGTATCCAGGATTGTACTAAAATTAAATTTTGTTAAATTTAATAAAATAAAAATTTATCAATTTTTAAATATAAATATACATTAAAACAAAAATTTAAAAAAATTTATATTTGAAGATTATTTTTTATTAAAAAAATTTTAAATAAAAACTCATCAAATTTTGAAGAGGTAAGAAATAAAATAAAATCAAAAATAAAATTTAAATAAATTATTTTCAGTTTCAGACAATCATGTTTATTTTATTAAAATTACAATTGTAATTTTTTTATAATTGTTATAACTGTTATAACTGTCATAGTTTCCTTATATCTAGTAACCACTCGCTTTGTCAGCCTGTCACTTATAAAGAAAATTAAATTTAAATTATGTTACAAAAAAATAAAAATAACAATTTTATTGAAAATTTATAATAAATAAACTGTGGATGACGACATGTTTAATTTAAATTAATTTTTTATAATTTTAAAAATTAAAAATAAAAGAATAATAATTAATTTAAAAAATAAATAAACATATAATATAAAAAAAATTTAAAAAAAAAATAAAATTTATTTTTATGAAAAAGAGATATTAGGAGGTTCTAATGTTCATAAGCGACAAAAATGTAAGATTTTATAAAATTAAAAATATTTAAAATTTTGAAGCAAATATCATTGACGCATACTTCAATCTACTTAATAGGTATATTTGTTAAGAGAAAAATATACGAAGAAATTTTTAAATTTTTTTATAAATAAATAAAAAAATTTAAATATAAAAATTATAAAAATGCTGTCAAAATTTTATTAAATAATTGTATCTTTTTTAAAAAAAATTTTAAAATTTTTGTTAATATTTAAAATAAATTAAAATAGAGATGAATTTTAAAAATTACCAAAAAATGTGTACTTTTTCTTAAAATAAAAAAAGTTAATTTTAAAAATTAAATTAATAAATATTAAATATTATTTTAATTATTTTATATTTATCAAAATATTTACAATTTAAATTTAGCAAAAATTCTAGCACTTGTTATTTGCGGCCAATGTTTCAAGCTCAATAAGATGTCTATTTTATAATTAAAATAAAATATTTAAAAATATAGATTTTAATTTAAAAAATATTTATTATAATTTAAATTTATTAAAAAATTTATTATTCAATATTTTTAAGCAAAAACGAATAAAATTAATTTATTAAAATTATTTAATTATTTTTAATAATTAGGCAAGTTTTTTTAACTACTTTAAATTTATTGCATCTATTTTTTTTTCTCGATTCATGTTTTTAAATTCAGGCAGATAAAAAATATTTTATCTATTCTAAGAACAAAAACAAAAAATAAATAAATTATGAAATAAAAAATAATTAAAATATTTTATTGGTCTGTGATCAGCAAAGCAGGATAAAAAAAATAATCAGAAATTTGTCCGCCATTGTACATAATTTAAAGGGAAAAAATATATAATTTTTTTATTGATATTCCTATTAATTATTTTTAAAAATTAAAAAAAAAAAGTATTTAATAATTTAAAAATAAAATTTTCAATAATAAGAGCAAGGTATGATGTGTTATGTATGATCATTGATATAATTTTATAAAATATATTTACTGTATAAAAATAATTAATTATTAATTTTAAAAAATATATACCTAAAATAACAACCTAATATTATTCATTTTTGTATTTTATTTTTATTTGAGTTTATAAAAATTATTTAAATTTGAAAAAAAATCTTCATTACTACTGAGAAAGTGTTTTAAAAAAAGTTGATATCATAAAAAAATATTTGAGTTGAATAAATTATATTTTTTAAATTATTTAGATTAAAATGCTAATTTTTATTTATTTAAATTTAAAAATAATTATTTTTCAGTTGCTTTATAAACGACATAAAAACATTATTCAGACAATTGTTGCTTTCGAAACATTCTAGATGAGTAATTAATTAATTTTTTGTAAAATTGTTTCCCTAAAATTCCAATTAAACATTTTTGTTTTTTCTGAATTATTAGAACTAACTTATTTAAATTTTTAAATTGATCATTAGTTTAAATTTTTTATCCAGCTTTAGTACCAGAATGGACTAAGTTGACAAAGAAGAAGTATGGACGATATTTAATATAGTAAATAAATATAGGTATATCAATAAATAATAATAAAATAAATATTTTGAATGAGGAAGAAACTGCTAGTACGCGGAATCATTCAAAAATAATTTAAAAAAATATTATAAAAAATTAATTTAATTTAATTTAAAAAAATGTATTAAATTAATTAATTTAATTAAATTAATTTATAATTATTCTTTTTATTTAAATAAATTAATAATAAAAGATAATTTGTTAAAAATTGTATAAAAAATTAATATTTAAAATAAATTTGTATAAAATTTAAAAAAAATTAATTTTATATCATAACTGTATTTTATCAATAATATATAACAGTGTTTCATAAAGTACAATTTTTTTAATTAGTTATAATATGTAATTAGAATTAATAAACAAATACTACTATGCTTAAAAGTATAACTCTTTGTTTGTTACTTTTTATTCCAACAAAAATTAAGTTAATTTAAAAAAAATTAATCAAATTATATTAACAATTTATAAAAAATATTTTCAATAAAATGTAAGGAAGGATTTAAAATAAAAATTGATTTAATTTATTAAATTGAATTTTCTAAAAATTAAAATATAAAATAAATTATATTAAATTTATTAAAAAAATATATTATTAAAATTAACAAATATCAAGGATTAAATTAAAAAATTTAAATTAAATAATCTAAATTATTAAATATTTTGGTTATCAACTTCAGGCAAATATGGCAATAATTCATTTAACATAAGTTGAATATTTAAAAAAAAATGATTGAAAATTATTTTTTTAATTTTTTGAAATTTTTTAATTACAATAATTTAATAAAATAAATATTAAAGTAAAAGAAAATATACAAAATATTTTAAAAGAACTTCAGTGCAAAATAGTATGCGATTTTATGCAGCCAACAACAAAAAATTTTACTTTCGTAAAGCTATATTTATTGCGTTGAATTATAGATTAGATGGCAAGATTTTTAATTATTCTATTTTTTTAATTTTATTTTTAATTTTATAATATCAAATATAATAAAAAATAAATAATTTTAAAATTAAAATATAGATTATATTTATTTAATAAAATTTATATCGCAATTTTATAAATTAAAAAATTAAAATATTTAAAAAAAATATTAGTTAATTAGGAAAATGTATTAATTAAAAAAATTTATTATAAATATTTTAAAAAATATTTAATAATAATTTTAAATTCATTAAAATATATATATATAATTTAAATTAATTTTTAAATTAAAAATTTAATTAATTGTTTAAAAAATTTTAAAATAAATAAATTATATAAAAATAAATAGATTTAAATAATATAAAAATTAAGAAAAAAAATTATTTTATTTTTAATAATAATTAAAATTACAAAGCTTTGGAAGCTGCACGCACGATTAGCATCGGCTGCTTAATATTTAAATAAAATTTATATAAATGAATAGAAAATAAATGTTAATTATTATTTTAATTAAAAATAAATCCAGAAATATATAAAGAATTAATAAGTAAAATAAATTAAAAATAATATTTATTATTTTTATTTAAAAGATATGAAGAAATAATTGAAAGAATTATACAATTAGAATCAAATAAAGAGGAATCTGAACGTCGTGTAAATTAATTTGAAAATTAATTAAATACAGCAAAAGAAAAATTAAATGGATATAGTAAATAAATTTATTTTTTTATATTTTTAAAAATATTAGAGGGATAGAATATTATTTTTTATTGTTTATTAAATTAATTTAAAAAAATGTTAAATTAAATTTTAAAATTTTTATAATTCAATAGAAATTGTGGATGAAATGGTAAAAAAAAATAAGAAACGTGAGTAAAACATTTTATTTATTATTAATTTAAAAATAAATTAATATAAATATTTTTTGAATTTAATTAAAAAAAATTTTTTTTTTATTTTCAAAAATAAATACAAGTTCATAAACATCCTTAAAAATTATTTTAAAAAATAATAAAAATTCAAAATAATATAAAAAATAAAAATCTAATTTAAAAAAATATATTAAATTTATTAATTTATTAAATTAATTTTTAATTATTTATTAGCTTATGCAGCACACAAGAACGGTTATGAAGATAGAGACATCTCAAAGGATTGTATAAAACAAAAATTAATATTTTTAAAATAAATTAATGAAAATGAAATTAAATTTAAAAAGGGCATGTATAAAAATAAAATATTTCAAAAATGCCAAAAAAAAAATTAAATAATTAATTTTCATACATTTTGACTTCAAGTTTCTTAAAAACAAGTATATATAATTTTAATAGAAATAACTTAATTTTAAAAATCAAATACATTATTTAATAAAAATAATAATTTGTATAATTTTTTCTATATTTTTAAAAATAAATATATTTTATTTTTTTATTATTAAATAAAAATTTAAATTTATTAAAAATGCTAAATAATGTTATGTCAGAAATTCGAGAAGAAATCGACTAAGAACAATTTAAAATAAATAATATTAAAAAACATATTTTTATGTTTAAAAAATAATTTAAAAAAAATATATATTAAATTAATTAATTTATTAATTTAATTTTTAATTATTTATTAGCTTTATTCAGCACACAGAAACGTTTATAATGATAGAGACATCTCTAAATTTGTTTAAAATAAAAATTAATTTATTTTTTAAATAAATTGAAAAAAAGGAAATTAAATTTAATTAAGTATATATAAAAATAAAATAATTCAAAAATGCCAAAAAAAATTTAAATAATTAATTTTCATACATTTTGACTTCAAGAAACAAAAAAACAAGTATTTAATTTTAATAAAAATAATTTAATTTTAAAAATCAAATAAATTATTTAATAAAAATAATTAATGTTTGATAAAAAAATTCAGGGGCTCTTTATCAAATATCTATCAATTTATGCGCATTTATTAATATTTATTTTTTAAAATTATAATAAAAATTATATAAATATTAAATAGATAAAAAATTTTTTTAATTTAATTATTATACTAGAATAAAAAAAATATTTAAAAATATTAATAATATAGTTAATTTATTATTAATTAAAAATAAAATAAATTTATTTTATTAATTGAAAAAGTTTTAATTTTAAATTATTTTGATATCATTAAGCTAAATGGTAACTATTTTTTCTCTTTAATTTTCAAAATTAATTATTAAAATTATAAAAATAAATTTAAAATATAATTTAAAAAAAATAAATTAATTAAAAAAGTTCTACTGTTCTGGAAATTAATTAATTAATTAATATTAAATAATTTTTAAAATAATTTTAAAAATGCCCATGTTGATTAATAGAGATTCGTCTAAGAAATACAAAATAATATTAAAAATTTTTAAATTTAAAAAACATTAAATTTAAAAAAAGATAATTTTATTTTTAATTTAATTTATTTTAAAGAATAATATTAATAACGTATTTTATATTAAAATATATTTGAATTTAATTTAGAAAAAAATTAAAAACATTAGCTATATTTTTAAATTATTTTTTATTATAAAAATATTGTTAAAGAATTACGAATTAGACACTTATACACACATAATATTATTTTAAATAATTTAATTAGTTTAATTAAATTATTCTAATAATTGTTTAAAAATTAAAAAATATATTTATTTAAATATTTAATTTAAAAAATAAATTAAATAAAATTATTTATGATTTATAAAATACCTAAATTGGAATACATTTGAACAGCTCATTTGATTTTTATAAATCTATTATTTTTTAATAAAATTTAAAAATACAAATTACATATAGAAATAAAAATAACTAAAAAATAAAAAAAATAATAATTAATTAAATAAATTATATTTAAAAAACTTAGAGTTTGTATGTTACGAAGACTTACAGCTGGAAGGGAACACTCACCACTTGGTCCAATATTTATTTAAAAATAAATTTTGTATAATTTTTAGTTTATAATATTTATAAAATTTTAAAAATAATTATTAAAATAACAAAATTAATTAAAATACGAAAGGTGAGAAGACTCTACATATTTGGAGGTACTAAATATTTTCATTTAAAATGATTATATTAAATTTAAAAAATAATAAAATTTAAAAATATTGATATAATAATTTTATTTATTTTTAAATAAATAACTACCTATATTAAAAAAATAAAAATTTATTTTTTTTATTAAATTATCTTTTATTAAAATAAATAAAATAAAATTGAATTAAGCAAAATTTAATAAAATTTAAAAATAAAATTTTTAAATTTTATTTTTAAATTTTATTAAATTATTTAAAAATATTGTAAGAAAAATTATAATTTATACAAAAACAACTTTTCAAGCTTAACTTTTAAATTATATAATTTTATTTTGGGTAATTGAAATAATAAAAATTTTAAATTAAGAAAAACAGTAGGACTTGAAAAAAAAATCAGCAGGCGTCAAAATCGACTATAAAAATCAATTTAAAATGAATAATATTAAAAAAATATTTTTGTAAAAATTAAAAATAATTTAAAAATTTTTTTTTTATTAAAAACTAAATCAAATAAGCTTCGGATATTTTTATGATTACATGTTTGAGTTAGACAGATTTAAGTAATTATAATATTATACATATTTTAGTTTATAAAATATAATTTATAAAAAATTGGAAAATAAAGAAGATCTTTTTGTTCTGCAAAGATACTAAGTTATTTTCTAATAAAATTTTTTTTTATATAATTTAATATACAAATTACCCATTTAGAAAAAATTAATAAATTAAAATAAATTAAAATTAATTTTTAAAAATTAATTTTTAAAAATTAATTTTTAAAAATTAAAAAAGCTTAAAAGAAAAATAATAAATAAAAATATATAAACTACACTATAATTAAATTATATGGCCTGAGCAAGAACATACTCGGTTGCTAGATAACTAAAAATTAAAAAAAAAATACTATAATTTAACATAAAATAGTTGTACTTATAAAAGTATATTATTTGCCATTTATTTTATTAGAGTTAATTTAATGTCATTATTTAAAAAAAATAAATTTTTAAAATAATTATTTAATTAAAAAAAAATAAAATACTTATATAGGTAATTTTTAAAATTATTTAAAAAGAGAAGGCCCTCTGTTGGGGTGGCGAATAGATAGTATAAAAGGCGAAGCCTTTTACTAGTCGGTGTATTAGTATTCAGTCAGTCAAGTCCCAGTATTCTATTCCTATTATTCCTATTGCCTTCACTTCTTATTGTATTTGCCTATTGTGATAAAGCGCTTTTGCTAGCTTCTCGACTTCTGTGTTATTCTAGTATTATATCCTACTTGAGGATATAACAGTGGCGCGTTCGCACAGTCGATTCGAACCAAGTCAGTTTATTCAAGTCTAAATTAGTAACGTAATTCTAATTAAGATGGATGAGAAGACTCTTGAGAAGTTTTTCAAAATGCAATCAGATTTGATGATGAAATTGTTGGGCAAGTCCGAAGTCAAAGACGAGCAACAGAAGTCTGCAGATCTATTCTGTAAGTTAGAGTCTTTAATTAGTAAATTCGAGTCGGACATTGAGAAGGGATTCACGTTCGATACGTGGTATAAGCAGAATAAATCCTACTTTGATGTAGAGGGCAAGTCATTAGCCGAAGAAGTGAAAGTCAGGCTTTTAGTCAGAAAATTGGGCAATCGAGAATATGTGAAAATGTCACAAAAGGTCAGTCCCAAAAGTCTGGAGTCAATGAAGTTTAGTGAATTAGTCAAAGAGTTGGGCAAAGAGTTTTGTGACCCGAGATCAAAGGTAGTCAAGCGATTTGAAGTCTTGAAAATGAAATGCCCTTGTGTAGAAAAGTTATTAGAGTTTGGGACTTTAGTTAATTCTGAGTGTGAAAAGGCGGAAATGGCCTTAACAGTCGAAGAGTCTAAAATTCTAGTTTTCATTTCAGGTATTCCAGAGGAAAGTCAAGACATTCGTCAAGTCAGTTTACGCTTTGTTGAAAAGAACTCCAAATCGGAACAGTGCACCCTGAAAGCACTAGTAGAGGAAGTCCGTAGTTTTATGGCCACGAAGTCAGAAGCGAAAGTCTTCAATGATAGTCAGCAAAAGGTTAGATTTGAACCAGATTATTCCATTGAGGTGAATAATGTTAGTCAAATTCCTTTTCAGGAAAGAAATAAGTCAAACGAGAAGAATCGTTATGGGATTAAATATGGTCAAAAGAAAGATGCCAGTCAATTCAATGGATATCAAAATAGAAAGTATGATAATCGGAAAGAAGTCAGTCAAGAGCAGAAGACATGCTATAATTGCGGATGTGAAGGTCACATCAGTCGATTCTGTAATTACCCAAGAGGTTGGTTGAGTCGAAGTAAAAATCCTGAAGTTAATTATATGGCTGTTAATAATGATTTTTCAGGTCCTTCAGTCTGTATCGCAGATATAGTCGATGCAAAGGGAATTCTATTCAAAGAGAAGTGGATTACAGAATTAGTCAAGTTGAACGACAAAAATATTCAAATGATAGTCGACTCCGCTGCTCAAATAAGTTGTATTAATGAAGATACGTGGAAAGAAGTCGGTCAGCCGGAAATTAAAAAAGTCGATTATTCCGGAGTTGGAATGGGAAAGTCAAATTTCAACATAGAAGGAATAGTTAAAGTCAAAGTTGAATTATTCGGAATGAAGTCGGAAGAAGTAGTCCATTTAGTCAAAGGAAATGTGAATATTATGGGTCTTCATTGGTTAAATAAATTCGGCACAAGCGCCCCAGTCTTGACTAAATATGTTGATAAAAGTCCGATTCTGAATAAAAAAATAAATTGGAGAAGTCCAAAAAAGAATTTTGAAGTAGAGACTCCAAATTGGAAAAAGAAAGTATTCAATAGTCAAAAGAAGTCAAAATTACCATGGCACAAGGAAAACAGTCGATTTAAAAAGAATATGGAGGTACTAGTCAGTAATAAAAACAAGTCAGGCAAGAATATTTGGCTTGAAGGGAAATTATTGAATAAAGTCGGTAACCTATGGAAAATAGAAGTACCAAAATTAAGAAGTATAGTCCGCCGTGAAGAAATCCTTATTAAGAAGAAAAATTGGTTGGAAGAAAGGAAGTTAAATAGTCCCGTCTCTTCAGAAGAAAGTTTAAAAGAAGAAGACAAGAAGATTCTTTCGGTGATTCTGAGTAAAAAATTAGTCTGCGCAAGTCCATTAAAGGATAGAAATGGAAACGACATCAAATTGGCGGGAAGTTCTGATATGGATAAAGAAATGAAAGATGACCACGATGCGGAGAAAAACTCCAAAGATGAGCCGATGCTTGAAGAAGATCTGGATAAAAGTTCTGATGGCTCGGAAGAATAAATTGTTGTTATGTAATAAAAAATATTTTGTTGTATTGTAATGTAATTTCCCCCTTTTGTTTGTTTGTATTGTAATTTTGGCCCCCTTGTATGTAATTGTTGTTTTTGGGACATTTTTGTATTGTTGATATTGTAAGTCCACCGAGTCTATTTTTGGTTTTATAAAGTCTAGTAAATAAAGTTGGAAGTATACTCCCAACTTTAAAAGAAAGGAGGGAGATGTTGGGGTGGCGAATAGATAGTATAAAAGGCGAAGCCTTTTACTAGTCGGTGTATTAGTATTCAGTCAGTCAAGTCCCAGTATTCTATTCCTATTATTCCTATTGCCTTCACTTCTTATTGTATTTGCCTATTGTGATAAAGCGCTTTTGCTAGCTTCTCGACTTCTGTGTTATTCTAGTATTATATCCTACTTGAGGATATAACACCCTCCCTCAACAGAAAAAAGAAAAAAGTGGCATTAAAAAATAATAAATATAAATATTATAAATTTTTGGGTCATGAGAGCTTTAAACAATATTCAACTGAACTTTTACTAGAACAAATAATATTTTGATAAATTTGTATTATAAGTAAAATAATCGAGAGAAATTTAAAAAAATATAAAAAATAAATATTATTAGAAAAATTTCTGAAAATTTAATTTAAAAAATATTTTTAATTCAATAATGAAATTTGTAATTGGCTTGAAATCAAACAAATTTTTAAGAGGTAAAAATAATAAAAAAATTACTTTATTATTTTTCTCAATTTTATAAAAAATAATTAATTTTATCATTAAATAAAATTATAATATTTTTTTTTAAATATACAGGGTGCGGCAAATTGGGAGCGGGTTTTATTTTTTGAATAACTTTTTTCAAACTTATCGAAAATCGATAATTCTTTTTTTATTTTATTCTAAACTCTTTGAGTAATTTTTTGATACCACATTCAGCTAAAAAAACTTATTTCAAACCGTAGTGGGAAAAGATTAATGTGGAGCAGCCGCGGTAATCACCTAAATGAGCGTTTTTCAAAAATTTATAACTTTGTCTAAATTTGTCCAATTGAGCTAATTTTTATCTCATTCAACTCAGCTCGAAGAGCTCTTTCGAAAGAGCTATCATACTCATATTTGAATTTTTCACCTCAAAAAATTAGCTAATTCCTTTTTTTTGGTTTTCGAATTTCTAAGACCTGTATCTCGGCTCGTAGGCATTCGTATGACTTCAAAAAAACATAATTTAACTCATTTTGAAGAGCTCTTTTCAATGACGCATCATTTGACCCGATTGAATCAAACAAACAAAAAATTCCCATACTTAAAGAGTACCAAATTTTTTTATAAAAATTTAAGTATAGATTTTTTTCTAAAAAAGTTTATTAGCTGAATGTGGTATCAAAAAATTACTCAAAGAGTTTAGAATAAAATAAAAAAAGAATTATCGATTTTCGATAAGTTTGAAAAAAGTTATTCAAAAAATAAAACCCGCTCCCAATTTGCCGCACCCTGTATATGTTAATTTTGATTACAAAGAAAAAATCCAAATTGCAATTATGAAAGCTTGTTGATAAAAAAAATAAATTTAAATAAAAATTGAAAATTTGTTTTATAATTAAAAAGAATTTATTTTATTTTTTTTTTAAATAAAATTAAATAAAAATAAATTAGAAAAAAATTTACACATTTGAGGAAATGTATTTATAGTAAAGAAGAGATAATTACGATTAAAAAAAAAAATTTACCTATTAGGAATGGCTGAAATTAAAATTTAATTTTATTAAATTAATTAAAAATAAATTAAAATAAGGATCAAATTAATTACAAATTTTTTAAAAATTTTTTAATATTTTAATTAATTTATATTTTTTATAAATTTAATAAATCTTCGATAATAATTTTTAAAAAATAATTATTAATTTATTTAAATTAAAATTAATAATTAATAAAATTTGAGTTTTGTTTAATTTGTTTTTATTTAGTTAGAGTCAATTTCATTGAAAAATATTATTATTTTTTTCTTCTTTTTCTTCACTATAAAAGTAAAAGAAAATTCATTTATTTTTCATTCTTCTATTTACTAATAAATAAAATAACAAGTCAATAAATAAAAACAACTCTTAATTTTATTAATTCTTTTTAACTTTAAATAATTAAATAAATTAAATAACCTTTTAATTTAATTATTTAATACTTTAAAAAAAATAATAATAAATAGCAATTAATATTATAATAAATAAAATAAAGCAATTAATTAATTTAATAACAATTAATTTCAAATTTATTTGTGACTAATATATTTGACCACATCAAAATAAATAAATTAATAATTAAAACAACTTTATCAAAAATTAATTAAATGGATGTTTTACTTGTATTAAATTAGGTATGCATAAAAGATTGATATACCTAATTATACATAATTTTATTAATAAATTGAAAAATTTAAATTTTTATTTTTAAAAATAACAATTAAATTTTATTAATTTATATAATATATTCTCCATTAATTTATTTTTACTACATGCATATAAATCAATTTTTAAAAGAAAAAATTAAACAATATAGGTAATTCAATGTAAAAATAAAATATGTTGGTATACAAGGACACTTTCATACAAAAAATAAAAATTTTTATTTTTAAAATAGATGCTAATTAATTAAATTATTAATTAATTTTAAACTAATTTTTTAAATTTACAAAAGGAATATTATATTAAATTTTTTGATTTATTGTAAAATATAAAAATATCTTATAATTAAAAATTACTTAAAAATAAATTAACAAAAAAAATTTATTATTATTTTTATTTATTAAAACATACCTCTACGAGCAGACGCAAAAATATTAACAATTTTTAAAAAATATTTTAAATAAAATGTGAGGATTTAAAATAAAAACTGATTTAATTTTTATTAAATTAATTTTTAAAAATTTAATTTAAAAATAAATTGAATTTATTAAAAATATAAAATAAATAATATTAAATTTATTAAAAAAAATATTATTAAAATTAACAACCTATCAAGGATTAAAAAATGGTTTAAATTAAATACTATCTAAATTATTCGGATTTTGTTTTTGAATTTAGTGCAAATCTACTTAACATTTAATTTGTGTAATTGGAATATTTTAAAAAATAATTGGCAATTCATATATTTTGTTTTAATTTTTAGATTTTTTAATTAAAATAATTTAACTAAATAAATATTAAAAAAAATTATTTAATTTTTAAAAATTAAATAGAACCAAGACTCCATTTCCACAAGCACGACCTTTGAAAGGCTCACTGGTATTCAAGCAATCTTTGAAAAAAAAAATAAAAATTTTTTAAATTATTAAAAATAATAAAGTAAAATTAAATTAATTGAAGAAAAAAAATATACTTAACATTTACAACTTTTAATAAGATAAATATTTATTTTTTAATTTTATAAATAAAAATATATAGGTGTAAATCAATGACTGACTTTAAAAAAAGACAGAAAACAGAAAAATAAAAATTTAAAATTTTTGAAGATTAATTAAAAAAAATATTATTCAATATGTTTTTTAATAATTTTTATATTATGCATTGTGAAAAAGAAATTTTTTTCAACAATTATAAGAAATAAATTTAAAAATTGATTATCCGAATAAGAGGAATTTGTTCAATATGCAACATAAATTTAATTAAAAAAAATATTTTTAAATTAAAAAGAAATATATAAAATTTATGCATTTATTTTTATTAAATTTATTGGCAGCTGAGTATAATTTTATTGGCAGCTGGATATAATTTTAAATAAATAAAATAAATAAATATTTAAATTTAAAAGTCTATTAATGCTAAATTAAAAAAAATAATTTACAGACTTTTACATTTTCAGACTTTTTTAATCAAAAAATTAAAATATAAAGCTTTATTTACTCTAAACAATTATACAAAAAATGGAAGTCTCATATAATTATTAAAATAATATTTTTAAAATTATACATTTTTTTACGAAACATCAAACCTTAAATGAAGTATGGAATTGTTCGACACAAAAATATATAAATTAATAAAATATCTACCTAGCTACTAAGAATTAAATATATATTTTTTAATTAAAATTAAATTAAAATTTTCAAATAATTAAAATAAAATGATAAAAATAATTTATTTAATTTTATAAATCTTAATTTAAATCAAACATATAAATTAATTAAAAAAATAATTTTTATATTTAAAATATGCTGCTAAAAGAAATTAAAAATTTAGAGCAATATGTACATTATATATAAATTTAATAAAAAATTTATTTTTTATTTAATAATTTAATTTTTTATTAAAAAAAAAAAATAATTTATTATTTTTTAAAATAGGTAAATAAAATTAATTATATTTAAAATATTTTATTTATTTTTTAATTTAATAAATAAAATACAAAAATAAGTCGACTGGATTATCTCATATGCTACTTAATTTTATTTAAAATAATTATACTTAATTATTAAAAATAAAATTTAATTTTTTAAATAATATAATTCAAAAAGTATTTTTTTTATTTCTTCAAAAATTTATTGAAAATATTTTTTATTTAAGATTTTAAAATATGATATTCTAATAATAAATAACAAAATATTTAAATATGAAATTAAATAATTAAAATTATTTATTGCTTACTTCTGTGAGTCAAACGAAAGAATGGACAACTATTTTTTAAGTCAACAAAAAAAAACAAATTTTAAAAAATTAGTTTGATAAAAAAATCTTTCTAAAATTTTTAATGATCAATAGATCAAAAATTATTATTTTAATATATAATATTATAAATAAAAACCAACTTGCTTCTTTAAAAAAGAATACCAAAAATAATTGTTTCATTTTAACTTAATTCAAAAATTAAAATATAAATGAATTTAAAAATTAAAAAAAATACCATAAATGTGCCTAAAATATTTGAAGATAACAAAAAGTTATTTTTAAAAATTAAATTAATAAATATAAAAATTAAATAATATTATTTTATATTTATCAAAATAAATATTTACAATTTAAATTTGAAAATGCTAGCTATATATGCTTTAAGTGTTTACATTCCAAGTCAATAAATTGTCTATTTTATAATTATAATAAAATATTTAAAAATATAGATTTTAATTTAAAAAAATGTTTTTTATAATTTAAATTTATTAAAAAATTTATAATATAATAAAAAAAATAATAAAGTTGGTAGAATTAATAAAATCTTTAATTCTTTTTGAATAATGAGATTTCCGCAATAAATAGATTTAACCTCAACAATTTTAATATTCAATTTATTTCAATTTAATTAAAAATTAATTTTTAATAATAAAAAAACGTAATAATTAATTCGTATAAATTAAAAAATTATTTTTAATTAAATATAAAAAATTTATTAAAATAAATAAGATTTATTAAATGAAAAAAGAAATATATTACACGGTCAACAAGTAGAATTTTAAATTAAATTAAAAAAAAACAAATTAATTGTATAAAATTAAATTTTTAATTCAAAGCTAAATGTTTATATTAAAATTAAATATAAAGTTAAAAAGGTTTTATGTACGCAACAAATACATAAATTTATTTAAAAATCTAGTAAAAAAAATTTTTTTTAAATCTCTAAATTATATATATTTAATAAAATTATATATAATTTAATAAAATTATTTAATTTAATTTTAAAATAATATTTGAACAAATTTATTGAAAATTAAGATGGTACGCTGGTAGAAGGAAACCTTATTACAACTTAAAAGTGCTTTCTACATAAAATTATATTTTTAATAAAATTAATTTAGTAATAAAATGTTAACAAATTATTTTATTAAATTTATATATAGATATTATCAACATCTTATCACAAAAAATGAATTCAAAATCAAAATAATTTTATTTTTATTAAATTAATTAATTTAATAAAAATATTATTAAATTAAAAAATAATAGATTTTATTTAATAAAAAAAATAATTTTATTTTATTTTATTAAAAATTAGGTGTGCAAATTTCTTCAGACTATAATTTATTTATATAAATTAATTAAATTAGTATTAAAAATTTCAAAAAAAAAAATTAAAATTTTAAATATGTTATTTATAATATCTCCAACAATGCGATGATTTTTAAAATTTTTAAAAATCATTTTAAAAAATTATCTTAAAAATAAATTAAATTTACTAAAAATTAAATTATATAAAAACTAATATAAAATATTAGAAGAATTTAATTCAAAGATTCAAAAAATACACGTGAAAGTTGCAAAAAATTAATTAAATAATTTTATATTTTTTATATTATTTTTTAATAATTTTAATTATTTATTTTGTATTAAAAAATACAATAAAAATTGTATTTGATTAATATGTGAATATCAATGGATAAATTAACATACAATCTATAAACGCATTCTCAAACACTACAACAGTTCAATCTAACAATATTTATAAAATTTAATTTTTTTTTATTTCACAAATCATTATAAAAATTTAAACAATTTTTACTTCCATAATCAATTTTTTTTAAAAATAAAAAAAAAATATATTTAAAAAATAAATAAAATTTTTTATAAAATTAAATTAGCTTAAAAAATTAATTTAATAAAAAAAAATTTAGATTAAAAAATAAAAAAATTATAAAATTAAAAGCAGCTGTGAAAACTAAGTTTAATCAACTTAAGTATATGAAATAATAAAAATAAATTTATTCATCGGAAAATATTTGATTTGAGATTTGGTGTTATTTAAGCCTAAATAAAAATTAAAATAATTTTTAAAGTTATTTAATAAATTAATAATAAATTTTAAATTTATTTTTAAAATTAATAAATTAAATTATAATAAAAAATAAATTATTAAGAAATTTTTTTTTTAAATCATATGTTGAAAAATAAAAATATTTTGATCAAACTGTTCCAAACATCTCTAATTGGTGTTCATTCGTCAGCTTATATCATTTAAATATTTAACAAATTAATAATAAAAAAATTTCTAATTTATTAAAAAATTAAAAGTTTAAAAAATTATAAAAATTATGAGAAATCAGATTTCCATAAAAAAAATTTAAATATTAAAAAAGAAAAATAAATTGACTATAAATTAGTATAATACATTTAAAATTAAAATAAAAATAAAATTTTAAATAAAATAAAATATATAAATTAATAAAAATTAATTATAATTTACATTTAAAAAAATTTTAATTTTTTTAATTTTTAAATTATTTGTTTCAAAATTATATACAAATAATATTATAAAATTAAAATATTTCAATTATAAAATATTTTAATTAGAAACATTTGTTCTGGCTTCAGACATTATTCCATTTTCTATGTAGCAAAAGTGATAAACATAGAGAAATATAAAATAAAATAATTTTCTAAAATTGTTTGTAATTGAAACTAAAACTTTTATGGTTATAAAAGCAAACTTTTAAAAAAATAAAATAAATAAATAAAAATTTTTTAATAAAAATAAACTCCTAGTTTCACAAAATTAAATAAAATGTTGCAGCTGTGAAAACAAATTTCTAGTGAATCAATGTTACAATATGTAAGAAAAAAATAAATTTGATAAAATAAATAAATTTAATTAAATTTAAAAAAATTATAAAAAATAAATAATTTATTAATTTATCAAAAAATCGGTAAATGGTATTACGTTTATTAATAGATCGCTATACATACATATGACTATAATATTTAAATTGTTTATATTAAAATTTAAATAATAAAGAAAAATTAATATGTATTTAAAAAATAATTTTTAAAAATATTAAACATTAAGAAAATATAAAAAAATAATTTTTAAAAAACTATAAAATAAATTTAAAATAAATAAAAATCAAATTTTTTTAATAAATTAATTTATTTTGTAATTTATTAAAAAAACTTAAAATTGAATTTATTGAAAGAAAAAAAAAATAAAATTAAAAAATTAAAACAATTATTTATATTCTTCAATAGAAAAAAAACTCGGGCCAGTGCTCAATGTTATAAACTTTATTTAAAAAATTGTTTATTTTTTTTTTGTTTTTCTAAATATTTTACAAATTAACACAAATTAATCTATTTATTAAAAAAAAAATAAATAATTTTAAAAAGTTATTTTTATTTTTTTTCAAATTAATTCGTTTAGATGATTAAATTTTATGTTGTAATAGCATAAAAAAAATAAAATAAATAATTACATTTAATTTTAAAAATAAAAATTATATAAAAACTAAAGTAAATTAATTAATTTAAATTTTATAAAATATATTTTTTAAAAGAAATTAAAAAAATACAAAAATTAATTTCCAATAAGAGATTTCCTATATGATCTTACAAAAAACAAAATGATGGAAATTAAATAATTTAGTTCTCGGTTGACAACAATCCTAATTTTAAACTCAAATAAAATATTGATAAAAAATAAAATATAATTTAATATTAAAAATATGTGGAAAAAATAAATAAATTTAAATAAGATGCAGCAATAATAATAAAAATATAACTAAGAAAATTAATAAAAAAAATTATAAAATTAATATTTATAAAATATCTAAATAATTAACATATTTTAAAATTTTTAAATTAATTTTTAATTATAAATAAATTTATTTACTTAAAAAAATAATGTTTAATAAAAAAAAGTAATTGATATTAATTACTTTGTTCAAACGCATGCTGACAACTTAAATGCTTAATTACAATTTTTCGCAACAAATTTAATGAGCAAATATATTTTAGAATTTGAAAATAAAATTAAAATGATAAATCAAAATAATTAAAAAATTTTAATAAATGATATTTAATTTTAAATAATTAAAAATATAAACATTGAAAATTAAAAATATTATTAAATTATTTATATTTATTAAGAATAAATATTTATTTTTAATAATTTAATACTTCCAAAAGCTTAAAAAATAAATAAAATTCTAGCAATAATGTTTTATTATTAGGAATCTTGTTACTTTAATTATGAGATTGTAAATAAAATTAGATTATAATAATTTATAAAATTTGAAAAATAATTTTTAAATAAAAATATATAATATTATCATAAATATGCACCAGTATATATACTTTAAATTTTTGATAAACAATTAAAATTAATTTTTTAATTTTATTTCTTTTATATTACAAATATATATATTTTTTTTACAATGAATGGGCTAATTTTAGGTAAACAAACAATTAATTTAAAAATAAATAAATAAATTAAATTTATTAATTTTAAATAAACAAAATAATTTTAGTTGCTAAATAAGTTTTAAAAATATTAGTTAATAAAATATTTAAATTAAAAACAAAGACGTTCTAACTAACTGAAATGCAAATGGCAACCGGAGACCACTAACAACAGGATTTGTTTCTTTTTTTTTTTAAATAAAAGCTATTTATTTAAAAATATTTATTTAATAAAATTGAAATTTTAATAGTAAAAATTAAAAAAAAATTAAAAATATTTTAATAAAATAAATTTTATAATAAAATAATTAAATAAACTATAAAAATTATATTTAGAATTTTAATAAAACTTTTATTTTTTAATTTATTTAATTCAGAAAAGAATTAAAAAATTTTTAAAAATTAATTCAAATAAAAATTTAAATTAAGAAATAATAAAAATTTTATTTTTAATTGTTACTTATTTACAAAACAAATCAGCAAGAAATGAACTCATCAATTACATGGAAATGACAATTTAAAAGTAAAAATTTATTTTATTTATTTAAAAAAAAATTAAAAAAAATGATTTTTAATTATGAAGCAAAAAAAAGCTTTTGAAGATGTAAAAATCAAATGGGCATTTAAAATTTAAATTGAATAATTATAGTCTTTTTTTTAATTTAAAACGTTTCTAAAAATTATATTAAAAAAAATTTTAAATTAAAAAAAATATTAATACTTAAGAATAAATTAAGAAATAAAAATTAACATTAATTAAAAATAATCAAGAATAATACTGAATTTTTTAAAATTTATATTTTTTTTAAAGAAAACTTTAATTATATAATTTAAATAAAAATAAATATTAAAATAAATTTAATTTTAAATTTAATATTTATTTTATAGTATATATTTTTTCTTTATTTATAAATTTGCAACTAATTTTTGGTAATAATAAAAATGAAATAAACAATTTTTAATAAATTCTAATATTTTTATTTATTTTTACTGATATTTTAATAAATATTAATTACTAAAAATATTTTTTTAATTAAAGATAGAATATAATTTTTTGAAAAGCAAGAGTATGGTTATGGATAAGTTTCCAGAGAATATAGAACTCATAAAAATAATACCTATTTATATTTAAATAATTTAAATAATTTTACAAAAAATTATTAATAAATTAAATTAATTAAAAATAATATTTTATAGAGCATAAATGATAAAATTAAATTAATATAATTTTTAAATAAATATTTTAAATAAACAATGAAGATAAAAATATAATTAATTTATTGAATAAATTATAGTTTGAATAAATAAATTTATTAAATAGTATAATTAAAATTTAAAAATAAAATTGATATGTCTGCGTTTTGACATTAATTATTGAAATAAATTTAAATTTGTTATTTTAATTTATATTCTAATTTTATTTAAAAAAATTTACGAATTAATTTAATTTTTTTATTAATTTTTAAAATAAATTAAGATGTTAAATTTATAAAAAATTATAGACTAGAAAAAAATAAAATATTAAATTTTATTTAATCACCACTAAACATATAATCGATAATATCCGCGTGTACAAAAATAATAATAATGTAAAAAACATTAAATTAAACAAAAATAAAATTTTAAATTTACGAAAAGAAATTTAAAAAAATAAATTTTTTTAATTTAAAAAATAAAATTTTTTAAATTAAAAAATAAATTTTAATTATTATTTAAACAAATTAAAATATACTTATTGTTAAATTAATGGCAGAGATACAAGAATCAAGCAACAATTAGGTTGAAGAATTAAGCTTAATTATTTTAATTAAATTTATATTAAAAAAAATTTGTTTAGTTTGGAGAGATAATGCTAAGGAAAAAATAAAATAAATTATATACCGTTTAATGAAATTATCTTTTGGAGGATCAATTAAAATTTAAAAAATAAAATTTATTTTTTCTTATTACAAAATAAAATAATTATAATTAAAATTAATTCAAGTACATATATAATTTTTAATATTATTTTAATTTTTTTCCTGAAACAAAATTATAACACAGAAATTAACTTTGTAATACTCAAAATAAAAATAAAATTAATTAAATAAAATAATAAATTTATAAAAAATATTTTCACTATTATTATATTTTTAAATTATTAAAATTTATTTAAAAATTAGTTAAATTAAAAAAAAATAAAATATTAATTTGATTTATCAATTAAAAAAATTAAAATAATCTGGTATCTGAAAGAGTTATGTGAGATATAATATTATATAAATTTATTATTAAAATTACTACAATAAATTAATTAAATTTAAGAGTTTTATTAACATAAAAATTTTATAAAAATTAAATTTTAAAAATAATAAAATGAAGTAAGAAAAAAAATTAAAAAACACTTTTAAAAATAAAAAAATATTTTTTAATCTTATAATTTATAAATTGTTGATTTAAACTAATTAGAAAAAATGCAATGAAATAATTATATTTAAAATAATAATAAAAAATATTAATTTTATTTAAAAATTCAAAACAATTAATTAAAAAATAAAATAAAAATATAATTTTAAATTATTAATATACATAATTTAAATAAATATTTATGATTAAATAATTAAATTGTTTTGTCAAGCAAAAGGATTAGTGTTCTTGAACCCGCAACATTAACTAGTCCTTCATGTTCAGTTCAAAAAAATCAATTTAAATAAAAAATAATTAATTTTTTAAATTAAAAATTTATTTTTAACTAAATGTAAAATTGTAATTTGAATTTAATAGTTATATTTATCAAAAATAAGATTTAATAAAAAATTAAAATTATACAAGTTTAGACTTTAAAAAAAAATATTTAAAAAAAATTTAATTATTAATAAGATATTAAATCACTTTAATTCACTTCATTTTAAAGTGATTTATAAAATACATACAAATCAAATAAAAATATTAAAATAAATATAAGAGTTAATATGAGTTTTTTTATTTTTATGAATAAAAATAAATTTAAAAAAATAAAACTTGGATATTTTAAATGTAAATGATAATTTTTTACGATCTTTTTTGATCTCATTGGACAATCACCATTATTATCCAATAAATTTTTAAATAAAAATAATAAATATTTTGTTCAACAAATTACTAACCGCCTAGATGAATTAATAACTTCTGGGTTGAAAATTAACATTAAAATATTAAAAAAAAAATATTTTAAAAATTATAAAAGTTATTTTTGAAAAATTAAAATACTAACAAATGAGAATTAAAGAATAAAAAACTCTTTAGTGAATGGTCTAATGTAGCGACTCAACTAAAAGTTTTTTCATTAAAATTATAATTTTCATAATTATAGTGTTAAACTTGTTAAAAACTGATATATTTTAGACAAAAATTGATTCTTCACATTAATAATATTTAATAAATTTATTAAAAATAATATTTAATAAAAGAATGAATATTGATAAAATTAAATATTTTAATTTTAAATATAAATTTAAAAAAACTTAAAAATAGTAAAATAAATTAAAATAAATACTAAATTTGAAGCAATAAACATTAAGTTTGATGCCATAATTAACATAAACTCTATTAATTAAAATTATTAAAAGCAAATATTTATTTAAATTAAGAATCGACAACATAAGTGATTATTGCTACTTAAAAGTCCTTTAAAAACTAAGAATAAATTTTTAAAAATTTAAATAGAAAAAAATTTAAATAGTAATATTTTCCGAGGAGCATAAATATAATTAATAATAATATTTTTACAAAAATATAAATGTTTTAAAATTTTTAATTATATTGAAATAAAAAATGTAAAATTATTATTAAATATTAGTGACAAGCGCCGCCAACTCTATTTTAAAAAAAAGTATAAGAAAATACCAATAGAATTATTAAGGCAACGATGCAGATAATTTTCAGCTATTGTTAAATATTAATTTAAAATTAATTTATAAAGTTAAAAACAGAAATAAAATTATAATTAAAAAAAAATAAAATTATAAAAATTATCCATTATACAATTTTTAAATTTATATAATAATATATTTTAATTTTTAGTAAATAAACAAATAGATTTAATAAAAATACAAATGGATTTAAAGAAAGAAATGTGGATTCGATCACATCAAAAAAATAAAAAAAATTTAATTTTTTTTAAATGTTTTTATTTAAGAAAAAGAATTATACTTTAAAAATTTATTGTATTTTAGCAAAAAATTAATTGAATTAATTGTAAAAAATTTAAGTTATTAATTATTTATAATAAATTTTAAAATTATTATTATTATATAATTTAATTATATTTAAAATTTCAATTAAATAGAATATATATTTTAATTTATTAATTATTCAAAATAATTATTAACTAAAATTATTTATCTATTTTAAAATTACGACCGTTACTATAATTCTTGGGAAACGATAATTATAAGCTTTAATATTTTTTAAATTAAATAAAGACTGAAATTTGAATTCCAATTGGCGTAAAAAGGAAATGGCAGACTTAATAATAAATATTAAATTTAATTAAAGTAAAAAATAAATGTTAAATTTTAAATTATTAATATACATAATTTAACTAAATATATATAATTAAATAAATTTTTTAAAAATTATATACATATCAACGCAAAATTATAACTTTCTTACAAAAATAATTTATAATATTATTTTAACATTGCAAGCATTAAAACTACTAAAATTTATATTTTATATAAAATATAAGTAGAAAAAAAAATATTGTAAGTGCTAAAAATATGAAGATTATTGCAGCGAAATTATAAATAAAAAGCTTGAGACTTAGATAAAAACACTTTTTATATCATAAAAATGATTTTAAGAAACAAATAGTGGGTTCGATCACAACAAATAAATTATTAATTTTTATAAATTTTAGATTAATTATTATATAATTTCAAAATTTAATTATTTTTATTTAAATTAAATATATTTTAATTTTTACAAATTATTCAAAATATTTATTAAAAAATAAAAAATTATATACATTAAAAATAAAAATAGGTATTATTTACTAGAGGTCGGAACGGGAGGGATCCCGGTCGGGATTTTCCGGGATCCCGGTCCCGAAATCCCGGTTTTTTTTAATTTTTGGGATTTTTCGGGATTCGGGATTTTTCGGGATTAATCCCGAAAAATCCCTCCCGGTCACGGTTGAAAAAAAAAATCCCGGATCGGGATCCCGCAGATAAATTTTGAATTTACGGGATTAAATTTAAGTTTGCCAAATGTTTTTTTCAGAGAAAAGAGATGAGAAAATGCACTATGGAGAAAGTAAGAGAAGAAATTATTAATGACAGTGTGCTTACATAGGAGAGACAAAAAACTACAAAGGCACTTTTGTACCAGGTTGCCGCGGTCTCTTTCTCTTTACTTCTCTGACCCTTTTGTAATGAGAATAGAAAAAATAAATAAAAGAAAAATTTATTCTTATTTTAATTTGACTCCGTTTAAGTTAGCTTGTGGTTGAGTGGTTAGTGGTGTAGTCTACTTTGATAAGATGGGTTCGATTCCTATTGATGGATGAAGAACTTGTGTACATTAATTACCGGTGGACTTTATTGTTCGTTCGTTTTTCAATTTTTTAAATAAATTAAAAGTCCTAAATTTTCGCGTGTGGTGCTAAAAAAGGTGAATTTTTGGAAACTAAGATGGAATAATTTTTAAAAATTTTTCGCCTGCGGCGCAAAAAAATGGAATTTTTGGCAATTAAAGTGTAATAATGCAAAATTTTCGCCATCGGCACTAAAACTACCCAAAATTTATGTAAATCTACCCGACCCGACATTTAGGCTCAACCCGGAGCAACCCTGGTACATAAAAAATTTTTAATAAAAAAATCCAGAATCCCGACCGGGATCCCGCTTTTAAATTTTTGGGATTTTTCGGGATTCGGGATTTTCCGGGATTTATCCCGAAAAATCCCTCCCGGTCACGGTTGCAAAAAAAAATCCCGAATCGGGATCCCGGAAATGCGATTTTTCCGACCTCTATTATTTACTAATTAATAAATTAATTAATAGACTAAAAAAATTGGATGTAAATAAAAGTATAGATCACTAAAGGATTTATGTTTTGATTATTAAAAATATAAATTAAAAATAAATATTAAAAATAAATTAAATGATAAATGTTAAATTTATTACTATTTATTTTTTTATTTTTTTTTTTAAATGAACAAGTGTTTAAATGTGATTTGCCTTATCCATCAGTAAATTACATATATTCTAGCCTATAAAATTAATTATTAAAATAATATAAAAACAAATTTAAAAATTTAATTAAAAAAAAAACTTTCTAAATTAATTAATTAATTTTTTAGTAAATTAAAAATTAATCTGTTCTGGATAATTAAAGATAATTTTGAATAATATTAATTTATTTTAAAAATTTTCATATGATGTAATTGTGTGATTGAAAATTTTTCAAAGAAATAAAAAATAAATTAAAAAATTTTAAATAAAAAAATTAAATGTATGAAAATAAAAGTAACATATATTTTAAATTAATTTTATTATAGAAATAATTTTTAAATAATAAATGTTTTTAATTTAAGCAAACGGGATCAAAGAAAAGCTCTCGTTAAAATGATTAACTCAAAAAAATTTAAATAATTATTTTAGAAAATTATTTAAAAAAATAATTTTCTGACATTAAAATTAATAAATATTAATATATATGTATATCTAAATTTAAAAATAATTTATTCTAAAAATTTTAACTAAGCTTTTTATTATTTAAAATAAAAAATATTATTTATAATCTGAAAGAGTGATTAAAATATTTTTTTTATTATAAAATTAGGATATTTGAAAAATAATAAAAAATTATTTTTTATACAATTATTTCACGACAATTATCTAAGTATTTCTTGAATAACGTTATACGCATAGAATTTTCATCAAATGAACTATAATATTATGTATAAAAATAATTTAAAAAAATTTTAATTTTTACTATTAAGAAAATTTATAAATTAATAAATTTCATTAATTTCTCACAAAGGAAATTTATTAAATTGTTGGTTTTTGTGTTTTGAAGTAATTTAAAGAAAATTAAAAATCATAAAAACGTTATATAATTTAAAAATTATAATTTATAAATATATGTATAATAAATAAATTAAAATATAAAAATTTATAAATTATCTAATATTTGATTCAAATATCTGTAATTTTATTTATGAGATAATAAAATAAATTTAATTTTATATCATTTTATATATACTCTTTATTTTAATTATTATATTTCCTTAAAATTTCCATAGATTTTATGATCCAAAATAATCTATTGTATATATACTTTTTTAACTATTCTAATATTTGATTAAAATATCTGTAATTTTATTTATGAGATAATAAAATAAATTTAATTTTATATCATTTTATATATACTCTTTATTTTATTTATTATATTTCCTTAAAATTTCCATAGATTTTATGATCCAAAATAATCTATTGTATTTGGGTTATAATTAATTCTAAATTGTTTATTTAAATTTGAATAAAAATTAATATTTTTTTTAATTATTTAAAATTTTTAAAAAATGTTTTTACCAACATAAACCAAAATTTAAATTTTTATAAATTAAAAATTTAAATTTAAAATTATTTTTAAAAATTTTAAAAAATAAAATATACCTATATAAAAAAATTTTAATAAAAATAAACCCGATTTCCAAACAATAAAATACAATATTACAGGTTTGAAAACAATTTTGTCGTAAAAAAATGTTACAAATATTAAAAAAATAATTTTATATAATTAAATAAAAATAATTTTATTTAATTTAAAAAAATAATTTAATTAAATTAAAAAAATAATTTCTTAAATTTATTACAAAAAATCGGTTAAAGGAATTTCATTTATTAGGGGATCGCTTTATTACTATTTAAATTGTTTATATTAAAATTTAAAAATAAAGAAAAAGATAAAAATGTATTAAAAAATAAATTAAAATATTAAACATTAAAAAAAATATAAAAAAATAATTTTTACAAAATACCATAAAATAAATTTAAAATAAAAAATTTTTTTAATAAATTAATTTATTTTGTAATTTATTAAAAAATAACTTAAAATTAAATTTATTTAAGAAAAAAAAATAAAATTAATAAATATATTTATATTCTCCATTTTGAAAACAAACGTGGGATTGTAATACAAGCTGTAAACTTTTATAAAAAAAAATAAATTAATTTTTTTATTTTCCTAAATAATTTTGAAATTAACAAATTAATCTATTTATTAAAAAAAATGAAATAAATTAATTTTAAAAATTTATTTTTTTTTTTTTAAATTACTTCGTTTAGGAAATAAAATTTTCTGTTTTAATACAAAAAATAAATAAAATAAATAATGAAATAAATAATTTTAGAAATAAAAATTAAATAATTAATTAATTTAAATTTTATAATAAAAATAAAATATTTTTTAAAAATTTTAAAATGAACTTCCCTCGAGAAACTATATGGTTATTAAAAGAGATTACAATGATGGAAATTACATAATTGCTGTTCGTGATAATTTTAATTTAATTAAAATATATTTATAAAAAAATAAAAAATAATTTAATATTAAAATTTAAGGAAAAAATAAATAAATTAATTAATTAAATAAATAAAATATTATTAATTTAAATAAATTTTTGTTCGTGTAAAAGCTAAAATAAATAAAATGTCTAACCACAAGAGTAGACAAGTTGACAATATTGAAGAAAAATAATTATTTAAATAATTTTTATATTTATTTTTATTAAACTAAATATATAAAATTTTTTTATAAAATTAAAACTTAATTTTTATAAATATTTGCAAGACTATCTTTTGAGTTTGTTCCGTCATAAAATTGGAGCAAATAATTTTTTTATTTAATTAATATAACGATTTTCATAACTCTCAAAATTATGAGGAAAATTATTCGAAGGCTGGTATTTCGGTCTACATTATAATAAAATTAAAAAATTAAATAAATTAAAATTAAATAAATTAAAATTAAATAAATTAAAATTAAATAAATTAAAATTAAATAAATTTTTAAATCCAACTTATCCTATGAATTTTATTGGATAATGACTTCAAAATTAATTTAAAAATGTAATAAAATTAAATTTGATTTTTTATTTTAATTAAATAAATTTTTTAATTTTTGTCATTGTATATTATAAAAGAAAAAAAATTAACAATTGAGATAGAATATTTAAAAATATTAATAAATTCTTAATTATAAACTTAAATTTTAATTAATAAATTAAAAAATTAATAACATTTTTGAAAAGAAATGGATTATAATAATTTATAAAATTTGAAAAATAATTTTTCAATAAAATATAATATTATGATACCTATGCATAATTAAACTTACCTTAAATTTTTTAATAAACAATTAAAATTAATTTTTTAATTTATATTTTTTTCGCATTAAAAGCTTAAAATTTAGGTAAAACAATTAAATTAATTTTAAAAAAAATAAATTTTATTTTTTAATTTTAAATTTACAAAATAATTTTAGTTGTTAAAAATAAATTTTAAAAATATTAAATAATAAAAAAAAGAAAATATAAATTATATTTAAATCACAACAACGACGGACTAACTAACTTAAATTGAAAATGATTGGCATCCACTAATAAGAAGCTTTTTTTTATTTTTTTCGAAAATTAAAAATCTATATAAATTTATCAAGTTAATTACTTTAAAATATTTATTAAAATATTAAGTTTTAATAATAAAAAATTTATAAAATTTTTATTCTAAAATAATTAATAAAAAATATTTTAATAAAATGAATATTTTAATAAAATAAATAACTAAATTATAAAAAAAATTAATTTAATAAATTTAAAATTAAAATTATCAATTAAAAAAAATTATTATTAAAATATTAAAAAAAACTTTTCGTTTTTCTTAATTTATTTAATTAAGAAAAGAATTAAATAATTAAAAAAAAAATTAATTTAAATAAAAATTTATTTTTAATTATTATTTTCTAAACAAAATTTTAGTACTTTCAAGTAAATTAATTTAATTCCTATACTTATGGTTACTTAACTTTAAGTAATAAATTAAAAAATTAAAAACAAGAATAATAATTATAACAAAGTTATCAAAAATAATAATTAAAAAATTATTTTAATTATAAATATAAAAATTATAATGGAACAAAATTTAAAAAAAAATTAAAAATTAAAGATATTAGGAAACTTGAAATTGGTAATCCATTCAATTTTACTAAGATACTAAAATAATATAATAAATAAAAAAGGAATAAAAAAAATTATAAAATTGATAAAAAAAATATACATTAAAAAAATGTATAAAAACAAATTTACAATAAATTTTAGATTAAAAGTACTTTGAAAATCCAAGGAAGTAAATCAAAAAATTAAAAAAAAATTTAATATTAAAATAATTGTGTTTTAAAATTTTAAACATCTACAATGCAACATTTGTCCGTTAAATTTTGTTTCAATAACCTTGTATATTTTTTTAAATTAAATAAATTTAAAAAAAAGGTTTGAAATAAATAAAATTAATTTTATAAAATAAAATATTTAATGACAAATTCAAAATTTTTTAAACTTTATCATTACATATTTATTTAAATTAAAAAACAAGACTTTTAAATATTTTAAAATTATAAATTTTAAAATATAAAAATTAATTATTTAATTTTAATAAATAATTTAATAATATAAATTAATATTAATAATAATTATTATTTTTAATATAACCTAAAATTTATTAAAATTAATTTTTAATATTTAATTAACAAATTAATTAACGGTTCTCGAAAGTTGCAAAAATAAACACGAATAAACATTTAAAATTAAAAAAAATTATGATTAGCACAAATTAACAGATATATTGTATTTTTAAATTTAATTTTAAAATTATAATAATAAAAAAATAACAAAATTTTTATTATTTTCATTAAAAATATATTTAAATTTGATAAATTTTTCATTAATAAAATTTATTAAAAATTAGAAAATTTTATTTTATAATTTATTTGATATTGACTCCCTATGCACTCTTATTGAGTTAGTCAAGAATTTTCTGAAGGAAAGAACTGTAGCGTTTTTCCGAAAATAAAATAAAAACTTAATTAATTATATTTTTATAAAGAATTATAAAAATAAAAAAATTATATTTATTATTAAATAAAACAATATTTTAAATTTAAAAGTTTATAAATTTTTTAAAATATTAATAAAGTTATGGCTCATAAATTTGTGGACAGATGGTTGTTACAAATTTAAATTTAATCAGAATGTAAAAAAAAATAAAAAATTAATTTCAAATTTTACTTAATTTTTAATTTAATATTTTAAATAAAATAATTTATGATGAATAAATACTCGAAAAAATTTAACAATCTCAGATCGTATTTAGTTGAGTTACACTAAACTTTTAAATATTTTTAGTTTTAATAAATTATATAAAATAAATAAAATAATTTTTTTAAACAAATAAAATATTATTAATAAATTTTTAAAAATAATCTATACAAATTAATTAATAAATTTAATTATTTATATTTATTAAAAAAATTTTTTTAATTTATATTTAAATAAAAAATGTTAAAAATAAATTAATTTGTTGTTAACCTTATTTTATTATTAAAGAAAATAACATTTAAATATTATTTTTTTAAATTAATTATAATATAAATGAAAAATAAATTTCTAAATAATAAATTTAAATTAATTGATATGTATAGAGTATATGCTATGTATTTATTTAAATATATAACTAAAATAATCAAAATAAAATATGCTTTTTCTACAAAATTTTAAAAATTTAGTGGTTAATTTTTCATTTTTTATTTAATAATTTTATAAAAATTATTAAATCCTAAATATAGATTAAAGTAAGTAGTTTGAAGTACTAAATGTAAAAAAAAATATTTAAAATTAAAATGATAATTTAATTTTTAAGATTATTTTTTTTACTTATGTTCAACTAATTTATAATTCACAAATTATCAATTTAAAAATATGTACTTAATAATTAAAATAAATAAATATATTAATAATAAGCCTAGTTTAGTGTTTATTTTTAAAAATTAGTTAAAAAAGGTTTTTCTTCAATTAATATTTTTCTAAAGCGAAAAAGTTCAAAATAGACAGAGTGAATTCCTTAATTAGTAAAATGTGTATTTTAGAGCTTTCATCTGGCGGAAATTCAATCAAAATAATTTTAAAAAACTAATAAAAATTTTAAAATAAATAGTAAAGATTTTTATATATTTTATTAAATACATTAACATCTAAAAAATGTTAATATCATTATGAAGGTACCTATATTTGTTTTTTTTTCTGAATAAAAATAATAATTTTACCCAATTTTAAATTAAAAAAAAATTATCGTTTAAAATTTAAAATTTTAACTATTACAAAACATAAAAATCTCATCATTTATAATATTTTAAGTTTATATTATATCTACTAAAAAAATATTTTTTTATTAAACAAATAAAATATTGCAAAGAAATTTTTGATAATTTTCTGAAAATCAAATTAAAAATTAAAGATAAGTTGAAAAACTACATAAGTAGAATTTAATAAAGTGCTGTTAAAAATGAGCTACAAAAAAATTAAAATTTTAAATACAATGTTAATAATTCTCCAATAATGCGAGATAATTTTTAAATTTTTAAAAAATTATTTAAAAATAAATAAAATTTACTAAAAATTAAATTTTAAAAAATATAATAAACTACCGTATTTCCTTTAATAGTGCTCCTGGAGTACTATTTTTCAACCTATCTCCAAAACGGAGTACTATTTCAGGGTGGAGCGTACTATTTTTCAACTATTTTTCACTCTTAAAATTTTCTTATTTAATTACATTTATGCACAAAAAAAAGAATTTTAAATATACTATTTTGTGTTAAATAAAATTATATTTAAATTTTACATGAGTTAAAATATAAAATAAAAAAATTTCATAATTCAATTATAAAAATATTTTAATTTTTTTTACAAAAAATTAAATTTTTTTAATTTAAGTAAATGGACAACACTATCATATTTAATGTTGACAAGTCTGTTTTACTATTTAAAAAAAAGTTATAAAAAAATTCAAATAATAAAAAAAAAATATTTTTTTGATTTTTTTAAATTCTATATATATATATGTATATACAAAAATAAAAATTAATAATTATTAATAAAATTGAAATTTTTATATTAAAAATGAAATAATAAATACAAAAAAATTATTAAATTTTTATAAATTAATTTATTTTTAATTTTTTTTTGTAAATTTAAAAATATAATTTCTATCAAAATAAATTTAATAAAAAATATAAACATTAAAAATTATTTTATATTTAAATAATAATTATAATATATTAAAAAAATATCAGAATTTAGTTGGCAGAGCATCATTTCAATGAAGAGAGTTCAAAAGGCTTAATACATATAATTTTAAATAAAATTATTTATTAAATCTTTGATTTTTTTGTTTAGAAGAAATTTATAAACCATAAAGAATGAATTAATATTTTTTTAAATTAGATATAGTTTTTATTATCTTAATAAAAATTAATTTTAAAATTATAAAATTATTTATTTATTAGTATAAATTTTTTTTAATTTATTCAAAAATTAAAAAAATATTATTATTTTAATAAAATAATAAATAAAAAATTATTTACGTATTCTGTAAGAAAAAATTTAATTTATTTAATAAATTTTCAAAATATATTTTTAAGCAAAGATAATCTCCACTTAAAAAGAAGTGCAAATTAAAGTTAAAATGTGAATATAAGGATCAGTAAATATTATTAATTAATTTTAAAAAAATTAAAATTTTAAATTATGAATCTTTATGACATCAAAAATTGTCACTATCTTTTAAAAATACTTATTAGGTAACTAATTAATTAAAAAAAATTTAATTTAAACAAAATAAAATAATTAAAAATTTAAATAAAATAAATAAAATATTAAAAAATTTAATTAAATTTTTTTAAGGCTTTGGAATAATATAGAAATAAAAATAATATTAAATTAAAAAAATAAAATTGTCAAAATTATTTTTTGCAATAAGAATACGAATCTCAAACAAATCTCTTGTAATTTGCATAGTGGAAATGCTAAAAACACTAAAAATGTTTAAATTTATTTTTTTTAATTTAAATTAATTTAAATAAATTTTAATAATTAAAATAAAATATTTTTAATTAAAAAATACAATATTAGTAAAAAAATAAAATAATTTCAAATTTAAAAAAAAAAATTTTAAGAAAGAAAAATTTTTTAGTTATTGTGAACCATTTAGGTTTACGTCGCCACAAAAGAACATTTTTAATTATAAAACAAAATTAAAATTAATTTAAAAATAAATTTATAAAATAAAAATTAATAAATATTAATATATAAATTTAAATATTTAGTATATAAATATGATTGATATAATTTCTTATATATTATTTTAAATCAACATGATCACTAAATTTTCGCTTTGATGTTCCAGCTTGTTATGATTTGAATAAAATACTTAAACATATTTAAATTTAAATTACTAAATTAAATTTTTATTTTAAAGAATGTAGTCTGTTTACTTAAATTATAAACTGAATTTCCATAATTATTACAAGATTTATTAAGTATTGTGCTTAAAATTAAACTCATATTCCTTTGGTTAATTACTTTAAGTAAATAAAAATTAAAAACAAGAAGAATAATTTTATCAAATTTGTCATAAATAATAATTAAAAAATTATTTTAATTATAAATATAAAAATTAAATGGAAAAAATTAAAAAAATTAAAGTAAGACTTATTATCATTATAGTGGTGGTTTATTCAAATTTAAGAAACTCATTTGTCAGATGAGGCGGAAAACTGCTAAAATACTAATTATAATAATAAAAAATAATTAAAATAAATTATAAAATTGATAAAAAACAAAAAAAAAAACAACAATACAGTCAAAATGAAATTTGTTGTACTTGTAAGACGCAAAATATTTGGTTAATAAATAAAAAAAATGATAAAGATTAAAAGTTTAGATAAAGATTAGAAATAAATAAATTAATTTTATAAAATAAAATAATAAACTCACCAATTTTAAATTTTTTAAACTGTATCATTAAATAAAAAATAGGACTTTTAAATATTTTAAAATTGAATAAATTTAACAATATAAAAAATTAATTATTTATTTTTTATAAATAATTTTAAAAATAATAAAAATTATTTTTTTAAAGATTTTAATTACGAATCATAATGCAAGAACGATTCTCACTAGCTTTGATACAATAATCTAACTCGACAACAAAATTCTCAAAACCAAAATCGAACTTGAGGACTTTATCTAAAATAATAAATTAATATATACTAAATAAATACAATTAATAAAATTAATTATTTAAAAAAAATAAAATTATAATCGCATTTTAACATGTTATTTTTATAAAAATAGTTATTCTTTTATAGTTAAAGGAAAAAAATAAAAATTAAAGAACAATTGAAATTATTATTATACTTAAATAATATATCATCATTTAAAAAAATTAAATACAAATGAATCAAACAATTATTAAACCAAATATACGATGACAAATTTTTTATTAAAATAAATTCTTAGAAAGAAACAATAAAAAAATATTTAAATTAAAAGAAAAATTAAATTTTGAAAAATTAAAAATATAAAAAATACTTTTATTATTCTTTTTAAAAAATAATTAATTAATAAATAATTTAAAAAGTACTTAAAATGTTACATAAAAATATTAAAAATAAATAATAAAATTAAATATTATTTCGCGCACCCAATAAGTTTATACCTAAATATACATTTTAAATACCTAAGTGAGATTAAACTATTCAAAATGCTTCCTCCTTGCTGACTGTCGTGCATTTTTTTAAATTATAATTTTAAATAAATTTACTATACTTCATTTAAATTTTGAAAGAAGTAATTTACTTAAAAAAAATTTTGCTAAAATAATTGTAGAGAATAAATGTACTACTATTTTTTGTAAAAAATAAAATAATTAATTGGTAAATGTCCAGTTGATGTCCCACCTGTCCGCAAAGAGAATTCGCTCTTTTCTTTCCTTCTCTTGCATTTTTGGCGTTAGGAGAAGTGCACGCTTATTTTTCCTTCTCCGCTGTAATATGCCTTTTGGCACTTTGAAAGAAAGGGATAAAATAATTAAAATTAATTGATAATAAAGTGAATACTCAACAGATCGAGGCTTTTTGGAATAGATTAAGATTCAGAATTGTCCATCAGATAAGAATTACAGAAACTGAATTACCTAATTATTTGTCCTTTTACTGGTTCTTATCCCTTCATTATAATCCCATAAAGGTTGTTATCTACCTGATCTTCTAGAAATATATTTTAGAATTTTGTCCCAAATTTATGTTCTTTGATTATTAATCTTTGTTCACTTTATTATTAATTAATTTTAATTATTTTATCCCTTTCTTTCAAAGTGCCAAAAGGCATATTACAGCGGAGAAGGAAAAATAAGCGTGCACTTGTCCTAACTCCAAAAATGCAAGAGAAGGAAAGAAAAGAGCGAATTCTCTTTGCGGACAGGTGGGACATCAACTGGACATTTACCTAATTAATTAAATTAATAAAAGCACATACTTATATTTGTTTTAAATATTTAAAATAGGAATTTACTTGCAGAGTTATAAAATTAAAATTTTAAATCATATTAAAAAATAAATTAAAATATAAAAAATAAAATTATTTAAAAATATATGACAAATTGTATCCAAATTGATACAAATTTAATAATAAATTAAAAATATTTACTTATAATTAAAAGAAATAAATATATTTAAAACTAAATATTATATTTAAAAATATTAAAATGGTAAAAATTTAATTAAATTTTGTTAAGATATATTTTAAATAAAATTAAATAAAAATAAAATTTTTTAATCATGTTTATAATATTTTTAAAAAATAAAATAAATTATTAATTAAAATTTAAAAATGATAAAACTGAGGAATTCTTTAAAATTTTTGGTAAGATTTCAAAGTATCAGTGGATATAATAAATTAAAAAAATATTTTTTAAAAATAAAGAAAAAAGCTATTAATTATTTTCTACCTTATTTAACTCTATAATAATTAATTAGAAATTAAAAAAAAATTCTTTATACAGTTCGCATGCAAATTTCACAATGATATTGGAACAAAATATACATACTTTAGTTAAATAAATAATTAAAATTAGTTAAATTAATTATTTTACATATACTGAAAAATTTATAAATTATTTATAATTAAAAAAAATTTATTTAGGGTAAAACATTATATATTTAATTCTAGATTTGTTGTTTAAATTAAGATGAAAATTATAATTATTAAGTATTAATTTCCAAAAAAGAATTAAATAAATTTAAATTTTAAAATTCGACTTACTATTTATACTAATTTTTTTTTAAAGTAACACACATGATATAAATATACAATTATTTATGAACAAAAATTTTATTAAAATTAATTTATATTTATGTTTACATTATTTTTTATATTAAAATAAAAATTTTTATTATATTTTTAAAAAAAATTGATGTGTTAAAACGCCAGAATTACAATAATTTATGGCATTATTATTAATTAATTTTTAATAATTTATAATATTTAAATTATTTAATTTTATTAAAAAATGTGGCAATTGATGTTTCAATATTAGAATAGGAATCTTGCAACATTAATTATAGGAAGATAGTATTCAATTTAATAAATAATTAAATTTATTATTTACAGTAAGAAATTTTAATATAATGTAAAAAAATTTTTTTTTAATTTTTTAATTATTCTATTCAATTTCAATAATTTTTTTAAAATTATAAAGTTTATTTAAATAAATTGAAATTTAAAAATAATATTTTTTATCGTTCAAATTTGAAACTAGGACCTATCTTTCTCCAAAATTTTTCAAATTGATCAATTGAATTAAATATATACATAGATTAGATTATAAAAATTTAAAAAAAAAGAAAATTTAAAATTCTTTAAATAAATATTTTTGTATAAAATTAAGCAATAAATATATTTAAATTAAAAAATAATATAACTTAAATATAAATTTTAATTTTAATTTTATTTAAATATTAAAATATTGGAATTCGTTTGTTTTGGCCAAGTCTGAATAGTCTTGTGTTTTGCTTCCTAAAACAATAAAAAAAACATTTGTAATTTTTATATATTTTTAATAAATTTTAAATAGGCTAAAAATAATTATTTATATTATATATTCAAACTAAAACTAAAAAAAAATATTTAAAAATTAATTTTAAAAATACATATAAGAGTTTTATTAATAAATTTAAAAAAATTATAATTTAAAAAATAAAATAAATTTATGAACCATGACGACGGAGCAATATTTATTGCATTATATAACAATTTAAAATAAAACTTTGTTTAAATAATAAAAAAAGATTAAATATATAAATTTTAAAAATATTAATAAATAATATTAAAATTTAAATTAATTAATTTTTTTTTTTTTTCTAAGATGAATAAGAAATAATGGAACTTGCGCGCAACTTAAATAATATTAATATTTACTAATTTAAATTTAATAAATATATAAATAAATTTAAATTATTAATTAATTAACCTGTTAATAAATTTTTTAATTTTTTTTTAAGAAAGGAATTCTAGCATCTGAAAATTCATGGAACGCAGTCTCTTCAACTATATTTTAATAATTTATAAATTAGGTAATGTGTTTATTATTTATTATTTATTTTTAAAATTTAATCCTATTTAAAAATAAATTAATATTTAAAATTTAAATCTTTAAAAGTAATTTTAAAAATTAGAATCTCAGACTTATTAATGATCTCGAACTTTTACATTGCAATAATACCAAAAGAAAAAAATTTTGTGTGATATAAAAAAATAAAAAATATTATAATAATAAATTTATTTAAAAATTTAATATAATTTGACTATTATACAATTTAAATAATTATTAATTAAAATAAAAATTTTATGCAAAACACTTGAAGAAGTTTAGAATTTATAAAAAATATACTATGCAAAAATAAGGGCACCGTAAAATTTTTTTGAATAAAAATTTGAGAGATAATAAAACACTTTTTAAAATTAATAAAATATAAAATTAAAGAAGTATTTTAAAAAATTAAAATCAAACTTTTGTATATCATTATTATATAAATTATTGGAAAATTATAATAAAAATCACCATGTTAAAGATAATGAGAAACTGAATAATTTTCATTTTCAAAATAAAATAAAAAAATATTTTTTTTATTTAAATATAAATATTTTTTAAATTTCAATAATTAAATTATCAATCAACAGCAGTTCAAAGAACTTTTAAAAACAATTTATTTTTAAATTTAAAAATAATATAAAAATTTAAATAAAAATGTAAATTGACAAAAATTTAAAAATAAATATATCTTTATATTTTTAAATAAATTTTGTAATTAAATGAATATTTCGTATTTGAAGAAGATGTGCCAAAAAACAAATAAATTTTTTAATTTTTTTTCAAGCTTTTTTAATGAAAAAAAATCTGATCCACCATAATAATAAAATTTAATTACAACCAATAAAATTAATTTAAAACAAAAAAATAATAAAATATTTAATATTTGTTTATTAAAATAAAATTAGATTTATTATGAATAAATTAACATATAATTAAATATATAAAATTAAAATAAAATTTAATTCTACAGTTCAAAACAGAGAAAAAATATGGGGTGCGATAGCGAGCATTTTGAAATAAAAATTAATATACTAGTAATTAAATTTAAATTATATTAATTATTTTTTTAAATTTAATAATTTTTTCTTAAATATAAGTTAATTAATTAAAAAATAAAATAATTATAAATTAATTTAAAAATTTATAAAAATTATAATTGGGAATTTTATATAAATTTATTTAAAATAATTTAAAATAAAAAATAATAATAAATTTGTTCTATAAATTATTTAAAGAATAAAAAATAATTACTAATTTATTAATTAATATAAAATAAAATTTTTTTAAATTTATTTTTAATAATATTTCTTATGTATTACCTTTGAATGAACGTGGCTGACAACCAGTTAGTTATACAGTATACCTAATCAAGAATAAATTAAATAAGTTTAATTATAAAATTAATTTAATGATTATTATTGGTTAATTTAATTTTATTTATTATAAATAATTTAATAAAAAATTAAAAAAATAATTTTTTATTATTAATAAATATTTTATATATAATTTTAAATTAAAGTATTAATTTTTAATCGTTCAACTATATCTAACCATATTTAATGTAACATGACAGCAAAGTTTATGGTAAACTTTTAGAAATAAATAAATATTATAATTTTATATAAAATGTTTTTTTTTAATTTTAAAATTTATTTTTAATAATAAATCATCTCAATTTAATAAATTAGAAAAATAATAAAATTTTAGTTGGTTTAATTAACCAAGTTAACACATAGACGAGCTAACATTTATTTAAAATAATATAATATTTAAACAATTTAAAATAATAAAAATATTACAAATAAATATAAATCAAATTAAATTATACAGAATATGTAAAAATGTTTTATTTAAAATTTTTTATTAAAATTAAAATCAACATTTAAAAAGAAAATTTAAGTTAAATCAGGACAAAAAAAAATAACACTCAAAACATTATATAATTATTTTAATTCAGATTCAGTTCTTGACTGAAAGCAAAAATATTTTTTTTATAAATTATCTAAAAAGTACAGTTCTATTGCTGTTTAAAGAGAAAAAATTTACTTATTTTTAAAATAAAAATTTAAATTTTTAGAATTTTATATTTACTTTTTCCTTTATTTATTCGCAAGAAGATACTTTTATCTTGTCTAAATTAAATTAATAAATTATATTAAATAATTAAATAAAAATATTTCAACCTTAGAAAAAGAGCATAGGTATACCTAAATATCATAAAATAATAATAAAAAATTAATTAAATTTTATTAATTTACAAAAACATTTAAACAAATTATAAACAGAGAGAAACAGTCATGTTTTAGGCATTTTATACCTTTAATTTAAAAAAAAATAAATTTATTGATAATAAAATTACAAAAATTGTAAAAAATGTATTAAATTATTAAATATAAAAATTAAAAAAAACAATTTTATAAATAAAAAACATTTATTTTTATTTAATTTCAATTCAGAAACAGCCGTATTTTTTGTTGACTTGTTTTCGTAATTTTCGAGGATTATTTATTTTTATTTATAAAATTAATAAAAAATTTAAAAATTTTTTCATAAACACAAATTAAATAAATATTTAAATAAATAAAAATAACTTTATTAAAAATTAAAATAAATTAAAATAAAATTTAATAAAAATTATCAAATTAGATAAAATAAAAAAAATTTTAAATTTGTTGAATCTACGTATAATGGCTACAACAGTGAACATATGTATGGTAGACAATAAGGAACATCAAGTTTTAAAAAAAAATATTTTTAATTTTATTTTTAATAATTAATTAAAAAATTTACATTGAACCCAACCATCGGAGAATTCCCGTTTGTGTTAACAAAAGAAATTAAAATTATTAATATATAAATAATAATTTAAAAATTAATAATAAATTTTCTGTAAAGAAAGGTAGATAGTCTGATGATGAATAATCACATCACATCATCTTTGAGTATTTCTTATTTTAAAATTATTAACTAAAAAAAATTTAATAAATAAAATATTTAAAATAAAAATATAATAAATTTATTAAACTTTGATAACCATGAGTTAAAAAAGATACGAAATCGTTTTGATGAAATAGATAACTTTGAGTGAAAATTAACATTAATATTAAATCAAAAAATATTTTAATAATTAAAAAAAAAGTTTCTAAAACAATTGAACAACCATTTTGAGAAACGAATGATTTAGTAGAAAAATTTAAATTTAAAATAAATTAAATATATAAATTAGAAATACCTACCTAATTAAATTATATTAATAAAAAAATTAAAATAACAAATGAGAATTAAAAAATAAATTAATAAAACTGTAGTGAATTATGTGCCATCTATTACAAATTGGATCAGTTTCATAACAGTGTTCATTTCTACATATATTTATTTAATTGAATTATAATTAATTTATTTAACAATTTAATATAAATAATTTTAAAAAATTTAATAAATTAATTTTTTAAATTAAGTTAAATGTAGAATAAAATTTGAAAGGTTAAAAATAAAGCAAAATATAATAAAAATTATTATAAAAAAAAAAAAGAAATAAATTATCCAGAAAATTATATAAGTAATTAAAAAATAAAATTAATTTTTTATCAAGCAAAAAATTATTTAGGATTAAATGCATACCTAGTTACTATGAATAAAATTAACAATTTATAATTAATAATTTAAATTATAATTTTATAAAATGTTTTTTAATTTTATTTTGTTAATAAATCTTAATTCAACAAATTAAAGTTTTAAATGGTTTAATTAACCAAGGTTACACAAAGTTGTTTTAACATTTATTTAAAATAATATAATATTATTTATACCTAAGTTTTGCCTAACAGAATTTACTGGCAATTAATGAAAAATAAAAAATAAATTAATTTAATGTTTATTAATTAAATAAATTTAAATTATTAAAAATAAATTTAAATTACTATTAAAAATAAATTTAAAAATTATAAGTTTACGGCTGAAACGATATGGGGAGCATTTTCATGTGCAGTTAGCTTGAAATAAAGATTTATTAATTTTAAAATTTTAAATTATTTTATTTATTCTGATTATTTAGATAAAATTGATACATTTACAAAATTATTTTAGTATAAAATAAAATTTCAATTTAAAAATAGAATTATTATATTTATTAATTCAGTTTTTAATTTTAAATAAATTAATTTGAAAAATAAAAAATAGTTTAACATAATTAATTTAAAAATTTTTATTAATTTTATAAAAAATAAAAAAATAAACTTATAAATGTTAAGTAATAACTTGGCTAGACATTTAAGAGATAAGCATGGAATTATTGTTGAAGTACTTATAAGGAATGAAAAAACGTTAAATAATTATTACTTTTAATTAATAAATTAATTTAACATAATTTATTAAAATTAATTATAAATCTATAATTAAATTAAAAATTGAATAAAAAAGAAAAAAGGAAAAATATATATATTTAATAAATACAAAACAAAAATACAAGAAGCGCAGCAGCGCTTATTTAAAGGAGAGAATTAATATTAAATTAATTAATGCGAATTTGGAAGTTTATATACTCATCTGAAAATAGTTATAAGAGTTATAACAGTTGCAAATGTTATAACTGTTATAACAATTGTAACACTTGTAAAGTGTTACAACTGTTATCTCTAACTTTCAAAATGTCGAATGTCATAATCTAAAAATTGTAATATCTTAGTTTCTAAATATCAAATGTCATAATTTAAAAATTAAAACCTCGAAAAATTTTCTATAAATTATCCTATCAATCCATACTAGTGCTTTCAAGTCCCGAAATACCTGTTCAAATGACAAGGCTGTTTCGAAACACCTTTACTCACAACCAGTGACAAATTTCGATTTTAGAGTTTTGATATTTTTTAATATCGAAACATCTCTGATCAAATCTAGTATGGATTGACCTGAAGCGCAGCGGCGCTTATCTCCAAAACTGCAATTCTCATGGAGAGAATGCTGACATTGATTCTTATATTGACCATTTCATCTAGTCTGCCAATTAAGTTAGAACGAGACCAACTACTGCAATCAAAACTAATCATAGACACTATTTATGATAAATCAGTTGATTTTTTATATACTAAATTTTGATTTATAAAAAAACATAACACTATTCTTGCCTTTATAATATGATTATAAAACATAGTTAGATTATTATTAGGTTGCTTCAAATAAACATCAGTAATTTTATGTCCTTCTTTTAAAAATAGATGAAGCAAAGTATTCTTTGCATCAATAGAAAGATTTATTTTTTTAAATCAATAACCAGTCCTGATTAATAACCAAAAGATCAAAAGTAAATTTCCAAACATCAATATTGTCATTAAGGGATAAATGAATACGTTGACAATTAAATTTTAATTTAGTAATTTCTTCATTGGTAAAAAGCAATTTGATTATTTCTGGATTAAAAATACTATAGTCAAAGTTAATGTAATCAAAAACACATGGAATATTTTCAACAGATAATAACGAATAATTTTCAATTCTTGAATTTTTTGAGGAAATAATGGCAAATTTAAAGTAACTTTCTTATTTGAGCCTTCTATAAAATAATATCATTTTTATATTTAAAAATTTGCTAATTATTTAATATTACCTTTATAAACGACAAGTAAATGTTTAAATTTGCTGCAAATTGAAACTTTACTTACATTATCCAAAGCAGATAACCACTAAAATAGATAAAAAAAATAGGAAGATAATAAAAATAGCATAACTTCTCATAAAGATCATTATTTAACGAAAAATCGCAAGAAAAATCGCTCATTTTAATTTCTTCATGCATTTTCATGGAGGGTAGAAATGACAGAACAGAAAGTTTTTTAAAATCCAAATTCCCTCTATAAACATTAATAAATTCATTGAAATATCGACCGGTTTGTTTTATTTTAAATAATTCATCAAAGTTGAGATTTTGGAGAATTTTAAGTTGAAGTTCAGCTGGCAAATATTCCATAACTTCTATTTTTAGTTTTAAGCTATAAATATTAAAAAAAATAAATAATTAATCAGGAATAAATATTATAAAATAAATAAAATGGAGCAATACTAGTTAAAAATTAAAAAAAATATTAATAAATTTATTTAATTAGAATTTATTAATAAATTAGAAAAAAAATTTATATATTTTAAATAAAACTTTTTTTAAAATTATAATAAATTACGTTAGTTTTGAAGTTCATACGCTAGTTTTTACTAAAAATCCTTTCTTTAAATTAAAATTAATTTTTAATTAAATTATCAATTTTAATTAAACAAATATTTTAAATTTTAATATAAAATAAATAAAATTAATGAAAAATTATTAAAATATTAATTTAATATTTGTTTATTAAAATAAATTAAAAAATTTAATTAATGCTTGATGTGCGTTAGTTTACAAGTTACTAAAATTAATTATAATAATTATTAAAAAATAAATTATTAAATTAAAATAATTTAATAAAAAATAAATTTAAAACTACTATATAATCATAAAATTATTTAAAAAAAAATTTTTTATTTTATAAATTTTTTTATTTATCTAATCTTATGTTTTAATTTATAAAAAAAACATTTCACACCTCCTTCAACTGGATGGAATATAAAAGTGTTTATCATTATGTTTTAAAAATAAAATATGAGGCTGATGGTTAATTTACAATTTTTTAATATTTTTTAAATAATTCCAATTGCACGAAAATTATTAAAGAAATATTCAATTTAATATAATTAAAAATCAAATTCCAATTAAAAAAATAGTGAATGAAATAATTATTATCATTAAAATTTGAAAATAATTGTAAAAGAGCAAAAATCACTTGCAGAGATTTAATTATCAGTTTAAAAAATTTCAAAAATAAAAATAAAAAAGTTAAAATAATAAAATTTAAATTAATTTTATTTTATTAATAATCATAAAATTAAAATAAAATTATAATAAAAAATAATTTTAAAAAAATTAATTAAAAAATTATAATTTGAAAAAATAAATGTATTTCAAGCAACCAAAAAAAAAACATGATTTACTTAAGCAACATATTATAATTAAAAATTATTAAATATATTTTACGTTGGAATTATTTTTTAAAATTTATATAATTAAACAATTGATGAATAAAAAGAATGAAAAAAAACAATTTAAACATTAATTTGAAAATTAAACAACTATAATCACTTTTTGTTCTGAACTTTACATACATAATTATTTTATAAATAAAACTATATTTTACTTAAATATATAATTTACAAATTAATTATTAAATAATATTAAAAATATTAAATAAAATATTTTTTAGAACACATATTTATTATTTAATCAGTGTCAAATAAATATGTATTTAATTAAAAAAATAACTTTTAAAAATTAATAATACCCAATTTAAAAATACTTAAATAATTTATTTAAACTAATAGTATGACAAATAATTAATAAAAATTTGAAAAGGTTAAAAAATCAAAGAAACAAGATTAATTGAAATATATAATATATAAAAGATATGGATTAGGATAACTTTAAATTGGAATTATTGTACTTTCAATTTCATTGACAGGCTAATCAGCCTCATTTTCCATGATAAATTTACGACAAACTGGGCAATGAGGGTTGCTTCTAAACCTAATAATTTAAAAATAAATTTATTTTTTAATTTAATTCTTAAAATTTTTTATATTTCTTAAAAATAATAAACAACGAATTAATATTTAATTTTTAAATTTATAAAATTTAAAAATTAATTTACCATGGCTGAATGCATTCTTTGTGAAATATATGCTAAAATATAAAAATATATAATAAAATAATAAAATAAACATTGCATGGAATTAATTGCTGTGCTGTATCTCCAACATTAATTTTTGTTAAACAAATAGGACATTCAGGAGTTGATTCAACTTTGATATTTTTTACATATGAAACTACAATTCAAATTAATTAATTTTTAAAAAAATAAAATTCTTACTCTCTTTTAAATAAAATTGATTTAAATTGAAATGGTTGAATATTCGCTCTAATATTATATATTTTGATCCAACCAAAGTTTTATAACAGCTATAATAATTATTATTTTGATTAGTTATTTTATTTTAAGAAAGGGGAAAAATTTTCCAAAATTTTATTTTAAAAACCGGAGACTTTCGGTATGAGGACAACCGCGGGGGCATTTTTTATATTTATAAACTAATTAATTAAAATAAATTCAAAAAATTGCAACACATTATAAAATAAAATCATACTCATCTTGATGTTTTTTCTTCTTTGAACTAAACATACTAAATAAAAAAATTATAAAAATATTAATTTAAAAAAATAAATTACTTTCTTTTAGTATAATAAGTCAATATTTTATTGCATTCATCAAGTTTATTATATTCAGCAGAGTCTTTAAAATATCTTCTCGCTAATATACCACTTGATTCAAGATCCCAATGACAAATATATTCTTTTGATTTAATTTTAAATTTATTTATAATATCAAAATTTTCAACTTGATCGTTACTTATTTGCGGTACAGATTTTAAAATTGTATATTTTTTATCAGAATATTCATTTAAAAAATTATTTAAACATGTCTCTTGTTTATCTAAAAATATGAGAACAAAATAAATCATTTGAAAATAACTTTCATATTTTAGTTGATTTATAAATGTGATTAAAATATTAAAAAACAAAGATTTAATTTAACAATAAGTTTAATTTTAAATTAAAGCAAAAAAGTGATTAATAAATAAATAAATAACCTAATAAATCTCTTATATTTTTCGATAGAATTAAATGTGTTTTTCCTTCTGATTGTGAAAATAATTTTTCAATATCTAATTTTAATCCATACTGTGAGTTAACTTTAAAATTTTTGTTTTTTTTAACACAATTTCTCGCGTATTCTTTGCCCATAAAATTTGCAATATTTTGTGTATAAATTCGTGGATATTGAAGTGCCTCATCTTTGGGAATACCTCGCATTATTTCAACTGTATTGATCATATCTTTTGTTTGAATAATTGTTGCAAAGCCTTCTGTTTTGATGTTTCTGGAAAGTAAAAGATAGTCGGCAATACATTCTTCTGGTAATAACTCAACAGCAGAGCAAAGTGAATAAATAAAAATTAAATTTAAATAAATTAATTTAAAAATTAAATACATTTTTCTCAAGAAATTAATAAAATAAATATAAAAGGGAGCTAATTTTTTAAGATAGAGATGAATAAATAAAATATTAATTAACTCTATGCATGAGTTGGCAAAATCAATTTGTTAAAAAAAAATAAAATTTTTATGTATATGAAAATATTGATTTTGTTATGATAAAATTTTAATTTAATTTTTAAATTAAATAATTTTATATTAATTTAATTAAATATTATTTTATTATGTACAGAATCTAATGCTTTAAAAATAGTTATACAATTTTAAATTATTTAAAAAATACATTTATTTAAACTAAAATAAGAAAAATTTTTTTAATTCCAGACGGTGGATGGAAAAACAAAATCTTCAAAATTTTAAATATGAGAAATACAAAAGCTGCTGTTTACTTTATATTTTAAATATCTTTTAAATAATTTTAAAATTGTTTTTAATAAATAAAAAAACAATTATTATTACTTAATTTTAAATTAACTTGAAAAATAAAAAATAATATTATATCCAAAATTATTTTAAAAAAAAATACAAATGTCTATTAGAAATAAAATTTAAAAATTTCTAAATTAATTATTTTAAAATTAATTCTAAAAAAACAATATCATCGCATTATTTTTGAGAAATACAAAAATTACATTAATATTATAAATTATTTTAAATAAACGAATTTAAAAAAATTTAAAACCAAATTTTTCAAAAATACAAGAAAATGGACTAATTAATAATGACCTTTATTCCATTAGCTTTATAACATTTAATTAAATATTATAAAATAATTTATATATATTAATGTATTAAAATTTACGAAGAATTTGAAATTATTTAAATTTTAATAATATTAAATTAATTTTAATTTAATAAAAATAAAACTTAATAATTAAAATAAAAAATATAATTAATTATATTTAGCATGATTAAGATAAAATATAAGCTTGTTTTTTAGTTTGAAAAATTAGTTGAACATTAATAAAATTAAATTTTAATATAAAATTTTTTTAAATTAATTTAACAATTCTATTAAAATATTTATGTGGAATATTTAGAAAATTATAAAAAAAGGAGAAGAGACATCCGATTATTTTTTAAATTAGTCTGCCAAATCCTAACTTTATCAGTTCTAGGCCTAAAAAAAAATTTTTTAACTAACAATTTTTTTTTAATATTTTATTTGTTTAGCTGAACATTTGAACAATATTTTAAACGTTTCAAAAATTGTTACACATATAATAAAAGCGTATGAATAAAAAAACTATTTACATTTGTTTGAATTAATAAAAAAATTTATTTTAAAATTTCCACGTAGAAATTAAATTTGACTAAATTTAATATCTAATTTGACTAAAAAATTTTAACAAGCATTTTTTTAATTTGTTTACGCAATAAAAAAAAATTATTAACTCAATCATTTGACTTATTATAAACGTGTAAACTTTTTTTAAATAAATTTTGGCAGTATATAAATTGCTTAATTTATAATAAATTCATTCATTCAAATAAACAATTCAACAAAAAAAATTGAAAAATGGTTAAAAAATTTATAGCTTTCCTATCAATTTTTATTTCGATACAATTCTGTAATTGTGCTAAATATGTTTCGCCAAAAAATTCAAATATGGCCGAAAAAATTACCACAAAATACCAAGATAGTGTAAAATGTCCAGAAGGTTGTACAGATTGTTATATTCGTCCATTATATACACCTGAAGAAACCGGTTTGACAAAACCAACTTATTCATCAGCTACTCTCGCTAAATATTTAAATAAACCCATGGAAGGATGGTTCACATTTCATGCCTATCCAGCAAACCAAAAATTTACTTATGGTGGTGAATGTGGTCTTGGAGTACGATATGTTGGTTTTTTTTAATTTTTAATCTACCTAGTTCCTCGATTAATTACTCTGGGTAATTAATTTTTCAACCTATCGCTAGAGAGGGTAATTAATCGAGGGGGGCAATTAATTGGGAGAGGGTAATTAATCGAGGAAATACGGTAGCAATTTAAATAACTTCATAGGAATCTAATTAACATAGCTACTCAAACTAAAGTTTTATGAGAGCAAATAACGATATCGAAATTTAATATATCGAAAACGAAAATATCAACACTAAAATCATTCTCTTAAATTATAGTGTTGTTATTTTGGTTTTCGATGTATAGGGTTACGATGTTGTGGGGTTTACTTTAAGCATAATTTTTGTCTAATTATATATTTTTTAAAATTAGTATAAAAATAATTATTTAAATTTCCTTTAAGGCATTTCATGCTGGTGTTGGTGGTTACATGTTTCAGAACACAACCAAAGCTTCTAAAGATGTATGGGTACGTTCTAAATTGCAAGATACTCCAAATCATTATATTCGTAATGATAATGTTTGCGTGAATAAATGTGTTAAAATTGAATACCACGAAAAAACGTAAGTTTTTTCTTTAAAATATGTATTTTAAATGATATTTTAGACTAACAATTCCAATAATGGACGTAACTAATTTTTTTCCATATAATCATCTTGATTTGTCTGAAGCAGCATTTAAATGGTTAAAAAGAGGTACTGACCCTAATGAACGTGTAAAACCTACAATTACTTTTATGGAATGTCCTCCTTAAAAATGTATTCTATATATAATGGAAAATTCAACACTTATAACTAATCGGGTTTTGTAAATGAAAATAATGTAGACATTCAAAATAACAAAAATAATGACTTTTTCTAATTAAAGTGATATATTTTGTAAATTTTCTTTAATATTAATTTTAATATTTCAAGATAACTATATACTGTATATTTAATTTCTCTTTCATTTTATTAATATATCTTTAGATAAATGATTTTCGGAAATGTTTTTTAATATAAAAAGGATTTAATTATTTAAGGTTTACCTTTCCTAAACTTTTTCCAATTTTTTTCAATAGGTTTGGAAAATAATTTTTAATTTTTTGAGAAAAATTTTTAAAAATTTTTGCCGTAAAATTTTTTTCAAAGTGGTGAAATGGCCAATTTAAATTTTGTGCCAAAAAAATTTTAAAAAATTTATAAAACCTTAAATAACTAGGCTTTTCCAATTTTTTTTCAATAGATTTGGACAATTATTTTTAAATTTTGAGAAAAATTTAAAAATTTTTGTCCTAAAATTTTTTTCAAAGGGGTGTTTTGGCCAATTGAAATTTTGAGTCATAAATGGTGTGGTTGGGAAGGTGCCCCAAAAGTTTAAGTGGACCAAATTTTGAATTGAAAAATTTGAAATATTATGAGTTTGAGATGGCTATTTATTTTCAAATGGATATACCGAGGTGTATACAACACTTATAGATATGATCCTGGTCTTATTTTAAAGCCAAGATTCCGGGCTATAAATGGTGTGGTTGGGAATTTCCCCAAAAGTTTAAATGGACCACATTTTGAATTGAACAATTGGGAAATATGATCTTGGGATGGTATTTATCTTCAAATGGTTGCACCGAAGTGTTGTAACAGAAGTTTGCAAACTAATCGAGATTTTGAGATTTTGAAATTTTGACATTTCAACGTTAACATTACGACATTTTGACACTTGGACATTTGACACAGACATTTGACTGTTAACTTTTGGATTTTTGAGATCTGAAGAAACGAAGGGTATGTATCTTCAAATAGATGTACCGAGGTGAAGGTACAATTTTTTCTAACTTGTTCCATTGTTTGTAAATTAACTTCCCTCCTATTGAATGATAACTATTAATAAAAAAATATTTATTTAAAATATTTACCATTTTTGAAAAGTTGACATTTTTACAAATTTACAATTTGAATAGTTGAATTTTTGAAAATTGACATTTTGAAAAGTGAATTTTTGAAAATTGACATTTTGAAAAGTGAATTTTAAAATTTAAAAAGTTGCATCTTGAATAGTTGAAATTTTGAAAAGTTATAACTGTTATAACAGTTATAACTTTTATAACAATTTTGGAGTGTATATAAACCTGAAAATTCTTTTAAAAAATCAGTCATTCAGCATTCTCCCTTGAGAATTGCTAAGTTTTGGAGATAAGCGCCGCTGCGCTTCAGGGCATCACTGCCAATAGAACTCTTAACTTTTATTCATATTTCTTAAAAATTATTTATTTATTTTGTCTTAAGATCAAAAATGTTTCATAATTTTATTATTACCATTTTATATTTTAATATTTATTTCTTAAATATTCTTTTAGTTAGTGATTAATGGCTCCTGTTATTCTGTATTTTGGAAATGAGTACAATTTGTCAAATATACCAATAGATGATGAAATAGGTAAGCTTTAATTTTTAACATAAAAAAATTTGTATAATTTTTATAAAATATTTTTATAATTTTTTTATAAACAAAAAATTTCTTTACAATTTTCTTTCAATTATTTTATTAGACTTTCACATGTCGACTACCATTTTGCCTGATCAACTGCTGGAACCTCCATTAGTTCTGAATCAAGCACGTTCTCGATCGGAAGAACCTTCAACTAACCACTCGCATTGTAATCTTTTTACCTAATTTTAATATTGGCTGCACTTTAAATCGACTCAAAATATCTTTATAGTTCTGACTTCACATGAATCCACTGTTATATCTCTTAATATGGAAAAGCAACCATATCAAGATCTTACTCCTTGTAATACAAATGCCATGCTTGGAAATGAGGATTTTTCAGGTATGTTAAAGAGAATATAAATTGTTCTTATTTTTTAACATTTTATTTTTTTTAATTTAAAGATAATGATTGTCCTTTTACCTTTGTTCCAAAAATGGCTGGGTCCTTTGATATTTCTTTTAATGGAAATAAGGGACTTCAATGTCACTTAAAATTTGTTATAACTGAAGAAGAAGTTGGTAAACCTGTAAATGCTTTTGTTTATATTGGTTCAACTTCTGCTAGTAGTTTTTATTTTTAAATAAATAAAATTAAAAATATACAATTATTAAATTTTTACTAACTAAAAATCTAATATTAGCAAGTGCAAACTCATCAGCTGGACCTTCAACTTCTGCCTCTCCATCTTGTTCTTCCACACAATCTTCTGTAATATTTTGTCATGATATAATTAAGGAAAAATATTAATTCGGTTATTCCAGTGTTCGTTCCCCTTTTTTCGAAAAAGTTACCCGTTAACATTTTCCTTAAAAGAAGTGGGGAACGAACCTTTGGAATTACCGTTAATTCTTAAATTTACAAAATTTTTCTATTTTAGATTTAAAAAAGAAAGAAATTCAAAAGCTAACTGTAAACTCAAAATTTCAATTGGCCAAAAACATGTTTCCGACAGAAAAGAATATAAAAAGTGAAAGTTAAAATTATTAATATGAACCAGTTAAAATTCTTAAAATATTATTATTCACATTTTTTATATATTTAAATCGTTTTTTTTAATTTTTTGTTCATTCTTAAATAAAATAAATATTAAAAATAATTGTCCAAATCTATTGAAAAAAATTGGAAAAAACCTACAGGTATTTAAGGTTTTACAAATTTTAAAAAAATTTTTAGAATTAAAATTTCAATTGGCCATTATTAAATTTCTTTATTCCATAATTTGCGGAGTTTGGCCAAAAATTTATAAAGTTTGTGTTTTCCAACCGCCGATCCACAATTCCGTAAAATTTTGAATTAACTTTTTGATCTGACTGTTTTTATAACGAGAATCAATTAAATTATATTTTAAAAAAGTAAAAAATATTATTAAAATATTTGTTTTATTAGAAAATACCAGTTTATTTTAATAATGTGTAAAGTCCAAGCGAAAATAAAAATATTAAATTATTTATAATCAGTATTTTTACATTGGAAAATTACTAAAAAAATTTTCCTTTTCATTTTTACTTTTTTATTTTAACAAATTTTTTTAGTTAATTATTTTTAAATATTTTTTATTAAAATTTTACTCAAGAATATTTATTTTTTAAGCTTAAATTATTATAAAATTTAATTTTTTTAATTATAAGTAAAAAATGCGTCTTCACATATTTTTCTTTGCCATTTTCATTTTAATGGCACAAATATTTGCCAAGGACATTAAAGGGACAAAGAAGACTGAAATTATCGTATCAAATGATCAACTCTTTGGACCGTATAAACAAAAATAATTATTTTTAAATAAATATTTTATAATTTTTATAGGCATGCACATAAACAACTAGAAAAGATGAAACGTCCTGAACCATTAATTCATCACTAAATAAACTAATTAATTAATAAAAAAAATTTTAAAGTAAAATTATTATCACAAATTTATTTAAAAATTGTTTAAATATATATTGTATTTTGAATTTTTTTAATCCGACTAAATATATATTAGTTTGTTGAATTAAAAAAAATTTGTAATAATTTCACATAAAAAATTTATAATAAAATTTCAAAAAAATTTTTTTTAATCATCCCCTCCTCCAATATTAGATAATGATCCTCCAGTGAAAATAAAACGTTTCTCAAATTCAGAAATTTGTTGTTGTCTATGTTCTTCATCAGCCTCCATAGCCATACGTTCGTTTAATGCCAAAGTTACCTAAAAATGAAAATTTAAAAATTTATAGGTCATTTAATATAGCAGCTACTACCATTAATTATTAAAAAAAAATTCTAATAAAACTAACCTTTTTCATCTCCTTTCTATTTTTTTCTTGCTCCTCCTGTGCCTTTCGCCATTTTTCTTCCAAATTAACACCAATATCCTTAATATTCACAGCTTTTAACAAAACATTGCCTTTAGCTCCAATCCCTCCACTTGTTGTTCCACTACCACCACCACCACCACCACCACTTTTGGAAGAACGAAGCATTAAAGCCATTCTTTGAGGAGATGATGATGATATACTTTTAACATTTTGTTTTTGTACATTTTGTTTTTGTACATTTTGCTGCGAGTTGCCATAACTTGTTCCAACATCTTCAGGTGGTAAGAGATCATGAGGGGAGCTTTTGTCAATTGAGTTGGAGGATTCTGCCATAGCTATAAATTAATTTTTTTAATTAAAAGAATTAAAAATATTTTTTATATTTTACCAAAAGTCAATTTTCGTTCAAATTTTTGTTTTGCTTGAGGAGGTACAACCAAATCACTAATAGGACCTTGAAGCATTAATGGAGCAGACTGGAAAATTATTTTTTTAATTAAAAAATTATATAAAAATTAAAAATTTTACTTGTAACGATTCATTCATTATTTTATCAAAATCTCTCATAAAATCTTCATCTTCTGGAAGTAACTGTTTCTTTTGAGTATGTATTTTAAGCTCTGATTCATCACCATCAAAATAACAAGTTGTTGTTGTTGTTGTTTCATTAGGTAATGATTGTTGCATTGATTGATCAAAAGAAGAATTTATATCTACATTTGTTAAACTATTCTTATTTTTATTATGTTGTTTTCTGTTTGAATGGAACCTTTCTTCATTTTCAACGTCCTCTTCCTCATCATAATCACTTTAAAAAAAGTTTTTTTAATTTAAAAAATCCTCTCAATTAATTTAAAAAATAAATTTATTTTCCCCCAGTTTTTCTCAAGTTAAATTTATAAAATTAAACCTTAATTGATCATTTGAACCATCAACTGAATCCTCTTCTTCGTCCTCCTCAGTTTCATCATTTTCATTTTCTTCATTAATCCGATTAAGACGACGACGTCCTTCATCTGTGTCCGCTAATGCGTCTTTTGTTGCTGCTTCAATAGCATTACGCATTCCAACTAAAATTTCATCAACCTAAAATTTTTTTTTAATTTTGTAACAATTCTAAAAAATTTATTTAAAAAAAATCAACTAACTTTAGTCTTATAAATCGCCTCAATCTCAGCAACTTTTTCCTGTGCTTCATTAAGATTGCAAGGAAATTTTTCATTCTTGCGCCAAGTACGTAATAATTCAACAACGACTTGAATAACATCATCAGGGAATTCACCAATTTCGTCAATAAAACGGGACCAGCCATCTCTTGTCTCATAATCTTTAAAAAATTTAATTTTAAATTATTAAAAAAATTATTTACTTACATAATTTAAGAAAAAATAACAAAAATTGATCCATCCTTTTTTTACTTTTTGGCGCAGCACAAAAAAATTCGCAAACAGTATCAACTAATTGAGTGACAAGTCGAATACGTTGCAATCTAATAATTAGTTGCTCTGGTCCAGAGACATTTTCATCGTCTTGAGGTGAATCGGATAACAAAGGAGTATTAATAGGATAAATACCCAAAGAGATTAATTGATACAAAACCTTTAAAAAACAACAAAATCAACTAAAAAATTATAAAAAAAACCTTAAACAAAGTAGCAGTATTTGTCACATTATAATTAAATAATTGCCCAAAAAATGTCACTGTAATAAATGCGCGTTGTTGTAATGCTGGAGCATTCAATTCTAATGAAAGACGTAAAAATTCAATTACAGCGTCCAAAACATGAACACCAATCCAACTTTTTTTAAAAAAATAATAAATTAAATGTATTTTAATAAATTTAATTATACTCATGATGATCAGAAAGAGCAGAAACGAGACTTGCCACTGAAGCCATATCGGAAAAGTGAACACGCCAAGGACAAGAAAGCAATTTTAATGTGAAATCTGATAAACATTTATTTAAAAAAATAAAAATAAACCTCTAATCTCTTCATCATCCCAGTCAATACGACGAAAAATACCAATTCTAATATCTGTTGAAAATTTATGAAGAATAAACTCATGAACTGGTGGAAGTCTATTTGCTGTTGTTGAGGACATTGCTTGATCATCGGGAGGAATAACAGCAAAATAAGCATTTTCCAAGAGAATCTTGTAAAAAATTTATTAATGAAAAATTTATTTTAATTTATACTAATAGAAAAACAAAAAAAAACCTTATGCCTTGGATCCTTAACATTTGCTGATTTATCCATTAAAACCTGCATTATAACAGCCATTTTTGAATGAGCATCAGGTGAACGATAAAGAAAAGGTCCCATTTGTTCAATCATAATACAGAGCATATCAACTTTGTAAAATTTCATATGAACTAATAAAGAACGTAAACAAGTTAAGGCTTCAGCTTTGGGTAAAATGCCAAATTTGCACTGGAAAAATTTGAAAAAAATTATTTTAATAAAATTTTGGTCAATTTTTCTGAATTAATTAAAAAATCTTTAATATACCAGTTCAGAAAGGTAAGCGCAAAGATGAAGTTTTGCTTCAATTTTAGCAAGCGTTTGTTGCATTTCAGCTTTTTTTGGAAACTGTACACTCTTTGGAGTAGTAATTGAACGAAAACGGGCCAACAAATCATGCAAAACCTTTAAATTTTTTATTTGAAAAAATCTGATTAAATTTCTGGTCTATTTCTGACTTTTTCTGTATAATTCTGATCCCAAATATAGCTTTTAAAAAAATAAACCTGGGTTGTAATTTCCGGATAAGCTGTCTTAATCGTCGCCATAAATCTCGCATAAAACGGTAAAAGATCTAGACGACCATCCGGCGGATGTTGCAAATGATGTACAAGACGTTTTCGATTACTTTTAACTCTCGAATAATTTTTAAGAAAATCAAGCGTAATTGAATCAATTAAATCTTTATTGATAGATTGTGGAAGACGAGAAAGAAGTTCAGAAAAGTTTGAGGTAACACTAGTTTTTTCTCCTGTAACAATGCTTGAGGAATCAGGTTGTTGATAAATTGCTGAAATTTTTTTTAATTTTTAAGTTTTTGAATTTTGTTGATAAATATTATAATTCATTTACAATCTTTTTCTTCCACTAGTTCCGCAAATGCCAAAGATTTATCTTCCTCAGGTATATCCATTAGAGTTGTCGCAGTTGTTTCAAATTCAGCAGCATCATTTTGCTGTTGTTCCTCGAAGCAACTAAGATCTACATTTTCGATAGATTCGGTAACAAGTTGCTAAAAATTATAAATTTTATTGACTATATAATTTGAGAAAATTAACCTCTTTCTGCTGTTGTGGTTCCAAAGCTGCATCTGCTGCCTGTGCTGTTAAGGTAGGTGCATAAGCGGTGACATCAAGCAAGCATTCATAAAAAAGCTGAGAATCACGATCAGGCCAAATTAGAACTCTTCCTTCGCTTAATTCAGCACTTAAACGGTGAGCAGCAACATCAGCTTCTCGCTCATCTTCACTCGTTTCTTCTGGTGGAAATTCTATTGCAGAATGGCCTAAACATTCGCTTAGTTCGTCAGCACAACTGCGCAGACGTTCAAAATGTTGCTTAACTTGTTCAAAGCGCTGGCGATCATCAGCGGGAGCATCACCTAAAATTATCTGCTTTTAAAGAAAAAGAAAAAACATCAAAAAATGAAAAATAACCTCTAGTACGTTCCTGTCGTCTTATAGACTTTCTCAATTTATTCATCTCCACAAAACGTCTATTTGTATGTTCAACAAGTGATTGCCAATAATCTTCTAATGTTTTTGCAAGGATATTACGTTGCTCAGGAGTGAATAACTAAAATAATAAAATACCTTGAATATTTTCATTTAATTAAAGTAATACCGATGAAACCAAATTAGCGTGTTGTTTCTCTTTCTCCTCCATTTGCTCTATAGCCTTTTGAACTGAAAAAGGCAAGACTCCAGTTATTGGAAAAAAATGAGCACGGCAAAAAGGCATCAAAACACTTGTATTTAGATGATCAAGTTTGTCTGTATTAACCAAAAATGATAAAACGGCGCCAAGAAATTGAAGTCCCTCACGTCCGAATATTCCATTAAGCAAAAGTTCGGTGAAAAATCTAGAAAATTTAATTCTAATTTTTTAAAAATAAAAAAATTAAACCTCAAATCAACTCTCAGCTTTGACGGATTTTCTACTTTATCACCCTTTTTTGAAGGCATTTGTTTTTTAAATTCCGCCAATAAGTGCACTGGAAACTCTTTATAAAGTGCAACAACTCTCACGCTAAATTCAACCAATGCATTCAAATCAGAAATTTTCACTTTTGCTTCACAAATATTTGCAGCAATTTCATCCAAATATTTGCTTAAATTTAACTTTTCCAAATCTGGCAATAATTGAGAAATTGTAGAAGTTCCAATATTTTTTAATTTTTTAGTAAATGTTGTCACTTTTTTCAATGTAGCATCTAAAGAGCGTAAACGTTGATCACCAAAAGGCTCCGATTCTTTGAGGAACTAAACTTTGGTTAATTAATCGAAAATTAATTTCTGATAAAACCGAAAAATTATCATTCTTTGAAAGTCAAACAGAAATATTTTGTGTTAAATTTACATTCCAACGGTTTAATTTATTTAAAACAAACCTTAATATTGTGTTCCCTCGCTTCAGCAAGTTTACTCATTTCTGCAATCCATTGGTCATAAATTGAAGACATTTATTTTTTAGTGTAGAAAGCTAATGTAATTTGAGATAATTCTTGAATTAAAAATTTTTTAATAAACGATAAAGTAAAAAATGTAAAGTTAAATACAATTGAAAACAATATAAAGTAAAAATTGAGATTTATTCGTAAGTCTTGAGATAATTTAAAAAATATCACCTGAGAAAATTTGTGCAATAAATAAAAAACAAAGTGAATATCAATACCGGTATTGTCAAATAGACGTGTAACAAATAATAAACAAAAAATTGAAAAAAAACAACATAAATCAAAATTAAGTTACACATCCAAAAAATAATAAACTAATTTTTTGTATGATTTGATATCTTTAAAAAGTCTAAAAACATAGTCATTGATTTTTGTAAAAAATCAACATTTCTTTCAAGTCCGCCGATTTGCATTTGCAAAGATTTAAACATTATTTGATTGCTGTCATTCAAAGATTTAAACCTTATTTGATTGTTGTCTTCATAAGATTTTAAAATTATTTTAATGTCATTTTGTGATATATTAAATGTTGTTATCCATGTATCAAGCTTTTTATCTAAAGCACTATTATCGTCAGCCAACTTTTCTATTTTAGGCAGTAATGTAGTCCAAATAGTAAAGACTATTGCAAAAATTGCTATAAAAAACACATGAACGTTAACTGATGCAGTCATAAAAGTAAATAGATTTTCAAAGGTCAACCATCTAGTTCGATTCTAAATTAGCCAAAATACATTTCTTATATTCAAGAAAAATAGATTAATTTTTAAAAATGTGAAAAATAATTGGCACAAGAAAATTTCGGAAAAAAGCAAAATATTTAAGGTTTTAAATCCGATCCTATTATTCTAAAATAAAATCTAATTATGTTAAGAAAAACATTCAGCGAATTTCTTTTTAAATTTCTTTTACATATTATTTTAGATAATTAAGAATATAGAATTAGCTTGGCTCTAATATAATCTTTATTTATAATAAACCAAAAATAACCTGAAACATTCTTCCTACTGATGCAACACTTAAACGATGATCATCCTGCTCATCTTCACTTATCTCTTCTTGTGGTAATTCAATTGTGGAACGGCCTATACATTCGCTAAGTTCAATTACACAACTATTAAGACGTTCAAAGTCTTGTTTAGTTTTTTCCAATCGCTTGTAATCATCAACAAAAGCTTTCCCTGAAAGTATCTGCTATTAAAGAAACAGGACATTTTATCCTAGTATAAAGAAAAAACAACAAAAATGAATAATAACCTCGAGCACGTTCCTGACGTCGTATAGACTTTCGTAATTTATTCATTCTTGTAAACTGTTTATTCGTATGTTCAGCAATCGATCGCCAATAACCCTCTATTTTTTCTGCAATAATATTACGCTGATATTGAGTGAGCAACTAAAAAGAAAATAAAGTAAAATTTTGTCGAGAATATTTTGCAGAATTATCTACAATTCATTTCCTAAAAATTATAATTCCGAAACTTGAGAATTCTTTTTATATTAAATAAAATTGATTAACTTTTATAATTTGCTAATTTTACTTAAATTAATATATTACCGTTGACACCAAATTATCGTGTTGTTCTTCCTCATCAATTTGACCAATATAATTTTGAACAGAAAAAGGCAATATTCCAGTTAATGAAAAGAAATAAGTTCGACAAAATGGTGTCCAAACACTTGTATTTAAATACTCAGTTTTATCTGTATCAATTAAAAATCCTAAAACATCTCCAAGAAATCTAATTCCTTCATGTTCTTTTACCTTTTCAAATATTCCGTTAAGATAAAGTTCAGTGAAAAAACTGAAAATTTTAATTATAATACTACAATTTTTTAATTTTATGAAAAATAAACCTCAACTCATTGCTTAATTTTGACGGATTTTCCACTTTATCACCCACTTTCGAAGGCATTCGTTTTCTAAATTCCGCCAGTAAATACACTGGAAATTCTTTGTAACGTGCCGTAATTTCCACGCTAAACATAACCAACGGAGCATGATCATAAATTATAGATGTTGCATCACAAATTTGTGCAGCAATTTCAACGAAATACTTGCTTAGATTTAATTTTTCCAAATTTGGCAATAAGTCGAGAATTTTAGAGGGTGTAAACTTCAGTTGGAAAAGAAATGGCCTAACTTTATTCACGTTAGCATCAAGAGCGAGTAAACATTGCTCATCAAAAGGTTTTGCCTCTTTAAGTAACTAAATAAATTGATCAAATTAAAAAATTTATTTTTGATAAACGAAAAATAACATATGTCGCTAAATTTTTACAAATTTAAGTGCCACATAATCACGGCAAAAAAAAATATTTCTCAAATCTTGATTTCGAACAATTCAATTAATTAATTTATCACAAACCTTTATATTGCGCTCCCTCGATTCTGAAAATGTTCGCTCTTCCGCGATTTTGTCTTGATAAATATAGAACATTATCTTTTAAAACAACTATTGAAAAGACTTAGGTTTGACAATTCCTAAATTTAAAAAAATTTAAATTAAAAGACCAAAATTTGAATTAAAAATCCAAAATATAATTAAAAAGTTAAAAACTATTTTGGTTTTCTTTCTTCATTCCAATGACCAATTTATCAATAAAAAAGTTTAATGTTTTAAAATTAATGACATCCCAAGTTTAATAAAATAAAGGAGTGCTTGCAAAAATTTATAATTAGAGCCTAGAATTTGAAAACGGGGGAATAGAATTGGAAAATTGTGTATTGACCGAAATTTCGGTTTAAATCTCTGTACAAACAAAAATATTTGGAAAAACAAAATTAAAATAGAAAAAGTTCCTTCGCCCCTTCCAGGCTCTAATAATTATAAGTATAAAAAGATGCGATGATAATAGATTCAATTTCAAAAATTGGAAAGATAATTTTACTAACAAAATTTAAAAGCTTTAAATTTTGTATTACGAAAACAAAAAATTTTCTAACATTTTTGTCGGAATTTAAAAAATTTTAAACGTCTATTTTATAAATTCCAAATTCTTTTCCCATCGAAATACTTTAAAAAAAATTTTAAATAAATTTTCAGAATTGTTTAAAATTGTTCAAAGTATTTTCAGTACTTTTTTTCAAATTTTTAAAAATTAAAAAAATACACTTTTTTAAGGAATAAAATGATCATCACACTGACATAAGAATCATTTTCAAACACAGACACATCTTTCCCTTTTCTTTGGATTTTAATCTTCTTATTAAAGTCAATTTCCACCACTTCCACCACCACAGCAAGAACGTCGAGTTTGAGTTTGACCTTCTCCTTCGCCAATGTTTACACCTTCACGTCCTCGACCTGCCGGACCACCACCTCCAGAGCTCTCATTTTTAGGCAATCTATTGGCTGAAAATTGATAATTTTGATTTTCTGACTTAAAATTAAAAAAAACCTATAGCCAGGAATATTTCGTTAACATTCATTGAGGATTTTGCAGAAGTTTCTAAGAATAAAAGTCCATTATCTTCAGCATAAGCTTGCGCCTCTTCATATTCAACAACACGTTTTGCAGCCAAATCTGCTTTGTTGCCAGAAAGTGCAATTACAATATTGGGAGAAGCTTGCCGTTGAAGTTCTCTAACCCAATTTTTTGCCTTGGCGAAAGATTCCTAAAAAAATTTTGAAAAATTTGCACAAGTCTTCAAAAATTGACCCAAAAATTAAAAAATTGACCCAAAAAAATTATAAAAAAACCTGATTTGTAATATCATAAACAACAATCGCTGCTTGAGCTCCACGATAATACATTGGAGCCAAAGAATGATATCGCTCTTGCCCAGCAGTGTCCCAAATTTCAAATTTAACTGTTGCTTCATCCAAACAAATAGTTTGTGTTAAAAAAGCAGCACCAATTGTTGATTCTTGATATTCGTGAAATTGACCTTTGACAAAACGTAAAACGAGAGAGGATTTGCCTACAGCAGATTCACCAAGTAAAACCAACTATCGAAAAAAACTAGTTGATTTTTAAAAGAAAACGTCTAATTAACGGTTTATCAATTAAACTGTCACAGTGAAACCTAACATGAGTCACTACTAATCAAAAGACAAAAAACCTTAAATTGAAATGTTTTTGTAGGTCCACCACCAACATTATTGCCTGGACGAGGAGTGCCACCACCGCTACCACTACTTGCCCTATTTGCCATTTTTGTGTCAATTTAATTATTGGGCAAAGTATTCAAAAGTGTCGTAAAATAAAAAGAATAATAAAGATTTTTACAATTAAAAAAGCTGAAAAATAAAATTAATAAGTTAAAAAAAATTTTTTAAATAAAAAAAATTATATAATTATTTATAAATCAATCAAAAAAAACATTAGAAATTTATGCAAAGTATTTTTATGTTTATAAAATTGAGAAGAAAAAATTGATGAAAAAGAGCAACAAAAAGTAAGAGAAATTTTTTATGTAGTTAATAGTAAAAGAATGGGGGGAGATGAAGTTAGAGTAATTTTAAATGACACTAGTTGTTGAGAACAGGGTCAGTTTGGCGCAGAGTGAAAATAAAATGTTTCAGTTAAATTAAAACTTGCTTCAGATAAATTTAAACTTGCTTCAAAAAAGTAAACTTGCTTTAAAAAAATAAAACTTGTTTCAGTTAAAATTGAACTTGTTTTAAAAAAATAAAACTTGCTTCAGATAAAATTAAAACTTGCTTTAAAAAAATAAAACTTGCTTCACAATGCTTAAAACTTGCTTAAACAGGTTTTCTATCCTATTACCTTATTAATAACGCTTTTGCTAATAAATTAGCGCTTTCAATTATCGTGATAAATAAATCTGCAAAAAAAGCTTTAAAAATGCTACCCATTATGAGTCATCAGCTAATTTAAAACTTGCTTTCGATTAATTTAAAAATGCTTCAGATATTAAATTTGTTGTTAAATAAAATTACTAATAAATACCCCTGCAATATGTTTGCGCCAAACTGGAAAAATGTGACAAAAAAGAGTCAATAAATAAACATGTGAAATGGTTGTGCGCTAAGCGTTAAAAAAATATTTTTTGGTGCTTGTTTTTTAAAGTTAAAAATAAAAAAGGAAGCTTTCTATTAGCAAAGTTGAGAATTTTTTAATTAAAAAAATTTTATGTTTTGGCGTTAAAAAATTTATGAAGCACGTCCCAGAAATTGCTAAAAAGAGAGAATGAATTAGATTGCCTTATTTTAAATATATTATATAAATTCTACAAATATTGTAATATAAAATACAATGTTTGATCAGAAGAAAATTTATAATTTTAAACTTTGACCTTGTTTTAACTTTTTTAGCGTTAAAAATGTACAAAAAAGGAAAAATTATTTCTAAATAAGGAGATTCTAAAAAATTTCAAATTTATTGGATATTTTTGTTTGCATTAAAATATATAATGGAATATAATTAGAAGAAAAAAATTAAAATAAAAAAAAATTAATTTTTTTAAAGTCAGTTTCAGTGCAATTCTTGAGTGCCTGTAGGATCAGGTTGACTTTAACAAAATTTAACTTTATTAATTTAAAATTAATATTTATCAGCAAATTAAAAATATACTTGATTATTTTCGTTCCATTTTAAGAGCTTCGCAAAAATCGTTGAAAAGCGTTATAGCCTGCTTCAAGTTCAAAAATCATTTGTCGAGCTGTTTCATCAGAAAGTTCCTCGTGCGCAGCCATTCCGTGCAATTTATCATACCTATAATTGTTTCAAATTTGTTAAAGCAAGTTTCAAATTTCTGAAGCAATGTTTCAGAATTTTGAAGCAATGCTTCAATTTTTTATTTACCAAGATTTCACTTTAATTTTTGCATCAAAATCGTCAGGTAAAGCACTCATTGCATTTATTGAAGCATACAATTCGTTTAAATTCGGAAAGAGTTCATCAACTGCGCGAATATTTAATTTAAGTTGGTCAAGCGAAGTAATGAATAATTCAACAATGTCAGCAATACATTTGAGTTGATTTCCCTATAAATTTGTAAAATAATTTAAAGAATGTTTAATTTCTAGAAAATAAATTTTGTTTCAAGTTTTAATTTTTCTGAACAAGTTTTAATTTTTTGAAGCAAACTTTAATTTTTTGAAGCAAGTTTTAGTTTTTATCTGAAGCAAGTTTTAATTTTTTGAAGCAAATTTTAATTTTACTGAAACAAGTTTTAATTTTTTTCTGAAGCATGTTTTAATTTTGTTTTGAAGCAAGTTTTATTTTCTAAAAAATGCAAAAGCAGAAACCTTATCATCTCTAACAGTAATTGGTCTATCCTCACGAATACGTTCCAACGCAGCGGGGCATTGAATTCTATATTGACGTACAAATTCATCAATGCTCATACCCGAAACAAGACGAAGCGCAACTTTAATTTGCACTAGCAATTTTGAACATTCAGCTGTGTATTCTTTAGAGGGGACATAATCCCTTGAATAAACCTTTTCTAAACATTCCAAAGCATTAATCATTGCATATAATTCTGACATATTGTCTATACGATCACGCTCAGAATTATTATCAAATAGACGAACCTATTTAATTAAAATTTTATTAATTTATTAAAAATGAAAAAATAAACCTCTTGATCAAGATCAATAGAAGACATAATTAATTAATTAAAATTATAGCTAAAGTTTGTATTATTTAAAAATGAAAAAATAAATTAAAAATATTTAATGACAATAAAAATGACCATTGAATTAAAAAAAAAAAATAATTTTATTTAAATAAAAAATTTATATTCTTCATTTAATTTGTACAACAAATTAAGTACACATATTTTTAAATTAGAATAAAGAGATGCACCTTTTCTTTCTTGACTGAATTTTAAAAAATAAGACAAAAATATTATTTAAATAATTTTTAATATTTTTTTTTAATTTTTAAAATAAAATTAATTACTAAAATTATTCAAAAAATTTCTAAAAATAATTAATTCAGTCAAAAAAAAAAAATTAGCACAAAATTAATTTTAAAAAATACTATAAAATTAATTCCAAATCCTCCATAATTTTATTTTTAGGCAATTGTGCTATCATTATTGGTAAATTTTGCCATTTACGCCTTTTTTCTTCTTTTTTATTATTTTCATTGTTTTTAGTAATGTAACGGCCAATGCCCCATTTTAACCTTCCTAGATATTTTCTTGAACTTTTACTTTTTAATTGATAATTTTTATTAGTGGGAGAGGTAATTCCTTCCGAGTAGAAATCATCTTAAAAGAAAAAATTAAAAAAAATTAAATTTTATTTTCACCAAAAAATCAAAATTTAGATTTAAAAAATTAAAACCTTCAATTTGTCTCATTTCATTATTAACTTGATCCAATTTTTCATCTATTCTTTGACAAATTTGCTGCTTGGTAAATTCCTTATCCTGTTCAAAATCGTTCAAAGCAAAGTCACGCTGGGCACTTAATTTCCTTGAAAGGGAATCGAGACGAAGAGTTTTAGTTATTTGAAGATTCTAAAATTAATTTTTAAATTTTAACGAATTTAAAAAATAAATTTAAAGAAAAAACCTTCCTCCTTGTATCAAACTCAGAATCAAGTTGAATTTTGCGCCGTTTAAAAACACTACAACGCCTATTCAAAATATCGTCTTGAAGTTTTTCTAACTAAGAGAAAAATAAGTTAAAAAAATTTAAATTCAAAAAAAACCTGCGCCATTTTTGCTTTATGCAAGCGTGACCTCAAATCATTAAAGCGCCTTTCAGAGTGAAGAATTTTGGAAAGATATTCCTCTCGTCTAGATTCATTTGGTGGTAGAGGTAGCTCAGCTAAAGAAGAAGATTAAAAGTAGATATCATTTATAATTATAATAAAAAATAAAAAAATTTACAACTGGTTGAAGTGCCAGAAACTGAAGAAAAATTATTCATATTATTCCAAAAATAAATGTAGCAAATTATAAATATTTAGAAAATTTATTTTTATCTAAAAACAATAAAAAAATTAAAAGGAAAGAAACTGGTTTAAAGCTTAATTTTACAAAAAATTATTCCTTCATAAATAATTTTGCAGAGAAAAAATAGTGTGTAGAGATGAGAGTAGGAAAATGAAACAGAAAAAAGTACAAAACGTCTAAATTACATTTTGCCAAAATTAATAAAAAAATTCGCATCTAATCGTTAGATTTTTTAAAAATTTTTTTAATTTAAAAATATTAGGGTATCTTTCATTATTTTTTTTTAATTCGTAAACTGAAAAAATGGCAAATAGCACAAATATTTCAATGGATTTGGAGAAGAATAAAGTTCGCAATCAATTAATGCAAAATTCGCTTATCAGTAAGGCTAGAAAAAGACGAGCCATTAAAGAAGCTGAAACAAATGGACAGGTTTTATTTTTTAATTTTAAAGGCTTAGAATATTCCTACCAAAATTTTGTTATTTGAGTATCTGGTGTAATGGATTAATTTTAAATTCACTATAAAAAAGGGTCTAGGTTCGAACCCGTCGGCGGATAATCATTTTTATTTTTGTCAAAACACACAAATTAATTAAAATTTAATTTTTAAATAACATTTTAACCAATCTTACTAAACATTCTTTAAGCAATCCACTTCAAATTCTCCAAAAAATGACCAAACAAATTCAAAAGATGATGAAGTTTATGTTATTTATCACAAAAAAGAGAATGTTAAAAAGGATGATGATATTGTATTTATTGGAGAAAATAAAATTGACAAAAATGATAAAGATGAGGTTCTGCGCGAAATGGCAAAACAGTCATTGATAAGAGAGGCAAATCGTTCGGCACAGCGGGCACAAGCCTATGGACCGCAAGGATGGTATAATTTTATTTAAAAAAATTTCCAATTATTCCACGATTTTAAGGCTAAAGCCACGCGTATTAACAACAAATAAGCGTTTTCTTGCCAGAACATTACAATCCGTTAAACTGGACCATAAAGAGCATGAGCAGAGGAGGAAAGTAATTAAGGAAAAATGGAGAAGGTCTAAAGAGTAATTGACTTTTTAATTAAAATTAAAGTTTGTGTATATCTTTAATGATCTTAATTTAAATTTTTTATAAAATACTGGTAAATAAATTAAGAATTTTTTAAATTTTCTTGAAAATATCTAATTTTTAGAATTTATCAAATATTAAAAACAAATACAAAATTGTCAATATATTTTAAAACATGTCTGATTAAAATGTTTAAAATAAAATCATAAAAGACGTTTATGGAGATGATGAACTCTTCCCTTTCATATATAGGAGAAACCTGAAAAAATATAAATTTATTTAAGAGAGGGTAAAGGAAAATTATGGAATGAGAGGAGAAGCTTTTTGTAATGTATAAGGAGATTTAAAAAAATTATTTTGGAATAAATAAGGGTCAAAAAATTAAAAAAAAATTTTTTAAAGATTTAAATTTTTTTAAAAACCCCTTGAAAGACTTCCAGCGCTTGAAGATCTAAAAACACTATTAAATTCCAAAAACTTTTTTTTTGGTTTTTATAATTCAAACCTTGATATGATATCTTTTTCCCATTTTTAATATATCCAGTTTCTCTCATTTACTTAAATAAATTTAAATGTTAAAAAAATATTTTTGGAAAAAAATTTTTCAACTATTTTCGCCAACCTTTGTTGCGAGAGAGACACAATTGATAAACGAATGGAACAGACAGAAACTTTTTTTAAAGTGTCACCTTTATCTTCTCCAAATTTTTTTGAGGAGAAGAGACTGGGGTCACAAATATTTTTAATTTTTGTTTCGAGAAACTTACAAAAAAAAGATGTCTCAATTCATTTAAATGTGAATCGCCGATGTTTATGGACGAAAATGAGCAGCTAAACTGCGGGCAAATTGTGGAACGATACGTATCGCCATTAGTTCCTCCTTAAAAAAAATTGAGTTTAAAAATGATAAAATTTGTTTAAAAAAGAATACCAATGATTCATACTCGTCAGGGCAAATAATCCTTGTTTTGGCTCCAATAAACACTCCTCCCTCAGGTTTTTTGGAAGATGAAGGTTCTCCACTATCATTTTTTGATTCAAACCTTGTATCTTTTGACTCTCCTCAAATTTTATTTAATTAAAAAAAATTTAATTTTTTAAATTATAAACCTTGATAAGCAGCAAATGCAGCAGCCGGTGTTGGAGGCAATGGTGGTGTATCATCCATATGTAAGAAATTTGGAGCTGAGCTTGTAGGAATCATATTTGACATTATTTGTGCTGGCATTCCATGAATAGGTGGACGCATCATTGGAAAAGAACCATTATGTCCTGGAATTTATTTTATATAAATTTAAATTTTTGTTTTAAAATTGTATTTAAGAAACTAACCAAATGCAAGATTTGGATGCATAAATGGCCTCATCCCCATTGAAGGCATACGTAAACCTCCAGGTTGGAATTGCTGCATTTGAGGCATTCCGGGCATTAACATTGGAGGTGCGCTAGCTGGTAAAGGGGGTGGCATTGCGGGGCGGGGAATTTTGGAAGGTGGTGGAGCTAATGCGGAGTCATGTGGAGATCTAAATTAATTAAAATTTGAGAAAAATAAAATAAGAAAAATCAATAACCAAAAAAATCAAAAATAAAATCAACTAACGCATCAGGCGGAATCCCCTCCATTCCATAAACTTCAACATTAACATTGTCTCGGCCTGGCACTGCCCCAGGAATCTTATCAATCGTTTCTTTGTGTACTTGCATACAATGAATGGCTAAACCTGGACCTGTGAAGAGTTTTTTGTTGCATATGTGACATTTGAAGTGTTTAGCTTTTTGATGCTGAATGAGTATTTTTTCGTCTTCAAACTCTCGATTGCAGTACCTTAATTTAAAAAAAAATAACATTTAAAAATATTATAATTTAAAAAATCATACCAACACCATGGCTTCTGTGGCTTCTTTTTTTTCCTTCCCATTTTTTGATTTAAATAAAATTAAAAAACACACACAGCTAAGATAGTTATATGAAAAAATAAAATTAAAAAACTTTTTGTTAGACCAACAAAAAACCTAAAAAATTAAGAACATCAAGAAAAAGATTTTGTTTTTTAATTGACGCAATTATCGATTTTTGGCGTTTTGTTTAACTACTGTAAATAAAGAGAAAAAAGTGGGAGCGAGTCATTTCACCGACGCCGTTTCCGCGATAGGATTTGACCGACAGATTTTGACCGACAGCCGTTTTACCGATGCCGTTTGACCGACGGCCGTCTTACCGACGCCATTTGACCGACCGTTGAAAAGGTTCCATTTTACCGACAGAATTTTAAATTTATTTTTTGTTCTCAAGGAATAAAATAAAGAACTTGAACGGATATCAAAAATTTGTATTTTAAAACTTTTTCCCTTATAAACAAATTTAATCATTAAATAAATTTATTAAATAAATTCTTTTAAAAATTTTAACAAAATAAATAAAATTCCATTGACAAGGGATTAACCCTACTTTCACTGGAAAAGTAACCGGAAAGAGAAAGCTCAAATGATACCCACCGTGAAATATATTAAAATAGTTCACATTTTTGATTAATTTTTATTTAACAATTTTTTTAGTAAAAATAAAAATGAGCAAAAATCCTACACGTCCAGTCCATGGTAGCCTGGAAATCACTTTTGGAAGCTCACAAACTTCCAAAACAATATATTGGAGAGGATCAATATGGAAATAAATATTATGAATAGCCCAAGCCGAGAAGTACAGGAAATGTTTCTAGGTTTATTTTTATTTTTTTTAAGAATTTGTCTGAAGCAAAAAAGGGCGGAAAATTGACATTTTGTCTAAAAATTAGAGTAATTTACAAATTATTTTAGAGGTTATGATCCAGCTCCAGGTGCTCCATATCCTCCAGTTGAATGGCTTTCTTGGACAAAGATGACACGACGATTTCCACCTAAAGCTTAACAGAGCGAGGCAACAGGTTTTTTTAATTTTTTGGATTTTTTGGGGGGAATTTTTTTTTTGATTAGAAAGAATGCTTTATTTTTTAGCAACAATTAGCTTCTGATGCAGAAACTGAAAAAAGAGCACCTCAACTAGATTCTTCTGTTGGAGGAACTGATCGAAGAGATAAAGAAAAATTTCCCGAATATAAAGAAGATTTTGAGAATATTCCTGGTTCCAAAAAGAATGAAGAGCTTAGCGATAAAATAAAGTTTCTTCAGCACACGGTGCTCCATATCCTGATTAATTAAATGAATTTTTGCTATTTGATTATGTCGATTAATTTTTTGTTTTGTTCAGGTTGGCCGCGGGTTCGAACTCGCTTGTTGGAAAATAATTTTAATAAAATGTTAAGCTTTTTTATCCATTTTTATTAAATATTTAGTATAAAGATCAGCGAAAAGATTAAAGAATGAAAAAATTGAAAACAATTTTTTATATCTCGAAGATGATAAAATTTTGAATAAATTTAAAATTCTGTCGGTAAAATGGAACCTTTTCAACGGTCGGTCAAATGGCGTCGGTAAGACGGCCGTCGGTCAAACGGCATCGGTAAAACGGCTGTCGGTCAAAATCTGTCGGTCAAATCCTATCGCGGAAACGGCGTCGGTGAAATGACACCCCCCCAAAAAAGTAAATGGCACATCCAGACTAGGCGCGGAATAGTATGCTAAATAAAGATAATTAGAGATAAAGAGGAAAAAAGAGTATACTTGCGCCTAGTTGGCCGGCGCGCGTGTCCGATTGTAAAGTTTTATTTTCTCTTTTTTTCTAGAATTTTTCTCTTGTGTTCTATATTGTTATCTTTCTCTAGTATAAGTAAGTTAGAGTGTGTTATCGTCAGTTAGTTATTGTCATTTGATTATTGACGTTTAATTTTGCTTGTTTAAGAGCTTTTTTGATCTGTTGCTCTTATTATTATTTTTTAAATGTTTAATTTTAGAAACCCTTTTTGTGATCATTTTAAGTTCAATTTAGTTAATTAATTAAATAATATCAAATAGGACTTGTATTTTCCTGTAATATTTTGTGTGCTTTTTATATTTTATTTTAAGTCATAAACGTTTTCTTCTTCAATACTTTTAAATTATTACTATGGGTCGTCGTCGTAGTGCTTCTCCTCGTGCTAGTGGACCTGTTCGTGCTCCAATGCGTGCTCCAACCCGCACCACAACTACTCCGGCAACTGTTCCTAAACAAGCACCTGCGGCCGCTCAACAGCGTCAACCTGGTCTTTTCGGGCAAATGGCCGCGACTGCTGGTGGTGTTGCTATTGGATCGGCTTTGGTATTATATTTATGAAATTTTGGGATGGGTGGAACCTTGAATTTGAACTATTTTTCATTTTTAGGGACATGCGGTTGGTAATATGTTCTCTGGTGGATCTGCTGAACAGCAGCAACAACCTCAGGTTCAAGAGGATCAACCAAAGCAATACTCTAATAATTGTGATGTCGAATTTCGTCAATTCTTGGATTGGTATTTTTGATTATTTTTCCTTTTAAAATCAAATTTTTTCATAAATTTAAGTACCGAACGTACTTCTGACCTCGGCTTCTGTCAAAGCTTCAACGATTTGCTCAAGGAGTGCAAGACTCGCAATGGACTTTAGATGAAAACATGACGAAAAAAATTGGCAAATGATTAAAAAAAATTTCTGTTAAATTTAGGACGATTAAAACAATTTTGTGGCAAATTTTTTTGAAAAATATTTAAAAAATTGTAACCTTTGCCTGTCAATTAAAATTATATGAAATAAAGTTAATTTGTAGTGTTGATGTGTTACTATTTAATTTGTCGAAAATTAGAAATTTCAAAAATTACAATATTTTTATAATTAATTTGTTGGTTTTTTTAAGTTTTTTGATTTTTAAGTTTCTTTTGTCAATCACAGATCAGTTATTAAATGACACATACAATTTTGTTGATTCAGTCAAGTGCGAAAGTTGATTCGAGGACATGGTTAAATTTTTTTGTCTTATTATAAATTTAATAAGATTTTTTTTTTGAACTTATTGATTTTTAAAAATTATTTTTAGGAGTGATTACGAGACTTCAACAGACTGCATGGAAGCAGTTTGCAAAATTTATGAGGAACACCTTAAAAAATTGAATCCAGATTTGCCATGCATTCAGTTAATTTTAAATTTATTTAAATTTAATTATATTAAAATATTCAGATATGACATTTCTGATCTTTTCAAATTTATTGATCGATTGGCCGATTTGTGCTGTCTTGTTCTGGATAAAAATGTTTATGTACCAAAGGTTTATTTTACTTAATTTTATTTTTGTCGAATTTTTTTGTCGGGTTTTATTTTAATTTTTTGATGTTTTGAGCTCGTTGAGTTGCATATTTTTCTAAAAAATTTAATAATATTTTTTAATCTATGTTGATGAGATAAATTATATATTTTTTTTTAATTTTAAGGGCAAGGACTACATCAAAGAACAAATATTCATTTTACTTCGCGGCCAGGCTTCTGCTAAACCAAAATAAGAAGATGCAAAGTTAGCAATGTATAATAATTCGTTTTGGGTCACTCATTCCCATTTTTTTACCAAAATTTAACTTTCGTTTGATTTCTTCAGGTTTAATATTATTTTAATAAAAATTTGGTTTGTTTTGATATTTACAAAATAAAGAAAAGCAACCCCCTTCTAAATTTTACTCAAACAACAAAAATCCACGAAAAATTGAACAGAATATATTAAAAAAAAATCATGAGTAAAAAAATAATTTTGAAATATGAAAAACGAAAAAATGAGTAAATGGCATATAATAGTAAATGTTTAACAAATAAAAAGGCGAAAAATTACAGATAAAATAACAGATTTTTTGTCATTAAAAATAGAACAAACCGTATAAATAAATACTAGCTGATATATAAAGTAAAAATTTAAATCACAAATTTTAATAAAAACAACAAAAAAAGCTTTTTGTTTTTTAACACCTCGTTGTTGCAAGCAAATCTCTTCTCACTTTACATTTCATCCAGAAATGATATTGTATTTCTATAAATAATATATAAATTATTAATACATAAAATTCTGATTTTTATATTCGAAAAATTCTGATTTTTATAAAAAATTATTCTGATTAAAAAATTCTGATTTTTATAAAAATTATTCTGATTAAAAAATTCTGATTTTTATAAAAATTATTCTATTTTTTTACTCACCCAGCCTGTTTTCGCTGAAACCGTTGATATTGTTTATAACGACCAGATTTTGCCAATTTTTCTTTTTCTTCCAAATCCTTTTCTATTTTCCATTGATCAAATGTGGGTTTTTTCCATAGCTCTTTGATTAAATATTCATCAATAAGTTTTTGGTCAGTTGACTAAAAAAGGGCAAAAATTGAATTGAAATTTAAAAAAATAAATAAAATAAACATGAAATTGATCTTCAGACAGCTTTAAATTCCTTCTAATTAAATACAATTTTGCCTCGTCATCATAATCGCGTTTACAAATCCAAAAGTTGAATACCCACAAAGCTCCCCAACGGATTTGTCCTAGTAAAGTTACTGGCAAAATAATCTAAATATATTTTTTTAATTAATTTTTAAAAAATTATTAAATAACCAATTGCCAAGCCAAGGTTTGATAGACTGAAGGAGGCCTGTACCCACCACTAATATTTATGTTTTCTTCAATAATTGAACTGAAAATTAATTTAAAAAATTTTTTATTAATAAAAAAAACCTGATAACAGTCTCTGGGTCAACTCCATTCTTCTGCTTCTTTTTCACTTTACCCGTAAGTTTATCGAAATCTAAAGCTCCTCTTTCTCTTGCAATTTCAATAGCCATACTACGAAATTTCACTTGTTCTTTAGCGTATTTTAGTGCTTCTCTGTATTTCTGATGAGCGCTAAGGTACTGAAAAAAAGAAAAATCAGAATCATAAAAATACAATTCTGATTATTGTATTTTTAAAATCAGAATTATTTTTATAAAATACAAAAATCAGAATATGTTTTTCTCTTAATAGAATCAGAATTTTTATTCTGTTGGAAAAATAAATTCTGATTTTAGTATTTTTATTAAATTCTGATTTTTGTATTTTTATTAAATTCTGATTTTTGTATTTAAAAAATAACCTGAATTGTTGATACTAACAAAATAGCCACAACAATAACAATTCTAACATCAACCCTTGGAGCAGTTCGCAATCGATAATATTGATAATACTAAAAATAAAATAAATCAATTTAAAAATTAATTTTAAATCTAAAATACATTGTAATAACGCTCCTCGGGATGATCCAAATAATAATCATAATATTCACGTGTTTCATCATCTTTTAGAGTTTCATAAGCTGTGGCAACTAGTCTAAACTGTTCTTCTGCATCTTCTCGGTTCTGAATAAGTTTTAATAAAAAAATTAGACAAATATTTTGATCTTCTAATTTTGGAAAATTTTATTTAGTAAAATAAACCTCTAGTTTAGAACGGTCTGGGTGATATTGACGTGCCAATCTTCTATAAATTCTCGGTAAATCAGTTTTGTTAAAATCATCACGTAAAATTTCGAGAACTTAAGAATTTATTAAATAAAAAATTTAAAAATTAATTTAAGAAAACCATCATAACAAGTGACAGTTCCACAATAAAGTCCAGGAGCTAATCCAACAGAATAAACCTGTATTGGCAACAAAGCTAAAACAAGTGCAAAAAATTGAGAAGTAAATGAAGACATTTTAAGAAATCAAAAGTTCAGAAAATTTAATTTAATTAGAAGAATTTGATTTTCTTGTCATCTAAATAAAATTTAAGAAAAATAAATATATAAAAAATTGTCTTTAACGACGTTGAAGTTTAAGGGTCAAATCCTATTTATAAAAAAATTAATTAGACGCTCAACCGGCTCTTTTAGGGTAGGCACTTAACTAGCGGCACTTAACCGACCAAACCCTATATTATAAATAGAAGATAGAAATTAGAGAACGCAGACAAATAAAGAAATCTAAAGACTGCTGCATTATATATATATTTTGTTTATAAGAAAATGTTGACAGCACAACAGGGATTTAAAATTGTGAGTGTTTTCTTATTGTTAGATTTTATTCTTATTTTTAGGAGGAAATTTATCGTGGAGTAATTATTGATGTTGTTAGTCAAGTCAGAGAAGCTTTTTTGGATGAAGGTGTTGATATTGAAGTTTTGCAGCAGTTAAAAAAGGTTGTTATATTGTGGTTTAATTTTAATATAAAAATTAGTCTTGGGAGAATAAAATACAGTCGAGTGGAGCTGTTGATTTGGAAGCTCGTCTACCGCCACCTTCGGTACAGCCGCCTTCAACTAAACAATACAGACAGCATGCCACGCTAAATGTTTCATCAATTTTGATATTTTAATATTCTGATTTTAGACTTATACACAACTTCCATTCTTATCTGAACAAGCACCAGGGACATCACAACGCCTGTCAGATCAAGTATCTGGAAAATTAACAGTTGCTCAACAACAAAAAACCACTATAGTTTGGATGAAACGGATACCGCAATTAGATGGTGGAGGCCCAGGAATGACTGACAGGTTATTTTCGTACTTTACAAACTAACAATAAGTGCATTATTTATCAGCTCGTCTGAAGAAGAACACGAAGATGATCCATTGAAAAGGTATGCTGGTTTGGAAGATAAAACAGCACAACGGGAAAGTCAAGCTGAAGAAGAGCCTTTAAATTCGGACGATGACCAAAGCGACGATGAAGATCTGGATACACTTTTCGATGCTGACAACGTTAATTATTATTCTTTTTTTTTAACTTTTTTTTGACGTTTAGGTCGTCGTTTGTCAATTTGAAAAGGTTGAACGATTAAAGATGAGAGCTATAAAATTAATATTAAGGTTCATCGGACGAGAAATAAATGGAAATTCATTCTTAAAGATGGAGTAAGTATAAAAATATTTTATAAAAATTCTAACAACTTTAGGTTATGCAAATAAAAGGAAAGGACTATTGTTTTCATAAAAGTAATGGCGAAGCAGAGTGGTGACGAAATTTATTACAAACATTGATATTTTCACATATATTTATTTTTTACAGGTTTAGATTCATATTAAAGATTTTCTAATTGAAATAAATTAAAATTTGTGTATTTTTATGTTCTTACATTAGAGAAATGTTGAGAAATAACTTAAAAATAGGAGTGTCGAAATTTCGATTTTTAAAAAATGGAAAAAAATTTTTAATTTTCTAAGTTTTGCAAATAAATTTTGATTTCTGGCAAAACGTTTGAGTATGTGTAAAGTGTGGAAAGAGAAAAAATAAAGTGACCTGACATTTCGTCGAACAAAATTGTACGACATTTCGCCTCTACGCAAAAAAAACTACATTTCGTTTACCCGAGCCCACGATTTTTTGCCTTTGGGACGAAATGTCGTGCAATTTATGTCGACGAAATGTCTGGACATGAAAATAAAAGATTGAGAAATAATTGAAGAAATTTTTAAGGAAACAAAAATTTCAGAAAAATTAATTTAATTAGAAGAATTTGGTTTTTTGTCATCTAAATATAATTAAAGAAAAATGGCTTTTAATGGTAGTGAAGTTTAAGGGTTAAATCCTATTAAAAATGAAAAATTTTGAAAAATATTTAAAAGATTTGATTTTCAGCGTTAAAACGGATGAATGAAATTGGTAGCCCAGTAAGTCGTTTAGACGCCAATGAAGTATAAATTGACCATTTTTTGACATTTTTCTCATTTTTAATATTTTTTGTTTCTTATAAATATTTTTAAAAATATAAAAATAAAACAATTTAACTTATAACTAAATCAATACAAACATTAATTTACATATACACTTATAATTAAAATAAATAAACGATTTTAAAACCAATATTAAATTAAAAAAAAAATTATAACAAACGTCAATGATCTACATAATATTAATTATAATTAAAATAAATATGTAAAAGATTTTTACAATCAATATAAACATTTCTATGCTTAATTAAAATAAATAAAAGAATTTTTCATTAATACATATAAACATCAATGTAACATTAATAATATATTTATGGTATGAACATTGTATAAAATTAAAATAAATAATGATTACAAAAATACAAACGTCAATGAGTTAATGTATAAAATTAAAATAATTATTACAACAATATGAATCCAATGATTAATTGAAATAATAAAAGTCTGCCACCAACATTTTTTAAATAGACATGTCTATTTAAATACTAGACTGCGCGTGTAATTCTTTAAAGGACAGGACAATGCTTTCTAACTTGATTTATTTTTTTAAACTATTCTAACAATACTTGATATTAAAAAATAAATCCGATATTAAAAGAAATAAATTCACGCGGACAATATTAAAAGAAATAAATTCACGCGAGACTTGATATTAAAAAATAATTTTTTAAATGGATTTTTTCAACTTTTTTTAAAGGCAAGTGTCTTTCGCAATATACAAATATGGCCGAATGAATTGGCTATCGATTTTTATGGATTTATTGAAAGATTTTTTTTACATATATGTTGGATTTAATTGATGTAAAGGGTAAGATGTATAACCCAATTTATCAACATTTACAAAATCAAAAAACGAAATTTATAGTTTAATTTTTTAATAAAATTCACAGCCTGTAGATCGAATACCAAGTTATTTTTTAAATAAAATTTAAATAATAATTAATTTTTAAAATTATCAACGTAGTTAAATCTATTATTTTTTTTATTCTATTAATTATAATTTTTGGATTGATTATGCAAATAAATATTATTTCAATGTCCCCAATAAATGAAAAAATTGTTTACCTTATTTAAAAAATTGTTAATTATAATAAAATAATTTTAATAAACTAATAAGTGCTTTGTCATTTATGTATTTTAATTTTAAAAAGCTCTATATATATTTATTATTAAATTGCTTTTGTTGATAACATTTTTTAATTTTTCTTCAGGAATATTTTATTAAATTGTTACTTGATACTTTAATGTTTTCTAAAATAAAAATGCATATGTACTACATTGAAAAGCCATTATTCAAAAATAATTAATATTAATGACAAACCAGTTTAATTAAATTAATAATTAATTACTAAAAAATTATTTCTTTTAAATTTCTAAATTTTATTTAAAAATTTCTAATTTAAAATGAATTAAATCGTTTAATATATTTTTTTAAAATTATTTTCGTATTAATTAATATTGGATAATTTGTTAAAAGTTGAAGGATAATAATTATTATTTATTTTATAATAATAATATTTTTATATACGTTATTTCTCAAACTAGTAAATTAATTAACCATCAAATTAACAACAAATTTATTGTTTTCTATAATTTACCATAATTTTCTAAAAAACATTAAATCAAAATTAAATTTAAAAAAAATTAAAAGAAAATAAAAAATTTTTATATAAAATATTTTTTTTAAATGCCGGAAAGATAGAAATGCGTGGGATTTTCTTAAAAAAAATTTTTAATTGCCGGAAAGAAAGGGTAAAATAAGGGAGGGCGTAAATTTTTAAAATAAAAAACGGAAAAATTGACTCAATTTAAAGTGCATATATTGCTATACATAAACAGTTTGATTTTTTAAAATTTTACATTCAAAAAATTAATTAAAAAATTTAAAATATGAATTCTTCAACTAAATTATTGTTTTTATTTTTATTTGTTTTGTTCATAAATAAAATTGATTCTAATGATCCTGAATTTTATGAGGCAACTCAAAAGATGCTAAAGAAATATAGTTTAACACCATATAGAACATATAACTTATATTATCACGACTATAATTTTTTAAAGAATAAAGAGATCAGTCAAACTCTAAACACAGTAAATTAATACGTTTTATTTTATATATTTTTAAATTTTATCTACAATCGTATGTGTATATCGTAATTAATTTTACAAAGGTTCTAATGTTTAGGATCTAATTTAAAAATATTATACGAAATCTAAAAAAGTAGAATCTATAATATTTTTTTAGATATAACGATTTTCTCCCCAAGAAAATTAATTTAAATTTTTTTTTTTAATTTTCAGCTTAGTAAGTCACTAATTGGCAGAGCACGTTCTAATCTTATTAAAATTGGAATTGAACTTCCTAATAATAACCAACCTTCTTTTCTGATTAATTTACTTTATAATTATAAACTATATTGTAACTCCGAACTTGTACGAATTAATAATGAAATATTTGAAAATATGGCGGTATTTATTATTATTATTATACATAGTGTCTTAATTTTGTTTTTAAATGGAGTGCATTATACTAACTCATTTAAATATTTATCAACTTTAAAAACCGCCAGAATCGTCACCCAATCTTTGAATTATAAGAAAAATATTTTAATGTTTATAAATAATATTACTAAAAAATTAGACATTAAAAAAAGGCCCAGATTCTTAAAAATTTTCAGTCGATTTGTATAATTAAGGGCAATGAATATGCAGTGATGGGAAAGTTCCAAAATTTCCACTGGAACCGGTTTCAGTTCCGGAACTGCTTTTTGAATTTTTGCAGTTCCAGTTCCAGAACCGGTTTTTTAATTTTTGCAGTTCCAGTTCCGGTTCCGGAACTGCATTTTTACTTTTCATAGTTCCAGTTCCCGAACTATTCGGAACTATTGTGGGGTGAGGAACCGGTTCCGGAACCCGTTCCAGTTCCAAAAATTTGGTAGTTCCACAGTTGCAGTTCCAAAGGAGTTCCAAAATTTGGCAGTTCCACAGTTCCAGTTCCAAACCGGTTCCAGAATTTGGCAGTTCCACAGTTGCAGTTCCAAACCGGTTCCAGAAATCAACCATTTCCGCAGTTCCAGTTCCGGAACTGGAACTTTCCCATCACTGTGAATATGTATCTTTTTATTCTAACTTTTTAATAATTAGTATAGAATATATTTTAATAAATTTCTCAAACTTTCAGAAAGAGACTCGCATCACAGCCTTAAAAAGCTTAAATATATTTCGCATACAATTTGATGAACAAAAGGATGAGACTAGTTGTTCAATCTGTTCCGAACACTTGAATGACGGAAATACAATTATTAAACTTAATTGTACTCATTACTTTCATGAAAATTGTTTAAAAAAATGGATTGTAACGAATGAAGAAACCTTGGAGTTAAATCATTTCCGTTGTCCTATTTGTCGAAGCTTGATTTTTAATAACGTGTAGTAAAAGGCATTAACTAATATATTTATGCTAGGTGTTTTGAAAAACAAATTTATTAAAAAATTTACAACCTTAGCTCCAATTAATTTATGAAAATGCCTTAAACTATTTATGAAAAATTTTATGATTTTAAAAATGCAGAATAATTGAATTTTATAAATTCATTTTTTATTTAAAACTTTCAAAAACTGTTAACATTCCTTCTTATTATATTTTTATTATCTTTTTATTCTTTATATATTTTTTTAAATTGATTTATATTAAATTCTTTCTAGAATCGATTTTCTAATATTTTATTTATTTAAAGAATTCTATTTTAATTTTGATAAAACTTATTATTAATTAAAATTTTAAACAAGGGTGTCTCAACAATTCAAAATACTTTAAATAATTAAACAAATTTATTAAAAATAAATATATAAGAATATTAATAAATTTTTAATATATTAATTTTAACAAATTAATTTTATAAAGGAGAATAATTGAGAGAATTGAAAATTCATTGAAAATAAAATCAATTTATTTTATTATTTAAATAAAATTAAAAAAATGCTTGTTTAAAAATTTTGGAATTAAATTCCGATTTTTTTTTACTTAACTTTGAAAATTAATTTAAAAAAAAATTATATTTATCTAAATAAAAATAAATTAAATAATAAAAATATAAAAAATAAATAATAATTTTAAAAATATAAATTAAAAATTTAAAAGTTATATACATATTAATAATTAAATGCTTGGTTTAATTACCAGGTTTATTATTAATAATGTCAGCAAATTAATAAAAAAAATTTTTATTAAAAAAATTTTTTTTATTAATTTCAATACTAAAAATAATTAAAAAATTTAATTAAAGAAATATCAAGCACTGTCTTAATCAAAATATTTTAATAAAAATATTTTAAAAATTTGAATTAAGAGTGGCCTAGTTAAAAAATAATTTTTTAAATATAATTAAAAAAATTTTTTTTAAATTTAATAATAAATTATATAAATTTTTAATCTGATAAATTAATTAAATACCAAATTACCCTAAACTCTACACATATTTTGGATTTAAAATTAAATTAAAATTATAATTAAAAAGTTTCTTCATTTATAAAAAATATTCAATTGCGATGAAGAAAAATATTTAATTTTAATTAAATATAATTTTATATATTTTTATTTTAATTTTTAAATAAATTTTAATTTTTTAAATAAAATATATTTTTTATTTAAAATTATTTTTATTAATTAATAATTATTATTTAAATTTAAAGTTTGTTTAAAAAAAAATATTTTTAATTTAGTTTAAAATAATAATTTTATTTAAATAAATATAAATTAATAAAGTTAAAATTGTTAAATATAAATTAATTAATTTGTGAAGGTTTGAAATTATTAAAACAAGTAATTGTTGAAATAGAAATCCGGAACTTTAACTTCAGAGTAAAGTGCAACATATCACAAATATATTTCAACGAATATTTGATAGCTATTAAAAAATTTGAAATTTTAAAAGACTAAAAATAAATTTAAAAATAGTTATTTATTTTATTATAGTAAATTAAATTTATTAAATTAAAATACAAATAAAATTATTTTTCATTCAAATGTCTTAACTACCTTTATATTATTAAATTTTACAAGATGATTATTTCCAATAATAAATTGTTAAAATCTATTGTTAATACCGAAAAATAAGAACATTAATAAAAAATTTCTATTATAATAAACATTTTTATTATTTGCGGATTTTTGCCCAAAATGAGGATTTTTTCCGATGAATTTGCGGATTTTTCATTTTTTCATCTGACAGCTCTGTATTAATAGCATGATTTAAATTTATTAAATAATAATAATTAAATAAAATAAATAAATAAATTTATATTAAATTTAAAAAATAGAAAGAGTGAATAAAAACTATTATAAAAAATAAATTAATTTAATTAAAATTAATCTTCATTTTAATTTTAATTTTTAATTAAATAATGTTTATTAAATAATAAATAATAATAAAAAAATAATTTAAATTGTTTTACTTTTAAAATTAAAATAAATAAATTTAATTAATTTAATATTTAATTAAAATAAATTTAACTCGAATAATTAAATTATTAATTATTTATATATATTTTTAAAATTTAAATATTAATAAATTTAGTATAATAAAAGAAATAATAAATTTTTTTAAAATTTATTTTAATAAAAAATAAATAAATAATGAAGTGCTGGGGAGCATTTTTCTGTAGCGTGTCTCTTTACTTCTACGCACTTTTATTTGAATAAAATATTTTTTATTATTAAATGTTTGATGTTAAAAAATATATTTAAAAATATTTTAAATTCAAACCTTACTTTACTGGATGAAAGAACATGCATAAATAATAAAATTTAAATTTAAATAAAATTAAATATACCTACCTATAATGAAAATTTAGGTTTGAGAGTTTTTAAATTAATTCTCTTAATTAAAATAATATTAATTTTTAAAAAAATATATAAAATAAATAATAGTAAATAAATATTTTATTTTTATGAAGAATGATAATGTCAAAATCATCTGCAAGCTCTCTGAAGTACCTGAAAGATTTGAGGGCAACCCTTATTTCTTTTTTGTATATTTATTAGCTAAATAATTTAAATAAAATATTTATTAATATATTTATAATTTAAAAATAAATAAATTTAAAAAAAAATAAAATAAAATAAAATTTAAAACAATTAATTTTTGGTAAAATTAAATAATTCAACGTTGAACATATGAATAAAATGTTAAACGAAACAAATAAATAAATCTGATATGACTTTAATTAAGTTGGATACTGAACAACAAAAAAAAAGTTAATCTTTTAAATATAAATAAATTAAATTAATAAATTATTAAATAAATTATATTAAAATTAAAACAATAAAATTTTTTACTGGTGAACAGCAGAATACTGAAAATGTTTTTAGCTTTACCGACTAAAATATTAAATTAAAACATTAACTTTTTTTCTTAAAAAAATTAAAAAAAAAGAGATTTAAATAATCCCTTTTTGGTAATTATTTTTAAAGTTAAAAAATAATTGTTATTTATAGAGTGGAGAAAGAAGGCGATAATAATCTACCTATATATTGACCTAAACTATTTTATTATTATTTTTAAACTTTTTTGTCTCAAAAAAACTTAACAAATACGTCATTATTACACTTAATAATCTAAAAAAAAATATTCGTTATGAGGAATTAATTATAAAATAAATTTAAAAATTAATATTATTAAATTATATTAAATGTTCCAGATATTCAAAATTATTTAATAACATATTTATAATTTAAAAAAAAAATAAATATTAATTTAAAATTAAATTAAATAATAAAAAATTAAAATAAAAATATAAAGAATAATAATTTAAAAAATGTATAAATAAATTAAAATTTAAAAATTATTTATTAAATTTAATAATTAAATTTTTGGTTTAATTACCAAAGTTATTCAAATTGACAGCAATTTGTTTAAAAAAAAATTTTATTTAAAAAAATTTTTTAAATATAAAAACGTTTAAATAATTAAATTAATATTTTAAATAAAAATTTATTAATGTAAATAAAAATTATTTAAATTTAATATATTATTTTTTAATTAAAATTAAAAAATAAATAATTCAATGTAATTAAGAATTTTAAATATACTGGTTTTTTATTTTATACCCATACAATTTTAGCAATAAAATAATTAATTAGATCCAATCCATACCAATATTACGCATTTACTACACTTAAATAAATTATATAAATTAAAAAAAATAAAAATAATAATTATAAATTTAAATAATTTTATATTAAATATTAAAAAAATTTAATTTCCAATTAGAATAATAAAATAAAATAAATTTCCAATTAGAATAATAAAATAAAATAAATTTCCAATTAAATATTTAATAGTTAGGTATATATAAATAAATACATATTAAATTTAATAAAAAATTAAAAAATTTTTTTGTTTAATTACTCAAGTAAATATTAACAATCTTAGCAAGTTTAAAAAATAATTTTTTTTTTTAATTTTAAAAAGTTTAAAAAAAAATTGAATAATTAAAAATATTAATCAAATAATGGAGGAATTAATTTATACAAATTTATTATAAAAATAAATTAGTTTAATTAAAATTATTAAAATAAAAATTAAATTGAAAATCATCAATATTTGAATATTACTATCCAGACTTCAAGTCATTATTTTTCAATAATTAAATTTTTAATTTAATTTATATTTAATTATTTTACTAATGAAAAATTAAATTTTTTAAATTTGATTTAATTTTTTAATTTTAATTAAAAAATAAATAAATTAGTTTAATTTTATTTTATTAGACACTATTTTTCCAATTTTTATAAACAATTTTAATTAATACAATTATAATTAATTATCTCCAAGCTTTATATGCTTTTATTAAAATAAATTTTATATAAATATTAAATAAATTTAAAAAAAATAAAAATTTATTTAAATGATTTTATTATTAAAATAAATTAAATTTTTATAAAAAAAATTTCGAAATTGACAGAGATTTATTTTTCTGCTGAATCTTCCAATTTTTTAATTAATTTAAAAAAAAATACAAATTTATTTTCGACACAATTCTTTAAAAAAAATAAATAGCAAAAATAAAATAATAATTATTAATTTAAAAAATAATTATTCACAGATTGTTGAAATGGAGTACAAGGTTTTTGCATCAAATCCAAAATATGTGAGATTACTGTAATTTAAATAATAATTTTAAACTTGAATAATTTAGTAAAATAAATTAATATATTTTTAATAAATTTAAAAATTAATAAATTTTTTATTAAAATTTATAATTTTTATAATTATTAATTAAAAATTAAAAAACGTTAAATTAAAAAAATAAATTTTTAAATTTTAATAATAATAAAAATAAATAAAATTACCCAAAAATAAAAAACAAGTTTTACAACTTCATTGTAATTCGTACTTTAACATCAAAGCAGTATAAAGCATTTCTTCGATTTGAGATTTTAAAAATTAAATAAAAATTTTATTTATTATAAATTTAAAAATTAAATAAATTTTTTTAAATAATAATAAATTAAATTATCAAAAAATAATAAAAAATAAAAGAAATGATAAATGATGTATTATAATTTGAAAAATAGCAGAAAGAAGCTTGGCTATTATATAAATAATTAAATAAAATAAATTATATTAAATAAATTAATTATTGGAAATTAAATAAACAAAGTAAAGAATGATGTGGGGGAAATGAAGAATGACATCGGCTTTAATAAATAAAATAAATAAAGCTAGATAAATATTTTTTATATTAATTAAAATAAAAATATGTATAAAATTAATAAATAATTTTGAAAAATTTTTTATTTAAAAAATAAAAAATTAATTTATTCAAGCTTTGAATGGCGAGTTAGACGCGTGTTTTAAGCATAAGAACAAAGAAGAAAATAGAAAATATTTTTATTATAATTAATTAAATAATTTTTAAATTTATCAAATAAATATTTTTATTTTAAATTAAAATTGGAATTAATAAATTTATTTTTTTTACTGATTTTAAGCTCAAGCTTTTAATTATTATTAATAGCAACAAAATACATATAAAAGAATAAATTAAAAAAAAGAAAATTTAAAATTGTTTGAGCAATTCAAAAAATTGGAAAAATTAATGAAAAAGTTAGGTTATATAACATAAAAATGAAAAAAATTTTTTTATTATTTTTGACTTTAAAATTTTGTTGAATAATTAATTGTTTGCTTCAACAAGATTTAAAAATAAATTAATTAATTAAATTAGAAAGTATTTATATTAAATAAAATATTTTTTTTTAAATTATTAATAAATAAATTAAATAAAAAATTAATTTTATGCTAGGTAATTTAGAAAAAATAATAATAATTTAATTAAAAAAAAAATTAATATTAGAATTATTTTTATAATTTTAAGGCTCTTGCAAAATTAACAAAAATTAAAGAAGACAATTTTATAAAAAACTAAATAATCTTGCCACTCCAAATCTTAATTTAATAAATATAATATTTAAAAATTTTATTTAAAAATTAATTTAAATTTAAAATTAATATTTAACTCTATAAGAGTGTCTTCATTATAATAAGTTAAGTCTTAAAATAATTTTAATAAATTTTAAATAAATTTATTATAAGAGTAAAAATAATTATAAGTACCTATATATTTAAATAATTGAATTTTATAATAAAAATTAAAAAAAAAACTTTCACCAACTAAAATGAACATGAATACCTAACAGTTATGCAGAATTAAACTGTAATGTAAACGTTTGTATTAAATTAATTAAAAAAAAATTTTTTTTTAATTAAAGTTATTTGTTTAATAAAATAAATTAATTAATTAGGAATAAAATAATATTTTTCTTAGTTATAATATTAGTTCAACAATTATGAAAACACACGATGTGAGTATAGAAGGATTATTAATGTAATTTATAATTTAAATAATTTTATATTTAATTTAGTAAAATAAAATAATATTTTTATAAATTATAAAATTAATAATTTTTAATTTTTTATTAAAATTAAAAATAAAAAACTTTTGAACTTAAATTTAAAAAATAAATTAGGTAATTAAAGTATAAAGTTGTATAATAAATAAAAATTTAATTTTATATTAATTTTGAAAGAATAATAATTTAATTTTAAAGAAAAAAATTAAAAAAAATGAATATTTGAATTATTTTTATAATTTTAAGGCTCCTAAAAAATTAACAAAATTCAGCAAGACCATTAAATATATAAATAAAATAGTATAATAATTAATTTTAATAAATTATTGTTTAATATATTAAATTTATTTTAAAAAATAAATTTAGAATTATTTTTAAAATTTAAATTTTTATATGCTGGCGACTTTTTTTATTGTTGTTAAAATCAATTAAATTTCGTTAAATTACGCTCGCAATATTAATTTAATAAAATTTGCAATATAATTAATTAAAATATAAGCTTTTAAATTTAATGATTTTAATTAAATTTTTTTTAATTTTTTAACTATTTTAATATAATAAAATTAATTAATAAGCAACAATATATTTGCTCAATTTGAACCTGGAAATGCAAATTATTTTTTTAGAAAATATTAAAGCGAAACGAAGAAATGAAAGAATTAATAAAATTAAATTTAAAAAAAATTTTTAATTTATTTTTATATTTTAAAATTTCAAAAATAATTATTAAAAATAAATTTATAAATATTTTGAGTGTTTAAATGGGGAACCAACAACTTGCCGATTTAAATTAAAATTTATTTAATTTGTAATAAAATAATAAAAAAATGTGTAAAACCCTAATAAAATAATATAATTATATTTAAAAAACAAATTTATTTTTAAAAATTGAATAAAATAATAATTCTCTTATTTAATATTATTTCGACAATTATGGACTCGCATGGTGTTTGTGTGGAAAGGTTTTATTAATTTACTTTAATTGAAATAATTTTATATTATGAATATAATTTAGTAAAATAAAATAATATTTTTTTTAATAAATTATAAAATTTATTAATTTTTATTTTTTTTAAATAATAAATTAAATTACCAAAAATTCAAAGATGGAAACATTCGAGGACAATTTAATATTAAATGTTTTGTATAATTTATATAAAAATTCTAAATGGTAATTATTAAAAAATAAATAATAAATTAATAATTATATTATTTGTTTTTGACAGAAATTATTAGTTCACAAAAAAATATTTTACTGGAAAATGTATTAAACATAATTTACAATATTTATATTTAATTAAAATAAGAAAAATGATTAATAAATATAAAATAATTAAATTAAAAAATAAATAAATACGAATATATTATATATTTAAATTAATTTTATTTTTAAATAAAAACATTTAATCCAATTTATTAAAAAAAAATCAGAGGATGTTTATGAGAGAGATTTACATCTTAAAAATAATTAAAAGAAAATTACTTACCTTAGAAAATTACCTAAAAAATGCTTAATTCGTCTTTTTTCCAAGATTAATTAAAAAATTTAAATAAAAAATTTTTTTTTTTAATTAAAAATTAATAAAAGAATTTTAATTATTTATATGGAACGTAAAGAATTTAAGGGACAGATTACATACAATTTATTTAAAAATTTAATTTAAAAATATTCAATTAATATTTTAATTTTAACGATGTTAATATTAATTAGTAGTTAAAAAAAGAATTTGATAGAAAGAAACTATTACAATTTATTAGAAATTTAATTTAAAAATTAGAAATTTAATTTAAAAATTAGAAATTTAATTTAAAAATTAAATAAATTATTAAAAAAAATAATAGACAGTTTATAAAAAAATTATTTGAGCAAATGATAAAATTAAATAAATTTTAAAATGTTCAAAATTTTACGAGGACAAGATCATATGTAGTAATATAAAAAATTTAAATAAATTTTTATATGTTTAAAAAAAAATAAAATTGATAAGAAATAAATAATTAAAAAATAATATTCAATAAATTTTGAAAAATAATAAATTAAAAAAATTATTTTAAGAAATTAGAATAATTTAAAATAAAGGTGCATGATTGAGAGATCTAGCTGCAGACTACTGTAATTGGCATTGTGCTAACATTATTTTAGAAAAATTTAAAATTAAAATGAAAAATAAAATATATTTAATTTAATAAAAAAATTTAAAAAAATATTAAAATATTATTAAAATTGAAAATTTTAATAAAAAAAATTATTAAAAAATAAAAACGCTAATTTATTCAAGAAATTCTAGTTCTAGCAAACAACATAATTTTTAGTTAATTAAATAAATATTAAAATAATAAAAAAATATTTTTATGATTATTAAAAATTAATTTTATTATAATAAATTTGTAAAATATATTTTATTAAATTTTTTATATTTTTATAAAATTTAGTTTACTATGAAAACAAGAAATTTCCTCATGTTAAATAGATAAATGGACAAATTAAAAAATAAATTTATTTTTAAAAAAATTTATAAATATATTTTAATTAATTTTAATTTAAAATTAAATAAATATATAATTTAAATTTTAATATAATTTAATTTATAAACATCATCTTCTAACCTCTAGGACATTGCTTTCGTTTTTAATTAAATAATATTTAATTTAAAAAATATAAAATAAATAATAATAAATAAATATTTTTCTTTAAAGAGAAAGAGAATATCAAAATCTCTGTGTACAAGCTTCCTGAAATATTGAAAAGATATAAGACAATTACATTTTTTTCTTTTTGTATACATTGATTAAATAATTTTTTTATTAAAATTTAAATATTATTAAAAAAAATTTTTTTTATATTAAAAAAATATATAAAATTTATTAAAATTAAATACAATTCAAATTTGAATTAGTTAAGTTCAAAATGAAATTTTCACTGAAACAAATAAATAAATATACTTGGAATTAAATAAATTATTATTCATATACTTATTTTATTTAGAAATAAAATTGCCGATTATAACCAATCTAGACATACATGTGCTTTTATTAAACTTAAATAATTTGTATCAATTTTAAAAATAAATTTTCCAAAAATAAAATAAATTTAATAAAATAAATTATTAACTAAATTATCATTTGAAATTAAATTGGTTTTTTAACAAAATATGAGACGTAAGATAAAGTCATTGTTAGCATTAATAAATAAAATTAATAAAGCTTTTATTAAATTATTTAATTATATTTTTGTATAATATTTGAAATTAATAATTAATTAAGTGTCAAACACGCTTTCTTTTTTTTTCTCTTTCAGAATCGGATAAAAAGGAAAAGATTTAAAAAATATTTTATTAATTAAAATAATTTTTAATTTGGTGAAAAACGCCATCAACTTTTTTTGATCATATGGTAGTTAAGATTTCTACAAATTCATATTATTTTTTGTTTTATTATTAATGTAAATAAACAAATTATTTAAAATTAAAATGATTTAAATTTAAAATTATTTTTTACTATTTTAATTTAAATAAATATAATTCAGTCCAATTGGAACTTTTAAATAATTATTTTATAATTTTATTTATAAATAGACTTATAGTATAATCGAGGATCACCAAGCTTGACGTTTATGTGTTTATTAAACTTAAATAATTTACATAAATTTTAAAAATAAATTTTGACAAAATAAAATAAATTTAAATAATTTAAAAATAATAAAATTAATTTCCAATTGGATATTTAATAGTTATATAAATAAACATGAAATTTAATACTTTATCTTTGTGGTTCAATTAATTCTATTGGTCAATGCTTACAAGTTTAAAAAGAATTTTTTATATAAAAAATTAAAATTAAAAAATATTAAAATTAAAAATATTAATCAAATAATGCAGGAATTAATTTATATAAATTTATTATAAAAAATTAATTTATTTAATTAAAATTATTAAAATAAAAATTAATAGAAAACCATTATTTTTAAATTTATTATTATTCAGAGTTCAATTCATTATTTTTCAATAAATTAATAATAATTTAATTTATATTTAATTATTTTACTAATGAAAATACAAAATTAATTTTAAATTAATTTTAATTTTTTAATTTTATTTAAAAAATAATTGATTTAGTTTAATTTTTATTTTTTATACACTAAGCTTTTTCTTTTTATATACAATTTTACACTATAGGTAATTGATAATCTCCAAGCTTTAACTGCTTTTATTAAAATAAAATAAATTTTATAATTATAAATGTTAAATAAATTTAAAAAAATAATAAAAACCTTTAAGTATAATTTAAATAATTTTATTATAATAAAAATATTTTATATAAAATTTAAAATATAAATTAAATTCCCAAAAAAAAAAGTTTCGCATTCATCTGAGATTTTCACGTTCATTCTGGATCTGCCAATTTTATTAATTAATTTAAAAAAAAATTCAAATTTATTTTCGACACAATTCTTTAAAAATAAATAAATAGAAAAAACAAAATAATAATAATTATTAAATTAAAAAATATTAAAAGATTGTTGAGATATATGTACAGGATTTTAGCAGTATCGAATCTAATATTTGAGTATTAATGTAATTTAAATAATTTTTATAATTTTTTTTTATAATAAAAAATTATAAAACGCTTGAATTAAAAAAAATAAATTATTTTTTTAAATAATAATAAATTAAATAAAATTACCTTAAAAATAAAAAATAGCAAGTTAGACAAAACATTGGAAACCGTACTTAAAATGGAAGTCGTACCTAACAGTATATAAATTATTTCTTCGATTAAAAATTAAATAAAAATATTATTAATGATAAATTTAAAATAATAAAATTTTAAATTTATTATAGAAAAAAATAATATGTAATTAAAAAAAATTAAATAAATAATTAATAAAAAAATTTATTAATTAAAATTTTACAAAAGAAATTAACCTATAACAACTAAAATTTTAATTTAAAAAAATAAAAAATAGAGGAATTTTTATGACACTCAACATGCAGATAGAAGATAGCAAAAAAATAAAAATACGCCAAAGTTTAATTTAATAAATATAATATTTAAAAATTTTATTAAATAATCAATTTTATTTAAAAATTAATTTTAATATAAAATTAATATATGACTTAATTTCTTAAAATAATTTTAATAAATTTTAAATATAAATTTATACATAAGTATAAAAATAATTATAAGTAATATATACATATTTAAATAATTGCATTTTATAATAAAATTAAAAAAAAATTTTCACCAAGTAAAATGAATCTGAATACCCAACGAATACGCAGAATTAAACTGTAATCTAAACGTTTGTATTAAATTAAATTAATAAAAAAAATTTTTTTTAAAGTTATTTGTTTGATAAAATAATTTAATTAATTAGGAATAAAATAATTAAATTTATTATTTAATATTATAATATTTCAACAAATTATTATGGAAAAGCACGATGTGAGTATAGAAAGGGTTATTAATGTAATTTATATAATTTAAGTAAATTAAATAATTTAAATATTAATTTTATATTATGAATATAATTTAGTAAAATAAAATAATATATTTTTTAATAAATTTAAAAATTAATACTTTTTAAATTTAATAATAATAAATTAAATTACCAAAAAATATCAAACTTTGAAACATTAGGGCCAATTTACTCCTAATAGTTTGTATATTTTATAAAAAATTCTACTTATTAAAAAATAAATAATTAATTAATAATTAGGTATATATACCTATTTTGTTTTTTGACATAAATTATTATATCACAAAATAGGATTTTCCAAGAAACATGTGCTAAACATAATATAAAATATTTATAAATATTTTTAGTCAAAAAGAAAAAATTATTATTAATAAATATAAAATAGTTTAAATTAAAAAATAAAAAAAAAATTAGAATATGCTATATATTTAAATTAATTTTTTATTAATAAAAACACCTTTAATCCAATAATTTATTAAAAAATTCAGAGTATAAGTATGTTTTATAAGAGAGATTTTTTACATCTTAAAAATTAAAAGAAAATTATACTTCCTTTAGAAAATATTTTTAAAAAATGCTTAATTCGCTTTTTTTAAAGATTAATTAAAAAATTTAAATAAATAATTTTTTTTTTAATTAAAAATTAATAAAGGAAATTTAATTATTTGTATGGAACAAAATGAATTAAGGGACAAATTAAATACAATTTAAAAATTTAAACCTAAGAACTAAGAGAAAAATAAATAAAAATAAGATGTGAAAGTATAATCGTAGTATTTAATTTATTTTGATTATAAATATTGCAAATTAAAAATAGAAAACTGAAGAAAAGAGAGAAAAATAAGATAAAATCAGAGCTGAAAGTATTATTGAATTTATTTTGATTATAAATATTGAAAATCAAAAAATAGAAAACTTAAGAACTAAGAGAAAAATAAATAAAAATAAAAATAAGATGTGAAAGTATAATCGTAGTAATTAATTTATTTTGATTATAAATATTGCAAATTAAAAATAGAAAACTGAAGAAAAGAGAGAAAAATAAGCTAAAATCAGAGCTGAAAGTATTATTGAATTTATTTTGATTATAAATATTGAAAATCAAAAAATAGAAAACTTAAGAACTAAGAGAAAAATAAATAAAAATAAGATGTGAAAGTATAATCGTAGTATTTAATTTATTTTGATTATAAATATTGCAAATTAAAAATAGAAAACTGAAGAAAAGAGAGAAAAATAAGCTAAAATCAGAGCTGAAAGTATTATTGAATTTATTTTGATTATAAATATTGAAAATCAAAAAATAGAAAACTTAAGAACTAAGAGAAAAATAAATAAAAATAAGATGTGAAAGTATAATCGTAGTATTTAATTTATTTTGATTATAAATATTGCAAATTAAAAATAGAAAACTGAAGAAAAGAGAGAAAAATAAATAAAAATAAGATGTGAAAGTATAATCGTAGTATTTAATTTATTTTGATTATAAATATTGCAAATTAAAAATAGAAAACTGAAGAAAAGAGAGAAAAATAAGATAAAATCAGAGCTGAAAGTATTATTGAATTTATTTTGATTATAAATATTGAAAATCAAAAAATAAAAAACTTAAGAACTAAGAGAAAAATAAATAAAAATAAAAATAAGATGTGAAAGTATAATCGTAGTATTTAATTTATTTTAATTATAAATATTGAAAATCAAAAAATAGAAAACTTAAGAACTAAGAGAAAAATAAATAAAAATAAAAATAAGATGTGAAAGTATAATCGTAGTATTTAATTTATTTTGATTATAAATATTGCAAATTAAAAATAGAAAACTGAAGAAAAGAGAGAAAAATAAGCTAAAATCAGAGCTGAAAGTATTATTGAATTTATTTTGATTATAAATATTGAAAATCAAAAAATAGAAAACTTAAGAACTAAGAGAAAAATAAATAAAAATAAGATGTGAAAGTATAATCGTAGTATCTATTATATTAAATGAGTTTTTGTTTACATTAAAAAAGTGCATTTTTCTTCTTTTTTAAAAGAGAAAAGAGAATTTTTATCGAAGCGAAAATATGAAAAGAAAAATTAAATGAAAACAATAAAAAGAAAAGAGAAAATAAAAAATATAGCATATTAAATATATTTAATAACTCTAACATTAAAAAGGTGTTTACGTTAATATTAAAAAGATGTTTAATTTATTTCTAAAAAAATTATTTCAAAATAAAGCATTATGTATATAGTATATATTTTTTATAAAAATAAAATTATTTGTTTTTCATTTTTTTATTATAAAAAAAATTTTGCTAATTTGATATTTGATTTTCATTTCTTATTATAAATTAATTTTTGTTAAGTTGATGTTAAGTTGATAAACTTTTTTTAAATTTAAGTTTTTTTTAATTTTTAATATTAATTTTTAAATTAAAATATAAATTTTTTTTGTTTTATTTTACGTTTGAAACATTTATTTGTTTAAGAAAAATTAAAAATTTTTTGTTTTTTTAAAAAAATATTATATTTGTTTTTAATTTTGTTAAAATTTTTTTAAGTATTTTAATTTTAAAATATTTATTTTTTAAATTTATTTTTTTATATAAAGTTTTTTATAAATTTTTTTTTAATTTTATTACATTTTTATATAAAATTTTTTAAATATTTTTAAAAAAAAAAATTATTTATTTTTAATTAGATTAAAAAAAATTCATATACATATATACACATTTTTAATATTTTAGATAAAAAAAAATTTATTTATTTTTAAAAATCGAAAAAAATTATCTACAAAAACTTCGAACAACATCAATTAATTTTTCAATAAAATAAGAAAGTTTAAAAATTTAAAAAAAAAAGTCAAAAAGAAAGAAGGGTTCAAAGCTCCCTTAAAAAGCGGAAGAATGATTTAAAAATAAATTTAGAAGAAGTTACAGAAAATTTTTTTAACGAAAATAATTCAAATATTTTAAAAAAAAACGTAGAAAAAATAAAAAAGATAATTTTTATAAAATTATTAAAAAAAAATAATGAAATAGAAAAAAGTAATTTAAAAGAAATTAATATTAATTTAGATAAAAATAAAAAAAGAAAAAATGTTAATTGAAAGTGAATTTGATGTTTTAAATATAATTATTTATAAACTTGGGGAATTAAATGAAAAATGTGAAAATTGTCCAGCTATACAATTTCTAGAAGAAAAAAATAAAAGTAAAAATATATTTTATAATTGTTGTAAAAATGGTCAATTAAAAAATTTGGAAAATATGATTCAAGATTACTCATTAGATTTAAGGATTTTATTTCAACCTTTAAATAAATATATTAAAATTAATTTAAAATTGTAAAAATAAATTTATTTTAAAAATTATGGATTTATTACTTTTTTAAATAATTTAATGATATACCTAATTTTTAAAAAGTAATTTATTAATTTTTTTAATTAACTATCGAAGAAATAATTAAAATATAATTATTTTATAAATAACTAATCCTTTAATTATTATTTTGCAATATTTTTTTTCTAAATTTAATATTTTAAATTAAATTAATTTTTTTTCTTTATTAAAAAAATGACGTAATTTTATCAAAAAATGATTATTTTTTCTAAATTATTTTTAAAAAACAAATATTTTTTTAAAAAATAACCCCATGAATCTTTAATTTTTAAATACAATTAAAAAATAAAAGATCGACCACCATTAAAAAGCTCTGGCTCTAAAAAATGAAGCTAAAATGTATTAAAGAAAATGAAAAAATGATATAATGTAAATAAAATAAAAAATGCTTAGAAAAAAATGAAGCAAAATAAGTTTTGAAGAATTGAAACAAAAAATGTTTAAACAAATTAATCAAAAAAGAATTCAAAAAATGAAGTAAAAAAATTTATAAAAGAATTGAAGCAAATAAATGATTAAAACAGAACTAAACAAAAAATGAAGAAAAAAATATTTTAAAGAAATGAAGCAAAAAAATTTTAACAAATTAATCAAAAAATTTTCAAAAAATTTAAAAAAATTTCAAAAAGATTGAAATTAAAATTGTTTAAATGAAATTTTAGCAAAAAAAAAATAAAAGAAAATGAAGTAAATGAAGTAAAAAATGATTGTAATAAATGAAGTAAAAATTTTTCAAAAAACTAAACAAAAAACATTTCATATAAAATGAAGCAAAATTATTTAAAAAATTGAAATATCAAAGAAAATTTTCCAAAAAATGCTTCAAAATGTTTTAAAAAAAATGATGAAGCAAAAAAAAATAAAAAAAAAAATTCAAAAGATAAAAAACTTAAAAGAAAATGAAGCAAAAAAAAACAAAAAAGAATTTAAAAAAAAGAAAAATGCTTGAAAGGAATTAAAAAAAATAAAGTTTCAAAAAATTAATAAACAAAAAAATGAATCAACAAAAAAAAAGTTCAAAAAAATGAACAAAATGAAGCAAAAAAACTTTATAAAGAGTGAAACAAAAATATTCTTCAAAAAAAAGTAAATACTTAAAAAATGATGAAAAAAATGCTTCAAATAAAAGAAGAAAAAATGAAGTAAAAAAATATGAAAATATATAACGATTTAATTAAAATGTTTCAAAGTGAATCGAAGAAAATTTAAAAAAAAATGAAGAATGAAAATTGTTTCAAAAATGATGTAATTAAAAATGACAAAAAAGTGGAGAAAATGAATAAAAATGTTAATCAAAGAAAATTTTAAAAAATAAAGAAAATATAATTCTTAAAAGAAAAGTGAAGCAAGAAGCATTGAAAATGATTAAACATATAATTTAAATATTAAAAATGTTTCAAAAGTGTAGTTAAAGCACTGAAAAGTTATAATATTAAATTTAAGCAATACAAACTATGATTCAGATGCTGTAGCACAGAAATGTTAAAAAGAAGGTGAAGTGTTGAAAATGCTTTAAAATAATAAAGCATTAAAAAATTTAAAAAAATATTGAAAAATGATTAAATATAATTGAAGCACTAAAAATTCGTCTTAAAATAACGAAGTAAAGAAAATATTAAAAAATGAAAATGCTTTAAAAATTAAAGTTTTAAATATTTAAAAAACTGAAGTATTGAATTTAATTTAATTATAAACTCTAATTAAAGCATTAATAAAAAAATTAAAATTATTTAAAAAATAACAATCATTTTGAGTTTAACTTTTACATTATAAAAAAATTGAAAATGCTAAAAAAAAATTTGTTAATTATAATTGAAAAATTTTTATGTAAAATAAGTTTTTCGATACTTAAAAATAGGGTTTAGAAGTCGGGAAGCGGTCCTAACTTTAATTCCAATAATTTTAATAATTATTTCAAATTAGTGAAATAACATTTTTTTTTTTAAGTTTAGTATTAAATTTTTCTTTAAAAACATTTTTATGATTTAATAAATTAAGCTTTGAAAAATTTTCAGTTTTTAATTTAATTTGAATGTTTAATTTTTAAATTGAAAATTTTAATATTTATTTTTAATATAAGTTATTGAAAAATGCTTAAATAAAAAAACTTCAAAAAATAAAGAAAAAAATGATTAAAATGAAGAAAAAAAATAATTCAAAATAATACAAAATAGAAAAAAAGTATGTTTAATTATTTATGTAATATGATTTAAAAGAAGAGTAAAACAAGGAGATAGCTTTAGAAAAATAAAGCAAAAAATATTGAAAATGATTCAACAATTAATTTAAATATTGAAAAATGCTTTAATAAATAATTTAGGAATTAAAAATGATTAAAAAAGAAAATAAAGTATTGATAAATGTTTTTAAATTAGATTAAGAATTGAAAGTTCTTCGTAAAATGACGAAATAGTTTAAAAATTAAACATTGTAGAATCTTCGACAAGATTAAATATTGAAAAAGTTTTTAGAAGAAATTAAGGTATTATAAATTCTTCAACAAGTAAATTAATCATTGAAAATATTTCAAAAAGTATTTGAAGAGCTTAAAATATTTATAAAAATGAAGAATAAAAATGCTTCAAAAACGAATTGAAGCACTGAAAAACTTATTATGATGAAGCAAAGAAAAAGATCAGAAAGATAAAACATTAAAAATGTTTCAAAAAGAAAATGAAGCATTGAAAATTCTTTGAAAAGATGTTGGAATAATAAAAAAGCTTCAGAAAAGAAATAGAAGTATTGAAAATTCTTTGTCAAAATGTCAAAGGACTGAAAATGTTAAAGATAATGAAGAACTGAAAATTATTCAAAAAAATAAGCTTTAAAAAGTTTTAAAGTTTTGAAATACTAAAAATGTTTTAGTTATTAATTTCAATTTAAATATTAATTAACAAAATAATATAATTTTCTTTAAAAAAAAATCATTTTTATAATATTAATTTTACCTTTAATTTAAAAAATAAATATTAAAAATACTAAAATTTTAATTTTTTTTAATTATATTTAAAAATATTTTTTATGTATAAGTTTTTTAAAACTTAAAAAGAGTGTTTAGGAGCCGCGAAGCGGCTCCTAAACGCTCGTTTAATTTATTTTAATTATAAATATTGAAAATCAAAAAATAGAAAACTTAAGAACTAAGAGAAAAATAAATAAAAATAAAAATAAGATGTGAAAGTATAATCGTAGTATTTAATTTATTTTAATTATAAATATTGAAAATCAAAAAATATAAAACTTAAGAACTAAGAGAAAAATAAATAAAAATAAAAATAAGATGTGAAAGTATAATCGTAGTATTTAATTTATTTTAATTATAAATATTGAAAATCAAAAAATATAAAACTTAAGAACTAAGAGAAAAATAAATAAAAATAAAAATAAGATGTGAAAGTATAATCGTAGTATTTAATTTATTTTAATTATAAATATTGAAAATCAAAAAATAGAAAACTTAAGAACTAAGAGAAAAATAAATAAAAATAAAAATAAGATGTGAAAGTATAATCGTAGTATTTAATTTATTTTGATTATAAATATTGCAAATTAAAAATAGAAAACTGAAGAAAAAGAGAAAAATAAGCTAAAATCAGAGCTGAAATTATTATTGAATTTATTTTGATTATAAATATTGAAAATCAAAAAATATATAAAAATAATAATAAAAATATTTTTAATAATTATTTTAATAAATTAAAAAAAAATAAGATATTTAATTATTAAAATAATTTTAATAATTAAAAAAAATAATAAAAATATTAATTATTAAAATTATTTTAATAATTAAAAAATAGAGCACTGACTGTTTTATATTTACTTATATTAATCTAAATAATTTTTTAAATAAAAATATTTTATTGAAAAATAAGTTGATATTTTATTTTAATATTATTTTAAAAAATAATATTAACTTTTTTAATGTTTAATTTAATTTATTAAAAAATAATAAATAAATTTTATTTTATATAAAAAAATAATCAATTCAAAATTTGCAGCAAACTCTCACAACAATGTATTACAATGATGGTTTATTTCAAAAACTAATTTTAAGATTAATAGAGAATAGAATTTATATTTATTAAAATTTAAAAATAATCAAATATTTAATATATTAAAATAATAAATAAATAAATTATATAAAAATAAGTACTTTAGAAAAAAATTAGAATAGTGATCTGTTTAATTGCAGCAATTCCATAATTATACTTTAATGATCGAATTAAAATTTAATTTTATAAAAATATTTTATATTATATTGTTAATTAAACAATTATTCTATTAATATTTTAATTTAAATAAATTTTTATAAAATAATTTAAATATGATTTATTTTCAAAATGGACAAAACGCTCATCATAATAATTTTATCGAAGTGGTTTATCTAACTTTTATTTGAAAAACATTAATTTTATAAGTTACCAATTTAGAATAAAAATTTATATTTTTATTAAAATTAATATTTTTATTAAAATTAAAAATTTATTTAATAATTTAACAAAATTAATTTAATTAATTAATCCATAAATTTAATATATAATAAGAAAAGCAAATATTAAAGAAGAAAATATAAGTATTTACTAAGCTCAAGAAAACAAGTTTAGTTACTAATTAACTAAATAAAATAATAAAAAATTATTTTTATGATTATTGAAAATTAATTTTATTATAATAAATTTGTAACATATATTTTATTAATTTTTTATATTTTTATAGTATTTGGTTTAGAAGTTCATTGTCATTAGATAAATGGTGACAATTTAAAAAATATTTTAAAAATGAATTATATATATTTTAAATAATTTTAATTTGAAATTAAATAAATATAATTTAAAAAATAATTAAATTTATTAGGTAGCATACTCTATCCAAGATGCCATAAGAAATAAAAAAGAGTTGCGAAATAAAAATAATAAAATTATTTAAAATAACCAGTGGAAGCGTGCTCTACTCAGTAGTGCAGTACATGGGGAATATTAAATTACATTAATATATTTAAAAATTTGGAAAGTTAAAAAAAATTTTGGGTAAAAAATATTTTTGTGTTAAAAAGCCCTGTCGGGCTTTGGGGCGCGCTTCGCGCGCTGCTAGAAGTTTTAAATATTCTTGTTAAATGTGCGGGGGTCCCATGTTTGTTACACCTCGGGCCTTCGGCCCTCGCACCTTCATAATAGTCGATTTCCCATTATCCCTATTAAATCACGGCTTTTTTAAATTTATTTGGCCATTTCAGTGCCACACTCAATTTGGGCACCAAAATAACAATGCTTATTGAATTCGCCATACTCGATTACCTATTGTCCCAATGTTTTATCATTCTGATGGATGGAGTACTTGGGCATTCGGCCCTCGTTTCTTTATTACAGATGGATCATCTCGGCCTTCGGCCTCAGTTCTACCATGGATCACCTTGGGCCTTCGGCCCTCGTTCCTTTATTGATGATGGATGTAAGCTCGGGCCTTCGGCACTCGTTTCCATTATTGCAGATGGGGGTTTCACCTCGGGCCTTCGGCCCTCGGTTCTTTAATACAGATGGATCACACTCGGGCCTTCGGCCCTCATTTCTTCATTACAGATGGATCACTCGGGCCTTCGGCCCTCGGTTCCATCATTTCAGAAGGATGGCTCTCCTCGGGCCTTCGGCCCTCGGTTCATCATTGCGGATGAGTGTTTCACCTCAGGCCTTCGGCCCTCGGTTCCAACATTTCAGAAGGATGGCTCTCCTCGGGCCTTCGGCCCTCGGTTCATCATTGCGGATGAGTGTTTCACCTCGGGGCTTCGGCCCTCATTTCTTTATTACAGATGGATGTCACACCTCAGGCTTTCGGCCCTCGGTTCTTTATTGCAGATGGGTGTCAGACCTCGGACCTTCGGCCCTCCGTTCAACTCGGGTCTTCGGCCCTCATTACTTTATTACAAATGGATCACCTCGGGCCTTCGGCCCGCATTTTTTATAACAGATGGATCACCGCTGGCCATCGGCTCTCGTTTCTTCACTATAGATGGATCACCTCGGGTCTTCTGCCCTCGTTTCTTCATTGTATATGGATCACCTCGGGCCTTCGGCCCTCGGTTCTTTATTACGGATGGATCACCTCGGACATTCGGCCCTTGTTTCTTCATAATAGATGGATCACCTCATAATCCCAAATGTTGACCAACCGTAAATTGGTCAAAAATGGCTCAAGAATTTAAATAAAAATATTTTTAGAATCAGCTCATCAAGGGCTTTCAAATGATATATCATTTGCCAATATTACATTAATTTTTATGTTTGCATTTTTGGCTTCAAAATTTTAGATGAGATTTTATGACCAAAACTTAAAAAAATCATCTTTTTCAAAAGGAACCTTTTTTGAAAATTTTAAAATACTATTAGGTGTTAAAAATTATGCTTCATTTTATAAAAATACTTTCAATCTGATCCCATGGCAAAAATTCCAAAATTTTTTCGAAAAACCGAAAAATTTCAAATTTTCAAAAAATCGACCCTAACTACCCCTAACCTCAAAATTTTTCAACTTTTTCTTCACTCAAAAAATAACTAATTTTTTGCTTTATTTAATAAGATTTGTTTCATTCAAATCCAATTAAAACTCGCAAAGAAAAGGTCAATTGAAAATTTCCGAAAATATAGCAAAAGGGGTACCCCTTTGGAAAATAATGTCAAAATTTTTATTCCGATTTTTTTGAAAAAATTATCTTTTATGGGGTAAAAACACATGCTAAACACAAATCCCTAATCAAAAAAAATTTTAAAAAATTCCCCGCAAAGTTAAGTTCAAATAACTGTTCAGATCCCCATTTCAAGACTCATAACTCCCCTAATCTTATCCCAAGATTCAAGTGTCTCACAAACTTTTTGTAGCTACATCTATTGGCTACAAATACAATAACTACACTCAACTCCCCCAGGTTCAGTTTCGCACTCAAAAATCCAATTTAAAACTTCAACCGGCCATTTCAGTGCCACACTCGAACTTGGCACCAAAGTGACCTATCATAAAAAAATCCCCATACTCGATTTCATATTCTCCCAAAAATTCCAAATCATATTCACAAAACTGTTCAAAAAGTCCATTTCAGTGCCGCATTAACATTCGGCAACAAAATGGCCCATACAAAACATTTTCTTTTAACCCATTACTTATTATCAAAAAATAAAAAAATTTTTATATGAAGGCATTAAAAAAATCGTATTGTTCAGCGCCGCACTCAACTCTGGCACTGAAAAAACCCTTCCCAAAAAATTCCCCGTACTCGTTTATCCATTATCCCCAAAGAATTTCCCTCAAAAAGCCATCCGTTTTTGCTAGAAATTAAGAAAACTATTAGAGTCTGGGCTGTACACTTCAGTCTCACGGGCAAAACGCCCCTTAGAATTGAAATTTTTGAAAATTTTTTTTTTCCAAAAAAATCTACTAATCGGCGCGGGGTGCCCTCCAAGCAAGACCTTTACCCCTTTCTATTGAACTTTTTCGAGATACGGAAACAACCGTGGTCGTTTCGGTGCCATGCGAGACCCGCACCAAAAAATCCGTATTTTTTCAGAATGCGCACCAAAAAGTTCCCCCCAGGATCCACAACTTTCAAAATGCTCAGGGTCTCCAAAAAACCTCTAGAGTTTTTTTCGCGCGAAGTCGAACTTAATTATATTAGTATGTAAAAATTTCCTACATTAGACAACTTCTTTCTTATGCATAAATTTAAAATATAAATTTAATTATATAAAGTAAAATAATCTAATTGAAAGATCAATGTTAATGCCGAATTTAAATCAACTAAAAAATTGTAAAATAATTTTTATAAATGAACTAAATTTTTAAAAATAACTTAATAAGCAATTTAAATATTTTATAGTAAAAAAATAAAATAAATTAAAGGGACCTTAAATTTATCTGCAAATTTTGCTATAGTAATTTTTAAATCAAGCCAGGGCTATATAATTAAAAAAGAAAAAATTAATAAAAAATTGAAATTTATACAATTATCTTCTATGCAACGATTCTGAAACAGCACATCGAAATTTCTACAAAGATGCGATTATTTAAAAATTTAATTATATAGTAAATAAAGAATAAAAATTTATATATTTATTAAAATTAAAAAAAAAATATTTAATATACATAATATGATAAATAATAATTAAAAAATTAATCAAATTATTATAATAAAAAATTACTTTATAGAGTTGATTTAAATATAATTTTATAAATTATATTTTTTTAAATAATTAAAGTATAATTAAAATATTTATTAATATTAATTTTTTAATTTAAATAATTTTTTAATAATAATAGAAATATTTTATTTTCAAAAATGCAATGAAGGGAACCAAATGTTCTACATTGGAGGATTGCCCTACTTTTATTTGAACAACTTTAATTTTATATTTATAATTTAGAATAGGTAATTAGAATGTTATTTAATATATTTATACATTAGAAGATTTTTTAGCAAATTAATTGGATGTATAAATATTATAAAATTTTTTTTGTTTAATTTTTATATTTTAAAATTTCAAATATGTATATAATAAAAAGTTTATAAATATATAATTGCTGTTTTCAATGTTTTAAAATCAAATAGATGGAACAAAAACAATTTAAAAGTATTAATTTAAATATTAATAAATTCATATAGAATTAAAATTAGATTTATTAAATTATTTATTGTAAAAAATAAATGAAAAAATTTAATAAAATAATATAATTATATGTAAAATTAAAATCTAACCCCTACTAATTTATAAATTAGATTTAAAAAAAATATGCAAAACGAATACAGAAATGGTTTCGAAACAAACGCTACAACTCAAAGCAATTAAAAAAAATTTTTAATTAAAATATATATTTTTCTGTTGATTATATTTGATTAAATAATTATTAAATATTCAAAAAATAATTTTGGAAATAAAAATAATAATTAAAAATAACGCCTTTTTAGCTTCAATTTAAAAAATAATTTTAACAAGAAATATACAAATTATTTTTAAATAAATAAAGCTTAGATATTAATAAATTATTTAAACTTATAATTTTATATTTTTATTGAAAAATTTTTTTTTAATTTTATTAAAAAATTTAAATTATTTTATCAAAACAGAGGTAAATGTGAGTATTAAGCAACAAAAATATAATAATAATAAAAATTTTAATAGTTAATTTATTAAAAAATAATTTAAAATTAAATAAAAAATTATATAAAAATATGTTAAGTAAATGCAAAATTAAAAATATATTATTATTTTTATAAATTTTAAATTAATCTCTATATTCAATTGCGTCAATAATATACATTCTGAAATTAAAAAAATAAATTTAAAAAATTAATTAAAAATTTATTATTTTTTTAAATTTATAAAAACCGATTTTCGTAAATGCTTGTATTCATTGACTGTTCTTGTCCATTTTGATAAACCTAAAAATTAAATTTAATAAATTAAAGAATTAATAATAAATTCTTATATTTTAAATATAATTTAATTTTTATAAAAAATTTTGTGTTTGATAAAATTAAATATTTACCCGAAATTGTGTATTATTGTCCCAAACAGTGCCATTCTCATTTGCTAACTTAAAAAATTATTTTATATTATTTTTATTTTTTTTTATTGGCATCCGGTTGAGAAACAGAGCCGGTAAAGTACTGGCCACTTTAACTAGGATGTACTCAATTTGATGATACTCAAAAAGGCCTATCTCGCACCCAACTGGCTAACGTGTTTTAATAAATTATTAAAAATATACCTGAAATCTAACTAAATTAATAAGAGTAGCTACATTACATCCATGATGTATTTCAATCTCACAACGGTCTTCGCTAACCTTTCCGTATTTTGGCAAATAAATGGTGTTAATTATGACCCTAACTTTAGTGCCGAATGCCATCAGGCTTGAATTAATGAATTAAATATAAAAAGATATAAAAGTAAATTTTAAAAATCAATTTATCAAAAAATAAAATTTAAAAAAAATAATAAAATTTTAAAAATATTATTTTAATTTATCTATTTTTATTAAGAATTAAAAAAGAAAAAATAATCAGGGCAGTAATTTTTTTTAATATTATTTTCTACACTAGGAAATTAAAAAAAAATATTTTTATTCAACTTGAAAAATGATCAAAAAATTAAAAAAAAAGAAAAAATAATTTTATATTTAAAAAAATAAATATTTTAAAATAAATAAATAGACTATAAAGAAAATTTTTCAATTGAAAATGTTGCATAATCAATTGTTTTTAATAAAAAGCTATTACTACTTATTGTTAGTTAAATGTTTAATAAAAAATAGAGAAAAAAATACAAAAGTAAAAATTTTTTATTTTAAATTGTAAAGAAATTAAAATAATAAACGTCTGCATTTATTAAAAATAATATAATACTACTAGGTATTAAAATTAAATTAAATTTAAAAAAAAATTAAATTAATTAGTGCAACAATTAATTTTTAAAATAAATTATTAAATAATAAACTTTAATTAAATTTATAAATTAAATATGTAAATTAAATAATAAAATTTGTGTGATAAGTCATAAAAAAATTTTTCAAATAAAACTTAAAAAAGTATATTAAATTATTTGATCTTTTTTAATTAAATTAATTAACTTATTTAAATAAAATTAAAAAATATTAAATTTTTAAATTAAAAAAATCCAATTCTTATTTAATTTTTTTTTAAAAATTATTAAGTGCTATTATAAAATTATTTAATTTTATATTTTATTTGTTTAAAAAATTTTGAAAAAAATAAATTTTATTATTAGCTATACAAATAATTAAATTTATTAAAAAATATTTTGAGGCCAAAGAATTTTTTTCGTTAACAATAAAAATTTTTATTATAGAATAAAACATAAAATTAATACAACTTTGTAGTATAACTTTGTAGTAAATTACAGTTTATATTTTTTATAATTTTAATGTGTTGGATTTTTAAATAAAAAATTTTTTTAAATATTTTATTGGGTTATCTAAATATTGTTTTCCCAATAATTTAAGTAAAAAGGTTAAATAAATAAATTTTTTATAAATTTAAAAAAATGAAGAAACAAGTAGATGATATATAAATAACTAAATTTATTTTTCATTTTTAAATAAAAATTAAAATAAAATATTTTTTAAATAATTAATAAATATTATATTTAAATGAATTCTAAAATATTTATAATTCTTCTATTTTATATTTTTATTATTTATTTAAATCAAATTAATACTCAGAAATGTCTTCCGCCCTATAGTTATTGTGATCTAGGAAAGAAAGAATGCTGTAGCCATTGTAGTGTTGATTTGTATGGTGGAGTTTGTCTTTAAAAATGAAGTGTTAAAAAAGGTTAAAAAAAGTCCTGATTCAAATATTTTTTGTCATAAATAAAATAATTGAATTAATAATAATTAAAAATATTTTAATAAACTTTAATAAATCTACATTTCATTGTTTTTGAGTGTTTTTTAATTTTGTGATTAAAATAATTTATTATAATAGAATTAATTTATTTTTACATGTGATAAAATTATCAATAAATTGTATATAAAAGACTTTTTATAATGAGGTAATTTCACTGAAAATATTAATAATGAGAGCTTTAATTTTATTTTCATGTTTTCACTTCTTTTTTATTTCTCTCATGTTTGGTTAGTATAAAAGTACAGAAAATTCATTTCTTTTTTCATTCATCTCCTCGCGAACCAAATAAAAATAAAACTCCTTTTATTAATTTTTATTAACCTTAAATAAATAAAATATAATTACAAACAACATTTAACATAAATTACCTCAATATGTGCATGTTTATAAATTAAATATTAATTAAAACAAATAAAATAATTATTAAATTAATAATTTATTATAAATTTATTATTTATTGTTAATAAAATCTTAGATCAATTTAAAATAAATTAATAAAATAAATAAAACAACTTTATTAATAATTAATTAATTTAAAAAATTTAAAATTAAATTAATTATTAATTTGACAACTAATTATATACAATGGATGAACATATGACATATAATTTTATTAATAAATTGTATATAAAATTAAAAATTTTATTTAATTACTTATAATTTTAAATAAAAATAAATAAAATAAATTAATTTAATTAAATAAAAAACAATATAATTTTAAAGTATAAATTAATATATTTATTTATTAAAAATAATATAAAAATACTACATACCTATTTAAATAATTTTAAATAAAAAATAAAATATCAACGCAATTTATTTTTTAAAAACATTATTAAATAAATATTATACAATCTACAACAATTTTTTTTTAATTAAACAAATAAATACACTATAAATTAATGGAGAAATTGTCATGAATTACAAAATTAATAGATAATTTAATAAAATATATTTTTTATACTTAAAATAAAATTAAATATCCATGAAATCGATTTTTTAAAAACATTATTAAAAAATATTATATTTATAAAACTTATATAATAAATAAAAAAAATTCAAGACGAAAAAGTGGCGATCTTAAATTAGATATAAAGGCTTTAATTAATAGATAAATAATTTAAAAAAAAAATAATAAAAATATTTTTAATTATTAAAATTATTTTAATAATTAAAAAAAAAATAATAAAAATATTTTTAATTATTAAAATTATTTTAATAATTAAAAAAAAATAATAAAAATATTTTTAATTATTAAAATTATTTTAATAATTAAAAAAAAAATAATAAAAATATTTTTAATTATTAAAATTATTTTAATAATTAAAAAAAAAATAATAAAAATATTTTTAATTATTAAAATTATTTTAATAATTAAAAAAAAAATAATAAAAATATTTTTAATTATTAAAATTATTTTAATAATTAAAAAAAAATAATAAAAATATTTTTAATTATTAAAATTATTTTAATAATAAAAAAAAATAATAAACATATTTTTAATTATTAAAATTATTTTAATAATTAAAAAAAAATAATAAACATATTTTTAATTATTAAAATTATTTTAATAATTAAAAAAAAAATAATAAAAATATTTTTAATTATTAAAATTATTTTAATAATTAAAAAAAAATAATAAAAATATTTTTAATTATTAAAATTATTTTAATAATTAAAAAAAAAATAATAAAAATATTTTTAATTATTAAAATTATTTTAATAATTAAAAAAAAAATAATAAAAATATTTTTAATTATTAAAATTATTTTAATAATTAAAAAAAAAATAATAAAAATATTTTTAATTATTAAAATTATTTTAATAATAAAAAAAAATAATAAACATATTTTTAATTATTAAAATTATTTTAATAATTAAAAAAAAATAATAAACATATTTTTAATTATTAAAATTATTTTAATAATTAAAAAAAAAATAATAAAAATATTTTTAATTATTAAAATTATTTTAATAATTAAAAAAAAAAATAATAAAAATATTTTTAATTATTAAAATTATTTTAATAATTAAAAAAAAATAATAAAAATATTTTTAATTATTAAAATTATTTTAATAATTAAAAAAAAATAATAAAAATATTTTTAATTATTAAAATTATTTTAATAATTAAAAAAAAATAATAAAAATATTTTTTTAATTATTAAAATTATTTTAATAATTAAAAAAAAAATAATAAAAATATTTTTAATTATTAAAATTATTTTAATAATTAAAAAAAAAATAATAAAAATATTTTTAATTATTAAAATTATTTTAATAATTAAAAAAAAAAATAATAAAAATATTTTTAATTATTAAAATTATTTTAATAATTAAAAAAAAAAATAATAAAAATATTTTTAATTAATAAAATTATTTTAATAATTAAAAAAAAAATAATAAAAATATTTTTAATTAATAAAATTATTTTAATAATTAAAAAAAAAATAATAAAAATATTTTTAATTATTAAAATTATTTTAATAATTAAAAAAAAAATAATAAAAATATTTTTAATTATTAAAATTATTTTAATAATTAAAAAAAAAATAATAAAAATATTTTTAATTATTAAAATTATTTTAATAATTAAAAAAAAAAATAATAAAAATATTTTTAATTATTAAAATTATTTTAATAATTTAAAATTAAATCAACAATTAAATATTAAATTGAATTCTATATACAATGACTGAGTATGTGACATATAAAATTTTATTAATAAATTGCATATATAATTAAAAAATTTTATTTTTTTATTTTAAATTAAATTAAATAAAAACAAATAATATCATTTTTAGTATAATTATATAAATTAATATATTAATTAAAAATAATATAAAAATTCTACATACCTATTGAAATAAATATAAATAAAAAAAAATAACAACACAATTAATTTTTTAAAATAATTAAAACGGAAGTTAATATGTAGAGAAATCATTATCATGAATTACAACATTAATAGATAATTTAATAAAATATATTTTATACTTAAAATAAAATTAAAATAAATTAAATATCAATGCAATCAATTTTTTAAAAACATTAAATAAATATTATATTTTTAAAACTTTTATATTTTAAATTAAAAAAAAAATCAAGGCATTAAAGGAAGAACTTAAATTCGATATAAAGGCATTCATTACTAAATAAATAATTTAATAAAAATATATTTAAAAAATAAAAATTTTGTTTTAATTTTATTTAAAAAAAATAAAAAGAAATTAAAAAAAAACTAATACAATTATTAAAAAGTTAAATGTCAACTGAATATTAATGCATTTTGACTAAAATGTATTAAAATAATTAAATAGTAGTCTGAACTAATAAAAATAATTAAAAAAAATTAAATAAAATATAAATAATAATTTAAAATTAATTTTATTAGAAAAATATTTTAATAAGAAATATCAGATACCTAAATAGATGTTTAGGTAAAGGCAACAATATTATTAAAGTTTTGTATATTAATTAAGAATTTTTAAATCAAATTTTTAAATGCTTTGGTATGCTAATTGAGAAATTAACAAATTTAAAAATTATTAAAAAATAATAATATAAAAATTAAAATAATTGTTTTATAATGGATAAAGTTATACCTTTGTGAGATATTTTAATTGGATGGTATAAGAGTTGTAAAATCACATACATTCATATTAAAATTAAAAAAAAAGATTAATTTAAATATTTTTAAATTCAAATAGAATTAAAAAATAATATTTAACTTTAAATTTATTTATTTAAGTATATATTTTAATTTATGATAAAATAATAAAAAATATGAACGAGCCTCCTAATGCTAAATATAAATACCTATATAACTAAATTTAAAAATTATTAAAATTTAATTCAAAAAACTATAAAATAATTTTTAAAGAATTAAAAAAAATAAAAATTAAAAATAAAGTTGATTAAAAAAAGAAATTTTTTTACCAATTGAGCAATCCCAATATTTTTTATGGAGGAGACTTTTCATCAAAATATTAATTTACTCTTTATTATCTAAATTAATAATTATTTAAATATTATTTTTATTAAGTTTATCTAAAATGGAAGAATTTCATTTTACTCTCATTATATATGTTACCAAATAATCATTAAAAAAAAATATTTGAATCGGAGCAAAAATAATCAAAATTATACAAATAAATTATAATTTAATTTAATATATTTATTCAGATTATTAAAATATTTTTACCTTTAATTCTAATAAATAATATAATTTAAAAATTAATTAATTCAATTAATTAATTTATTTTTAACACAGGAGATAGCGGTAGCTCAGTATGGGAAAGTAATGGTCACAAAAATAGATTAAAAAAACAAATTAAATTATTTAAAATTAAAAATAGAAATAAATGATTTAAATATAAAAATATTAAAATTTGTATGAAAGGCAGGCAATATATAAATAAGGAAAAATTTACCATCATTTTAAAAGATAAATGTTTAAAAATAAAATGATAAAAAATGTATTTTATGTAAATTAAAAAATTTTTAAATTAGTAATCAAATATATATGAGGTAGACAAGAATTAAAATAAAATTAAAAATTTAAATTATTATTATTTATAAATTAAAAAATAATTAAAATAAAGGAGAACTGACTGCTTTGATATTTATTAATATAAATAATTTTTTAAATATTTTATTGAAAAAAATTAATTATAAGCATATGTATCTTTTTTATTAATTTTATAAAATAATTTTAAAATATTTTGTTACATTTAATTTATTAAAAAAATAAATAAACTTATTTAAGAATATATTCAGAATACGTATGAAATAATTGACTCAAAAAATTCATTGGAGATGTTCTTAACGTTTATTTAAAAAATTTAATTTTATAATTAATAAAGAATTAAAATATATATTTATTAATAATATTTAATAAATTTAAAAATTTATTAATTTCCCTGTTTAAATAAAAAAAAATATTTATACTTACCTTTATTTATTTAAATTATAATATTTAATATTTTTAAAAATTTATAAAAAATTTATTAGTGAAAGATTAAAATTGAAGGAGACAAAAGGAAAGAACAAACAGGAATTAAATTAAAAAATAATATTTAATAAATTTTTAAAAATAATAAACTTAAAAAATTATTTTAAGAAATTGGAATAATTTTTAAAAATAAGTACCATATTAATGGAATTATTTTTGGTTGTCACAATTTAACAATTTTATAAAGCAAAATTAAGCTTAAGAATTAATATATTTATTTTAAAAAAATTAAGATATTCAAAACAATTCATATAATTATAAAAAATTTAAAATTAATTTTATTCTTAAATATTTTAGAGAAATAATCAGATGGTTTGTTTTTCGCTAGCCAACATTTATAAATTAAATTAAAAATATATTTTATTTAAAAATAAATTTATCTATCTATTTTAAAAATTTAAAATTAAAATAAATAAAATTAAAATAGCGTAATATTCTCTCCACAGTCATTAGTAGAAGGAACTGTCAAGAGATAAAAGAATAAATAAAAAATAAATTTACTAACTTAAATAAAGCAAATAAAAAATTTTTTTTAATAATTTAAAAAAATACCAAAATTGAGATTAATGAATAAAATTAAATAAAATTTAATTTTATTTAATTTAGAAAAAATATTTAATTTTATACATATGAAAATATATAGGACCGATTTCACTTTTATGTTCAATAAAAATAATTATGTATGATAATTTAAATTAAACAATTTTTATGTAAAAAATAATTTAAAAAAATAAAATATGTTTTAAATAAAATAAGTTAATTAATAATAATAAAAATTCTTTTAATTTTCCTATATTATTTTCGAGTTTTTATAGTCGTTTAAAATTAGTAATTAAAATAATTTATTAGAAATATAATTTATTTTTACATGTAATTAATTTATAAAAATTTTTACAAAAATAAAACCAATATTTTTTAATTGTTTGAAATAAATTTAATTTTTTTTTTAATTTAATTCTGAAAGATGTTAAATATTTTTAAATAATTGTAAAGTTTAAATTTTTGATAAGCTCATATACTTATTTAATTATAAAAAATATATTAATTTATTAAAAACACTAATAAAACCATCCATGATCTAATTGTAAAAGTGAAATATAACCTAACATAAAATAAAAACATACAACAATTTTTTATTAATTTATAAGCATCAAGTACAATTTAATTATTTAATTAAATTAATTTATTCGTAAATAAATTATTTTTTTTATAAATAAATGAATAATAAAATAATAAATTTATTCAATTGAATTTGATAAGAGGGAAACTCATGTTTCTTACAACCCAGGCTTATTAAGAAAATTGTATGAAAATTAAAAAATTAATTTAAAAGTTTATATAAAATATTAAAAATATTAAATATAATTTTAATAAAATCTCAAATTTTATACAATTTTATTTTATAATGACACACAACTGATTGTATATATCAAAAATTAAGCTGCATTCAACAATATTGAGTTCCACATGAAAAATATTAAGAATAAAATGAAAAGAAAATAAATTAAAGTTAATAATTAATAATTAAATAAATTTAAATAATAAAATTAAAATTATATGGTTTTGCACTTAGACGCTTAACTAACAATAACTAAATAAAATTAATCAATTAAACTTTAAATATTTTAATTTTTATTCCAAAAAATTAAAATAAATTTATCGTAAATAAGCAGTTAAAATTAATTTATAAAATAATAATATTTTTATTTTTTTATTGCTTGACACCATAACAAAAAAATAAAAATAGTACTTAAAATTATATAGAAAATAATTAAATTAACAAGTTAATATTATTTAAATATGTAAAGAAACAGAAAGAACTTCAAATCACTAATTTTTACTGTGCCAATTAATAATACAAAATTAACGAAAATAATCTCAAACTAAATATTATTATACAAAATCACTCTACATATAATTATTATTAATAGAATAAATTTAAAAAAAAATAAATTAAACTACATAACAATTTTAAATAAATAAATTAATTTTTAAAATATTTAATAAACTAATTAAATAAATTTTTAATTTTATGTAAAAAACAGTGACTTACATATTAATGAAGTATTTATCATTGTTATTTTTATAAATTATTATATAATTAAAAATTACCTATATCATAATTTATTATACTAAAACAGAAGGATCTACTATATTTAATAATTTGGTCGGTATGACAGAGAATGACATACTTATAAGCAACTACATTTATTACAACAATTTTAAAGTTAATTTCTATTAAATTGAGTGAAATAAATGGATTTTTTTTGACGGGATAAGAACATAAAACCAAAATAATAATAATTAATTTCAAAAAAACAAAATAAATAATTTATTTATAACTCTATTAGAGCTTCTTAATTAAAATATATATAATTTAAAATTGTATATTCTAATTATATATTTTATTTGATTTTATTAATTTTTTTATATAATTTTAAACTTAATTATAAATTTTATAGTAAACATAATTATATACTTGATCTACCTTAGGACATATTTCATAAAGGAATATTTTGCATCCCCTCTAAATCTTCAATTTACACAATTATTAAATTTAAATATTTATAATTATTAAATAATAAATTTATTTTTAAAATAAAATATATTTTTATATCTATAAATTAATTAAAAATATAATCAAAAGACTTATTTTTATAAATCAAATTTTGCTGATAAATAAAAATGCTAAATGTTATATTAAAATTTATAATTAATAATAATTTAATTAAAACTACTGAGGAGGAGACTAATGAAGTGAAATTAGTATAAGATCTAAAAAAAATAAAAATAAAAACAGCCTTAAAAAAATTATAATAAAATTTTAAACAAAATATGAAACGCCAACGAACTCAAATTACTCACGGTCCTCCAATTAGCAATAATTCGACCTAAAATTTACGTGTTTTTTAGCAAATTTTTAAAAAATATTTTTAAATGCTAGGTGGATTTACAACTTTATTAAAAAGAAAAGAGTCAGATCCTTACATTTCAGTCAACAGGAATTTCAATCAGACAGATTGAAAGTTAAATTTCGCGCAGTTACATCAAAAAATTTTATTTAATTATTAAAAAACAATTCAGCAAGAAAATTCAAAATAAATCATCAGCAAAAAAAATTATAATATAAATTATATAAAAAATTTATTAAATTATTAAATAAATTTTTTGTTGAGATTAAAAAAGAAATTCAAGTTCGAGCAATGGAAATCATCACATTTGATGCTTTAATAAATAAAATTAATAAAGATTAAAAAAACGGCTTTTGTTTTTTAATAATAATATTAAATTAATAAATTATTTAATAATATTTTTGTATTTAAAAATTAATTAATTTTGAATTTATCCTCGGTTTGTTTTACATAGCAGACAACAAGAAAATATTATAGAAAATTTATTTGTAAACTTTTTAAATAAATATTTATATTTTTTAATTAAAAATTTAAAGAGTTAATTAATTTTATTAAAATTAAAAAAAAATATATTTAAATAATTTAATTATTTTTAAAATAATTAAATTATTTAATTTAACATTATTATAATTTATTTAACTTAACAAAGTCGGAAATACTTATATATTAATGATAAATTTAAATTAAATTAATTTTTTTTTATATAAAAAAATAATTTTAAAAATTTATAAATAAATATAATTTAAATATTATAAATAAATATTAAAATTTAATAATTAAATGGGTGGTTTAGTTTAATCACCCAATATATTATTGAAAATGTCAGGAAATCAAAATAAAATTTTTTTTCTTTAAAAAAATTTAAATTAATATAATAATAAAAATAATTAAAAATATTAATTATAGTACCAAAAAAATTAAAGTAGATAGATTCTCTTAGCATAAATATAATAATTAAAATATTTTAAATATATCAGACGCAATGTGTTATTGTAAAGACTTATATAATATTTAAAAAAATTTTTACTTCAATATTATAATAATAAAAAATATTATTTTAATAATATTAAATTTAAAATAATAAAATTTTTATATAAAATTACAAAAAATAATTTAAAAAAAAATAAATTGTTTATACATATACTATTATTATTAAAAAAATTATAAAAGAAATTAATCTGTTATAAATAAAATTTTAATAAAAAAATAAAATAGGAAAGTTGAATAATATACCCCAGTTATTGCGATTGAAGTTGTCAATTGAAAAAATTAAATAAATAAAATAGAGGAATTGGAAATTTAAAAATTATTAAAGTGGCTCAAAAATACTACAATAGATAACAGTTTTAGGCACTAAATAACATTAAAATTAAAAATTTTTTTTTTAATTTTGAATAATTTTCAAAATTATTAATGAGATTAATAAATAAAAGTTAATTTTATACTAATTAAAAAAAATAATATTTTAATATTAACAAAAAAAATTTTTTTGTCTAATAGTTGACATCAATTAAATTATTTAATTAAATTAACAACATCAAGAAAATCTATGAGTCTTGTATAAATAAAATAAAATATACATATTATAAATAATTTTAATAAAAGTTTAATATATTAATTTAATTTTTTATAAAAATTAAATTTGAGAAAAATAAATTAAAATTTTAAAATAAAAGTTATATAAAATAAATAATAAATTAAGGTTAATTATATGTGAATTTGACTCTTAAAAATTATTAATAACTCAACGCTTTATTAATTAATTAATTTTTTATAATAAATATAATTTATTAAAATATAAATATTCATAGTAAATAATTTAATTAAATTTTATAAATTATTTTTTCCAATTAATTATAAAATAAAAACAAATATAATTTGCATATGAGTGTTCAAGTAGCTCAGATTTACGAATTATTATTTTTTCATCTAATAGTTCGAAGCTTAATAATTATAAGAAATAATTATAAGAGAGCAATTTATAAGTACATTAATGAATCTCGCAACATTAACTTTAACATGATAAACATATTTTTTTAAATAATTAATTTTTATAAATATTATATTAAATTTAATAATTTAATTTTTCAATTTTATTTACTAAAATAATAATGTAACAAAATATTTATTCATCTAAAATTATATAATTTATTAAATTATTATTAATTAAAAAAATTAATTTAAAAGATAAAATTAATTTAAAAAATATAAAATCAAAACTTTTTTATGTTCATAACAAATTATTTATCGAAAAAAAATTAATTCAAATAAAATCAAATGCAAAAAATATATAATAAATATTTATTATAATAAAATTTAATAATAAATAGAAAAATAGGAGGAGAAGATTAAATATAATTTATAATTTAATAATAAATAATTAATTTATTATTATTAAATAATCTGATCTTTCTAAATTTTTAAAAATTTGTGGAATTAACTGCATTATGTTAATTAATAAATAAATAAAACCTAACAAAAATATTGTGATATAAATTTCAAAAAAAATTAAAAATTAGTAATTTAAAGGATTATTGAAGAAAGTAATGGCACTCTTCTTTGTAATATATTTTTTTATAAATTAACTATTATATATTTTTTTATTAAAATAAAATTAAAAAATGTTAAAAATAAATTTCCTAAAATAAATAAAAAATTTTTATATAAATTTCTACAAGTATAATAAATTAAAACCATTAAGATTATGGCGAAATAAAATTGCAATCTAAACCATTTTTATTTACATATACTAAACAATTTTATTATTTAATAAAAAAATTTTTTTTTCCAAGTTGCTTGATTAATAAAAATTTTTGATTGAAAGAAATAAAATAAAAATGATAATAATTATCTTATTTAAAAATATCTTAGACATTAGCAATAATTCTCGTGCTCTTTGTATCAATCCAATATGAGCTATTTAATTTAAATAATTTTATAAAATAAATAAAATAATATAATTTTTAATAAATAATAAAATTAATAATTTATATTTAATTTTTTAAATTAAATATTTAAATTGTTTGAATTTAAATAAAGAAATAATATTTTTAATAATAATAATAAATTTATTTAAATTATTAAACAATGCAAGTAAATAATTATCATTTATTTTTAATTAAATTTTTAATAATTTTTTTAATGAAATTATTTTATAAAATTATATAATTAAAAATTTAATAAATATATTTAAAATTAAAATAAAAGTTTATTTAAAAAATATTTTTAAATATTTTTTCAAAACTAATATAGGTATTCTTTGAAAACTCATTCAAGAATTGATCAAATATTAAATTATAAATAATCAGAATATGGATCACTACGCATTTGCTCAAGTAAAATCAAATGACAGATAATATATTAATAAATAAAATTTAAATTAATTTAAATAATTACTAAAACTACAAGTTTAAACAAGTCTTGCAGCAATTATTCGGGTATTATATAAAATTTTTGAACGAAATAGTAACTTCAGAAAAGCTTGCTTCTTGCTTCATTTCCATTTAAACACATTTTTTGATAACTAATAAACTAAATTTTAATTTTAAAATAAAAATTGAAGCTTTAAAAGACTAAAAATAATTATAAAAATATTTATGTTTAAATTAAATAAATTAAATATGAGTATAGTAAAAAAGAGAAAAAAGCTAATCATAAATATAAATAAATTAATTTAATAAATTATATTATAATTATTTAAAATAAACAAAAATTCTTGGTGGTCAGCATTTTACTGGATAAAATATTAATTAAAACATAAAAAAATTTTCTCTAAAAAATTTAAAAAAAAATTAATTATTAATTAAAATATAAATATACATATTTAATTTAATTATTTTTATTTGAAGTTATATATTATTCTTTAATAATTAAAATAATAATTTATTAATGCAAATATTTAATATTTTTTTAATTAAAATAAATAATTTAATTCCTTACCTATTTTTGGGAATAATTTATTACCTATATTACTATTTAACGATTACTGTGTTTATATTAATTTTTTTTATTTAAATATTTTTGAAAAATTAGTTTATATATTATATTAATAATTTAACAAAATAATACTAAATTTTTTAATATTTAACCTCTCCTCAATATCTTATTGATGAAGCTGTCATAGGCAAAAATATAAATAAAATAAATAAAATGGAAAATAAAAATTTTAAAAAAACGCAAAAAAGTCAAGCATTATAACAATTGGTTTAGACATAGTTAACGTTAAGTAAAAATTTTTTTTTATTTTGAATAATTTTAAAAATAAAATAAATTTTTAATTAATTATAAAATTAACAATTTAAAATTTTTATTTTTAAATTGTTATAAAAAATAATTTTAAATAATAATAATTAATTTAATAAAATTAATAAATAATTTAAAAATTGAAATTTTAAATAAAAAAAAATAATTTTTTTAATAAAGAAGTAATTCTATATATAAATATGCTTTTTTAAAAATTTCTGAATATTGAACATTTAAAAAATAAATTTGTGTAATTAAGCACACAATGTAGGAAATTAAAAAAGCATAATTTAAAAAATAATTAAAATATACTAATTAAATTAAATAATTTACGCAAATCTTTTAATTAATTTAATCAATTTAAAAATTATAATTTTAAATTTTTACAATATTTTTATTAAAATATAATAATAATTATCAACTAATATAATTGCGAAAATATTTATTAAATTTATTCCTTAACTATAAATCAGAATAATATGATCCTTTATTAAACAATTCTGGACAAGCCGCCCTTTTATTTCGCCTAATCTTTAGAATTTTTATAAGTGAAAATTAAATAATTAATTAAAGCTTTCGCCAATCAGCAAATTGTGGATAATCCGCAAAATGATATTGGTGCATAAATTGATAGAAATTAAAAAAATTTAATTGAAAAAATTTTTTTTGTTATTAAAATAAAATTAATGGAAAAATAAATTTATAATTTAATATTTTTTAAAAATTATATTTAATAAATTTAATTTTTCTATTTTTTAAACTGATAATAACGCTTATTAGAAAATTTAAATTAAAAAAAAAAATATTTAATATTTTAAATTTAATGAGGATATTATCAATGCTTTATGCATTCAAGGTAAAGGCTTTGCATTAGAAATTTAATTTTAAAATTAAATAAATTAAATAAAAAATATTTAACAGTTATAAAATATAAATTATTTGAAAAATGATTATATAAAATAATTATGGAATATTTCTAATTTTAATTAGAAAGTAAGTATTTCATCGTTAGCTTAAAAAGGAACATTTTTAATTTTAAAAATTAAAATATTTATTTATTAAAACAAATAATTTAAAAATAACTTAATTTTAGTTAAGCTTTTTTTTGTAATTTAATTAAAATTAATTTTAAAAATAATTTTGTTTAAATTTAATAATAATTTTCAAATAATAATGATCGAAAATATATTTTTAAATTAAAAAAAAATATTCTAAAAAAAATCTTAAAAATAAATAATTTTTAAAAAATCAAATTTATAATTTTTAATTTTAATTTATTATTAATTTACTTTCAATTAAGAAGGAAATTATTAAAGAGTTTAACATTCAATTTAGAAATTTAATTTAAAAAATTGAATAAATTAAATAAAAAATTTAACATTTATAAAATAAAGTAAATTATTTGAGAAAAAAATTATATATTAAAATAATTTGAATATTTCTAATTTTACGTGTGCTAAATTTCAGAGTTAAAAACGAATGTGGCAACCACCTAAAAATTCTTTTTAATTAAATAAATTTACTTTATTAATTTTTAACATTGAAAAAATTAAAATTGAGAGAGGAAATAAAAATAAATTTAAAAATAAATTTTTAAGAATATTATTTAATAAAATAAAAAATTGAAATAATTTTATGGTATGTATATTTTAAAAATTTATAAATTTTTAAAATTAACCTGAAAAATTACTACTTAAATATTTAATTTTAAAAAATTAAAAAAAATATATTAAAATAATTAATTTGAAGTTTAAAATAAAAATATTATAGATAAAAATTATATAAAATTAAAACACACATCATCCTACAGTCTTTCCAAATTTATATAGTCAACACAATTTAATTAGATTAATAAATTATTAAAATTCTTGACACAAATATAGTTTGATTAATTTAAATGAATTTTACAGGAAAATTGTTTCATCACTTTTTTAAAATAAATGTTTAATAATATAATAATAAAAAATTATTTTTTTATAAAAAAGCAAAATCATGGGAAATGAAATATATATGGGCAAAATATATAAATTATTTTTTTTTTAACAAAATAATATTTTAAATTTAATATTTAAAAATAATTAAGTTTATTAAAAAAAGTAAAGAATAAATATTAAAAAAAATTTTTACTTAACAACTTTCTCAAGTATACGGACATAGCAAAGATTATTATAAATTTTTTGATGGATAAAGAAAACATAAATTTAAAATTATTAAAATGAGTTTTAAAATATTTCTTTTTTAATAATTAATTTAATAAAAATAAATAATAATATTATTATCATTTACTTCGCGACATATCGACATGGGCCACATAAAAGCTACAAAAATAATTTATTTTCAAGTATAAATTGCATAAATCAAAATAAAAAATGTACATAAATATAATAATCTATTTATATTTTTGTAATTTAAAAAATTAAGGCCAAGAAAATTAAACATTATATTTAAAAAAAATTAATATAATTTAAAATTTTAAATTTTTTCACTAAATAAATTTATTTCATTTTAATCAAATTTGCTACTGACTTATTTTAACACAAAACACCAAGAGACCTATAAATTATTTTTTACACATAAAAAATAATTTTCACAAAAATAAAATTTTTAAACAAATTAAATTAGATGGATATGACACGAAAATTAAAAAATTTTATTCAAAAAGAAATATACTCCAATACAAATTTTTTTAATATAAAAGTTTTTTTAGATTAAATATTATTTTATTGTGAAAATTTTGGCTTATAATTTAATTTTAATAATTTAAAAAAATACTAAATTTTGAAATATTTAATTTATTAAAAAATGAATAATTAATAAAAAATAAAATTTATGAAAGAATCTACACAAATCCAAACTAGCCATAAAGCCTTTTATAAGACAGTTTTATTACATTATTTGAACAAAAATTAAATATAATAATTTAATTAGTTAAGTATATTTTTATTAAATAAAGTTGAAAAAATAAATTAATTAAATTTATTTTATAAATTTGAATTTTAATAAATGAAAAAAAAAACATGGAAACATAAAAGTTAAAGTAGGTTAATTATACTTTAATAATTTAATTAAAATTTATATTTAATTTTATAATTATTTTTAAAAATAATATATATTTTTAATTAAACGATTATTGAATAATACTAATTTTTTTTAAATTAAATAATTTATTAAAATAATATAATATAATTTATTTGCAAAATTATATAATGGTGTACGATGATTCTCACATTGTTGAAGTCTTGATCATTATTTTAATAACTTTAATTTTATAATTAATATGGAATTAAAATTTATATTTATAAAATTAAAAAAAAATAATTAAAATTTAGTGATAAATAATAATTAATTAATAAATTAATTATTAAAGATGAATAAAAAAACAACAGCACTGTTTAGAACAATAATATTATATTTTAATAATTTAATTAAAATTTATATTTAATTTTATATTTTTAAAAATAATATATAAATATTGTTTATTAAACAATTAATTTGTTAAAATTAATTTTTTAATTTAAAATAATTTTATAAAATAATAACATTTGCAAGGATTCAGAGCGGGACCATAAAATTTTAAATATGAAGACATATTTTTTATTTTGACAATTTTTGTGATTAATATAGAATTAAAACTATATATTTATTAAAATTCAAAAATTTATTTATTAAATTATATACAAATTTAGAATATGCCAATTAAAAACGAGCTATCTTGGTACTAGCCAGTTTAATTAATATTTTTATTTAAAATTATCAGATGAAATAGATCAAATAAAAATTTCAAACTCAGGCTCAAATAGCTAGGTAAGTAGTTAAAGGGACGTCACCGTCGCGGCTGTCAATAACTGACCTAAGCCTTTTAAGCTGTTGATCAAAGGATACCGCAAAGGATTAGGGGATTTTAATTAAAATTAAGTGATTTGGGGACAGTCCCTACGCGGTAAAAGCTTTAATCTTTTTAATTAACTAATTACTTAAACTTAAAGGTGTGAAAGTTAAAGGAGTGCGTGAAATAATTGGGATTTTCTTATAATTTGGGTACACACCCCATTTATTCGCAAAAAATATTTATTTAAAAATTATAATTCAAATTGTTGATTATTGACCATACGATGCCCGCGCTTTTTGCCGCGCTTTTTTCTCTCTTAATAACCTACCCATTTTCTTAGAAGAGGAAAAGAGTTGACCCAGACATTTTTTCTATGAAAAATGTCTCATTGATTTTTCTTCTTCACATTTTTACAACTATTCACTCATTTACATTTCCACATATATTATATATATTTTTATTATAAAATATTTAATTATAAAAAATTTAGATAATTTTTATATATTTCATATTTAAATATTTTTATGGCACATATTCCTGCGCTTATCAACTGAATAAATAAATAAAATACAAGAAATGTCAATTTGTAAATTATTTAACAAACTTAAACATTGCGGGCGGCAATACATAACAGTCTTAAGACATTAAATAACATAAAATTTAAAAAAATTTTTTTCTTTAATTTTGAATAATTTTAAAAATTATTAATTGAGATTAATAATTAAAATTTAATTTTATACTAATTTAAAAAAAAATAATTTAATTTTAAACAAAACTTTTTTTATTTATATTTGAATTATAATTACTAAAATATTTAATTAAATTAACAAGTTTAAAAAATTCTTCAAGTCAATTATATATTAAATAAAATATTATTTTTATTTATTTATTTAAATTTATATAATAAAATAAAATTTAATAATTAAATTATTGTTCAGGCAGCCATCAGATTTGCGAATTATATTATTTTTTTCTCTAATAGTTCGAAGCTGAGCCATTATAAGAAAGCAATTTACAATGAATCTCACAACAACAACTTTAAAATGATAAACATATTTTTTTAAATAATTAATTTTTGTGAAATTAAATAATTTAATTAAATTTTTTAAATTTTATTTCTAAAATAATAATGTAACAAAATATTTATTTATATAAAATATTTAATTTAATAAAATTATATAATTTATTTAATTATTATTAATTAAAAAAATTAATTTAAAAGATAAAAATAAGCTTAAAAAATAAAATTAAATTTTTTGTTTTTATAAAATTATTTATCGAAAAAAAATTAATTCAAAATAAAAATTTTTTTAATTATTTATTGAATTAAATTATATTTAAATTAATAAATAATTAATTTATTATTATTAAATAATTAATCTACGTAATGAATTTTTAAAGATTTATGGAATTGACTGTAATGTTAATAAATAAATAAATAAAATTAACAAAAACATTGTGTTATAAATTTAAAAAAATTAAAAATTAGTAAGTTAAGTTATTGAAGAAAGTAATGGCATTCTTGAATGACGAATATTTTTTATAAATTACCTATTATATATTTTTTAATTAAAATAAAATTAAAAAATGTTAAAATTAAATTTCCCAAAATAAATAAAAAATTTTATATAAATTTTAACATCTTTAATAAATTAAAATCATTAGGATATGTAGAAATCAAATTGCAATCTAAAACATTTTTTTAGCATATTAAACAATTTTATTATTTAATAAAAAAAATTTTTTTCAAGTTGGTTGATTAATAAATATCCTTGATTGACAGCAACAAAAGAATAAAAATTATAATAATTATCTTATTTAAAATTATCTTAGCACATTTTTAATAATTATCATTGTCTTTGTTTCAATCCATATGAGCTATTTAATTTTAATAATTTTATAAAATAATATATTTTTAATAAATTATAAAATTAATAATTTTTAATTTTTTTATTAAATATATTTAAATTGTTTGAATTTAAATAGATAAATAATATTTTTAATAATAATAAATTTATTTAATTATTAAACAATGCAAGTAAATAATTATTATTTATTTTTAATTAAATTTTTAATAATTTTTTTAATAAAATTATTTTATAAAATTATATAATTAAAATTTAATAAATAAATATATAGGTATATAAAATTAAAATAAAAGTTTATTAAAAAAGAACATTAAAGAATGGAAACGTCAAATGGAAAAATAAACATTTAAAAGGTCAAATTACAACGAATGGCCTAAATGGCATAATTATTAAGGGTCATAAAATATATGTAATTAATATTTTTAAAATTAAAAAAAATATTTTTTAATTTTTTTTTACAAAAGGAAAATGAGGAAGAAAATGAAGTCGAAAATGAAGTGAAAAGGATGATAATAAAATTTAATAATTAAATGGGTGGTTTGGTTTAGTTACCCAATATTATTATTGAAAATGTCAAGTTAAAAAAAGATTTATTTATTTAAATTATATAATAATTAAAAATATAAATAAATAATATAATAAATATATAGTATTCTTAAAATAATTAAAATATTTTAAATTTGAGAACTTAATGTGGTAAAATTAATAGGTATATGAAGATTATTAAAAATTAAAAAAAAATTTATTTAAAAATAAAAATATTTTTATATGTATAATTTATAAAAAATAATTAAGCAAAAAATTAATTAGAAAAAATAAAATTAAATGCTAAAAACAAATATAATAAATTAATATAATTAATTTACTTAAAAGAGAAGTATATAAGTTGTATAAAAAATGCTAAATATTATATAATTAAATATATTAAATTAATTAAATTAAAAATAAAATCAAAACAATTATTTCTATTTGAAAAGCTTCCAGTGATTTAAGTTTCTTCGCTTCGACGTAAATCGAAAAAAATTAAGTATATTATAATCACTTTATAAAAATTAATTATATGGTTATATCAAAACCAATTATGAAGGCCCTGTTTTCCGGTACAATAAATGTTTGAAAAGATTGAGGACTTCATCCTATTTTTAACTCTAATAAATAAAAATAATAAGCTTAAAACAAAAACTACATACTTTTAAAATAAAAATATTATAAATTATTTTAATAAAATATTTAAAAATTAATATATATTATTAAAAAAATTTTTAAAAAATTTTTTATAAATAAATTAATCTGTTATAAATAAAATTTTATAAAAAAAAATAAAAATAACAAATCATGAATCATGAATCAACACCATATTTCCGTTTTATTGAATGAAGCTATCGACTGAATAAATAAATAAAATACAAGAAATGTCAATTTGTAAATTATTTAACGAACTTAAACATTGCGGCAATACATAACAGTCTTACGACATTAAATAACATAAAATTAAAAAAAATTTTTTTTTTTAATTTTGAATAATTTTAAAAATTATTAATTGAGATTAATAAATAAAATTTAATTTTATACTAATTTAAAAAAAATAATTTAATTTTAAACAAAACTTTTTTTATTTATATTTGAATTATAATTACTAAAATATTTAATTAAATTAACAAGTTTAAAAAATTCTTCTTGTCAATTTATATTAAATAAAATATTATTTTTATTTATTTATTTAAATTTATATAATAAAATAAAATTTAATAATTAAATTATTGTTCAGGCAGCCATCAGATTTGCGAATTATATTATTTTTTTCTCTAATAGTTCGAAGCTGAGCCATTATAAGAAAGCAATTTACAATGAATCTCACAACAACAACTTTAAAATGATAAACATATTTTTTTAAATAATTAATTTTTGTGAAATTAAATAATTTAATTAAATTTTTTAAATTTTATTTCTAAAATAATAATGTAACAAAATATTTATTTATATAAAATATTTAATTTAATAAAATTATATAATTTATTTAATTATTATTAATTAAAAAAAAATTAATTTAAAAAATAAAAATAAGCTTAAAAAATAAAATTAAATTTTTTATGTTTTTATAAAATTAGTTATCGAAAAAAAATTAATAAAAATAAAAATTTTTTTTAATTATTTATTGAATTAAATTATATTTAAATTAATAAATAATTAATTTATTATTATTAAATAATTAATCTACCGTAATGAATTATTGAAGATTTATGGAATTAACTGTATTATGTTAATTAATAAATAAATAAAATTAACAAAAACATTGTGTTATAAATTTAAAAAATTAAAAATTAGTAAGTTAAGATTATTGAAGAAAGTACAATATAGGCATGTAAATCATAAAGAATATATATATTCATTTAGTAATATTTATTATAAAAAAATTAAAAATTATATTATTCTTATTAATATCTAAAATGAAAGAAATTCTCTATATGCTATAATAAATACATTAAATAATTTTTAAAAAATAGTTAAATTGTCTATATATGTTTTTTTTAATTTATTATTTTTGGTTATATACAAGAATAATTTTATATCATAAAAATAATTTAGTATATAATTTATTCTAAAAATAAAATACACACCTCGAGATGACTTTGCAATCTACATATGTTTATAAATAAAAATATTAAATTCGTATATTAAAATGAAAAAATTTAAATTTAAAAAATTTGACACACCAAGAAACTGCGGAGTAGCGGTACAGAATCTCAGCAGAGAAAAACCAGTTCTACAAAGCTGACAAGCCTCCGTAGCTTTCTGTCAATGACATTGTTTTTAAATAAATTTATATTTTAATTATTATTTTGATTTGAAGTTATATATTATTTTTTTAAATTAAATAATATTAATATTTTAAAAAATAATAATTTATTAATGAAAATAAAGCTTTTTTAATATTATTATTTTTTAATTAAAATAAATAATTTAATTTAATTCTTTAACTTGAACAATAATTTTTAGGACTTTGCATTAGGCATTTTTTAATAAATAAAAATTAACTTTATTAAAATAATTTTATATAAATTTAAAAAATAAAAAAATCATAAGGAGTTATAAATACAATAGTGTAGCTATTCACTATTTTAAATTATTTTTAATAAAATAATTTAAATATATAAATATTAGAGAAAGGACTGGATTGGGCAATTAGAAAATAGACTATTAAGCCATTTCAAGTTCGAAATAAATTATTTAACAAAATAGGTAATTATAGGTTTAAATTAAATAAAAAATTAAAAAAATAAAATTAAAATTTATTTTGAAAAAATTAATTATTTGACTAATAAAAATACATTTTTATTAAATTATTTAAAATATTTTTATAATTTAAATAATAAAATTACACAAATATTATAAATATTTTAATATAAATAATAATTTAAAAAAAAATTTATTAAAAATAAATTTTTTTTTAATAATGGATATTAATCAAGCACTGGCGCAGTCAGTTTTATTTAGAGAGAGATAAATTTAATTATAAATTAATTTAATAATTAATTTTATTAAAAAATAAATATTTTTAATGAATTTTACTCTAAACAAAAAATAAAATTAAATAAATAATAATATAAAAATTAGAATTAAATAAAAATTATATTTATATTTAATAATTGACCTACATAAAAGCATTTTAAATATATTATTATTTTACATAAATTATTAATTTAATTTTTATATTCATTAATTTTGTTTTGTTTTGATATATTATATCATTCAAAAATTAAAATAACATTTTTAAATTTATTAAAATATTTAATTAAAATATTATTTAAAAGCAAATAAATTTAAATTTATATATAAAATTAAATTTTATATTGGATAAATAAAAATATGAACTTTAGTATATAATAACTCTGAATTAAAACAAAATCGTTTTTTTGTATCAAAATGTAAATCAACTGAAAACAAAACTTTTAAATATGTTAAAATCTTGTAAAAATTAATTTGTCAATTAATTATTTATTTATTTTAAATTTTAATTTAGTTATTTAAATTAATTCTAACTTTAGACGATTAAATAATTTTTTAATTTTAATTAGACGCAACTGCTTCCAAAATAAAATACCTAAGTGTCAACTACCTAACAATAAAAAAATTTATTTTATTAATAATATTTTTAAGTGTATGTTTAGGACTTTGATACAATTTGTGTGAAGTTGGAGCAGATATATTAAAAAATAATTTTTAAAATTATTATATAAATTAAATTTTAAATTTAATAATTATTATTAAAAGGAAATTAAGCACACGATGTTAGAAATTAAAAGAACATAATTTAAAAAATAATTAAAATATACTAATTAAATTAAATAATTTACGCAAATCTTTTAATTAATTTAATCAATTTAAAAATTATAATTTTAAATTTTTACAATATTTTTATTAAAATATAATAATAATTATCAAGTAATATAATTGTTAAAATATTTATTAAATTTATTCCTTAACTATACAACAAATATTAAAGAATTCCAGATTAAGCGATCTTTTTGGAAAATTTAAAATAGATCTTTTGTATTTTTATAAAGTGAAAATTAAATAATTAACTCAAGCTTTGCACACCAACAAAATGCTCATCAGCTTAAGATAATGGTGGATACGTTGATAGAAAATTTTAAAAAAAGGTTGAATATAAAATTTTTTTTTAAATAAAAATATTTGAAAAATAAATTTATAATTTAATATTTTTAAAAATTGTAATTTAATTTAATAAATTTTTTTATTAAATTTCTATTTTTTAAAATGGTAACAACGCTTATTATAAATTAAAAAAATTAAATTAAAAAAAAATTATTTAATATTTTAAATTTAATGAATATATAACCAATGCTTTATGCATTAAGGATAAAGGCTTTGCATTAGAAATTTAATTTAAAAATAGAATAAATTAAATAAAAAATATTTAACAGTTATAAAATATAAATTATTTGAGAAAAAAATTAATATAAAATAATTATGGAATATTTCTAATTTTAAATTAGAAATATTACATCGTTAGCTTAAAAAGGAACACTTTTAATTTTAAAAATTAAAATATTTATTTATTAAAACAAATAATTTAAAAATAACTTAATTTTAGTTAAGCTTTTTTTTGTAATTTAATTAATTTTAAAATTTTGAAATAATTAATTTTATTTAATTGTACTTATAATAATAATTTTCAAATAATAATGGAAAATATATTTTTAAATTAAAAAAAAAATATTCAAAAAAAAAAAATCTTAAAAATAAATAATTTTTTAAAAATCAAATTTATTATAAATATTTAATTTTAATTACTTAATTTAATTTCAATTAGCGGAAGAAATAATTAAATTGTTTAACAGACATTTTAGAAATTTAATTTAAAAAATTGAATAAATTAAATAAAAAATATTTAACAGTTATAAAATAAATTATTTGATAAAAAAATTAATATAAAATAATTATGGAATATTACTAATTTTAATGACAATATTGCAGAATTGAAATGATGCTTCTACGTTAAAAAATTGCTTTTAATAAATTTACTATATAAATTTTTAGAGTACTACCTAAAAATCGACAATCTATCGTTGAAACAAACAATTGTAGAACAGGTTTAATTTTAAATATTATTTAAAAAAATTAAAATTTAGAGAGGAAATAAAAATAAATTTTTAAGAATATTATTTAATAAAATTAAAAAAAATAACTTTATGGAATGTATATTTTAATTCTATAAATTTTTAAAATTAAACTGAAAAATACTAAATAATGTGTAAACTAAAGAATAAAATAGTGGAATATTTCAAAATATCATCACTTTGAAAATGGTATAAGTAGTAAGATATGTAAATTCAACAATGAGATGAAAGGACAAATAAAATAAAGAAAATGAAATTTGAAAATTATCCGAGAAACTCAAATGTTTGAACAAATTGATGATTCACGAATTATATTAACTTAAAAATAATTTTTTTAAAGTTATATTTATAAAAAATACCAAGAGAAAGAGATTAGTTATATAAATTAATATTTAATAATTTAATTTTATATAATTTAAAAAAATAATAATTTAATTGTGATTAATAAAAATCATGTTTAAATAAATTAAAAAAGTCAATTATTTATTAAATTAAAAATTATAAATAATTTAAATAATAAATTAATTGTGTAATGTATTAATTTATTTTTATAAAAATTAAATTTGGGAAAAATAAATTAAAATTTTAAAATAAAAGTTATATAAAATAAATAATAAATTAAGGTTAATTATATGTGAATTTGACTCTTAAAAGTTATTAATAATTCAATGCTTTATTAATTAATTAATTTTTTATAATAAATATAATTTATTAAAATATAAAAATTCATAGTTAATAATTTAAATAAATTTAATTAAATTTTTTAAATTTTTCTCCAATTAATTATAATATAAAAACAAATTTTTATTTATTCATTTAAAATTTATAATAAAATAAATTTTAAAAATTAAATTATTGTCCAGGCAACACATTAGATTTTCGATTTATATAACTAATTCTTAAATTTATCTGGACAATAATAATGTGAAACAAAACAATATATTAATTTAAATTAAAAAATCATCAGTTTTAGTTATTATATTTAAATAAAATTAAATTCATTTATTTTTAACTACTTTATAATTTTAAAATTTTATTTATCAAATTAGAATAATAAATAAAATTTAATTATAGTATATTTTCTTGATAGTAGCAGTGTCTTAACAATTTAACTGGTGCGTTAATTATGTTTTAAACATTTATATTAAAATTAAAAAAAAAGATTAATTTAAATTAATTAATTCAAATAAAATTAAAAAATAATAATAAATTTAAAATTTATTTAATTATATATTAAATTTTAAAATAATAAAATAAATATGAACGAACCTCCTAATGCTATAATTTAAATATAATTATATTTAAAAATTAAAATTTAATTCAAACTATAGAAGAAAAATTTTTTTTTAATATTAAAAAAATTAAAAAATTGATAAAAATAAATTTGGTAAAAAATTGTTTTTACCAAATTCTTTTTATTGTTTGAGTTATTTACATAAACTGTTCCGCCAAATATTAATGCAAATTTATGACACTAACAAAACATTATACAATTAAAATTTTTTATTTTGTTGTTTAGTTGCAAAATGAAGGATTTAAACGTTTTATATCAATTTAAATATATGTCTGAGCAAATAAATAATTTTAATTAAATTATTCATTCCTTAAATATTTAAATAAATTAAAGCAAATAAATATTATTTAAAAATTAAATTTTTAAAATTAAATTGTCCAATTCTGAAAATGACAATTTTAAATAAAATATGAAATTTAATATAAATTGATTAAATAATTATTAAAAATAATAAACTTTAATAAGTATTTTATTTTTATTTACTTTTTTTGTTTTAGGTTAGATTATGTTAGTAAAATTATATTTGCTTAAAAGAATAATATTAATTCTAGAATTTACTTTTTTGTTTTAGGTTAGATTATGTTAATTCATTTAATTATTAAATATTATCTATTTACAATATTTATTCAGCCAATGCGTCTAAGAACGTCAAATTAAAAAATTAAATTATTTGAAATTTATTTATTTTTTAAATTACAAAATAATATTTTAAATTTAATATTTAAAGAATAAATATTAAAATAAATTTTACTTTAAAAAAATAAAATTTATAAGAAATGTTGGAAGAATATTTTCCATAATTCATATGCCTATCATATTAACTCTAAATTTATAAAAAATAACATTTATAAATTAAAATTTCGATACAAAATTATTTGAAAATATTAAATTATTTTATATATAAATTTAACAATTAAAAAACATTGCGAGATAATTGACCAGAATTCAGTGATGTTTAGAACAACTTAAATTTGATGGCAATAGTTTTTTTGTCTTTTAACTATATTTTTAATTTATTATTATAAATTAAAATTTATTTATTTATTATTATTTTTTAATATTTAATTATTAAATAGTTAAATATTAATTAATTTTTTGTTATTAATAAAATTTTATATTTATAAAAAATTAACAGAGTTTATGACAAAAAATTATATTGAACTACATAGGTATAACGTTTCTTTTACTTATAATAAATGGTTATTTTAAAACGGAAATATTTTAAAGCCGAATTTATATTTAAATAAATTTTAATTTTAAATTAAATATACATATTGTTAATTAAAAAATAAATTTATAATTAGAAATTAAATTTAATTTTAGAAATTAATTTTTTAAATTTTATTATTTTAATAAAAACAAATTTTTATTTTTTTAAAAAAATAAAAAAATAAATGCTAATTTGACAATTTATAAAATTATAAAAAATATTAAAGCAAAAGAATATATATTTTTTATATTAAATTAATTATCAATTCTCACTTCCGACAAGAATTTGCTCGAAAAAACAACAAAAAAATTTGTTAGAATTTTTAAAATTAATAAATTTTATGATTAATTATTTTTTAAATTTTTAATATAGTATTGGTCTGATCTTTTGGAGAGATGTTTTGCAAAAAATTAAAAATATTATATTAATTAAATAAATAACCTTCAATTAAAATATACAATTTTATTAAATTAAAAATTAATTAAAAATATTTATATAATTAATTCTAATTTTTTTTAAAGAAGATTTTTTTTTTACTCTTATCATGTAAGCTAGGAAACACGGGAAGAAAATCGGGAAATTATTTAACAAATTTTAATTAGTACATATTGTTTAAAAATTATTATTTTTGAATTAAAGAAATCGAGGTTAAGAAGGATGCGGTGATTTTTAAAAATAAGCATGCATTATCCTCTGGAAAAATATACAGTGGATTAGAAGATAATACTAAAATAAAATTAATTTAATTTTAAATATTTGTTTTGTATTTTTATAAAAACAAACGATCTTTATCAACTTTATTTAAATTTTTACATCTTCAAATATAAAAATTTTATTTTTAATTTATATAAATTTTATTTTGTATTAATTTAAAGAATTAAATTAAAAATAAATAAAAGAATATACCTAATTTTTATTTAAAAAAGACTTAATATTCTTGAAACATTCGACGATAGATTTAACCGTATCTTTTATAAAATGTTTTTAATTTTAATATTATTTATAAAGATAAATGAAGAAAGAGAACTTTAAATAATAATATTTCATTTAAAAAAATTTATAAAAACTCTCGCAATTCATAATCTCAAAAATATACACACCTAAAATGTTTAAAAAAAAAACATTATAACAGTTAATTTTTTAAAAATATAATGGAATAGGAAATCTTAATTATTGAATGTTTATTATATAGAATATTTAAATTAACTCTTCTCATATGCTAATAACATAAAAAATTGGATAAAAATATATTAAATTATTCAAAATTAATTTATTTTTTAAATTATAAAATAATCTTTTTTAAAGTCTTAATTTAAATTATATTTCTTGGTAAATCTAACTAAGATTTTTAAATTATCAGTGAAAAATGTCAATTTATTCAAGGAGATGCATAACTGTTTTAATAATTTTGATTAATATTCAAAATAAAAATAATTAAAAATAAATATATAGTAATTTAACTTCAAAATATTAAAAATATATTTTACATAATATTTAATTTATTTTAATTAGAAAATAATGAGAAAATAATCATGACTCATGAGAAATATTTTCTGCTATTGTTTCGTTCAAGTTAAATATTACTTTTTTTTATTTATAATTTTTTATAAAATAAATTATTATTTTATTTAAGCCAAAAATAAATTAAAAAATAATCTTAGAATTTTTATAATATTAATTATAGCATAATTAATATATAATAATTTATTAATTAGTATTTGAAATCGAAAATATGAGAAGAATGTGGAGAATTCACTGAATTTGCAGCTTAATTAAAAAAATTAACAAATTTTATGTTTTAAAATAAAATATTAAATTAATAAATAATTAAAAAATATATTTACATTAAATACAACTTTACTTTAATTGGCATGTTCATTAGGAAATAGGGCATCAAAAAGAACTATACTTCAAGAAAATTTTTATTTATTAAGTTATAAACATTTATATAAATAATATTTATCAATTAAATGTATTAAGTTAATTTATTTAAATTTTATCAAATACTTAAAAAATAAATACTAGGGAGAAGGGGCACTGTTAATTCAATGGCAGAACGTACAATTCTAAATTAATTTTAAATAATTTAAAGCAAGCCTTCAAAAAAACAAAATAGTCAAGCTTTAGCAAGTATTTCAGCTTAACTTAAAAATTTAAATAACATATTTTTAAATTAATTTTATATTTATAATAATGTTAATTTTATTATTATTTTTTAAATATATACAATATAGGTACCTTTCAGGGATGCATATCGTTCGGTTTTATGCGATACGATATTAATTATATTAAAATTCGTTAGCAATGAATTTAAAGAAAAGCTATTTTATTGCTTCAGTAAACTTATTGTAACAAAAAAAATAAATAAATAGGTATATTTAAAAAACAAACTAAAATTTAACAATGCCTAATGTTCTTAAACAAAAAATAGAAATTTTAAATTATCAAAAACTTACTTGACGAAAACAAAATTGTAAATTGTCATTTAGTATTTTTTTTTATTTTTATAATATAATTTTAAAATTTAACGTTTTTGTAAATGGATCAAATGTAAAGATCTAATTAATGACATTTTAAAATTCGACACAACATTTATAAGAATATTCTAATTTAAAAAAAAATTAATTAATTAATTTTTGAATATTAATAAATAAAATATTTTAAGCTAATTTAAATTTTATTTATCAAATATCACCTAATAATTAATTAAAAAAATAAAAATATTTAAATTATTTTATTATTAATTTTTAAAAAATATAGAATAATATTTTAAATTTATATAAAGATTATTTGGAGAATAATATATTTAAAAAAATTTTGTACAAATTTTCATTCGACAATTCGCTTCATAGCTTTTCGAAAAAAACTACTTATGTTAGATGCATGAAAAGAAATGTTTTAACATTAAAAAAATTAAATAAAAATTTTTTAATGTTAAAAAAATTAAAATTGTGAGAACAAAAATAAATTTAAAAATAATAATAAATATACATATTTAATAATAATATTTAAAATTATAAACTAAAAGGTTTAGGCTTATAAAGGATGTATAGGTGTATCTCTAGCCTTCTAATTATTTTTATTTTATAAGTTGAAAAATTATTTAAGTTGAATAATAATTATTTTTTAATTAAAAAAATTTTAGAAAATTAAAAAAAAAATAAAATAAATTTATTTAATAATATTTAAAATTATAAACTAAAAACTTTCTGCCTATTCGGGTTTTATAGGGGTATCGCTAGCATTCATAATTATTTTTATTTTATAAATTTATATAAGCTGAAAAATTATTATTTTTTAATTAAAAAAATTGTTAAAAAATTAAAATAATATAATTAATCGAAACTTAGAAAAAAGAAGAATATTTTTAAATGATGTTCATTTATTGAAGAATATTTTCTGACGATATCTTTAACAATTTAAAAAAATTTCGTAAACTAACAAAATAAATTAATAAAATTATTGAGATTTTATTGCAAAGTTAATGGATTTTTAAACGAGAAATTTAACATATTTTAATTTAATTTATTTTTTAAATTTTATTTTAGGATCAAGCAAGCAACCATCCCAATCCAAATTTTAATGCAAAAAATGGCAATATATTTATAAATATTTTAAGGTTGATTTTATATTTTAATTTCAAACTAATATTTAAAAATAACTTTAAGTGTATAAACTTAAATAATTAAAAAATTAATTTTTTAATTATTATTATTTTATATTTAAGTAATAAAAATATTAATGTAGAGAATATAAAATTTATTTTATTTTAAAAATAAATATTTATTATCTTTGAATTAAAAAAAAGAATAAAAAATCTAAATAAATAAATAAATGCTAATGTAATAATAATTAAATATAAAATAAATTAAAATAATGTATTTTTATAGTAATATTTGAATCTTGATGGCAGTCAGCTGAGAGAAAAAAGAATAAGGAGATAAAGTACTTAATAAGCATAACTTTTACTCTGTAAATATGGAATTATAAATTAATATTTATATATTCTAATTTTGATTATTAGAAAATCTTACTACTATTTATACTATTTTCAGTATCTTATTCAAAAATAATCTCATAAAATGTTTTACTTTAACAAAATACAAGTTTTAGGTATATTTAATTTTTTAAATTAAATTTAATTAACAAATAAAATTATAAAATGTGAATTAGTTAATTAAAATTAAATATATAAATTTTTTTAAATTAATTAATTTATTTTTTTATAAAAAATACACTGATTTAAATTTTTTTAATTAAAAATAAATTTTTAAATATTATTATTAAAATTATAATACAGCATAAAAATATTAAAAATAGTTTTAAAAAAATAAAATAAATTAATTAAAATATTTTTTAAATATTTTAATTAAAAAAGCTAAATTAAAATTTTAAAAATAATTAAAAAATTAAATTTATTAATTAAAATTAAATTTTAAAATTATTCATATAAATTATAAAAATTTAAATTTAAAAAAAATAAAGTTTTCTAGAATTTTTTTAAAACTTTTTTTAATTTTAATAAAGTTTAAAAATATATAATTTAATTTTTAATTAAATTATATTAATTATTTAAATTTTTTATATATGCCAAAATTAGTGTGAAGAACAAGAATCAATTTATTTAGGTTTCCAAACCTTTAAAATTAAATTCTAAAAATTATTGAGAATTGAAATTAATGAAATATTATTAAAATATAAATTGAAGAATAATAAAAATAGGTATTTGAAATATCATTAATTGCAAACCACTATTAAATGTTTGGATATTCAACATTGAAATAATATAAAATTGAGTAGAAAATAAATATTATATTTATATGTATATTTAAAAAAATATTGAAAAATTCATTATTCTATTTTGTAAAGAATTTTTTGTTATCAATTTTTAATAAAATTTATACATCATCCTTAATAATAAAAAAAATTATTTTGAAAATTATTTTTATTAAATAAAAAATTTTATATAATTATTTTAATATTAATTAAAAAACAATAATTTATCTAATTTTTAAAATAGTAAATAAAATAAATTTAAAATTATATTATTGAATTTTATTAAATTAAATATATTAATTAAAAAAAGCCTTTATTAAAAGTTATTTAAATTAATAATTATTCTTAATCTTACAGCATTCTATTAAAAAGTTGGTCTTCTCCCAAATGTAATATCTTAAAATGTTTTGCTTAATCAAATTATAAGTTTTATATTTAATTTTTTAAATTACTAAAATTATAAGTAAATTTAATTAACAAATAAAATTATAAAATGTAAATGAATCAAAATTAAATTTAATTATTTTTATTTGTTTATACAAAATACACTGATTCAATGGATATAAATTTTTTTTTTAAATTAAAAATAAAATTTTATTATTATTAAAATTGACTAAAAATATTTATTTAAATAAAAAATATATAAAAATATATTTGATTTAAATTAATTTAAAAAAAGAACTTTAATTACCAAGAAAAACTGAAGCTTTTTAGAGCTTTAACTTACATAGGTATCTTTGGTTAATGCTTCATTAAATTTAATTTGATTTTTAGAAAAAAAAAGTTTGTATATTATTAATTAGAAAATTTAAGATATTTTTTTATAAATATTTTAAAATTAAATAATATAAAAATTTCAAAATTAAAAAAAAAAGAATTGAATTTAAGACATTGTGGTGAGTCTGACTACACAGAGAAGAAACACTGATCTGTGGAAAGAGATTAAGAAATCCTGCCCATTGTCTATTAAAATTTTAAAAAATAATTTTTAAATTAAATAAATAACCAGATTTATAATATATTAAAAAAATTTAATGTTTGAATTAATTTAACTGATTAATCAAGTTTATTGTGGGTAAAGAAGGATATGAAAGAGTCATTATTCGATGCTAAAAATTAATCAAACAAGCATTAAAAAATTAAATTAAAAATATTAATTGTCTAATAAAAATATTTATAAAGTTTTTAAATAATAAATAAATAAAAGGAATTAAAATTTTAATATATAGAGATTACTAATATTTTTAAAAATTATTAAAAAATTAAATTAATTAATTAAAATCATATTTTAATAATTCAAAATAAATATTAAAATTTAAAATAAATTTAAAATATTAAAATTTAAAATAAATTTAAAAATAATGTTTAAAAATAATTTTCCAATTATTTGAAAATCAATCTATTCTGGTGCAAAATCAATCTATTTCCGGAACAAACAATCAATGCGAAGCAGATATAATGTTTGTCAGTTATATTAAAAATAAAATATTTATTAAACTCAAAACTATATAAAATCAATTTAATAAAATAAATAAATAATAAAATACAGCTTTTTAATTTTAATAATCACTCACTTATAAAATAATATTTTTATTTTAACTAAATAAGATAAATATTTTAAAAATATTCCTCGTCATGACTTCATGATCTTCTCTGACGTGTGAATCACAAGCATTATACAGTTTTTATTTAAAATTTGTATTTTTAATTTTAGAATACTAAAAAAATAATTTAAAAAAATTAATTAATTAAATTTATAATATTTTATTCAAAAAATAAATTTATAAATAATTTTATATTAAATAATGTTTAAATTGTTATATAAGAAGAAAAAAAATATATTTTTAATTTTTTAAAAAAATTAGGTAAAACAATTAAATAATGACTAATATTTTAATTTAATAAAAAAATATTAAAATTATAAAAAATTTATTTAGGAGAAGAACATGGCAAATACCGACAACTTTAAGGTAGATGTGATAACCATTAAATGATATCTGAATAATATATTTTATTAGAAAAATCTAAATTATTTAAAAAATTAAACATAAAATTATAATAAAATTAAAATAAAATTAAAAATTAAATAATTAAAAATATTTTTAATTAAACTAAATTAAACTTATAAGAATTAAATTATCGCACTTCTAACACATTTTTTTATTTATAAAAATATATACATATTATGTTAAATTTTATAAAAATTTTTATTAATTCAGCAATGACTTAATCGAGTTATTTAAATTTAAAAAATAAATTAAATATATTAATGCAATTAATTTTTTAATAAATAAATAAATAATTTATAAACTAAAATAAAAAATTTAGAAAATTATTGTATATATTTTTAAATTAGAATATATACTTATTATACTAACAAATTTTTTCTAAGAATTGTTTTTCATCTAAAAATATACCGTATTTCCTCTAATACAAGCGCTGCGCTTGTATTTTTCAACCCCTTCGTAGAGTGCGCTTCTATTGGAGGGTGCGCTTCTAATGGAGGTGCGCTTGTATTAGAGGAAATACGGTATATTAATTTAATAAAATAATTTTTATTACTTAAAAAAATAGCTGAATTTTTTTAATTAATTAAAAAATACTTAATAAATTAATATAATATTAAAAAAATTGTTCTAATAGTGAATTTAATTTGATTCGAATACTTAATTGTCATAATTTTAATTTTTATATTTTACTTTTTAACATGAAAGAAGATGCTAAATCATTTAAAATGTTTTATAAACAATTTAGAAAAAATATTTTAAAACATAATAATTTATATTTTAATTTTAAATAAAGTTTTTTAATTTAAAAATAAATTAAAGTAAATATACCCTAAATCTAATGATCAAAAAAATTATTTTTTTTATACATTATTAATTTTATGTATTAACAAAAACAATCAATTAATGCGTAGAGAATTTATATAAAATTATTTTAATATTTTAAACTAAAAATAAAAAAAATAAATATTAATATATCATGATATATTAGCAAGTTCTCTAAATGTGATGTCTCACATTTAGAAAAAAAAATTATCATAAAAAATATTTTATGGGAAAAATATTTTCTAATTTGAAAAATTCTTTTAACGAATTTAATGAACTAATATTAAAAAATGAAATCGAAAATAGGGAATTAATGAAAAAAGAATGAAAATGAATTAAATACTCGAAGTAGAATAGAGAAAAAAATTAAATTAATTTAACAAATTATTCCTCCAAAAAAAATTACAACAGCAACAAAAAGAAATAAATTTTTAAAGCCAAAAAGGAAAATAATTAAAAAAAAATTTAATTTGTATAATCTAATGGAGAAGAAATCAAAAATGCCTTTAGTGACAGCCGAAAAAAAAATTTTGATGCCAGCAAAGAAAAAAAAATTAAATTTTAATTCCAGTGAAATTTTAAGAAAAATTGAAGTCTATAAATAGCCTTATATAAATCATTTAATTTAATAAAAATGGAAAAATAAATTAATTTAAATTTATTATTAAATTAAAAATATTTTAATTAAATAAAACATAATTAGAAAAAATTTTATAATTAAATTAGATTTATATAACCTTTAAAAAAAGATTTAAATGTTATATAAATTAATAATTTTATTTAATTTTATTTTTTTTTTTAAAAAGTTTATTAGATAATGCTAGTATAGTTGAAATTTCTGTCAAACAATGAATCTTCTTTTTTTTTTGTTAACGAAAACAATTTTTTTAATAATAATGTAATAAAAAAAACAATTTGTATTTTTATTTTTAAAAGATTAATTTTTAATTAATTAATATATTAAATAGGAAAATAATTAAAAATAATTTTTCTAAAATTTCTTAATTTATATTTTTGACAAATAGGTACTACCTTTATTTTGCATAAATAAAAATTTTTTTAATTAAAACTAAATTTATTATATATTTTAATAAAATAACTTGTGACAGATTCAATTAACTTTTAATGGAATAAGTTGGCTATAAAAATTTCTAAATTGATAGAAATTGAGTTAAATCCTTTTTTTTTAAAATTAAACTAAATTTTAAAAAATATAAATAAATTTAAAAAATTTAATTCTTTCATTTATGCAAATATTTTTAATATCCATGAAAATTTAAATTTAAAATATAAAAATTATTTTTTTATCCACTATAAATATATTTATCCTTTAATTTCAATGTATTTTAATCTATCAAAAATGTAGTGAAAGCACTTGCCATCTTTATTTATGTACAAAAGTTACCCCATTTTTTATGTGGTCTTTTGTTAGAGCAACATTCATATTCCTTATCCTTTGTACAAGGAGTACCTTTAATATGAGTCCCTGGTGCGCACCATGGAGCTTGATATGTTGGAAGAATTAATTGAACAAGTAAAATTGTAAAAACAAAGAATAATATTTTAAATGATGACATTTTTTGGTTGAAGAAAAATTTAATATTTTTATTAAATACTGATTTTGTTTATATATTTAATTTCAAGAAGCTTATATAATATCCTAAATAGTCACGTGAAAAAATTAATTTGCAAAAATAAATACCCTGGAATTCCAACTTTGCTGGACACAAAATAAATATTCTGTCCTAAATTGATGATTTGCATAATAATAAAATAAATTAATTTTTCCCCCCAAAAATATAACTATTTATTTCAATAAACCCTTAGAGCATCCTACTCTTTTTTAAATTTTTTTTAAATAAATATAAACCCAACTTGATTTGTATTATTGCCTTTAAAGTTCCCATCCCTTCACAACCTTCAGTTAATCTATAGGGAAAGGTTTATTTATATGTTTATGTTAAACAAATAAAAATTTTTATATTTTAAAATATCTCATAGAAATTTCATAAATAATATTTTTAAATATTTTTAAATTAAATTATAAAAATAAATAAAATTAAATAATAATTAAAAAACAAATTTAAAATATTATTATTCTATTATATTTACTTCTAAAAATATTTAGAAAATTATTTCATTATTATTAATTTATTTATAAAAATAATGATCAATTAATTAAATTTAATTAATTAATTAATTATCCAATAATTTATAAAATAAAATATGTATATATAATAATAATTAAAAATGTTAAAAACCAATTTAGATAAATTTATAGCCTCTATAATTTTTATTTTTAGTAAATAGAAAAAAATAAAATCTTACCAGTAAAGATATGGGATTAATATTATTAAAAAAATTAAAATAAAAATTAAAGATATTTTGAGAAATTTTTATGTGAAAATTAAAAATTAAAATAAATAATCATATATGTATATTATGAGCTTAACAAAGAGTAAAAATTCAAAAATAATTTTCGTTCATTTGTCTTACTAAGAGACGATTGAACATACAGGTGATCAAAATTAAGTCAGTACTCAGATCACACGGTATATTAGATAATATGGCTAACATTTTTATTAAAAATAAAATACTTATTAAAATAAAATTAAATATATATTAAATTTCACTTTAAAATATTTAAAATAAATAAGAAAATAAAATAAGGAAAATTATAAGTCCGTTAAAATATTTAAATTAGATTACTAAAAACCAAAATAATTAAATAAAATTAATTTTAATCAAATTTACATTATTTTAATATATTCAAAAAAAAATAAATTTAACTTTTATCTTAAATAGTTAAAATTAATATATAAGAATAATTTTTTCGTTTCTGTACTTGACTTTTGCTGACTCCTAAAAAGATGTTAAAATTAATATAAAAATAATTAAATTAATCTCTAATATTTAATTAAAAAATTAAAATTATAGAAGATTTATATAGTTAAGATACATGACAAAATTGAAAGCTTGAAGGAAGTTTAACCAACCAATGATTAAATAAATAAGTTCAAAAATTATAGAGGAGCAGTTAATGAATTATAAAAATATTGAGAAATTATTTTAAAAGAGAAAATTATATAAAATAATTAAAAAATTTATTAGAACAAATATATTTATAAAAATAATTAATAACTTCAGTTATTTATTTTAAAATTTAAAAAAAAGAATCTAAAGACTGTTGCATAATTCGCAAGTATTACAGATTTTCTACACATTTTTGTGAACACAATGATAAATTCTTAAAAATAAAATTTGATAAAATTTTATAATAAATGTGAAAATATATAGTCTAATAAGACACTAATAGTTACTAAGTTAATATTATATATTATTTTATTTTTAATGTTTAAAATAAATAGTGATATTTAAAAAAAACTACAAATTGACTTACATTAATACCAATTTACCAAAAACATAAGTATAATTACATTTTTATAAATTTATAATTTAAATCCAAAAAAAAGTATAAAAAATAAGAAAAAAATTAAATTAAATTAATTAATTTATAACTCATTTATTAAAGGTTTTAAATTAATAAAATTATTCCAAGTTTAATTTTCTGAGGAGGAGTTATTGTGCTGTGAATAATTCAAAAAATAATTTAATTATTTAATAAAAAACATTATAATCTCTATATATTTATTTAATTAACTTTTTTAAATTTAATTAAATAACAAATAAAATTATACAAAGTGAAGGAATTAGAAAATATGAACTATTATCTTTTATTAAGTATAAAGATGATCCTTCGAAGTTATCTATTGTAATGTGATTATTAATATATAAAAAAAAATTAAAAATATTTTTATAAGAAAATTGTGTGAAAATTATAAATTGAAAAAAATGTATTTAAAATAAATTATAAAATAAAAAATATAATTATAAATAAAGTTATAACTCAGGATATAGTGTCGGTATTACATTTAATACATTTTTATTTAAAAAATAAATTATAAACTGAAAACTATAAAAGCTCAGGTTAATAATAATTTAATGAATATATAGTTAAAATGTAAGGAAAAATTATAATAAATTATTGAAAAAATTAAAATTTTACAAGGCTTGAGCTTATTAAAAAATTTAAAAATAAATGTATATTATTTTTAAAATAAAAAAAATTAAACGCTAATTATGTATGGAAATAAACTAGAGATGTTTCCCTAATACTGCAAACAGTTACTTTTTAAATCTCAAAAAAGAATTACTAGACTACCTAATATTCCAGTTTCTATTATAAAATAGTGTTTTTTAATTAAAATAAAGAAAATTAGTTTTCATAATCATAATTTATTAAATAAAAATAATTAATTAATTTAGATATTAATTTTATTGATAATTCCCTATTATAACCAATAAAATGTTTATAATAGAAATGGAAACTAATTTGAAAGAAATTTGAAATTTTTACAGAACATATTATTTTTAATTATAGAATAATTTCTATTAAGTTATAGAATTATTATTAAATTATTAAAAAAAATTAAAAAATAATTTAAAAAAAAAATTTGTGAAAATATAAATTAAAAAATAAATTAAAAATTTATTTTAAATATTATAATTATAATATTAAAATTAAAATGTAAAAATATTTTTTTTTTAATTAGTTGATTTTCTACGCCATAGTCGAACAATAAAATAAAATTAACTTTTGGTTATTTTAAGGGGTAATAATTCCAAAATGAACGCCACAATTGAAGCTATGCAGCATATTGATTCTGTAGTAAGACAACAGTTTTATTTTAAAAAAATATAAAATTATAAACTTAAAATTATATGAAATTAAGTTAATAAGTGTTGTATATGAGTGGTGGTCTTTTATAGACACCTTTAACGGTCTAGTCAACAGACTATATAAGCACCATTAAATAACCAGTCCGGATCCCAACCTGAGTTAGTTCTCGTCAACCTCTACACTTCTACCCATTCTTCAACCTTCATTGTATTTCTCTACGTGATAAACTCTTGCTTTGTTGCTCGTCGACTTTCAGTATCTCGGACACCATCTTTAGTTAGGAAACTAAAGATACAACAAATTGGCGCGGTCGACAGCTCGTCTACAACAGAATTGGCGCAGGTCTCCAGTTCTCAACGAACCTAAAGAAGGCAACAACGTCAACCTTAGTGCGACAAGCCCATCCAGCTCGTCAACACTTCGACAGTCGACAAAAGCAACAGTAAAGAGGCACAAAAAAAGCGTTAGTGTGGCAATTGTCAAACGCTTAGTGAGTCGAAAGGCAAGTAATTAAAGCAAATTATTGCTTAGTGTACAAGTGCAAATTTCAGATTGTTAGTGTAAAGATGAAAGAATCATCTATTGAACGGCTACTGCTCGCACAGCAAGAATTGTTTGAGAAAATGCTAGAGCAATTAAAAGTCAAAAGTGAGCCGAGTGACAATCAGAAAAGTGAAGCAACACTGTACGGAAGCCTTGTGCCGTTAATTAGTGAGTTCATTTTTGATAATGAATCAGGAGCGAATTTCGACAATTGGCTGAGTAAGCATCGCTCATACTTTGAGGTGGAAGGAAAGTCCCTTCCAGAAACCTCTAAAGTGAGATTGTTATTGAGTAAATTGGGGTCAAGTGAGTATGCCCAGATTGAGCGAAAGATGCTGCCAGTGAAAGTGAGTGACATGAAGTTTGAGAGTTTGGTGAGTGAATTGAGTAAGGAGTTCAAAGACCCTAGGTCCAAGTTAATTAAACGCTTCGAAGCGTTAAATATGAAATGTAGCCAACTCGAAGACATCCTAGAGTTCGGCAGTAAAGTGAATGCCAATTGTGAAAGGGCTAGTATGGCTCTTAGTATTGAGGAAATAAAAATATTGATTTTTATTTCAGGATTGCCTAGTGAGAACAGTGCTCTCCGTCAAATGGCAATGAAGTTCATTGAATCAAATAGTGAACATGGCAATCAAGTGACTCTGAAAGAACTTCTTGAAGAGTGTAGAGCTTTTATGGCATTAAAGGCTGAGGCTAAAGTGTTTGAAAAAGGTAAATTTTTCAAAACTCAGCAAAGTGAACCTATTGTTAATTTAGTGAAAAGTGTCCAAAACAATAGTGAAGTTCAAAAGAAGCCATGGTCAAAAAACCAAGTGAAGTGCTATGCATGCCAGCAAATTGGGCATATTGCGAAAAATTGTCCTAGTGGATTAAGACGTAAGTCTTTTCGGCCAAAAGTGAAGAGAAATTATTTCTCTAATTCAGATAAACCATTGTGTGCCGTTTTGGACATTGTTGGCAGTGATAAAATGGTGAATCGAGAAGAATGGATCAAAAAGGACATTAAAATTGCTGGGCATAAAATTGCTTTTATTGAAGATACAGCGTCGCAGATTAATTGTGTTACGCCAGAAATATGGAAATTGATTGGCTGTCCTAAATTGGAGAAAGTCTCCTATAAAGGAATTGGAATTAGTGGTGCAAGTTTTGACTTAGTTGGCAAATGGACATGCAGATTAGAAGTAGAAAAGATTGAATTGACAACAGTGATGCATGTAGTGGATAGTGACATTTGCTTATTTGGCCTTCCAGCCATAAAGAAGTTAAACGAAGTCAAACAAATTCCAACAAAAAATTTCTTCAAAAAGATGTCTCCGATCTTTAAGAAGAAAAGTGAACCAATCAAAGGAAATCCATTTCCTAGTGGAACAAAAGTGAAAGTGAAGAATACCAACAAGCATTCTGGTAATATTGAGTGGCTTCATGGTGAAGTAATTAAACATTTCAAGAATTGCTGGAAGGTGAAAGTTCCAGTATTGAATTGTATTGTGACCAGAAAGTGTAAAGAAATGCGCAAGGATATTTGGAATGAAGAAAAGCGCATAGTGAATTATGGATTGTCAAAATTGAACATCAACAAGAAGAAAACTGCGCCGGACAAAAGTATAAGTGGCAGCAGTATGGACAAAGGAAACAACAACAACAAAAGTGGAAGTCAGGATCAAATTGGCAGCAACTTCGTTCAAAGTCGCAGCTCTGTGATCAAGGACAAGGAAGACAACAAGGACAAGATGCCAGAAGGAGAAGAACATCAAAAGAATGACGTTGAGATGATGTTAGACATGATGACGAGAGATCATAATAAAATTCCTCCTTGTGATAAAATTTTTATTCCCCATTGTCCCACTTTTGTTTGTAATTTTTCCTTTGTTGGACTGGTAGTGTTATTGTTAGTGTTGGTGCTTATGAGTGAGACCGTATTGTAAAGGCCTGGATGCCTTTAGTGTTCCCTGAACCTTTTTAAGGGGGGAGGTGTTGTATATGAGTGGTGGTCTTTTATAGACACCTTTAACGGTCTAGTCAACAGACTATATAAGCACCATTAAATAACCAGTCCGGATCCCAACCTGAGTTAGTTCTCGTCAACCTCTACACTTCTACCCATTCTTCAACCTTCATTGTATTTCTCTACGTGATAAACTCTTGCTTTGTTGCTCGTCGACTTTCAGTATCTCGGACACCATCTTTAGTTAGGAAACTAAAGATACAACAATAAGATAAATAAATAAAAATAAATTTATATTATATTTTAAAATAAAAATTAAAAAATTAATTAGATGTTTATACTGTATTTATAGAAAATAATGCGTCATCTTTCCATAATACCTATGTTTTATCAATATATCATTTTGAAAACATTTGAACGGACTTTAATTAATTTTTAATTATAAAATAATCTCAACATATATAAAGTATTATATTTAATATTTAAAAAAAATTAAAAATATTTTTTATTAGAAGATTGTTGTAAATTATGAATTAAAAAATGTATTTAAATAAATTAAAAATTTACAAAAAATTATAATTGCATCAAAATTAAAAAATATATTATATTTAAATATTTTTAAATTCTTCAAGATGGATAGTTTAGCCAGGGACATAAAATAGTATAATACAGACAATGGTTTGCTACAATTAAATTATAAAATATTTTTTATAAAAAAATAAAAAATACAAAATTATAAAAATATTTGTCTTATATTATTTTGTATGTTAGGTATATGTAATGCATTTTAGAAAAGAGGAAAGAGTGATAATTAATAATATTTTTAATTTATTATACATATACTTTTTAAAAAAAATTTTTACTTGATAATGGATGGCAAAATAAAGCGGAAAATAAACGTCTAAAACTTAAATAATTTCTAAAATACCCATAAAATAATTTTTATTTTATTTTTAATTTCTAATGCTTGTTAAATTTAATTTAAAAAATAAACTTTTTTTATATATAAGTGAAGGTATGAAAGAAATATTAAATGATGCAAAGAAATTTAAACACTATTTTAAAAAATTAAATTAAATTAATTAAATTTTAATTATTCAAAATAAATTATAAAAATTTAAAATTAAATAAAATAACGTTTTATAAAATTAATTGAAATTTATTAACATTTTTTAAATTTATATTAAGCCTTTTGTCTGCTATTAAACCGGTAGCTGTTTTTTAATTTTAAAAAGGGATAGACCTTGAGAAAAAAGATTTTAACGGAAATTTTAGAGATTTGCTATCCAAAAGAGAGAAAGTGAGATACGGTTAAAAAAATTTGAATAAATTTTAAAAATATTTTAATTTTTAATTAATTGTTTAAATTTTTAATTTTTATTGCCAATAATTACTTTGAAGTTTCTATAAAAAATTACTACATATGAGTAAAAACATTTAAAAATTTAACGTCTAAAATTAATTGAGACTTTAAAAAATTTATAAAATATTATTTAAATATTAAATTGAAGATTTATAAATGAAATATTTGAAGGGGACCTGTTAACGAAAATGAAGGGAAGCAGGAGGGCAACAATGAAATATTATAATATATAAAATTAATTAAAAATTAAATAAATTTAAAATATAATAAAAAAGAAAAAATCGTATTTATATTTAAGATTATTTAAATATAAATAAAATAAATAAAACTTAATTCTTTTTAATAAATTAAGCAAGGAAATAATCAAAAAATGACTGAACTCAATATCAATTGAACAAAGTGACATCTAATAAATGATTTTTTTCATCAAAAGAAAAAATTAAATAAATAATAATTTTATAATATTAAATTATAAAATTATTATTTTTTTATTAAAAAAATTATTATTTTTTTAAAAAAAGAATAATAATTTTTGACTAACATTTTCAAACAATCAGCGATTTCTATGCGCAATTGCGTGATTCAATCATATAAAAAATTAAAAAAATATATTTAAATAAATTGTACAAATTAAAATGAATATAAAAAAAATATAAATTAAATAACTATTTTTTAATAATTATTATGCTAATTAATTAACTATTTAAAATTTTTAATGTAAAGTAGTAAAAGCAAATGAACTTATTGACGAATAAAAAAATAATAAAAAAAATATGTATTATTAAAAAATATATAAATTATCTAATTTTCAGAAAATAAAAAAATTTAATACATAAAATTAAAATTTTTTATTAAAAAATTTTAATAAATTTATATTAAATGGAAATTGAATTAATGTTCATGTACATTTTATTTGCATTATTTGCAATTATTTTTTATAAAAATAAATTCAATAATTAAATTTAAATTATTTAATAATTAAAATTAAATTTTTTTAATAAAATTTATTTATTTTTAAATTAATTTTAATTTTTATTACTCAAATAAATTTATATGAATAATTATTTAATAAACTAGTGATCTGTTCTAGAAATAAATATTATATAATTTAATTATATTATTTTTAAAATTAATTAATAATTAAAAAAAAATGCAAAATATTTATTTTTATAAAAAATAAATATTTTAATTTTATATTAAAAATTCTTTAAATAATTTATTTATTATTTAATTATCAAAAATTTAAAAAATAGTGGTAGAAATCAGAAAATTCACTACGTCTGAAGAGTTCTTTAGAAAATAAAATAATAGATAATTAGGCAATTCAGTTTTGAATTATAAAAATATTAAAAAAGTAAACCTATTAATAAAATACAACAAATTAAATTTAAAACTTTATAAAATTAAATTAATTTAATAAAATAATTATTATTATAATTAAAGTAATTTGTGATCTATATGGTCAAAAGTACTTATAATAAATGAACTTCTGACTAAACAACCCTTTGAAGTATACATAAATTTATGGAAAAAAATAAAATTTAGAGCAATAATTATTTTAATAATTTTTTTTATTTTATAATTATAATTTATTTTTATAAAAAATATAAAATTAATATTAAATATATTTAGTATTTTAATTTTTAATTTAATAAATAAAATAATTTTATTATTTCAAAAGTCAACTGGCTTACTTCATATTTATTTAAATTAAAACAACTTTTAAATATTTTTAAGTTAAATTATATATAAAAAATTATTTATATTAATAAATTTTTGGGATGGTTAATTAATATGAATATTAAGTCAATCGAAGGTGACCAAATTTAATTTAAAAAATTGTATCAATTTAATTTAATTTTTAAAATTAATTTACTATTAAAAAAATAAAATTTACAATAAAATTTATTTAAATTAATTTTTAAAAAAATATATAAAACTAATAAGATTAAATATTTAATTATTTAAAATATAAAGACCGTGATATCAATAAATTTCTAAAAAAGAGAGGAGAATCAATTTAAAAAAATTTGAATTAAATTAATTTTGAATAACTACCATTTATTTTATTGAAAAATAAATTATTAAAATTTAAAAATATATATGTATTTGGATTTTATAAAAATTATTATTAAAAAAAAATATAAAAAATAGCTACAAAAATTCTAACATATTTTTTATAAAATTCCTCAGTTGAAATTTACAAAAACAAATTTTTAAATATTTTTAAATTATATTTAATTATAAAAATAAATTTAAAATATCAAATAATATTTAAAAAATAAATTTAAAATATTAAAATTGGATAATTATATAAATGACCCTACTAAAATAAAATTTGTGGCATAATAACATGTTTACCAAAATTAGAATTTTAGTGCAAATTTTAATTATTTATTTTTTAAAATTTAGTTATATTTAATATTTATTTAATACATAAAGTAAAAAATATTGTGTTTTATAAAAATAAAGAAAAAATATATTATTAAATTATCAAGCATTTAATTAATAAAAATAAACAATAAAAATAATTATAAATTAATTTAAAAATTAATTTTATTAATAAAATCTGCTAATTTAATTCGAATCAAATAACTATAAATAAAAATATTATTTGAACCAATTCGTAGAATTAAATGGGAATATTATCATTTTTACTTTTAAAAATAATCTCTAAATTATTAAAAAATTTTAATAAAAATAAAAATATCTTTTGGAAAAAATTGTGTGAAAATTAGAAATTGAAAAAATGTATTTAAATATTAAAAATTATAAATTAAATAATTTTGTTTTTTAATAGGATTAAATTATTTAAAAATAATTATTCATTTATTTTAAATATTTTAAATATTATACATATGTAATGCATGAAAATGAAAAAAGTCACTGCCATAAACTTCAAATTTATATTTGAAGTTCCGCAACTAGTGGTTGTCTAGGTACTTTGGCAGGAATATTCTTATTAAAATTAAATAATAAACTTAAAATAATAAAAACAACTCAAGTTAAAAAAATAAATAAATTTATTTAAAAATAAAATATAATGACAAGAAATTTTTTATTTAGTAGTATAACGAAATGTAAATTTTGAAGTAATTCCTAATCAAATAAATACATTTCCACTACACAAAAATAATTAAAATTAATTTTTATAAAATTTAAATAAATAAATCTATTTTAATAAATTTATTTTTAATAAAATTTATTTTAAAATTATTCTAAAATTAAAAAAAATATAAATAATAATTTGCTAATTTATAAAAAAGATTAAAAAACAGTAAATCCGCAAAATAAGATTTGAGGATAACTAATACATAAAAAAATTTCTACTACAAAAGTATAATAATTTTTAATTTTCAAATTATATTTTTATTAAATATAATTTTTATAAAATACATATTAAAATTAAATTAGAAATCAAATCTTGACAATTCAAATAGGATTGATTTAAACATTAATAAATTATTTTTTTTAAATAAAAATTTCAATACAAAATTTAATTTAAAATTTATATAAAAATTTTTAAATTTATGATTATCTAAATTTAATTTAAATAAAATTAAATTGAATAAAATTGGAAAAAAAATTAATAATTAATTATTCTACAAATAAATGTAAATTAAATTATATATAATTTTTTAATTAATTCCAAATAAAAAAAATAAATTACAGCTACTAATTAATATTTTAGCTTTTAAATTATTTGGTATTGTTAAGGCGAATTTTCGCTGAAGTAAATAATTTTTATATGTTAATAGTTTACTACGATTATGTTCAATTGTGAATTCCTATTTTACATATTAATTAATTATTTATAATAAAAATATTTAAATATTTATAATTATATAAATAATATTAAAATATAATTAATAGCAATTATATTTATTTTATAAAAATAAATTTTAGTTTATTTCCTAAGGATTGGTATTGTCTATTTTACAAATATGTTCTAATATTTAATTATAAAAAATTATAAATTTAGACCAATATAAATATTTTTAGATTTATATTGGTCTAATACTCATAAAAATTAAAGAAAAATATATAGATTTATGGAAAACACAAAGCCGCCAGGTGGCGCCGCTGAAGCCAAATATAACCTACATAAAAATATTTTTTTATAAATTAATTTTAAGTATATAAACATCAAAAAAATATAATTTAAAAAATAATAATTTATTCTATTGAATTAATTAATTTAATTATATATATATAAATGATATTTATAAATAATCTAATTTATTCAATTGACGTAGGCGAAGACCAAAAAAAGTAATCTATTTATTTGTTTAAAAAGGACAATAATAAGAATTACAATTACCTGACAACTGTTAAGAAATTGTTTAATAAATTAATAAAAAATACAAATAATATTAATTAATTTTATATAATTTAACAATTATTCAGGCTTATAAAATTTATTACATTGATTAAAACGGGGTCATTAATGTTCAATATTTTATATTAATTTTATAAAAAATATTAAATTAAAGTTTAATTAATTATTTTGTTTGTTCTAAAATATTTTAAATTTATTATTTTTAGTAACTTTTGTTCAACTTAAGTACAAAATCGTTAAATACACTTTAAAATTAGCAATTTAATGGCAGAGCAATAAAGTTTTTGAGAAATCTGTTGAGAAACTATATGGTTGCTTTCCCTGAAGAACAGCAATAATAAATTAATTATTATACTACTAGAATAAATGATTAAAAAATAAAATTTAAATCCTTGTTGTTATTTTATTGAATTAAACTAATTATAGAACAAATTTATTTATATTATATTTATCTTTTAATTTATTAATTTATAAAAATTAATAAATTTTTTTTAATAAAGATTAATTATTAAAAAAGTTAAAAATAATTATTTTTTAAAATCGCTCAAAATATTTTTGTAATACCTAAGTTGATCACACAATGTTGTTTATCGTATTAAAAAAAATTATTATTATAAATATTAAAACGTATAAAATAATTTTCTACTTAATAAAAAAATTAAATTATAAAAATTTACAAATGAATATAAGCTTACAAACTTAAAATTTAAAAATTAATAAATGTTTTATTTAAATTATTTAAAATAAAATAGATTTTTATTAAATCTTGTGTAAATAAACAGACAAGATTCTCTCTTTTAACATTATTATAAAATATATTATTTTAAAATATTATTAATTATAAATTTAAAAAAAAACTAAATTATATGAAAATAAACACACTACCTATGTAGACTTCGCTATGCTAATATTATTATTAAATATATATTTTAAATATATTAATTATAAATTAAAAAAATGACAAATTAGACAAATTAAATTAAACACCTAATTATTAAACAGAAAATAATAATTATACGAAAATATCTTTAAAAATAGGTAGGCACTTAAAAATGGTAATGATAACACTTAAATTAAATTTTGATATATCTTTTTAATTTTTATAAATTTATAAATTATTCTATTAAATAACTTATACCTTATATCAAACAAATTAAAAAATATAAAAATAGAATGAAAAATTAAATTAATTTTTTATTCATTGACAAGGAAAAAATCAAGTGATCTGACTCAGAGATTCTTCAATAATAATAACACAAATATAAATTAATATTAAATTTAAATAAAAAAATTTAATATCAAAAAATAACTCATATTATAGTGAACTTTCTAAGGTTAATATAAACAAGTTATAAATTAAATTATATTATAATTTAATTTATAAAGAAAATTATATTTATAAAAAATTGTTTAAAAATTATTTTTTAATTAAATAATACCTATATAAATTTTAAAGTATTAAAATAAATATAAAATTTTAATTTACTAAAAAAAAAGTATGAAGTATTATCTTCTAAACTAAAAAATTCATGGACTTCAATGATTAATTAAAATAAAAAATTCATAAAATTATTTTTTTTTAATTATTATATGATTCTTATAAATAAAAGTGAACTACAGTTTTTTGTCTTATAGGCATGGTATATTTATATAAATAAAAAATAAATTGTAATATTTATTTTTAAAAAATATTAAAAAGCTAAAATTAATTTTTATCATAGTAAATTAATTAAAAATTTACAAGTTAAAAAGTTAAAAAAAATTTAAAAAATATTCTCCAAATTAAATTTAAAAATTTTATTATTTTTATAAATTATTTGGTGTTAAAAATATATAATTAAATTTTAATAATAAATATATAACAAGTTGTTTATTTATTTATAAATTTTGAAGTGATGAAAATTGTCTTATAATTGAAAATGAAAAACAATGGAATACATAGTTCTTATTATAAATTTTTTTAAATTTATTAAGTAAAAAAATAAAATATAGTTTAAACAATTAATAATTTATAAATTATTCTATTAAATATTAATTTAATAATATTTTTATTTTTTGTGTTATCTAGAGATTTCACACGCAAAACATTTTGGAACAAATTATTAAATTAAATATAATGTATTATTGAATTAATTAAATATGTTTTCTGACATTAAAAAGAATTTGAATACCAAAGTGGTTTAAAATATATTTTAAAATATTGCTTTAATAATTAAAATTATTCTGATTAAAAAGTACTAATGATAACGTTTTAAATTATTATTATTATTTTGAGCTAAAATACGGTGATAATTTTGCTAAACAATAAATTACAATAATTTATTTACTTTTTTGTTTTATAAAAAATAAATTTAAAATTTAATTATTTGTATAAGCTTATCAATGTTTATTTATAATCTTATTCATGACGTTTGTTTCTTGAACCAACTTATAATAGGTAATTTAAAAAATTATTAAAAAAATAAAAATGTTCTATACTTTTAATTAAATTAAAAATGAAAAATTGCAAAATTATTGAAATAATAATATTAAAATAATTAATAACAAATGAAAGAAAATTATAAATTAAAAACAATTTTGGAATTGTTTTTAAATAGAAAGTTTACTATTTTTCAACACTTGATTCAAAGTGTTTAATTAACCATTAGTTAAAAAATTAAAATAAATTAAAAATTTAGAGTGAATAAAATTCAATCGTATTTTATAAATTTTTTAAATTAATTATATGTATAATTAATTATTACTACATAAATATTTATATTAATTAATTAAAAAATATTACTATATAATATTATTTAAAATAATCAAAAATATTAAAATTAAAAAAAGTATATAAATAAAATAATTAATTTTTTTACTAAAAAATTAATTTTAATTTTACACATATAATAAATAAATATTATTTTTGGCGTGTTATTTTTAGAATGTCCATCCTCCTAGTAAAAAATTGTGTGAAGCAGTACATTGCATGATTTTATTGTTTAATTATTAAAAATAAAATATGTCAATAGTCAGGCGAAAATAGTAAAGTACTTATACAATATTTACATAAAAATAAAATTATAAAAATATTAAATTAATAATTGAATTAATAATAAAATTATTTTATAAATATTTTAAAGCAACAAAAATTTCTTAACAATTATCAAGTTCATAAGCCTACATATGTATTTTTAATAAAATAAATAAATATATTCTAAAGATTTAAAAAAATTAAGTTTTAATTATCTTTTTTAATAATTAATTATTAAAATTATTCCAAATGAAAGTCCTACCAATGATCATAAAAAAGTATAGCGTTTTATATACTAAATTTTATTTTATAAAAAAAAATCAAATAAAATATGCTACCAAAACCAAGTTAAAGAAATAAATACAGAGATAACATTTTTAATTAAAGAATGATTTACTTTATGTTATTTAAAATTTAATTAATTTGTTTTAACAATTAAAAATATTTTTAAGAAAATTATGTTAAAAAAAAAAGAATTAAAAATAGTTAAAATTTATAAATTAAAAAATATTATAATTTTAAGAAGATATAAAAATGTTTAAATTATTTTACCATTTTATTTGATAATCCAAAATCACTAATGGACAAACTAAGCTCAGTAGTCAGACATTAACTCTGGCATGAGTTGTAAACATTAATAATAAAATATTAAAATTAAAAGAAAATAAACTCAAGTTATAATCAAATAAATAAATTAATTAAAATAAGAAAGAAAAAAATTTGATATTACTAAATAAATAATTTAATAAAATTAATTAAATTTAAATAGGTATGTTAATATAGTATTTGTAAAATAATAAATTAAAAATTTTATCTTAAAATTAATTTATTTGTATGAAAAATATTTTTAAAAAATTCAAGTTAATTCTAACCTGAAAAATCAAAAATTGTTATAATTAATATATAGCAAATCATATTAATTTGCTGTTAATAATTTAAATTAAGTGAAAGAAAATAAAATTATACAAAATTGATAAATAATTTATTTTAAATAAAAATAAATTAAATAAATAATAACTTAAATTAATTAATTTTTAAAATTTTTTTTTATTTTATTTAAAAAAGTGATGAATGTACTCCGTTTTATCAACTATATTTTATTAAATTATCTATTTTATACCATCTTAATGATCATTAACTTAGTTATGGGAACAATCATTGGGCAATAGGTATTGCAAACACGAAGACAAAAATATTAAAAAATTAATTATTATAAAATTCACAAAAATAAATTTATATTAATAAATTTATTTTTATAAAATTTAATTTAAAATAGTATTAAGGAAAAAATTTAATAATATAATTAAATATAAAAATAATTTAAAATTACTCTAAAATAAAAAAAATTATAAAATTTATAAAAAAGTTCAGATGATATAGAACAAAATAAAGACAAGTATGCATTATTTCAAATACAAATGTATAATAATTTTTAATTTTCATTTTAATTTTTTTTAATATTATAAAACTATTTTTTAATTAATTAAATAAAAAAAAATATTTATTAGAATACAATTAAAAATATTCTGAAATCTATATCTTTGTTACTAATAGAAAATGAGATCATTGATCACTTAGACATTTATAAAAAATTAATAATTTGAATATAAAATTTAATTTATATAATATAAAAATCAGAAAAAATTTTTAATATAATTTATTATTCCAATTTTATAATATTTAGTAATTGTGTCATATCAACAATTTGACCATATACGATAAAGAATATTAAAAATTAAAAAATGTTCACGACAGAAGAACTGTTTTTCTTGCATTAGAATATTTAATTAATTTTTATAAGAAACGCTGTACCTTGAACATCTTGAATACTCATAAAATTAATTTTTTAATGATTATATAGTCTTACATTGTAGGTTATATTCTTTCAGATTATTACTTATAAACTACATAATTTACCTTTAATTCTAATAAATAATAAAATTTAAGAATTAATTAATTTTTCACACATGAGATAGCGGTACCTCAGTTTGGGACAGTAATGGTTACAAAAAATAGATTTAAAAAATAAATTAAATTATTAAAAATTATGTACACTTAAAAAATATGCATAAATAAATTAATATTTAAATTATTTAAATTTTAAAACATTAAAATTTTGGATGAAAAAAAAAACATTTTAAATGAGTAATAATCAAAGATCTATGAAGGAGACAAGAATCAAAATAAAGGAGCTGATTGATATGATATTTATCAATCTACTTAAATAATTTTTTAAATATAAATATTTTATTTAAAAAAATTAATTATATATTTTTATTAATTTTAATAAGTTTACAAAATAATTTTAAAATTTTGTTACGTATAATTTATTAAAAAGGAATAATTAATAATAAAAAAATTTATTCAAAAATATATTCAGAATATGAGATACTTGATAATAAAACTAAATTGGAGACGTTGTAAACGTTTATTTAAAAAATTTAATTTTATAATTAAATAAAGAATTAAAATATAACTTATTAATATTTTTTTAAAATTTAAAAATTTATTAATTCTCTGTTTTTTTTTTAAATTTTATAATTTTGTTATTTAACATTTGTTTTTGTGTATTTTAGAGGGTCAATTGCACTGAAAAAAATTAATATAAATAAACTTGGATTTTTTTCTTCTCCTGTTTTCACATACCTATGTATTTTTTATTTTTCTCTTTATTATAAAAAAATAGAAAATTGACTTATTTTTTCATTCATCTTCTCTTTTAACCAAATATAAAAATAAAAACAAAGTAAAAAATAACTAATTAATTATACTTTAATTTTTCTTTTATAAATATAAATAAATAAATAAATAAAACTTTTTAAATTTAACTAATATATTTAAATATGCTACAATTATTAATTAAAATAAGAAATAAAATAATAATTAAAATAGGATAAATAAAATAATTTCTTTAACAATAATTTAAATTTCGATGGATCAACTCTTCAATACTTCAAAATAAATTATAATAATAATAAAATTAAATAAAACAACTTATTAAGAATTAAAAAAAATTATATGTATTGTAAATATTAATTTTACTACAAATACTGACGACGACAATTTAGCATAATTTATTAAAAATTTGTAAATAAATTTAAAATTTTATTAATTATCTTTTATTTTTTAATAATTAAATTGTTTGATTACATACTTGCTGAAGAATAAAAAAGGAATTTCGATGTTGTATTAAAATAATTTAAAAATAATTTATATAAAATTAAAAATTAAAACCTTTAAGATACTTGACAGCTATAAAAAATTGTTTTTCTTATAGATATTATAAAAAATTTTTTATAAAGTTTAAAAAAAATATCATAATGTTTAGGCTCTAAATTTTCCATATAACATTTTTAAATTAATTAATATTAAAAATTATTATAATAATTAATATACATACTACAAACAACTATATAAATATATTACCAATCTGGTTACCATAAATTTTAAAATTTATAAAGTACATACCTACATATATTTTTAAATTTATTTTCAATAAATATTGCAATTATAGGCTTAAATAATAATTAATTAATAATTTTTTTAGTTGTGTAACATCAAAAAATCAGGTTTCAAGAAAAGTTTATATTTTTTTAAGCTCAGATACTTATTTGATTTTAAAAAATATATAAATTTAGAAAGCATTTTAGATTTATTGGTCTAATTATAAAAATAATTTAAAAAAATATGGAATTTATTAAAAACAATTAATAAACCCGTCCATGATCTAATTGTAAAAGTGAACTATAACCTAACATAAAATAAAAACATTAAAATAAATTTATTAATTTATAAGCATCAAGTACAATTAATTATTCTTAAATTAATTTATTCGTAAATAAATTGATTTATAGTTATAAATAAATGAATAATAATAAAATAAAAAATTATAATAAATTTATTCAATTGCATTTGATGAGGAGGCAACGCATGCTTCTTACAACCCAGGTTTATTAAGAAAATCTTATGAAAATTAAAAAATTTATTTAAAATATTAAAAATTTTAAATAAAATATTAAAAATATTATATATAATTTTAAAAAAATCAAATTTTAATTTTATTTTTTTATTTGCTAATGAAACTCAATATATTAATTTTATTAGATATGAAAGTACAATTTTAAACTTGACTATAAAAAAATATTATTGTATAAAAAATTAATTTTTATTAAATATTAGTGGTCGTACTTTTATTTATGAGTTTTGATTATGGCCAAATTAATATTATTTTTATTTTAATAAATTTATTTATTTTTATTTAAATATATTTATTATATTTTAAACTATTTATTTTAAATTTAAAAATTATTTTTAATTTTTAACACAATATTGAATAAAAATTAAATATTTTTTTGGTTTATTTATATATTATTTTAAGTTTTATAAACAATAAATTATACATAAAAATATACATTAAATTTTAAAATTAATTCAAAAATATAATTAATCCGTTCAAAAAGTGTGATAGTTCATCAATGGTGCGAAAATGTAATAAAGGTACATAATTAAAAATTAAAATAATTATAAGTAAATTAAATTGGAAATCGTAGCTAATTATAATATTTAAATTAAGTAAAAAATAAATTTATTTTTAAAATTTAATAACTATACGAGTTAATAAATTTAGGCATTAGTTAAGTGGTTGTTTGCTATGTCGTCTGCCGTATGGCAACTAAAAAAATTTTAAGATAATTAAAAAAAATTAAATTAAGTTCAATTATTTAAATTTATTTAAATATGTATGTAAATTTTGTGTTAAAATAATAAAAAATATTTAATTTAAATTTTTTAAACGTTTAATTTTTATTTGTAAGAGAAGAATATTAAGAAGAATATTAATAATAAATAAATATATAAATTTAACAAGCTATAGAATTTTTAAAATATTAATTTAAAAAATAATATAATAATTAAAAATACATTTTTACATAGAGGAAGCAGAAACAAAATCAGCATTGCGCTTAAAAAAAGAAAAAATAATTTTTTAAATTATTTATTGTTTTAATTATAAAATTATTCAAAAATTTTTAAAAATTTATTTATTAAATTATATGCAAATTTTAGAATATGCTAATGAAAAACGAGTTCTTTTGGTTCTACCCAGTTTAATTAATATTTTTATTTTAAATTATAAAATTAAATAGATCAAATAAAAATTAATAATCAGGCTCAAATAGTTATAAATGAAATAATACAATAGTTACTTAATTTAAAATGATCTATCAAAAATTAATTTACATTAAAATTTTTTTATTAATTCAATTAATATTTATTTAAATGTTTAAATATATTAATAAATTTAATTAAATCCATTTGAGGAAGGGACGGAATTCCGACCTAAAAAAAGATGAACTTCATCCTTGAGCACAATTAATTCTTTTTAACTTTAAAAATTTTTTAAGAATTTTTTTATTAATTTTTGTAGAAAATTACAAAAAAATTTATTTTTTAAGCAGGCTCTGTTCATGAGGCAAGTGAGGAAATAGCTGGTGATGAATTAATAAATTCTAAAAAAGAAATTTAAAAAAAAATAAAATTTAATAAAAATTAATTAACATTATTTATAAAAACAATTATTAAAATAAAATGTAAAAGAAATTACAAATAAAATTGATTTTAAAAAAGTAGAAAAAAAAAGAATAATTAAAAAATTAATTGGCAGATTGTAAGTAAAATTTCGCGCAATTACATAAAAAAATTTTTTTGTATTAATTAACAATTCAGCAAGAAAATTAATTCAAAATAATTAATAACAAAAAAATTATAATATAAATAATATAAAAAATTTATTAAATTTATTAATTAGGCACAATAGATTGAAATATTTAATAAATAAATTATTAGATGAGATTAAAATTTAAATTGTGAATTTCGATGGAATTCAACGCATTTAATGCTTTAACAAATAAAATTAATAAAGCTTAAAAAACAGCTTTTATTTTTTAATAACATTAAATTAATAAATTATTTAATAATATTTTTGTATTTAAAATTATTTAATTAATTAAATTTGAATATTTACCTTCGGTTTGTTTTACATAGAAGATAACAATATTTTATATGATTTGTTAATAAACTTTTTAAATAAATAAATATTTATATATTTTAATTAAAAATTTAAATTTTATTAAATTAGAAAAAAATATTTAAAAATTTTTATTATTTTTAAAATAATATAATTACTTATATTTTAAAAAAAATTAATTATTTAATGTAAACATTTATATAAATTAAAAAATTTATTAACTAATTAATTATAATTTTTTTGAAAAAACTAAATTATTAAATGATAAATTAACATTTTTTTATATAAAAAAAGGAAAAAAATTTAAAATTTATAAATAAATTATAATTTAAATATATTTTACATAAATATTTAAATTTAATAATTTGTGTGGTTTAGTTACACAATATATTATTGAAAATGTCAACTTAAAAAAAAAGATTTTTTTTATTTAAATTAAAAATAATTAACAATAATTAAAAAATAAATAAATAAAAAGTATATTCTTAGACATAAATGAGCAGGCATTACTTAAAATAAAAATATTTAATTAATTAATTTTAAAAATAAATTTTAAATAATATATTTAAGTATTAAATTATAATAAAAAAGCAAATAATAATTAAATAATTATGTATATGAATAGAGAGAAAAATTAAATAATTTAAAACAAAATATCCCTCAGAAAAATGTAAAGTGATAGCAGTTCTCAATTTATCTAGCATTATTGAATTAAATTAATATTAAAATTTAAAATGTTAATATTTAATTTAATAAAATTTAATAAAATAAATTTAAATAATTTAATTTTGATATTTACTATTTAGAAAAATGATACTTAGGAAAGCATTAGATTTGTGTAAAAATCAAGAATATTCTAATTTTTAATTTTATTAAAGGGCAAACAAGAACGATATAAAAACAAAAGATTAAAATAGAATAATTCAAATAATAAGTAAAAAAATTAATTTATGAAAAATAAATTTTGTGACTTATAAAATATTTTTTAAAATTAAATAAAATATTAAAAAAAAAAAATAATTTAACTTGGTTCAATATAAAACAGACATATTAATCCGTTTCATGTTCGAAATAACTTATTCTAACAAAATAATTAATTAAAATGTCGGAGTATTCTAGCCTTAAAATTAAAAATATAAAAAAATAAAATTAAAATTTATTTTAAAAAATTATATTAGGTATTTGATTGATTAAATTATTTTTATTAAATATTTTTATTATATTTAAATAATAAAATTACACAAATATTATTAACATTTTATATAAATATAATTAAAAAAAATTTTTTATTAAAAAAATAAAAATATTTTTTTAATAATAATAGTTATTCAAAAATAATTATTTAACGTTATTTTAAATTTTAAAGAATATATTTTGCTATAAATTAATTTTAAGAACGAAGATGTTAATAAGCAAGCACAAAAGTAAAACAATATTATTTAAAGTGAGATAAAGATTAATAGAAAAATAAATTAATTTAATAATTTATTTTATTAAAAAAATAAATAAAAAATATTATAATATAAAAATTAAAATTAAATAAGAAATTATAAAATAAATATCTAATTGACCTACAATTAAACATTTTAATATATAAATATATCATTATTTTACATATATTATTTAATTTAATTTATATCCATAAATTATAATTTGTTTTGAAACATTATCTAATTTTTAAATAAAAGTTATATTAGATAATCTAATTATTTTTTTAAAGTTTATAATTAAAATAATTGTTAAAAATAACATTTTTAAATTAAAATAAAATAATTAAAATATTATTTGAAATAAATAAATTTAAATTTATAAAAATAAATTTAAATTTTATATTCGACAAATAAAAAAGGTGAAATAAGTAAATATATTAACTGATTAATCAGCATAATCGTTTTTTGTATCAAAATGTAAAACAACTGAGAACAAAACTTTTAAATAAGTTAAAATCTTATAATTAATTTGTCAATTATTTATTTTAAATTTCAATATTTTTTAAATTAATTCTAATTTTGGACGCTTAAATAATTAAATATTTCTTAAATTTTACAAATGATTCCAATATAAAGTAAGTGACAACTAACAATATTTTTAAGTATATGTTTAAGACTTTAACACAATTTGGGTGAAGTTGGAGCAGATAAATTTAAAAAATAAAATTATTATTTAAATTAAATTTTAAATTAAAAAATCATTATAAATTAATCACATTATGTTAGAAAATAAAAAAGCATAATTTAAAAAAATAATTAAACATAACTAGGTAATTTAAAGATAATTTTACGCATCCCTTTTTTCTAAAATTTAATTAATTTAAAAATTATAATTTAAAATTTTTACAATATTTTTATTAAAATATAATAATAATAATTTAATTATAAATTATCATCATATTTATTCCAATTGTTTCGTAGTTATACATCAGAATAATATTATCCTTTATTAAACAATTCTGGATCAAGTGATCTTTTTGGAAAAATTAAGCCATAGGAAAATTAAATAAATAAATAAATAACTTAAGCTTTGGCACAACAACTAAGTATGCTCACATCTTAATGATTTTGGTGTATAAGTTGATATAAAATTAAAAAAAAAATTTTAATAGAAAAAAAAATTTTTTGTTGTTAAAATATTGGAAATATTAAATTTATAATTTAATATTTTTTAAAAATTATAATTTAATTAAATAAGTTTTTTTTTAATTTTTCTATTTTTTAAAATGGTAACAACGCTTATTAAAAATTTTTTTTAAAATTAAAAATAATTTTAAAATATTTAATATTTTAAATTTAACAAAGATTAATATGTTAAGTATGAAAGGGGAGAACAGTTGCCTTAGAAATATAATTTTAAAATTAATTAAATTAAATAAATAATATTTAACAGTTATAAAATATAAACTAGTGGAAGCGTGCTCTACTCAGTAGTGCAGTATATGGGATGTTAAGAGTAACAGTGGTGTATTTAAAAATTTGGAAAGTTAAAAAAAATTTTGGGTAAAAAAACATTTATGGGTATTGAAAAGCCCTAACGGGCTTTGGGGCGCGCTTCGCGCGCTGCTAGATTTTTAGAATGCTTTTGCTAAATTTACTGGAGTCCCAATGTATGTTACACCTCAGGCCTTTGGCCATCGAATCTTCTCAATAACCAATTTCATATTATCCCCACAATCCCGCCTTTTTTAAGTTTATTTGTTATTTGGCCGTTTCATTGCTACACTCAAACTTTGGACCAAAATAACCCTTCCCATATAACCCCATACTCGATTACCTATTTACAGATGTATCACCGCGGGCCTTAGGCACTCGGTTCATCATTGCAGATGGGTCTCACTCCTCGGGCTTAGGCCCTCGATTCTTTATTGCTGATGAATGTCACTCCTCGGGCCTTCGGCCTCGGTCACAGCCTTATATTTGGGCATTCGGCCTTCGCTTCTTCATTACAGATCGATCACCTCATAATCCAATTGTTTAAATTTCAACCACCCACAGCTTGGTCAAATGGACTCAAAAAATTTAAATAAAAATATTTTTAGACTCAGCTTTATGAGGGCTTTCAAATGATATCTCATTTGCCCACATTACATTAATTTTGATGTTTGCCATTTTTTACCTCAAAATTTTGATGGAATTTTATACCCAAAATTTTAAAAATTCATAACTTTTTCTGAATATTTTAAAATCTTAATAGTTGTCAAAAAATATGCTTAATTTTTTAAAAATACATTGAGCCCAATCCAATGGCAAAAAATCGAAAAATTTTCAAAAAACCAAAATTTTTTGAATTTTCAAAAATTCAACCATAACTACCCCAAACCCTAAAATTTTTCAATTTTTTCTTCACTGAAAAAATAACTAATTTTTTGCTTTATTTTATAAGATTCATTTCATTCTATTCTAACCAAAACTCTCAAAGTTAAGGTCCATTGAATATTTCAGAAAATATTCCATAAGGGTTAACTTTTGGAAAAATTTTGTTAAAATTTTTTACTTTTAAGGGGTAAGCATACACCCTGATCACGAATCCATACTTAGAAAAAATAAAAAATGTTCCAAAAAGTTGGGGCAAAAAATCTTTTGAGTACCCAATTTTTGACTTACATCTCCCCAAATTTTAATCTGAGACTCAAGTGGTCGATAAACTTTTGTAGCCACATCTCATTACTACAAATTCCTCAACTGCACCAAAAACCCCGACTTCAGTTTCCCTACAAAAATCCAAGTTAAATGTTCATCCGGTCGTTTCAGTGCCACACCCAAACTCGGCACCAAAATTACCCATCGCATTGTACTTGTCTTTTGTAAAAGTTTACAATTGCACTTTTGTAATTTGTACAATTGCACTTTTGTAATTTGTACAATTGTAATTTTGTACATTGTACAATTGCTTCAACCCTTGCTTCAGAAACTTTGCTTCACATTTTCTGCTTATGACAGGTCACTCTCAACTGATTGATAAGCCCTATCGGGCTTTGGGGCGCGCTTCGCGCGCTGCTAGAAATTTAAAATGCTCTGCTGAGTTTCGCGAGAATCCCCACAAAAACATACCATGGGTACCACTCAGATGGAACACAACTATGACCTTCGTCATCTGTTCTCGCCTAAAATTACATTAAAAAATTAAGTTACAAATTGCCTTTTCAGTGCCGCATTCAAATCTGGCACCAAAATAACCATCCAATTGAAATCCCGATATTTGAATATAAATTTAATGTATTATTCATTCGCTTTTTCAGTGCCACTAAAACTTGGCACAAAGTAACCTATCCCAATAAATTCATCATAGTCGATTACCTATTATGCCATTAAATCTCGTATTATTTTAAATTTACTTTTATTAGAATATTTCATTGAAACACAAAGCTATGGCAACAAAACAACCCTTTCCATTGAATTTCTCATAGCGATTACTATTATTCATATAAATCCAGCCTACTTTTTATATCCACACTTCGGTACTTACACTTCCTCGACCCTTTCATTGCAGATGGATGTCACACCTCGGGTCTTCGGCCCTCGGTTCTATAATTTCAGATGGATGCATCATTGGCCTTCGACCTTCTGTTCATCACTTCAGATGGATGTCACACTCGGGCCTTCGGCCCTCGGTAACACTAATTTCAGATGGATGCATCACTTTGGTCCTACGGCCCACTTTTTATATATTTATTTGTTATTTGACCATTTCAGTGCCAAAATCAATTTTGGCACCAAAATGAACCTCCCATTGAATTCCCCATACTCGATACCTATAATCCCAATGTTTTATCACTCTGATAGATGGATCACCTTGGGCCTTCACCCCATTGTTTCTTCATTATAGATGATCACCCCGGGCCTTCGGCCCTCGTTTCTTCATTTACAGTTGTACTTTTGTAAGTCTTCGGCCTCGATTCTTTAAAACAGATGGATCACCTCTGGCCTTCGGCCTCCGGTTCGTCATTTCAGATGGATGTCACACTCGGGCCTTCGGTCCTTGGTTCTTCAGTTCAGATGGATGTCACACTCGGGCCTTCGGCCCTCGGTTCTTCATTTCAGAAGGGTGTCTCTCCTCGGAATCTTCGGCCCTCGTTTCTTCATTGCAGATGGGTGTCACACCTCGGTGACACCACCATTCAGATGGATCCAATAATCGGGCCTTGTATTGTCTTCGTCAAACTTGAACCTATTGGGAGTGTATTATTACTTCCTTTTTGTGCCCATGGCTGGTTGGTCTTCGCAAACTTGGACCTAATGGGAGTGTTTTCTCAGCTCGAGAATCTCTTTCTAATGAGCTATCATGTGTACATTGCAGTGGATGTCAGAACTCGGGCCTTCGGTTCTTTATTATAGATGGATCACCTCTGGCCTTCGGCCCTCGTTTTTTCATTGCAGATGGATGCCAAATCTCGGGCCTTCGGCCCTTGGTTCCATTATTTCTGATGGTTTCACCTCATAACCCTCAAAACTGGACTTTCAAACTCCCGAAACTTTGTCAAAATTGAACTAAAAATTTATAAAAAATATTTCTGGAATCAGCTCGTCGAGCTTTTAAATGATATATCATCTGACTTCTTTGCTTCATTTTTGTTATCGGCAATTTTTGTCTCTAAATTTGAATGGGATTTTATGCCAAAAATTTCAAAAATTCATAAGGCACTCGTAACATCATTGCAGATGGGTGTCTCACCTCGGGCCTTCGGTTCATAATTGCGGATGGATGTCACACCTCGGGCCTTCGGCCCTCGTTCTTTATCGCAGATGGATGTCACAACTCGGGCCTTCGGCCCTCGGTTCTTCATTGCAGATGGGTGTCTCACCTCGGACCTTCGGCCCTTGTCAACATTACAGATGGATGTCAAATCTCGGGCCTTAAGCCCTCGGTTCATCATTGCAGATGGATGTCACGCCTTGGGCCCTCGGTTATTCATTATAGTTGTCACCTCGGGCCTTCACCCTCTATCATTTTAGATGTGTTTCCTCTCATAGACCCCATATTTTAGATTTGAATTTTCGCAACTTGGTCAAAATTGACCCAAAAATTTTACAAAAAATATTTTTAGACTCAGCTTTATGAGGGCTTTCAAATGATATCTCATTTGCCCACATTACATTAATTTTGATGTTTGCCATTTTTTACCTCAAAATTTTGATATCATTTTATACCCAAAATTTTAAAAAATCATAACTTTTTAAAATTGACCTTTTTTTAAATTTTAAAATCTTAATAGGTTTTAAAATATATGCTTAATTTTCTAAAAATACATTGAGTCCAATCCCATGAAAAAAATCTCAAAATTTTTTCAAAAAACCTAAAAATTTCGAATTTCACAAATTCGACCCTAACTACCCCTAACCTTAAAATTATAAAAATTTTTCTTCATTTAGAAAATACGTTATTTTTTTATTTATTTATTAAAATTTATTTTAATCCAATCCGACCAAAACTCGAAGATTTAAGGTCGATCGAAGTTACAACAAAATATTCCAAAAGGGTACCCCTTTGGAAATATAATTTTTTAATTATTTTTTATAAAAACGACTTTTAAGGGGTAATTGTACATTTGTACTTTTATAATTTGTACATTTGTACAATTGTACTTTTGTAAATTTGTACTTTTGTACAATTGTACTTCAATTTTGTACTTTTGGACATTTGTACTTTTGTAAATTGTACAATTGTACTTTTGTCATTTGTACATTGCTTCAGTTTTGCCTTGCTTCAACCCCTGCTTCAGAAACTTTGCTTCACATTTTCTCTTCTTTTATGACAGGTCACTCTCAACTGATTGATATATCTTAAAGGCTTTTCAATTTTTTAAATCCTAAAAGATTTCGGGATTTTGAATTTTTGGCGTCCAATAACTACCTTTCAAATTCGAATTTCGACCTCGAATTTTTTCCTACATATATCTACTTGTTCCAACTTAAAATCCTACCGTTGGAACTTTTCCGCTATCTCTTCTCCTTCCCGAAATAGCCATGTGACAATCGCGATTTAGGTACCAAGGAACCACGGTACCGAAAAATGAATAATTTTCCCAGATGCCCCATGAAAAGTACCCCCCAAGATGTTAAAGTTTCAGACCCCTAAATTTATCCGTTAAAGAGCCTTAATTTTTTTAAAGAACATTAGTTTATCTTTTATAGGTATATACTAATTATTTGAGAAAAAAATATAAAATAATTATGGAATATTTTTAATTTTAATTAGAGTATCATCGTTAAAACTAGCCTAAAAAGGAACATTTTTTGTAATTTAATTAATTAATTTTAAAAATTTAAAAATTAATTTTAAAGTAATAATAATTTTCAATTAATAATTGAAATTATATTTTTATTAAAAAAAATATTCAAAAAAAATATTTAAATAACAAATTTTTTTATATAAATTTTAGCATATATAATAAATTAAAACCATTAAGATATGTAGAAATCAAATAGCAATTTATAATATTTTAATCTACATATTAAAAACAAATTAATTACTTAATAAAAATTTTTTTCAAGTTTTTTGTTCAATAAAAATTTTTGTCTGACAGAAACAGAATAAAAATGATAATAATTATCTTATTTAAAATTATTATATCTTAGCAAATTATTATTAATTCTCACATTGTCTTTGTATCAATCCAAAAATAATTTTATAAAATAATATATTTTTAATAAATTATAAAATGAATAATTTTTATTTTTTTTAATAAATATTTAAATTGTTTGGATTTAAATAGAGAAGTAATATTTTTAATAATAATAATAATAAATTTATTTATTATAAATAATTTTCAAGTATATTTTTGAGAATTCTGATTTTGTATTTAACAATTCAAGAATTACCAATTATTTAATACAAAATTTATATATAAAAATTTTTAATATTTTAAATTTTATTTTAATAAATTTAATACCTGTTATTTATAATAAAAATTAAATTTTATAAATATACTTCAAATTTAATAAATTGGAATAATTTTAAATAATGTAGCACAAAAAGAACAACAGTTGCTTGTGAATTAAATAAAAAGATTAGTAATATAAAAAATTAAAAATACAATTTTAATAAGCCGAAACAAAAAATTTGCAGTGAGAAAAAAATAATAAAAAAAATTTAAATTATTAAAAAATACAAATTTAAACTTAAAATTATTTAAATATAAATTTTCGAGCCGCAAACACAGAGATTAAAAAAGAGTAGCTATATAAAATAACTTTTATAAAAAATATAATTTTGTGAAAATATTAATAAATTTAAAAATTTAGAGGAAATTAAAGAATTGCTTTTATAAATAAAAATTAATGAAAAAAAAAATATTAATACAAATTTTTAATTTAAATAATTTTATTTATTATTTTTTTTTAACTTTGTTATTAACATTGAACCCCTTATTGATGATTAAGCTGTCAAAGGGAAAATAATAAATACAATGGAAATTAAAAGATAAGAACGCAAAAAATTGGAGCTCAATAACAATTGAGTTAAGACATTAGATAAAATAAAAATAATTTTTTTTTAATTTTGAATAATTTTATAAATAAAATTAATTTTTAATAAATTATAAAATTAATAATTTAAAATTTTTTTTTTAGATTTTAATAAAAAAATTAATTTTTAATAATAATAAATTTAATAAAATTACTAAATAATTTAAAAATGACATTTTTAATTAAAAAAAAAATTTTTTTAATAAATGTAATATTGTTTTGAAAAGAGAAGAGAAAACTCTCCCTCTTTATAATTTTGACCCTATCTAAAAATATTATTTCCCATTTCCTTATTCTCTCCAGAATGTTCCCTTTGAGGCTTTTTTATTGATTACAAATAAATATAATTTTATTCGTTCTTTATTTTTGTGGACTTTAATAAATAAAAAGAAGTTTATTGAAGAGTATTAGAGAGAATCAAGAAGAATTATTATTAATTAATATTAAAATAGAGATTTTTATTTATTCTTACTTAAAGAATTATTTAAATATATGTCTTATTTTAAATTTCTCATTATATATTTTGAGATAATAAATGTTTGATGTTTAAGATTATATTTTCTACTATAATATTTATTTAAAAAAACTTATCTTAAATAATAATAATCTGGCTGATGAGGTAACAGGGTTGATGGTTTATTTAAGGAAAAATAAAATTAAAAAATAAAATTAAAATAAAAATAAAAATTTATGTTTTTTTCGTTTTAATTAATTCTCTTAATTAAAATAATATTTATTTAAAATAGAAACTAAATTTAAAAAAAAAAAGAATTTTTATAAGGGATAAAGAATGAAACGTAAAAATAATCAACAAACTTCCAGATGAATTAGATACAATCGAGGATAATTTATCCTTATTTGTATAGTATATAATTTAAATAATTTTAATAAAATATTTATAAATATTTATAATTTAATATATAAAAAAAATAAAATTTAAAATAATTTTAATAAAATTAAATAATTTAATGTTGAAATTATTCATTAAAAATAAAATAGTATCTGAAAAAAATAAATATATTTAAAAAATTAACAAATTATTAAGTAAATTATATTAATTAATTAAAATAAAAATGATAATAAATCTATCTTACAACTAACCTATCTTTTATTTATTTTTAAAGAAAAGACCGATCAAAAATTTTTTTTATACAAACAACAAATTTTATATAATAAAGCAATAAATCAGCAAAGTATGCGCCTTAGACATGACAGATGTTTGTTAGCTGTGTTGCTCCAGAATAAATTATTATTTTGGAGACCAATGCATATAAAGTAGATGTGTATACAACATTATAATTAATATTTAAATTTTTTAATCAAAATAATTAAAAAATAAATTAAAAAATAATTAAAAAAATAATTAAAAAATTAAAAATAATTAAAAAATTAAAAATAAGTAAAAAATAATTAAAAAATAATTAAAAAATAATTAAAAAATAATTAAAAAATAATTAAAAAATAATTTAAAAAAATAATTAAAAAATTAAAAAATAAAAATATTTTTATGAATTATAAAAAAATGAGCAAAAAAATTAAGTCGAAATAAATAATTATAAAAAATATTTAAATATTATAAAAAAATTAAAGGCAAACATTAAATTTGAGTAAGAGAAAATTAGTACATAGTAATTATAATTAATTAATTATTTAATAAATAAATTATTAATTTAAGATAAAAATTATTTTTTTAAAAGAATTCTAAACATAGCAAATAACAAATTTTATATTACAAAAAAAATATTTAAAATAAAAGAACTATGTTTCAGAACAAGATTTGACACTACAAATAATCTGTAAGGTCCTATAATATACATAGTAATTATATAAAAATTTATAAAATAAATTAAACAAAGTCAAAATTGATTAAAAAATATATAAATAATTATATATTTATCTCATAAAATAAATTTAAAAAAATTATTTTTATTAACTAATAAAATAAATGTAAAATAAAAATGGTTAGTAATTTATTAATAATTTTTATTTTAAATATTATCGAAAATTTTTTTTATACAAATATTTATATTTATTTAAGATGGTTTAGTGCTTAAGTGAATTTTTTCCAATTGAAAATTTTAATATGTACGAGACTGCAGCAAAACGTGTTGATACAATATAGAAAAAAAATTAATTTAATTATTAAAAAATAACCAAAAAATGTAAATAAAATTTAATCAATTAGTAATATGTGTTATATTACAAAAAATAAATTAAATTAATTTTAAAAAATTTAAAAATAATTTTTAGATAATGATAAAAAGTTTATTATCACTATATTACTATAATATAATACAAACAAAATTTTAAAAAATTTATATTATCTTTGTAAGTTGTTACCATATATTGAAGCTGCCTTTAATGGTCAATAGATATATTTAATTTAAAAAATTAAAAATTATTTTAGAATAAGAAAGCCATTTTATTTCATCAAGTTTTAATAAAAACTCTTAAAAAAATATTTTAAAATAAAAAAGTTAAATAAATTTATGACATAAGTATCACTATGAATAATCAAGCAATCAGAATAGTTTATAAAATTAAAAAAAAAATATTAAAAAAAAATATATAGTCATTTTATACATAGGATACATTCAATGCAAGTCGATACCGTCATTTATAACATAACAAAATAATTTATATTATATTTTATTTTTTAATTTTTTTCTTAAATTTTTAATTACCTAATAAATAAAAATAAGAAATATAAAATTTTTTTGTTGAATTTTTAATTCAAATAAAAAAATACAAAATTATTTTGATGTTTTTTAAATAATTTTAAGTATTTTATGACACAACTAACTTTTTAATAAAAATGAAAAAAATAAAATTATATTCACGATTTTATAATATAAATTATTTTTATAAAGAGATTAGAAAATACATTTTCATGGGATCATTGTAAAAATAATAAAATATAATAATTTTAATATTTTTTTAATTTATGATCAAATATAGAGGAAATTTTAAAATATTTTATAAAAAATAATTAATTATATCAGTTCAATATAATTAATTAAAAATAAAATTTATAATACTTTACATACATGAAAATATATAAATAATAAATTTAATATATAATATAAATTTATTGTTAAGTAAATAAATTAAAAAAATATGAAATAGAAATTTCTTTTATAAATAAAATTATTGGCTTGGTTAAAAGCTTTCTTAATTGTAAATATTAAAAATAGAATTAACATCTTTTAAAAATATTTTTAATTAAAAAAAATTAATTTTTAATAATAATAATTATAAAATAAAAAAAATTTAAAATTATATATAATAATATTATATTTTGAGAAAAAAAGAGATAGGTAATAAAATTAGACTGACGGTCCATTTGATTTTTTTAGAAAAAAAGAAGGATCTTAAGTCTTCAAAAAAAATTACAAGGACAAAAAAATGTCCAATTAGCTCAATTCCAATAACAAAAAATATTTTTAAATTTTTTTTAGTTAAGATTTATAAAAAGAAATATTTAAATATTTATCAATAAACTTTGAAAGTGCGGATTAATTTTATAAAATATCTAAACGAGTTAGATATTAAATTTATTAAAGTCCAACTTAAACTTTTAATTATAAAAAAAAATAAAAATAAAATAAAATTATTATATAAAGTAAAAATTTAATAATTAATTTAGAAATAATTATAATTATAATTAAAAAATATTAAAAAAAGACTGTTATTTTTAAGCAAGTTATTAATTATTTATCTAATATTATTTACCTAAATATATTTTATTTTTATAAATAAATAATAAATATCAGAATTAAAATATTAATATATCAGTCTTTTGAATGGATTTGAAATCTTTTAAAAAATTAAAAATAAAAATTATAGCAATAAATTGTAAAATATAAAAATCAATTTTATAATTAAAAAAAAATTTATATTTTTAAATTAATTTAAATCATAAGCTTTATTGAGAATTAATTTTGATATGTTTGTCAAAATAAATAAATAATTTTTTATTTTTTAAAATTAATTTTTAAATAAAAAATATATTTGAATTTTTAAATTAAATTATATTAATAATAATTAAATCTCTTAATATACATTATTCGTTAAAAAATTAAAAAAAAATTTTTTTATATAAAAATTTTTTTTAACTCAAGTAAAATAATAAAATATAAATTCTTATATTTTTTATACGCTTAGCATTCATATTGCACCAACAACTGCTATATTACCTTTTTGAATTAAATATCATCTTCAAAAAAATTTTTTTAATTAAAATAATAAAAATATTTCGTTAAATATATTATTTAAAAATAAAATTTAAATAATTTAAAGTCTTAAATTATAATAAAAAATAAAAATTAAATATTATTTAAAACAACATATCCTACTATAATTCAAAACATTTTTGAGTTCGGTTCTCAAACAAAATCTCCTCGTATAAAATATAATGAAGGTGATTGTAAATCTTTATTCGGCTAGCATTAATGCACTAAAAAAATTTAAAAATTTAATATTTAATTTAATAATTATTAAAATTTAATAAAATTAAGTTGAATATTTAATTTAATATTAATATTTTTATTTAGAAAAATCTTAGGAACTATATTGGTTGAGAAAGCCAAGAATATTCTAACAATTTTTATTATTTTTAATTTTCATTATTAAAGGAGCAAACAATAAACGATATAAAAACAAAAGAATAAAAATAAAATAATTCAAATATTAAGTAAAAAAAATTAATTTATGAAAAATAAATTTGGTAATATTTTATTTTAATATTAATTTTGATAGATAATAAAATTAAAAAAAAAAATTCAATTATAATTAAATTTTTCATCAGAAAACGGATCGTTTTATTGGATCTCACAAAGAAATTTAAAATAAAAATATATTTAAAAAATAAAAATTATTTATAATATAAAAATAAAATAATTTAATCATAAAAATATAAATTTTAAAATCTGCATGGAAGTATATAAATTTATTAAAAGAAAAAATTGTATCAACACTTTTTTTAAATAAATGTTTAACAATATAATAATAATAAATAAATTATTTTTTTATAAAAAAACTAAAATCTTGGGAAATGAAATAATGGACTGAACAAATAAATTAAAATAAAATTTAAAATTTTGAAGAAAATAATTAATTATTTATTTTTTAAAAATTAATGAAAAAGAAAGAACACTATTTAATACTGATTAAAAATAATTTTTTAAATTTATATTTTATTTAAAAATTAAATTATATCTTTTATTAATTCTAAAAAATAATACTAAAATTTTGTGATATTAAATTTATTAACAAATAAAAATTAATAATAAAAAATAAAATTTATTAAATATATTAATAGTATATTGAGCATTGACAACCGCATCTCATTAAAATTTTTATGACGGAACATTTTAACGTTTATTTAAAAATTTTAATTTTATAATTAATAAATAATTAAAATTTATATTTATTTAATAAAGAATTAAAATTTAAATTGTTATTAATAATTAAAAATTTAACAAAAAAATTTTTTGTGATAAATAAATTAATTTCTATAATTAAGCAAAATTATTATTATATATTCATTTATTTAATTAAAATTTAATATATTTTGAAAAATTAAAAAAAAATACTTCAAATAATGAAAAGCTATTTAACAGTACATATAATAATCTGAAAAAGCTGAGAATTTACAATATCAGATTTTAAAAAAAAGAAATTTAAATTATTTAAAAATTGTGCAATTAAAGCACATTGTTATAATATTAATTTTTAAAATTAAAATTTTTTTTAATATGTCTAAATATTTAAAAAAATTAAATATAATCGAGCTTAATAATTTAAAAATAATACTAAATTTTTTAAATTTAATTTTTAAAAAATAAAATTTATTTAATAATATTATGAAATACCTATACAAATTCTGAGACAGAGATTCAATAGCAAGTGTTTAATTTTAATGGAAAAATTTAAATATAATCAATAATTTAATTAAAAATGCATATAGTATTTATACTAAAAATAAAATTTAAAAATAAATAAATTAGAATTTACAATTCTAATTTACCAAAAAGAGTCTAAAAAAACGATGACTTATTTCAATTGAAAAACTTGTTAATTATTTAATTAAAAGATATATATTATTAATTAAAAAAATATAAAAAATTAAATATATTAATTAGAATAAATAAATTAATTATTACAATTCTAATTAAGGAGACGGAAGAGACTAAACATACTTAATCTATTTAATGTTAGTTAAAATACTAATTATTTCATCTTTAAAAAAATTAAAATTAAAGTATTCAATTAAATTTTTTTTAATATTAATAATTTAATAATTAATCGCTGACACTCCTCTGATAACGCTAACCTCTTTTGACGTCAAATATTTTCTTTATTTACTCCTCTAATTTTTATGAATTTATTAATTTATGAATTTATGAATTTTAATTATAATTTTCTAAAAATTCAATTAATTAAAATTATTTAAATTTAAATATAAAAATATTCGGAGTTTCAAAAAACAAACAATAATAATTTCCAGCAATTGAAGCGCTAAGCAAACGTGGAAATTATTTGCTTCATTTTTCTCAAGATTTCAAATCGAATGCAGTTTACAGAATTAATATGTATAATAATTAAATTTAATTAAAAATTAAAAATAATTTTATTAAAATTGATTAAAAAATTTAAAATTTATATATTTTAAAAATTTCAAAATAATTTAATTTATATTAATAATTTCGCAAAATAATTAGTTAATGGTGTAAAGGTTAAAGGTTACAATTATCTTGACCTAAAGTTGTGAAAATTTACATAAAAATTATAAAACAAAAAAAAAAGATTTATGTATTTGATTTTAATTAAATATGAATTTATTTAATTATCTTAAATTTGTAAAAAATAAAAAATTTTATTAAAAACCCTAATAATATAAAATCTAAAAATTAAAATTTACTTCTTATATTAGCAAAAAAAGAATTAAAAAATGTTAAAAAAAAATTTAAAAATTAATTAAATTGAATTATAAATGTTTTACAACTTTGTAGTTTTGAAGAGAATTGTTACAAAAAAGAATAAAATATCCAAAAAATTAAAACATTACTTACCAAATTCTCCAACCTTTAATGTTGGGCAGAAAAGTGTGATAACATACTGTAAGAAATGTTTTTTCTTTCGTTTCTCTCTTTTAAGCAAAAAAATTTTCAACAAGAAAAGTTATAAAATGGTCAATAAAAAATGTTTAGAGAGTATAAAAATAGGTTTTTCTTATTTTTCTTATCATTTACTAAAAAAGAAAACAACATTCATATTAAATAATAATTAATAAATTTTTTGTTTATAAAAATATAAATAAACTATTTTATTTACATATTAAATACAGTCCATAAAATAACATATTAAAATAAATAATTAAAATTATAATAAATAATTAATATAACGATTTTTGAAATTTTTAAATAATCATCATCCAGAACATCATTGATTATACTTTTAAAATAAACAAAACCTTATTACAAATTAATTTAAAAAATTTAAATTTATACTTTGCTATTAGTTTTACATTACAACTTTACTATTTTATTGACAAATTTATGATAAAATTAAAATTTTAAAATAAAATTAATTTATATTATATATCAATTAAATTTATATTTTAATTTTTATATGAATTGGATTAAATCAAATATAACACTAATTGAGATTTTTAAAAGACGATACTATATACAAAATAAAAAATTTGTTTCCGTGACAAGATTTAATTAATTATACTTTATTTTTTAAATAAACTAAATTAATTAAAACTTAAATTTCCAATATAATTATTTATGGTCATATAAGTATTCCAAAAAAGATTTTCTATAACAATGAAGCGCTAAAGATAAATTGACCAATTAAACAAATTAAAATAAAATTAATTTACATTAAAAATGTTAAAAATAAAATTATATATATTTTATTAATATAAATAAATTAAAAATTTTAATCAAATAAAGTTAATGCAGCCTTTATTTTGGGGAACGAATCAAAATAAAAAAATAAGATTATAATTACTAAATTAAAATACTAATTAAAAAAAAGTCAATTTATCTTTTAAAGTTTGAGATTATTTATTTATTTATTGACCGCAACAAATTTAAGTTATAATATGAATATGTTAGAATGAGACAGAGTCTAATGAAAAAATGATAATTATAATTTTTTTAAATTTTATATTCTAATTTAAATTTAAAATTATTTTAATATTATGAGAGTATGGTTGTCAATACATCCGAGAGAATCGACCGAATAAGATTATTGCCTTCATTTACAAATTTTTTTTATTATTTATTGAATATTTTAATAAATAAAATATTTAATTTAATTAATTATAAATATGTACTTATTTAATTATTAAATTTTATCTATTTATCTGTTCGCAAATGAGTCTAATTATCATATTAAAAAATTAAATTATTTAAATTTATTTATTTTTAAAATTACAAAATAATATTTTAAATTTAATATTTAAATAATAGTGTTGTATATTGACAAATATACAAACAATTATAAATAATATTTATCTGAAGGAAATAACAATTTAAGATGAAGTTGGGAAATAGTAATAGGAATATTTGGAAATAGCAATGGGACAATATTAAATAATGAACAAGGTGGAGACCAAAGTGAACCTTTTATAGTAAGAACAATAGTTCTTTTATAGTAGTGTAAATTCACTACAACAAATAGTAATTAATTTTATTTAAAAAAATTAAAAAATAAATATTTAAATTTTACTTTTAAAAAAATAAAATTTATTTATAAAGGTAGGTAGGAAGAATATTTACAATTAATTTATAAATTCAAACTTTGACACAACATGGCGAGATAATAGAACAAATCAGTGAAATTAAATAGATTTGATCTTGAAAGTTTATTTGTCCATTAAAACTTTATTTTTAATTTATATTTTAAAATAAAATTTATTTATTTATTTATTATTATTTTTTTAATAAATGCTAATTTGACAATTTATAAAAATTATAAAAAAATATTAAAGCAAAAGAATATATATATTTTATTTTAAATTAATAGATCACTTCTTTCGCAATCGTCAAGTAAACGTCAAGAATCCTCCAATTGACAACAAAAAAATTTTGTTATAATTTTTAAAATTAATAAATTTTATGATTAATTATTTTTTAAATTTCTAATTAATACCAAATTTATTTATTAAATAAAATTTATTATTTTAATATAATGTTGGTGTAAATCATTTGGAAAATACCGTATTTACTCGATTAATTGACCTCCCCCATTAATTGACCCACCTTGTTTAATTGCCCCCTCTAGCGATAGGTTGAAACATTAATTGCCCTCCCTCAATTAATTGATCCCTATATAACTCTATTTATTACTCCTTATTGAATAAAACCAATTAACATCATAATAATTTATTAAAACAATCCCAATAAAAAATAATATTAAATTTCAAGATCAAAAAATAAATCTAGTTCGTCATCAATACCATTGAGATCAATACCATAACAATCCTCATCATCAGCTTCATCATTCTCAATTTGTGTTTGTTCATTACGTCCATCTGCTGCCTTTGATTTTGTACGCATTTCAGAAAGAATTTATAGTCCCTTCTCACCAATTGAACCATTAGATTTGAAACACGATATTAAATCATCTTCTGAACCATCAAGTGAATTTTCCAACGACTAAAATCGATGAATTCATCATTCTCTTTATTTATAATTTGATGTACTGAAAAATCGTCATTTTCTTCATCAATATTTTTACTTTCTTTTATTTCAAAATTTAAATCCTTTGGCCATTGATTTTCAGTGTTCATTAGAAATGCTGGGCCATTCTACCACAATTTATTTGCGCTTAATTCAACTGGTACACATCCACGCGTTCCAATGTCGGCTGGATTGCACTCGGTTGGAGTATAGCCAAATTTAATATCTTTATGATCTCTTATTTCATTTAATCTATTTTCTACAAATTTTTCCCCTCGGTGATTTTCTTTTATCCAGAATAAGACAGGTTTTGAATCACTCCATAAATATTTTCCTTCAATTTTTATTCCAATTTGATCTTTGACGAATTTAATTATGAAAGAAAAGTGTTATGTAAAGTAGTGAGAAAAGAAAATTTTAAATATATATTTATTCTTTGGAAAGGAGAAAAATGTTGCAAAATAAGAAAAAAAATTTTATGAACATTTATTTTCAATTTATTATATTTAAAAGTTTAGAGTTTTAAAATAATTTAAAAAAAAATTTTATTTTGTTAAAATAATTAAAAATTAATATTTATTTATTTTTGTATAAAAGTAATATGATGCCTAAGCACCTATCATCCCGGGGAAATCAACTACTCTCCGTCAGCGCGCCGATGGATAGTTTGCCGAACGGGCGACAAAACCATCCGGTGCTACCAGTTGGATCTTCGTTGGGCCCTTCGAAGTCCATTTGAAGTGGGAAAGGTGTGAATCCCAAAGGCGCCATGAGTAGTGATAGAAACGCGGTCGACCGACTAAATAAAGCGCTTGGTTATATTATTGATTAGAGGCCTATGATCAACCGATCACACAAAAGAATGAATGCTAGCTGATCTGACTAGCTGACTAAACTGAACCGACTGTCCCTTTTTCCTATTATTCCTGGGATTAAATACTCCTTCCTTTTAAGGCGGGATTTCACTTTCATTACACCTCTGGGATTTGCACCTTTGAGTCTAACAATACATAAACATTTATTTTAAATTATTTTTTAAAAGAATATAATATTATTTATTTTATCGTTAAATATTTAAAGCTACATATATAATTTTAAAATTTAATTTTGACTAAAACTATGATAAATTTAATCAAATAATCCATTGGATCTTTTTGTTCGGTAGAATTCTACTCAATAAAATTTTGTTTTCATTCGTTTAGCTTTTCAAAAAATATTTGATTCCTCTAATAACTCTACCCAGAACCAAAATTGCGAGTTGAGGTTGAATTACCCTCAATAATAATTTCAACAATATTACTACCAAAATATGAATAATTTCCTCCAACATTACGTTCTGTAGTAATATCAACCCTATTAAAATCATTTGTAATTTCTTCCTCTTTAACTGTGTTTCCCTCCCCAATAATATTAAATGTGTTAGCGCCACCATTAACAAAAATCCGATTTGAACCACGAACATCTTCAATACTCATCTAAATATTTTTAAAATAAAATTTTTTAATTATTCTTACATTGAAATTATTCGCCCCGCCATTTATTCCAAGCTGATTATGAATATTATTATTGGGAAGGCTGTGATTAAACTGATATGTTTGCGGAGTTGTAAAAATTTTATTTGCCCCTCCGTCAATTCTTATTTCAACACTCTTTGCTTTTATAAGTGCAGTTGATTTAATATTGCTATTATAATTTATGTTTTTCCCAATTATTTTTATCCTATTTCCAATTTTTTCGATACCTACTCCTCTAATAACATTTCTCACACCTTCATCTATTTGAACTTCAGTTCCATCAATAAATATACGTGTTTTCATCCAATATTTAGTTGCTTCAATATTATTTCCATGAATACGCAGTGTATTTGCACCTCCATTTATTTGAAGATTTTTTCCATTGCCCGAATCTCCATTTGAACCTTGCACGTGAATTCGATCATTGAATACAATAATATTAAAAGAGCTTGCTCCTAAGTTCCAGGATGTTCTGTCTGTTAGTTATTTAATTTAATAACTATTTTTAAAATATTTTACCAGAATTTGGAGTTCTATAAGTATAACGACCATCAAAAGGAAATCCTGGTCCAAAACTAAAAGATCCACCAGAAGTAGCTCCTTGTCCAAACATGCTTCCTACACCAAAATGCTGTGTAAAAATTCTTTCTCCACTAAAAGGAAATCCTGGTCCAAAACTAGTTGATCCTGTATGATAGCCTGATTGTGTACTGCTTGATCTTCTTGTTTCTTCAGCCCTTATTCGAGTTTCTTCAGCTCTTTCAAAAGCCCTTTGTTGCTTTTCTTCAGCCCTCATTCGAGCTTCTTCAGCTCTTTCAAGAGCCCTTTGGTGCTTTTCTTGAGCCCTTAAGCGAGTTTCTTCTGCCCTTAAGCGAGTTTCTTCAGCCCTTAAGCGAATTTCTTCAGCCCTTTGTTGAATTTCTTCATCCCTTCCAAACCCTTCACCACCAGTAGAGATTCCTCCTCCACAAAAAGACTTTTGAACTACTATAAAGAAAAATAGTAAAAAAAGCAAATAAATAGAATTGGACATATTTGTAACGTCTAAAAGTATAAAAAATATTTAAATACGAGTACAAATGCAATTATTTAAATAGCCATATTTTGTTTATTAAATTTGACATATAAAAAATTATTTTAAAAATAAATACGGCAAAGTGTGTAATTGCATAATATACTTACAATTACATCATTTTTTGAAATAAACAATTTCGTAATTATAAAAATTTAAAATTAATTTATATTCACATTCCTTTCATAGTAAAAATTGCAAAAGTACATTTAAACTTTAATAAAATTACTTAAAAATAATTTTGTCATGAAATAAAAAATTAATTTTTCAATTATTATTTATTATTTTAATAATTATTATTATAAAAATATATATTCATTACCTCTTACAAATTAATATGTATAAGTGTTGTGTCAAAGGTTTACACTTTTATTAATACTCTCAATTGAATGAGGATTTATATTTTATTATTATTTTTTAGTTTATTTTATTCAACAAATAAATTTATTCTAATTAAAATTAAGAGAGTTCTAACTAACAAATAAGATAAGGTGGGTGAAAATGGATGAGTATTTAATTATATGAATTGGAGGCGGGAAAACAGACAAGTTTAATTATTAAAGTTTGATAAAATAAATGTTTTTCAATGATAAGAGAAAGCAACAAGTTTTAAGCAAAGTTTTGAATAAGATAAAAGGAAATAAATTTGAAAGATGCATTTAAGTAAGGTTTTAAATATGAAAATTGGTAACCATAAAAAGAGGGAAATTAGATAAACATAAAAATGTTGTAAAATATTTAAAAATATAAAATTGGGCAAACAAGTTTTAAATTAAACAAATATTAATTTGTCTGAACTCAACAATAAGCTTACAAAATTAAATTTTAAAAATTAATAAATATTTTATTTAAATTACAAACTATTTAAAAAAGATGATATTTTTAACTTATTTAATTCAAGCAAGATTTTAATTTTTTTATGATAATCCAGTATAAAATAATTTAAATAATATTAAATCTTGTATATTCTAACTTTATTTTATTTAAAAATATTTTAATCTTTATCGCTGCATATTCCACCATTAATACCATTATTTTTACAAATTCCAGAACAGCATTGTATATCTTCCGAACAGCCTGAAAATTAATAGATAAATTTTTAATTATCAAAAATCATCAAATACTAATTGTTGTAGGATAGCAACACGTTGGTTTGCAACAGACTTGTCTAAAGAAGCATTTAGTATTATCTTTTGGGCAACATATCATTGAAGTATTACAATCGTTATCATTAATACAGGCTAAAGTTTAAAATTATTAGCTTAAAAAATAGAAAAAAAGTGTGAATATTATTTTTGAAAACAATCAAAATTATAAATTTTAAAAAATTTAATAATAAAATTATTTTAAATCTACTAAATAGTCCTCCCTCTAAGAAGCCTCCCCTAGAGAAAGGCCTTATTTAGAGAAGCCCATCTAGACCTTGGGACTATTTTAGAGGATTTACAGTATTTTTAAATAAATAAAATAAATACATTCTCCATTTTGTTTGCCACTATTTGAGCAATAAACATTTGAAATGTAAAAATAATTTTATTGAATTACAACCAAAACAATGGCCAAAAATTTATTTTTCTTATAAAACATTTTGAAAAAGTGGAATTACTTATAAATATTTAAAATTAAAAAAAAAAGCTTAAAAATTCTATCTATAAGTATCTTATATATTTTTACATCATAACAAAGTTTAGGTTATAAAAAAATAATTAAATAATATTTATATTTTTTTTAAATAAATAATTTTTAACCTAATAAGCCAAGTTTTATTTTTATGAACAATTTTTTAATATCAAAAAATTTTATTTTTTTATCTGTTAACAGATGAAATTTATATGTACTTAATCTAACACAATTTTTTATTTAGGAGATCAAAAATTGTTAACTAAAATTTAAAAACAAATAAATGCTAAAATAATTTTATGGTTTATCAAACAATAAAAAAATAAAATTTGTTTTATATGTATTTAATATTTGTTATCAGTGATTTAATATTTTTTAAATTTATTATTTGATAAATTAAAAATAATAAATTTTTAAAATAAATTTTTAATTTCTAAATTAAAAAAAATATTTAAATTTTTTATTAAAAAATTTAACTATAAAAATAATAAACCAAGTGAAATGTATATAAATAAAAATTTTAAAAATAAATTTAGATAAATTTATATTCATTATAATTTTTACTATCAGAAATAAATATTCTCTTTAGCTTTAGGGATTAATATTATTAAAAAATAAAAATTAAAGATATATTTTGAGAAAATTTTTATATGAACTTAAAAATTAAAATAAATAATCATAATTACAAGTTTAACAAAGATTAATATCTTCATAAATAATTTTTTGACGATTATTTGTCTTATAAGAGAATATTGAACATGCAAGTGATCAAAATTAAGTCAGTACTACGGTATGTTAGATAAGATGGCTAACATTTTTATTAAATCAAAATATTTATTAAACTTAAATTACTTAAATTTATGAAATTTCAAGTTAATATATAAAATAAATGAATAAGAAAAAAATAAGGAAAATTACATTTCTGCTCAAAAGATTAATAAAGACCAAAATAATTAAGTAAAATTAATTATAATTAAATTTACATTATCTTAATATATTTTAAAAAATAAATTTAAATTTTATCATAAATTGTTAAAATTAATCTATAAGAATGATTTTTTATTTCTGTACTTGACTTAAGCTGAATAATAAAAAGAAGGTTAAACATTAATAGAAAAATAATTAAATTAATCTCTAATATTTAATTAAGAAATAAAAATTAAAATTATAAAAGATTTCTATAGCTAAGATGAATGACGAAATTGAAAGCTTGAAGGAAGTTTAACCAACAAATGATTAAAAAAAATAAGTTAAAAAATTTATAGAGGAGAAGTTATTGAATATAATTATATATAATTATAAAAATATTGAGAAATAATTTTAAAAGAATAAAATTATAAAAAATTAAATAATTTATTAGAACAAATATATACATATCAATTAATAAAAATAATTAATAATTTCATTTATTTATTTAAAATTGAAAAAAAAAGAATCGAAAGAGTGAAACATAATAATACTCAAGTACTACTGATTTTCTACATTTTTTTGAGCACAATGATAAAATTTTTGAAAAATAAAATTTGATAAAATTTTATAATAAATGTGAAAATATATTAACTAATAAGACAATAATATTTACTAATTTAATATTAAATATTTATTTATTTTTAATGTTTAAAATAAATAGTGATATTTAAAAAAAACTTAACATAATTTAAATTTATTAAAAAATTTTATAAAATTAAAGAAACTTGAATCTGTGCAAATTTTAAGTTACCTTTGCATTGGAAGTGGAAATTAACAGGATTAATCTTAGAAGGAAAAGGTACTACAAATTAAATAATTTTTAAAACTGAATAATCATATTTATAAAATATTTAATTTTTTATTTAATTTTTAATATTTATAAATTAAAAAATTATTTTAGAATATCGTCCCAAAGGAAAAAATTGAAGAAATGTGATGACATTAAAATTTTGAGTAAATTTAAAAAATATTTATATTTTAATTAAATTTTAATATTATTAATTGTTTAAAAATTTTGTTTTTATGGCTTAGAGCTCAATAAATTATATTTGAGTTAAAAACATTTAAAATTAATTTCTAAAACAAATTAAAAATTAAATAAATTTTATAAAATTACTCATCTATTTACAAAAGTAAATTATTCATTAATTAAAACTGACATTTTAGATGAAATATTAATTAATAAAAAAATATATACATATAAAATATTATTTTTTAATTTTAATGCATAATAAAATTAATTTAACCGATTTAAAAAAATTAATGGGTGTAAAAAATTTACAATTCAATCTCGATAATCAGACGTTACAAAGAACAATAAAAATTTCCTAGAAAACAAAATTATAAAAGTAGTAATTAATTAAATTATTCAATAAAGTTTTTAAATAATTTAAAAATAAAAAAATTAAAATTTTAATATTACTATACTTTACTAAATATTTAATAAAATTATAATTAAAAAATTACAATAATTTATTAAAATTAAATTTTAATTATATTAAAATAAATAATAAAAATTTAAAATTAATAAAATAAATATTAATAAATTATTTTGGTGAATTTACTATTTTTTTTAATTATTTAATTTATTAAAGCTACTAAATTTTCTTATTTTACATATACAAACCGCAAGAAATAGACCAATTTTTGACTTTTATGTTAGATTAAAAAATAAATAATTAACTTTAAAAACAAATAATAAATATTTATAAAAGAAACTAATTGTAATTATAATTTATAATAAATATTTACAGATCATATTATTATTTTAAATTATTGAATGATTATTAATTAAATTATTTAATTATTATTAGATTATTAAAAAAATTAAAAGTAATTAGAGTAACAACCAAATGATTTTTTATCAAAAGAAAAAATTAAATCTAATTATATAATTGAGAATGTTTGTGTGTTTGTTTGGCTTTTTATAGACAAATGATTGAGGGTAGTGAAAATGGGAGTTTTTATAGTAAGGTTGCAACTTGAAAATAAACTTGGATTTGAAACTTGAAAATAAACTTGAAATTAAAACTTGAAAATAAACTTGAAATTAAAACTTGAAAATAAACTTGAACCTAGAATTTGGATACTATAAAAACCCTGTATTTTGATCAGTCTTTAATGCTACTTCATTCAACACAACAACAAAAACAACACTGCTTGCTGCATTTTTGCTTCAAATATGGACGTCGACGAACCTTGCTGCTCCAGTGAAGCCATAAGAAAAGAAAGCCGTGCTGAGGATATGAGTCAGAGACACAAGAGTCAGAGACACAAGAGTCAGAGACACAAGAGTCAGAGACACAAGAGTCAGAGACACAAGAGTCAGAGACACAAGAGTCAGAGACACAAGAGTCAGAGACACAAGAGTCAGAGACACAAGAGTCAGAGACACAAGAGTCAGAGACACAAGAGTCAGAGACACAAGAGTCAGAGACACAAGAGTCAGAGACACAAGAGTCAGAGACACAAGAGTCAGAGACACAAGAGTCAGAGACACAAGAGTCAGAGACACAAGAGTCAGAGACACAAGAGTCAGAGACACAAGAGTCAGAGACACAAGAGTCAGAGACACAAGAGTCAGAGACACAAGAGTCAGAGACACAAGAGTCAGAGACACAAGAGTCAGAGACACAAGAGTCAGAGACACAAGAGTCAGAGACACAAGAGTCAGAGACACAAGAGTCAGAGACACAAGAGTCAGAGACACAAGAGTCAGAGACACAAGAGTCAGAGACACAAGAGTCAGAGACACAAGAGTCAGAGACACAAGAGTCAGAGACACAAGAGTCAGAGACACAAGAGTCAGAGACACAAGAGTCAGAGACACAAGAGTCAGAGACACAAGAGTCAGAGACACAAGAGTCAGAGACACAAGAGTCAGAGACACAAGAGTCAGAGACACAAGAGTCAGAGACACAAGAGTCAGAGACACAAGAGTCAGAGACACAAGAGTCAGAGACACAAGAGTCAGAGACACAAGAGTCAGAGACACAAGAGTCAGAGACACAAGAGTCAGAGACACAAGAGTCAGAGACACAAGAGTCAGAGACACAAGAGTCAGAGACACAAGAGTCAGAGACACAAGAGTCAGAGACACAAGAGTCAGAGACACAAGAGTCAGAGACACAAGAGTCAGAGACACAAGAGTCAGAGACACAAGATTCTGCGTATGAGCACTTGAAGCTGAGTCGAAGACACTTATGACTGAGAAACTTGAGTAAGAGACACTTGAGTTTGAGTAAGAGACAGTTGATTCTGAGTGAAAGACATTTGATTCTGAGTTAGAGACACTTGAGTAAGGAACGATTGAGTTTGTGTAAGAGACTCATGAGTCAGAAACATTTGAGTCTCAGTATTTTGTGTTTTGTTCTTTTAAAAAGTTTGTAAGTGTAAAGTTTTTATTGTCAGAATATTTTAAGTTTATTGCTTTTTGCTAGCGGAGAAGGACGCCCGAAGGGCGTCCATCTCCGCTAGTAAATAATAATTTTATAATATTAAATTATAAAAAATTATTATTTTTTTATTAAAAAAAATTATTATTATTTTAAAAGAGAAAAATAATTTTTACTAATATTTTAATAAGAGAAGTTTATGCGTGATTGGGTGTTGCGATCATATAAAAAATTAAAAAAATTAAAAATTAAAAAATATATTTAAATAAATTTAAAAAAAAAGTGAAGTTTATGTAGTTATCAGCTATGAAATATTAGAAATTTAAAATTTTTTATAAATATTTTTAAAAAATTAAAAAATAAAAATAATATAAAAATTATTTAATTAAATATGAAAAATAAATTAACTTCATAAATAAAATGGATTACGTTAAAAAAATAAAAAATATATAAAATTTATTTATTAATTTTAAAATTTAAATTATCCAACAAATTCTGCTACCTATTCAACCTAAAAATTGTAGCTGCGGATAAATCTTGTGAACAAAAGATTTTTACAGAAATTGTAGAGATGTGCTATCCAAAAGAAGAAATAAATTGTGAGATATGCTTAAAAAAATTTTGAATTAATTTTAAAAATATTTTAAATTTTATATAAATTGTTTAAGTTTTTAATTTTTATTGCCAATAATTGAAGATTCAATAAAAAATTATTTTGAATAAAAACATTTAAAAATTTAACGTCTAAAATTAATTGAGACTTAAAAAAATTTATAAAATGTTTTTAAAATATTATTAAATTGAAGCTTCATAAATGAAATATTTTAAGGACGACCTGCTAACAAAGTGAGAAGCAAGATGGGCTTCAATGTAATATTATATAAAATTAAGTAATTAAAAATTAAATAAATTTAAAATATAATAAAAAGAAAAAATCGTATTTATATTTAAAATTATTTAAATATAAATAAAATAAATAAAACTTTATTCTTTTTAATAAATTAAGCAAGGAAATAATCAAAATATGGGTGAACTCAATAATCAGTTGAACAAAATGACAACTAATAAATGATTTTTTTATCAAAAGAAAAAAATAAATAATAATTTTATTATATTAATTAAATACAAAAATTATTATTTTTATAATTTAAAAAATTATTATTATTTAAAAGAGAATTTATTTTTGACTAACATTTATCAGAGAAGTCAATGTGTACTACTAAAAGTAAATTAAAAAGAAAGATAATTAATTTTGTTCCATTCAAATATCATTATAATCAGAATTCAATGCTTTTTCGAATGATATATGAATCATATAAGTAGTAATAATTTTTAAAAAAACGAAAATAAAAATATTCTCTATTTTATTATTTTTGGTAAACAAGTTTAATTGATTGGACTTTATGCTTAATTGAGTTTATTGAACTTAATTGACTCTGGAGTTTATTGGCTTTAATTAATAAACTTATTATCACTATAAAATAATATTTTAATTATTTGACTTATGCGCAATTGGGTGTTGCGATCATATAAAAAATTAAAAAAAATATATTTAAATAAATTTTACAAATTAAAGTGAATATAAAAAAATATAAATTAAATTCCATATTTTTTAATATAATTATTACACATAATTAATTAAATATTTAAAATTTTTATGTTGAAGAATTAATAGTAAATGAACTTATTAACCTTAATTAATGCTCAAATATATTTACGAAAATTACAATCTAGTGCAAATTTTAACTTTTTATTTTTTAAAATTTATATTTAATATTTATTTAATACATAAAGTAAAAAAATTGTGTTTTATAAAAATTAAGAAAAAAAATATTATTAATTTATCTAGCATTTTATTAATAAAAAATAATTAAAATAATTAAATTAATAAAATCTACTAATTTAATTCCAATCTAATATTTATTAATAAAAAAATTATAAAAACCAATTTATTGAATTCAATGGGAATATTATCATTTCCACATTTAGAAATAATCTCTAAATTATTAAAAAATTAAAATAAAATTAAAAATATCTTTTGGAAAAAATTGTGTGAAGATTAGAAATTGAAAAAATGTATTTAAATATTAAAAATTATAAATTAAAAATTTTTTTGTTAATTTTAAAATTATTTAAAAATAATTTTTCATTTATTTTAAATATTTATACGTAATTCATTAAAATCAAAACCTGCCATAAACAAATTTTTATTTGAAATTTCAACAACAAGGTGTGTGTTTAGATACCTTGGCAACAATTGTCGACTTATTAAAATAAAATAATATACTTAAAACCAAAAAACAACTCAAGTAAAAAACAAATAAATAATTATTTAAAAAAATATAATGATAAGAAATTTTTTAATTTAGTGCTCATCAAGATGTACAGTTTGAAGTAATTTCTAATCAAATAAATACATTTCCATTACACAAAAATAATTAAACTTAATTTTTATAAAATTCAAATAAATAAAAAAATATAAGTAATAATTTATAAAAAAGTTTAGAAGCAAGAAACTCCATAAAATATGATTCTAGGATAACTAATATATAAAAAAATTTCTACTACAGAAGAATAATAAATTTTAATTTAAAAATTATTTTTTTATTAATTATATAAATTTTTTTTATTAAATTAATTTTTATAAAATATATCAAGAAAAATATTAATTTAAATTAGAAATTAAATCTGTTTTCAGAAGCGCAGAGATACTTTACTACTTCATAATAAAATTTTTAATTTTTTTAATTAAAAAATTAGAATTTTATAAAATTTCATAAATTTTATATTTAATGTATTATTATTTGATTTTATATATTATTAAAATATAAATATTAAATTTTATGAAACCAATAATTCGAATTCAGAATACAACTATTCACTAATTTAAATATTAAAATTTTATTTTTATTTAATAAAATAATTTAAATATAATATTTAAATATTTTAAATATTAAAAGAAAAAATTGAGAAGTTAACTGATCAAGTGAGGACTTAACTAAATAAGTCCTAAGCTCTACATTCACCAAAATAGATAGAAAAACAAAATTAAAAATAATTAATAAGCAAAAATATTTTTAAATTTCGCATGAAAGTGTAGGTAAAATCAGTACGCATTAGCTTATTTTTTTAATTTAAAATAAATTATACAATATAAATATTAGATTAAATTTTATTAATTTTTAAACTTATCTAGATTAATGTCTTATGCTTTTATCCGGAGTTATATGCTCTTTCTCTAAATTAATTGTATAATTTTCTAATTGAGCAATCTGAAAACTTCAATTAATATAAAAATTAAAAAAAATTAAAAGCTAATATTTAATAAAAATATTTTAAGTTATTATTTTTATTTATCTAAATTTTCAATACCCTTTTTCATAAAATAGAAAGGATAAATATACATTTTAAAATTATTTTAATTCTTTTTTAATTTTATTTTATTTAAAATAAATAATTTGATTTTTGAAATTTAATTTATGAATAAAAGGATATTAAGGAGATAAATTTTAATTTATATAAAAACGAAACAAGAAGTTTTACGAGCTGAGTTAAAAAACAAATTTTATATAAATCTAATAATTAATTAAATTAAAAATTTAAAATATGATCTTTTTGGAACAAAAAAATCAGATAAGAAGTATGAGGACAAATTTTATTTTTAAATTATATTTTATTTATATGATCAATTTATTAATACTAAACAATGGTCACAACTGTATTTTTTAATTTAAATAAAATAATTTTTATTTATTTTAATTATTTATTGTTTAAAATTGAAAATTAAATTAAAAACAAGTAAAATAATATAAATAATTTAATTTATCAAAAAAATTATTTTTAAATTTAAAAAAACTTTAAAATAATTTATTTAAATTTATAGGAATACATATTTAATTTTAAATCTAAACTTCAAGTTTTATGTAACAAATTAAAGCATATTTTCTTTATTAAAAGAAGATACACCTGTCGAAAATATAAATCATTTTATTTAATTAATATTTTAAATTTATATTTTTAAATTTATTAATTTATAAATAGTCAAAATTTATTGAAATCGAAAATTTTAAAAATCACTTGAACAACTCTTATTAAAAAATTGTATATTAATTAAATATAAAATACATATTACAATTATAATTTATTAATTATCTTATTTTAAATATTAATATAAAATAATATTTTTTAAAGTAAAAATAAGGTTATTTAAGCAAGTTTAGTGAATACCTACATATGCAGTTTAATTAATTTATAATAATTTTTATAATTTTAATTATTGTATAAATTTAATTTTAAATAAGTAAAATAATAGGTATATAATTTATCTAATTTTTATTATCCATATATGATTTCAGAATGTTTTCTCTTTATATCTGAACATAAAATATTACTATTACTACAATTCATTTAGAAATTATTACATTTTAAATATTATAATATAAAAAATATTTTATAAATAAAAAATAAGGCTATCTAAGAACATTCAGCGAATATACGGTAGTTAATTCCTAAAAATAATTTTTATAAAAAATTATTGTATAAAATTTAAATTTAATGTAATAAATTAAAACAATATTTTAAAATTGAATATAATTTTTATTCAATCAAGATATTACCAAATTTCTTTTTAAAACATTTTTTAAAATAAATTAATTTAAAATAATTATAAAAGTACTGATTTAATTGTATTGATAATAAAAAATAATTCTTTTAGCAAATACATATTTATTAAATTAATTTTTATTAATTTTAGAAAATTATTTTAATAATTAAATATTGTGAATAATCACGTGCCTCCTAAACATGAATATTTATTTGTAACAAAGTATTTGGCAAAATATGTAATTGAACTTCCTCTGAGGTGTCCCTAACTTGCTTTATCGACTTGAAAAAATTTTATGCTTTCAAAAAAAAATAAAAATTAATAATTTATATAAATATTTTAATTTTATATCTAAATATATTACCAATAATTTAATTATTTTCATTAAAATCTAGTATTTGATTAATTAAATAATTATAAAATTTTTTAAATAAATTGCCATTTTTTCCTAAATTAACAAAAAAAATCTAAAATTATTAATAAAAAATATTATAAATATAATCTTAAAAAATGTACTCCATAAATATTATCAAATCAAAATGAGCTAAACAGCGTAATAAATTAATTTATCTAAAAATAATTTTTTTTTATTAAAATTAATAAAAAGTTTAAAAAAATAAAAAAATTTAGTTGAATTATTTGAGACGACAAATTAAAGATTTATTATGTGACATTATTGTATTATAAATAAAAAATTGATTAAAAACCCTTTTAAGTCTTTGACCTTTTTAAATAGGACCAAATGTAATTTGACCAAATGTAATTTCGGCCTTTTCCTAAGTTATATTTTTAAAATAACTTTCAATATAAATATTGGCTTTCTTATCATTTTTTTCTGTTGTGGGCTTCACTCTTTATTATTATAATTTATTTTATTAAAGTCAGTAGTGGAATATAATAATTAAAGTAATCAATTGCCTTAAAATTTGTATTAGACGACACAACAATTCCTACGACCAAAATAAAATTTTTATTTTTTGTATAAAATAAAATTATAAATTAATATTTAAATTATTCTTCTAAAAATAGTAAATTAATTTTTAATAACAATTTATTTTTAATTTAATTTTAACATATTTATTATGTATAACTAATCAATATAAAAATTTAATTTTAAAAATAAAAAAAATATTTTTCATATATACATACATAGTATTGATTAAAAAAAATAAAGAAGAATGTTAAATTATAATTTTTCTAATTATCGTAAGATGAAATGATGAAAGATATAGAGAACTTCAGCTCCGATAAATACATTTTTATTAATATATAAATTAAATTAAAATAAATATAAAAATATTATCTCATTATTAATTTAATAAATTAAATTTAAATAAAATTCTATGTAAATTTATGATGAATATGAAAGGAAAATATCCAAGTATCAACGTCATATTTTGTTAATAAATTAGTATAATATTCGATTGAACTAAGAAAATGACGAAATGAGTTTAAACTTTGTTTATATTGCTTAAATAATTATATCAAAAATTATTACAATTATTATAAATAATTTGGATTATAATTATTTTATTTGAAAAATATTTTGTCTTCAATATAATTATTTAAATGATAATTTAAAAAGGAAAAAGAAAATAAATATTTTTTAATCAAACTACACAAGTTTGACAAAGGGGACCAACAATTGAAATACACTTTTCTAATTTACAGTTAAACAAAAATAAAATTTGTAATTAAAATATTAATTAAAAAAATTAAATTCTGAAAATAAACTATCAGTTAACATGGATGTTCCTACAAAATATATTATTTAATTTATTAATAAAAATTTAGTTATAATTTTCTAAGAAATAATTATATTTATAATTTATTAAAATTTAATTATTATATGAAATGAAGGTTAAATTCTTCATAGTTGTTGCATAAAAACAAATTTATTCAATTAAGATTTAACAAAAAAAAAAAATTTTACAAAATATTTTATAATTAAAAATGAGAATTTTATAATTTAAACAACTTACTTATTTTTGTCCTTCACAGAGAAAGGAAAAAATTTAAAAATAATATATAACATGAATTATAGTTAAAAAAGAAAATATAAATTATAATTAATAATTTAGAAAATATTTTATAATTTTCAAAATTATTTAGGGCTGATGATTTGCATTCTTTACACTTTAGTAAAAAAATAAAATTTATAAACGAGACTTTAGTGAAAATTTTTTGATAAAATTATAAAGGAAAGAACTTAATATAATTATAATTAAATATAATTTTATTTATTTCTATCCTATTTTTTAAAATAATAAAAATTTAAAAAAAAATATTTAATCGAGAATATAATTTAAAAATGAATAAAAAACGAGAAAGAAATTAATCAGATAAAAATTTTAATAAATAAAATTCTTTTAAGCTTATTAAATATTAACAAATAAAATTATTTAATTTATACTCTAATTATTTTTTAATTTCGAAATTAAGGGACAACTAGAGCTTATTACTAATGAGGATACTAAACATTTAAAAACAAATTAAATAAATTTTTAAATTTTTATTTATTATTATTAATTAATACTAATTATTAATTAAAATAAATAAAAAGTCAACAATTTTATTTTAATTTAAAATTAAAAAAGAATAAAATAATAATCTTTATTCTGAGGAAAATAATTAATAAAATTTTTAATAATATTTATTATATATTAATAAATTAATTTTTAAATTTATATCTACCTATTTTATATAAATTTATTAAAATTAAAATTATTTATAATTGATATTTAAATTAAAATAAATAATTAATAAAAAATAATTAAACTAATATAGCTGAGGAGAGCCTGAGTTCCCAAATGCTGACAAAAAAGTAGGAAAAGGGAAAATTAGAAAAAAATTATTTTAAATTTATTTTTTATATAAAAATAATAAATTCCATTTAAATAAATTCTAATTGTTAGCATGAAATTTTTTAAATCATTTTTATAATTATAAATAATATCTCAATTTACTTATTTATAATAAAATATATTTGTAAAAAATTTAAAAAAAATTTAAAAATAAATTAACTTGTTAATTTTTTAAAATTATTTTATTAAATAAATATTTATATAATGTTTTGATTATTTAAAATATATCTTAGTATTTATTTATTTATCTATTCGATAACAATAAATTTATTAAAAATAATATTATTAAAAATTAAATTTTTATCATAAATAATAAATTAAAATATAAATAAATACATATTTTCGATGGCTTGCTTTATTATTATTTACAAAAGTGTGCTGCCTCTCATTAAAAAAAATAATTTAATATGCAGAAACACTACACACATTGCCGTATGGGTACATTAAATTTAAATAATAAAATAAGATTATATTTTAATTTTATTTTTAATTTATTATTAAAAGATTTTATGAAATTTTTATTATTCAATTAAATATTCAATGTTTATAATATCATTATTTTTTTTATTTATTAAAAATAAATTTAAAATTATTAAAGTAATTTCTAAAAATATAATATTAAATTATTATTTATTATTAAAATTAATTATATAATTAATTTAAAATAAATCAACTCAATGTTAAGATTCCTAAATACATAGATCATTATATATAATTATTTAAATAAATTATAAATATTAAAATATTATTTGAAAAGTATATAATTTAATATAATAAAGCTAATTTAAATTTAATAAGATAGGAAATGTCGCTTTCCTTAAGAACATTCCGTTTTAAACAATTAATCTCATGATTCCTAAAAGGAGTAAATTACAAATTAAATTTTAAATAATATTACTTGGAAATTTGAATTTTCTGATAAAATTATCATAAACATTTAAAATTTAAAAATATTATTTTTTGATGGAGAATAAATTCATTAGAAAATTTAAAAAAAATTAGTAAGATTCTGAACAATTAATTTTTGAAGAAAGCAGCAAACATATGGATCAGTAATTAAATATAAATTTATTAAAGAATTATAATAGAAACAAAATTTTTATTATATTTTTGATTAATTAATATTAAATAATATTCTAAAAATATAATATTTTTTATAAAATTTATTTAGACTTATTCACTTAAAATTTATCAAGTTATGAACAACGTAGAGAATATATTAATAATTAAATTTGATAAAAGTAAATATATATTTAAAATATAAACAATAAATAAATTAATTAATAAATAAATTTATTAATAAATAAAATAGATAATACAATATTCGCTTAAACAATGAATAGGTTCCGTTTGTTTTTGTTAAACTCAAAATAATTTCTTTAAAAAAATATTAAATTAATTAAAACTAAATTTATTAATTAACATTTCTTTTGTTTAAGTAAGAATAAAAGTGAAAATTTCATTAAAAATAATTTTTTTTTTAATAAAAATTAAATTATTGCATTGATATTAGAGTTAAATAAATAAATTATTTAATTAAAATTAAATTGGAATGCATGCAAATAATTTAATAAATTAATTATACTAATTTATGTTAAAAATATTTATTTAAAAAATTGAAATTAATTTTATGTATAATAAATTTCAAATATATTTATTAAAAAAATAAATAAATTATTCATTTAAATAATAATAAAATTATTTTAAATTTAAATTTTCAAAACTCCTCTTAGCAGCTATTACTGAAAAAAAGGTTACAATAAATAGTTTTAAAAATAAAATAGTAGTTATTTTAGAAAATTTAAAATTAGATTAAAGTAAATTTACAAATAAATAAATTAATAAAATTTCTAAGAAAATTAAATTTAGGGAAACAAAGCTTATCATTTAATCAAATGTTCTGACTCAAAAAAAATAAAAAAAAGATTTCAAAATTTTAAAATAAATTATTTTTATGTCGTTTATATTTAATTTTATCAATTTTAAATAATTTAAAAAATAAGATCCTAAAAAATAAAAATATAAAAATTAAATTAAATTATATCAATACTTTTTTAATTTATCGAAAAATTAATATTACAAAAAATAAAATTTATGAAAATAAATGCATTTATTCGATAATACAGAAACGGCACTAAATCGCTTTAAATGGTAGTTTTACCAGAAAATAGTGTAACGCTAATCACAAAATCCGATTTTTTATAAAAATAAAATTTAAAATAATTTAAAATTTAATTTATTTTTTTAATAAATCATTAAAATTAATAAAACAAATTTAAATAAACTGATTGTGAGTTTATAATTTTCCTAGAAATGATCTAGTAAAATTATTTCTAATTGAATTAATTTTAAAAATTATTATATAATTTAAAAATATTTTTAAGAAAATTGTCTAATTAAAAATTAATTTTAATCAATTTAAAATTAATTAAAATAATAAAATATTATATATAATAATTATAAAATGATCAAATATTTAAATAATTTCACAAAATTATTATTTTATAAGAATATACTTTAATTTAAATAATCAACTATCCTATTTTAATTTAATTTATTATTGAACAGTTATACGAATTTAAGACAAATTCTATTAAGAATATAAAATATTAAAACTCAAGAAATATTAAAAGAATTTTTATATAATTATAAATTAACTGAGGATAATTAAACTTTTTTAAATTACAAAAGTTAAATCAAATAAATATTTTAAAATGAAGTTAAAATAAAATTTGTTTATTAAAATATAATAATATAAAATTATTAAATTAATAATATACCTAAATAAAAAAATTATATAATTATACCTAAAATTTCGAATCAGCATTTTAGTTAGCCATACAAATTTACAAATTATGCTAGACATAAAATTTATTACCTATTTAAAATTTTATTATTTTTTAAAACTTATTTTGCCTGACTTTTTCACCATTAATTAATACAATGTTGTTACATAATTTATTGGTAAAACAATTAATATTATGAAAAGTGTGAAAATGTTTTTACAAATTTCAAAAAACGTCTGATTTAATTTATGTTTTACAAGGCATTTAAAGTTTGATAATTATAACCTTAATTATTAATTATTTTTAAATACTTATATTCCAATTTTAAATAAGATTTTAATTTTAATAATTAAAAAATATGCGTATATTTTTTTATATAAAAATTTATATGATTTAATTTTACATCCTTTAATAAAAATAATAATTTAATTTTAAATAGAAAAATTAAATATAGGTACTCACAAAATTAAATCTACTCTTTGACAATATCAGAAAATCTGTTACGAAGTAAATTATATAAATAAAATCAAATATTATTTAACACATTATTTTTATAATAAAAGTTAATAAATTGAGTATAAAAAATATAAATAAATTTAATTTTTAATAAAATTTAATTTAAAGTTAAAATTATATAATTTAAAATGTCTCTAAAATAAAAATAAAATTATTTAATTTAAATAATAATTTTTTTATATTTAAATAATTAATAATTAAGAAGTTGAGCCAATTCTATTGGATCACAAACAAAATTAAAAACGTTGAGAAACTTTGAACAAAGGATGATGCTTTGAGCACGTGTGAAACGATATATAATTTTAATTAATGACAAGAAGTTAATTTATAAAGTTAATTAAATTTACTAATCTTATTTTTTAAAACTATAAAACTATAAATATTTCATTAACAAATAAATATTGTCTTACTAAATTTAATTTAAGAATAAATAAAGATTTATAAAAAATAAAATCTCTGAAACTTGTATAAATTAATTTAGTTATTAATTTAAAACAATTAATAATTTTAAATGTTTTTTTATTGAATATTTAAAATATTTAAAACAATTTTTACATTAATTTAAAATTATGATTGTTATTTATATTTTATTTAAAAAAATTTAAAAAAGTTAAAAATAGACCAAATAAGTTGATGAATTAAACCTTAGGATTCTTTGGCTATTGAAGATACCTTATACGTTAGCATAGGTATTAATGCTAATGTTTATATTTAATCTATTAGCAATTATTTTTTATAAATTACTTTATAAAAAAATTAAAATTTGATAATTATTAATAAATAATAATAATTTAAAATAAAATTTTAGTCTTATATAAATTAATTATATTTAAAATTTAAAAATATAAATTATAATATTTATCTTATAAGAGTTTGAATTGGAAAATGTGTTGGCTTGAAAAGTTATGTCACTAATTTATTAATACAAATTTAAGTAAACTTAATAAATTTTAAAAAATAATAAATTTTAATAAATAAATAATAATTAAAAATAAATATAATTTTTTTTAATAAAAATAATTAATATAAATTTAAATAAAAATTTAAATATTTTAAGTAATTTAATTAAAGAAGTTTTTATTAATTCTTTGGCCATATATGTAATGTCAAGAGAACTTAGTTAAATATATGAAAAAATATAAAATTAAAATTGCTACTAGTGACTCAATTCCCATTTTTAGAGACAAAAATAAATTTAAAATAAAATTTAAATAAATAAAATTGTAATTATCGATATATAATTTATTTAATTTATTATTTTTTAATTTTAAAATTATTTGTAATTATTAAAATCAAAGTTGACGATATTTTAGCCTAACCTTCCAGAAAAGAACATTTAATAAAAATATTAATTATAAAAATTTAATTTAATTATTTTAAAACATAAAAAATATTATTTTGATGAAAAATTATAATATAATTAAAATATGTATAAGCCTATTATAAATATTAATTTAAAAATTAAATTAAATTAAATAGTGTAAGAGGAACCTAACATTAATTATTATAGAAGTACTAGACAATTATAATTGATAAATTATTAAATTTAATGATTAATTTTATTAAAAAAAATTAATTGTATAAATTAATTTTATTTCTGCAGCATCTCACACATAGGACATAAAAATACATATAAAATAATTAAGATAAAATAGTTAAAAATAAATATAAAATAAAAGATTCCCGACTTTCCCAAAGGTTAAACCAATATTTTGTCTTTTTTCTTAACTCCTTACTTGTTATAACCTGCCTCCAAAATTTCCTATATAAACTCACCTTTTTGGCCTTGTAATAATTATAAAGTTATTCTTTTTATTTTAAATTAATTATTTGAATAAACTTATATTCTTGAAGTATTAATTTGGATTAGCCTCAGAAAGTATTAAATAAGAAATATCTAACTTGAAGATATTACAATTTCAAATAAAAAAATTTAAATTATTAAAAATTAAATAAAATATAAAATTTAATTTATTCTATTTTAATACAAATTATTATAAAAATGAAAAAATTATTTTATATAAATTTTTTTATTAATTAATTAAAATGTGAAAATCAAATTAATAGATAAACTATTTTCTAAAGAAAATACCTGAATTGATAATGCAAGTTTTTATACAAAAATAAATTAAACAAGCTGGATATTATTTAAATATTCAAAATACTAGGTATATATGAAAGTTAAAGTTTTATACATATTTTTATTTTACAATAAAAAAAAATATAATTTTTAAATAAATAACAATATAAATTAATATTTTTTATTACCAATTAATTTTGTGAAAAACTTAATAAAAATAATAAAATAAAAATATATTTTTTAATTATTAAATAAATAAACTATAATTATTAAACAAAATTATTTTAATAATATTTCTCATTTATTATTTATTTAAAAAATAAAATGTAAAAAAAATAAATATTAAAGTTTTACTTGCAAAAATTAATTATTTATTTATAATCATTTTACAGAAAAAAAGTGAAAAAAAAATTAATTTAAATCTCAAATTTTCCCAAAAGGCAAACTATTATACAACTTGTGAAGTAAAGCAACTAAAGTTAAATAACAATTTTTTTAATTTTAGAAAAAAAAATCAGTTGAATTAGAAAGATTTTAATAATAGCGATAACGAACTTTTTATTTGTATGTAATCATACTTTTGTTTTATTTTGAGAAAATAGTGAATTCTTAAAAATTAAAAAAATAATTTATGTATTAAAACATTAATTAATTTTAATAAAGTTAATTAATTTTAAAAATTAAAAATAAAATATTTAAAAATTAAAAATAAAATATTTTAAAAATTATTTTACCTCAAAATAATCTGATATTTTCAAACATACCTACACAAAATATTTAATATTTAATTAATTAAATTCACTATAAATAAATCTAGTAACTACTCAGTGAAGTGAAATTATCGAATTAGACAAGCTTAAGGGATCTTTTATTTTATAATAAAAAATAAAATAAAATATAAATAAATTTATTTTTAATTAAATTAAAATACGAAAATAAATGCAAACAAATAAGTGTATTTTAAATTATTTTATATTAATTTTCTAGTTGTTTTTAAATTAATTAATTTTAAAAAAATATATAAATAAAAAAATATAATTAAATTGAAATAATAATTTAATTAATATTAAAAAATAATTAATATTTTTTGTTCACTTAAAAATTGTATACCCATTTTAATAAATATATTTTTAAAAAATATTAATTTAATTTAATATTGAAAAAAGATAAATTAAAAATAAATTAATTTATTTTTTAATTTATAAATTTATTTAATACAAAAATAACGCAGAAATTAAATGTGATTTTTGTAAGGCATGTCATGACTCCTTAATATAATTAAATAAAATTATAATTTATAAAATTAAAAAAAATAAAATTAATATTTTAAAGATTACAAAATAAATAATAAATTAATTTATAATATAATAATATTTTTATAAAATAAATTAGTAAATAAATAATTATAAAAAATATGAGTTAATAAAATGTTAGATTATATTAATTTATTAATTGTTAAAATAGAAAAAAAAATTCTGGAGATGTAATCACAAGAATATAACATAAAAATTAGATTAAAAAATTCTTTTATTTTCTTAAATATTTAATGAAAAATTAATTTAAATAAATAAAATTTTTTTTAAATTTTATTTTAAACAAATTAAATAGTTTAAAAAAATAGAATCAAGAATATTTTTCTTAAGTGCTTTAAGTGCTACATATTTTTATTAATTTTTAATAAAAATATATTTATGTTATATATTAAAATATAAAATCAAAAAAAAAAGGATATTTTAATTTTGATTACAAATTAAATATTTTTGTTAGAGGGGAAGAAAAGGGTATAAAATAAAAGTATTTAATTAATAATTATAATTAAAATAAAAAATATATGTATTAAAAAAATTATAATTAATTTACAATTATTAATTATAATATTAATTCAGTTAAATAAATCATTTAATTTAAGCATTATTACACCAATATTTAAATTATAAAATTTTTTTTAAAATACTAGTATTGTAAAAAAAAATTTTTTTACCCAAGAAGAAAGAAAATAACGAAATTAGGTTGGCTTGCAAGCTACCTTTATGTTTTCAGGTAAATCTATGCTTACCCTCTCAATTATTTTTTATAAATTAATTTAAAAACATTATAAAAAATTAAAAAATTAATAAATTATAATTAAAATAAAATTCTTAGTCTTATATAAATAAATTATTAAAATTTAAAAATATACTAAATTAATATTGACACAAGAACGTTTGGCTTTGAAAGATGCGCACACTAATTTATTATAATTCAAATTTAATTAAACCAAATAAATTTAAATAAATAAATAAATAATAATTTAAAAATTAATAAGCTTTTTTTAATAAAAAAAAATATAAAAAATAAGTATGAATTTAAATAAATAATTTAAATAATTTAATTAAACCAGGATAATACATTAAATATACTAAAACCGACCACATCAAAAGTGATCATGACATTATACTCAGCCCATATTTATTGCTTAAATAATTATTAAATGTTGTCAAATTAAAATTTAAAAAAAATAAAAAAATTATTATTAATGCACCAAATGATTGTGGCGACAAATGTTGACTGGATGCAAGCGATAGGATAAATAAAAATATTAAACTGAAATCCCTCAAACCCTCTTTGATTCTGCAGTTTCAAATTAATTATAAAAAATAAATAGTATGTATTAAATTAATTTTTATATAAATAATTTACAAATTATTTAGACCTAAAAAATTTATTAAATTAAAGGTGAATGGTCAAAATTTTATTTTATACCTATTTATTTTGTAAAATATTATTAAATTAAATTTTAATTTAATTAATTTTTTTTTAATATTTATTTAAATATTATAATTTTTTATGACGTTAAATCAACATTTTAAAATTAATTTTAATTTTATTAAAATTAATGTGTTACATTTTATAAATTTAATTGGTGAAGGAAATTGAAATTTAGAAATTAAAGATTTAATTTTTCAAAATATTTTGAATAATTTAAATAAAGAAAAAACAAATTTAATGAATTTAATAATTTAATTAAATGCTTTAAATTTATTTTTTTTTCTTAAAGAAGCAAGTTGCAATAGCTAGTGATGACAAATATTATTTTTAATTTATTATATTTTTTAGAGTTTAATTTTACAATTGGATGCTTTATTTAATAAAAATTAAATATGTATTATTTTTTTAATTAACTATAATTATTTATTTATCATTTTAATATATTTATTTAATGTTTAAAATTAAAAATTAAAATAATTATAACAATTAAAATAATATTTAATTAAAATTATGTTTTAATTAAATTTCTGATCATTTAAATAAAATTTAGAAAATTAAATTAATTTTTTAAAGAAAAAGTTAAAAAAAAATCAAGCGAAGCAACAAAAGGGTGTAAGCGCTTTAATGTATCAATCTAAATCTTTCCCTGTCTACCTATATTGAATTTTTTATTTCAAAAATATTATAAGAAAATATTTTGTTTTAAATATTTTTAAGAAAAATTAAAAAAATAAATCTTTATATCGAAAACCCTATTCTCTTTTTATTATATTAGTAAACATAAATAAAATTATAAATAAATTTAATTTTAAAACAAAATAAAATTAAAAGAATTAAATTTTAATGCAAAAACGAACATTACAAAAATACAAAAATGTTCATTATATTAGGATTTAATTTTTAATAAAAATTAAAGTTATAATTTTATAGACAATAATTATATGAACTAATTTATTTATTTATTTACTTTTGTTTTTGAAATAAATTAAATTAGCTACTTTATGAATATTTGATAAATTACTAAATCAACATCAAATGTAGGTACATTAAATTAAAAAAAAATTTTTTAATTAAAATTTTATAATTGAAAACACGTCTCATTTTTGTCTTTGACAGATAAAATGAAAAAAGAAATTTATAAAAATATGAATTAATTAAAAAAAAAATAAATTACTATGATAAATAATTTAGAAATTATTTATAATTTTCACTTCAGTCTAAAAATAAAATTTATAAAATAAACAGGACTTTAATGACAATTTTTTAAATAAGCTTATAATTAGAAAAGAAATTAATTAATATAATTAAATAAAATTTATTTTATTCAATCCAATTTTTTAGAAAAATAAAAATATTAAAAATTTATTTCTAAAATATAATTTAATAATGAATAAAAAAATAAAATAAATAAATAAAAATTTAAATAAATAAAAATTTAGTGTCAAAACAACAAAATAGTACTACTCATTTTAACAATTTGATTCAAAGTATTTGTATGATGAATTTATATATTAACAAAAAATTATAGGTATTTAATTTAGTTATCTATTTATTTTTTTATTTATTAAATTAATGGACAGATGAATGCCAATGCTAAAATTAATTTTTGACAATATATACACAAAATAATTAGGTATTTAATTGGTGACCGGAAAATTCCTCTTCGGAAAATTCCTCTCGGAAAATTCCTCTCCAAATTTTCGGAAAATTCCTCTTTAACGGAAAATTCCTCTCTAAGCAAAATAATCGGAAAATTCCTCTTCGGAAATTCCTCTTTTTAGAGGAAAATTCCTCTCCAAATTAAAAATTATGGTTGTTCTTTAGTATATGGGACCCGAACTCGGATAAAGTAACACATATCATTCGATTCCTCTTGTCGAGCTGAGTTCGAATATATAAGAATTTCTTGCAGGAGACAAATACTCACCGAGTTACAGGTCCCCAAATATCGAAAAACCATAGGGGGGAGTAAGCTCATTTGAGGTGATTATCGCGGCTGCACTTAAATTATTTTCACTGAATTAATTATTTTGTTGTAATTTGCGCCGTAGAATAACGCATGTACCAAAAGCCAACGAGAGATGGGCTCCCAAATGAAGAAGTCATAAAACACTCCCAATAGGTCCAAGTTTGGCGTGTTTCCAGTAAACTTCGATCTTTCATAACTTTGTTCATAATCGTTCAATCAAGACGATTTTAGACTCATTCGATAGGTCTCGAAGAGCTCTTTCGAATGAGCTATCATTTGTATAAACGAATTTTTCACCAAAAAGAGCTTGGTCCCCCCTATGATTTTTCGAATTTCAGGGACCTGTAACTCGTCTCAAACATTTTTCCTAGAAATAAAATCTATATATTCGAACTCAGCTCGACAAGAGGAATCGAATGATATGTGTTACTTTATCCGAGTTCGGGTCCCATATACTAAAGAACAACCATAATTTTTAATTTGGAGAGGAATTTTCCTCTAAAAAGAGGAATTTCCGAAGAGGAATTTTCCGATTATTTTGCTTAAAGAGGAATTTTCCGTTAAAGAGGAATTTTCCGAAAATTTGAAGAGGAATTTTCCGAGAGGAATTTTCCGAAGAGGAATTTTCCGGTAATCATTTAATTATATAAATATAATTAATTGCTTTAATTAGTTAAAATAAATTAATAAAAATCAAATTTTATTTGAAATTGAAAAGAAAATAATAATCATTATTTTACGAAAAATAAAAACTAAAATTAATTTTTAATAATATTTATTATTAAAATTAATATTGGAAAATAATATTTTATCTATTTATTTTATCGAAATTTATTAAAAATAAAACTAATTTATAATTAATATTTAAATTAAAATAAATAAGACATAATTAATTATTTTAAAAAATAATTCAAATTATTTTTTAATATCTACTGTAACAAAGATGATTAAAGTGAGTGACTGGCATGAATCAAACAAAAGGAATTAGGTAATACAATTTTCATAATAGCCTCCTTATTATGCAGAAATTAATTGGCTTGGCTTACTGATACAAATCAAAAAAAAATTATTTTATATTTTTTATTAAAAAATTAAATTAACTACCAAATTTTAATGAAATTTACTTTTTATATTAAGAAAGTTTTAATCATCTTTATATTTATATTTAAAATATTTTTAAAAAATTTTAAAAAATATAAAAAAATAAATTAATTTTTAATTTATTTAAATTTATTTTATTAAATAAATATTTATATTAACATTTAATTAGTTAAAATATAAGTATTAATTTATTTTAGTCATTATAATTTTAATTTATTATAAATCCTTACTCAGAAAAATTTAAATTAATAAAAAAATTAATAATAAACAAAATTAAAAATTATATTAACAATTTAATTATTAATAAAAAAATCTTTTTTAAGTTAATTAAGTAAAAATATGGATCAATTGACAGTGAAAGCATTATTGTAAACTTGTCAAATAAAATAGAAATTTATTAAATTAAAAAATAAAAATAATAAATTTAAATATATATTTGAATATGTAATGAAATAATTATATTAATTAATTATATAAATTAAATTAGAATATTCAACCGAAATTTCCTTAATAATATTTTAATAATTTATTAGTTAAAAATTATATTTATTAAATAAAATTTAATTTTATAAAATTAAATTAGAAAAATTAAAGAAAAATTATATTTTATTAAGAAAAAAGAATAAAAATAACCGCTTATGCTGATATTGTAAAATCAATCTATGAAGCATTAAATAAAAACATAAAAATATTTTTTAAAAATTAATTTATTAAACATCATTTATTAATTCATTTAATATTAATTATAATTTAAAAATAACGTCGAAGGCCGTAATCTAATAGTTAATTTATTAGGTCTGCAAAATTATGTTAATAAGTCTTAAATCGGTCTTTGGATTACTTGTAAATCGTTTCTTTTACTAGCACAAAAATCAACATTTATTAATTATTTAAAATAATTTAAACAAATAAAATTTACAAAATTTAAAAATAATTAAAAATAAAAAAATATACGTAAATATTTAATTTAAAATATTATTTATTTATAAAAAATTTTAAAAAATGATTATAAATTAATTTATTAAATTAATTTAATTAAAATATCTGCGATTACTAATACGGATTTATGTTTACACGTTTAAATAATTTTTAGTAATAAAATATTTAAAATTTTTTTATAAATATTTGGAAAATTTAATTAAACGGATTGAGCTAATTTTAAATAATTTTAATTCTTATTTTTTTTGAGTTATTCTAAAGCTTCAATATAAAAATTGTAGTAGAATATTAAAAATTTAAATTAAATATATAATATTAAAATTAATTAATTAATTAAATAATAAATAATTAAATAAATAAATTAATTAATTAATTAAAATAAATTAATTAAATAAATAAATTAATTAAATTAATTAATTAAATAAATAATTAAATATTAATTAAATAAATAAATTAATTAAAATTATTCAGCTAAATCAACAAGCACAACCCATTAGTTATTTGTTGTTTCAAGAATAAGAATATAATTTAAATATTTATTTTAAAATATTTAAATAAATTTCTATGACAATCTAATTTAAATATAATTAAAAATAAATAAATTGTCTTTTAATTAATTTTATAATAATTTACCGATTTTAATTATTAACAAAAATAAATTATAAATTTAAATAAATATTTTGCAATAATCTTTCTTATTGGTCTGGTTTTGTTGCGACGTAATTAAGAAAATATTTAAAAATTATTTTCTTAATTAATTTTATAATAAATTAAAAATTTAAATTAGGTATTTTTAAATTAAAATTATCAAGGTTCTTAAATTTTATTATTATTTGAGAAAAGTTACAATAAATTTAAAAAAAAATAAAACATTTTATAAAATTAATTTTATTAATAATTTTAAATTAATTAGAATATTTAAAGAAATTAAAGTAATGGACTAATTGTTACAGGCAGATATCTTTAACGAAAAAACAAATATTAAAAATTAAATTTTGAATATTATAAAATTTTTTTTTAAATATATTAATTTTTATCCCTGCATTATCAATCAAAAATACAAATTCTCATCACAGTTTTTAATTTCATAACAGCCTGAAAATAAATATATAATAATTTTTAAAATTATAAAAATGAAAAATAATCCCACTGATCAATAGTTGTGAAGGGATTCCTAACAAAATAATTAAAAAAAATTATTAAAATTTTAACAAATAAATTAATTTAATTATAAAATCATAAAAATAGTAGAGAAAATAAAAAACTAAAATTAATTTTTAATAATAATCTTTATTGTATAATTTATTAAAATTAATAATGGAAAATAGTTAATTTTTTAAAATATTTAAATATATTTTTTATTCAAATTTATTAAAAATTTATATTTTAAATAAAATTAATTAATTTAATTTATTTAAAAAATTAAATAAATAAATTGAAAAAATTGTATTTAAGATCTAAAAAATATTTAATGTTTTATAGAGTTAATACATATTTTGGGCACCTAAAAATAATTAAAAATCATTTTTCTATTTTATGAAAAAATTAAATAAATAAATTAAAAAAAATATTTCAAATGTGCTCTTTGTCAGGTGAACTATTAGGACTTGATCACAAAAGGTTGTACTCGCATTTTGCACTAAATGCTGGATATGTATAAATTATTAATTATTTTAAATTTGTTTATTTATTTATATGTAAAAAATTAAATCAACTTCAATTTATTTATAAAAAGTTTTATTTATTTTTATAATTATAAATAAATAATTTAAATTTCAAAAATTTAAAAATATTTGTAAAAGAAAATTAATTAATTTATTTATTTTTTAATTTATTTAAAATTTTATATGTACTAATCTCGTTTATTTACATCTTTAATAGCATTTTAATATTTGATTATTATTTATTCGATATTAATAAATGTATTAAAAGTTAACAACAATTTATTAATTAAATTTAATTAAACTGAATAAATTTTAAATTTAAATAAATAATAATTAAAAATAAATATAATTTTTAATATTAATAAAATAAAAAAAAATTATGAATTTAAATAAAAATTTTAACTAATTTAATTCAACAATACATGGCTAACTTCAAAATCACCCAGATTTATTGGTTAAATAATTAATAATTAAATATTTTCAAATTAAAATTAAAAAAAAAAGAAAAATTAAATAAAAATAAATTATAAATATATTAAAAATATTATTAATATCTAATCCACAAAATTTCATTAATACAGCTGAATACAAAATATTTAAACCTAAAAAATTTATTAAAAATTTAAGATGAATGCTCTCCATATTTTATTTTAAATTAATTTTATAAAATATTAAATATGTATGTAAAATTAAATTTTAATATAAATTAATTTTTTTTAAACTCAAATTATATTTATTTAATTATTTTAATTAATTTATAATTTTAAATTAATAATTTAAAATTATTCTTATTATTTTTTTAATTTTATTATAATTAATTTGAATATTTAAATTTTTTAAATATTTTAATTTATAAAGAAATTATAAATAAGTTTTTCAAGAAAAATGTTTTATTCGAGGAAGCATCAACCCACAAAGTTTAAAACTTTGATGCCGGTGAGTGATGGTAATTTTAGGTTTTTGATTACTTTTATTTATTTGCTTATAATAAACATAGAATACATAAATATTGAAAAAAAATAAATTTTATAAATTTAAATATATATTAATTAAATAATTTAAAATTATTTTTAATAAATTTTTCAAGAAAAGAAAAAGCGTCTTGCTAAATAGCCAGCTTGGAGAGTAAATATTATTTTTATTCATAAATAAAGACCTTAATTTAAATTATAAGCGTCGCTTTATTATTGATATTGGACAGAATAAATATTTTATAATTTCTTAAATTAATTAAATTAAATAATTCCATCTCGTCTCGACGAAATAATTAAACAACCCCATCTTCATAAATCCCTTCAATCTTACTCTTCTACATTACATTGTTACAGTTTCAAAAAATAGTGAAGAAAGATTTCCTTAAATAAATATTTAAATAAAAAAACTACAACTTCAAAAATACTTAAAGAACAGTGTTCTGCTGTAAATAAAATAAAAAAAATATAAATTATTATTTTAAATGTATAAACAATATTTTTATTTTGAAAAATTAAATATCGTTTCAAACAAACAGATACATATATTAAAAAAGAATATTTTGACTATTCAATTTTATAAAAAAAATTACCGTGAAGTTATTTAACAAAGTTAAGAATTTTATGCTTAAGTTTGAGTCATTTTATTAAATTATTTAAAATAAATTAAATAAATAAATTAAATAAATAAATTAAATAAATAAATAAATAATAATCTTCTAAAGAGAAAAAAAAAGATGAAGAATTTCAACTCCGAGAAAAAAATAATTTTTATTTGTACCAATAATTAGCAAACAAATTAAACTGCCTAATTAAACTTAATTTTAAAGAAATTAAATTCTGAGAATATTATAAGATTTAATTTATTAATAAAAATTTAGTTATAATTTTTTAGGCAATATTTTTTATAAATCAATTTATAAACATTAAAAAAAAATATTTAATTATTTAAATATAATTCGCATTTAAACAATAATGGAGGCGCTTATGTTTCAAATGAATGATGTAGTTAAAAATATTAATAAAAATTTAATTAAACTGAATAAATTTTAAAATTAAATAAATAATAATTAAAAATAAATATAATTTTTAATATTAATAAAATAAAAAGATATTATGAATTTAACTAAAAATTAAAATATTTTAAATATAAGTTAATTAAAGCAGGATAATAATATACTATAACCGCGCAATCAAAGGGAAGATCATACTTCGCCTATATTTTTGCTTAAATAATTATTAAATTTTGTTAAATTAAAATTAAATAAAATAAAAAAATTAAATAAAATAAAAAAATTAAATAAAATAAAAAAATTAAATAAAATAAAAAAATTAAATAAAATAAAAAAATTAAATAAAATAAAAAAATTAAATAAAATAAAAAAATTAAATAAAATAAAAAAATTAAATAAAATAAAAAAATTAAATAAAATAAAAAAATTAAATAAAATAAAAAATTAAATAAAATAAAAAAATTAAATAAAATAAAAAAATTAAATAAAATAAAAAAATTAAATAAAATAAAAAATTAAATAATGGCCAAGTTAGTGGGGGAAATGAATTGAATTACCACAATGCAAATTTGATTAGACAGTTTACAAATTATAAATTTAAATTTAATAAAATTTTAAAATTAAAATTCATTCAACAAACTGATGGGAAACAAAAATAACAAATTAGATACCTATTTATTTAAATAAATATTTAAATATAAACTTTATTTTTATTAATTAGAAAATTTATTTTTTAAAATATTATATATTTTTCTTCATAAATAATTATAAATTAAAAAATATTTCTGCGTTTTACTGATTTATTTTTTAAAAATAATTTAATTAATTTTATTATTACGAAATAAAACAAAGTAAGTTATCTAAGAAATATTATATAAAATAAATTCTATTAAAAAAAAATTAATTTATTTATTTAATTAAATAAATTTAAAATTATTATAATTATAGAAAAAACATTTATTTTTTTTTATAATTTAATTTATTTATAAAAGAAATTTAAAAAATAATAATATTGGAAATAATTACTTTTTGAAGAGGTTTTCTTTTAAAAATTAATTAATTTTATTATAATTTTTAAAGAAAAAATTGAAAAAAAATAAATATTCAACTTTCACTTAAAGTAAAATTATAAATTAAAATTTAGCAAATTAAAATAATTTTTTACAGAGGAAGCAAAATAAATTCAAGCAAGACAACATAAGGGTGTAAACTTTAATTTATCAATCTGTTTCCTAGTGCCTATATAAAATTATAGGAAATTAAATACGTAAATATGTAATTTGAAAAATATTTTAAATAAAAAAAATTAATTAATTTTAATAATTATTAATAAAAATTAAAAATAATATTTATTTTTAATTTTACTTAGAAGGATTTGGATAAAATTAATATTCAAAGGGTAGCAAATTCGTATTAAAAAATAATTTAATTAGGTAATAAATTATTAGAGATAGAAGAAATTGATTTAATTAATTAAAAAATATACAATTGCGCAATGTGATAAAACTCAATTTCTCAAAATTTCGAAGCCTAATTTCAAAAGCAGAAAAAGTTATTTTTGTGTCAGAAAATTTTTATTTTAATTAATAAATTTAAATATAAAATATAAAATATTTTAATTTTATTAATTTCTACATTAATTTATTAAATAAAATTAAAAAGAATTTTAAGAAAATAAATTAAAAATTTTTTTTTAATTCAGACAATAATGACACACTGAAAAGGATCAAGCTATGTTTTTTTAATAAATCAAATAATAAATTAAACTATTAAAGAACAAAACAAGTTTATTTTTAATGCTTACATAATTATTAATAATTAAATTTTGTTAAAATTAAATTTAAAAAAATATTAAATTTTTTAAATAATTTATTTAAATATTATATTATTTGAAAAATATTTTGTTATAAATTTAAAAAAATAATACAAAATAACTGGCTGTTCTGACAATTTAAAAATATCTTCAATTATTAATTAAAACAATTTTTTATTTAATACATATTTATTCTTAGATTTTAAATACAAAATTTTTATGATATAAATAGTTGATGAAACTTAACAATATATATTAAAAAAAGGTGATAACACATTTTAAAAGTAAAAGGATAAGAAATTTTTGAAAGATAGAGAGAACAATAAAATATAAAATCAAATTACTTACAATTTATCCACAATAATACTTAATAAATATTTTAGATAATAAAAGGAAGCTTAATTATAATAATCTATTAATTTATAAAATTATTATAAATGAATACATTAGGAAAAAAAATTTAAATTAAAAAAAAAATAAATTTAAAATTACCTAATCAAATTCAAAATATAAACTACAAAATTATTTAATAATTAATTTTATTTAAAAAATTTAAAATTAATTAAATAATAATATTTTATTTTATAATTAAATTAATAAATATTATTTAATGAAAGATATATTTTATATTTAATTTAATTTTCTTATTCAAAAAAAAAGTTGGTTTCATTTTGCCGAAAATAGATAAAGTAGAAGACAATACTGACGACTCTAAATATTATAAGATAAAGAAAAATTTAAAATTAAAAAATTATATTCATTATAAAAAATATATTTAATTGAATAAAATGAATCAGAGGAAAACATTTTTAATTTTTCAAAATATATATGTATACTTAACACCCATGAATTCCATAAGAACTTAAATCTTTAAAAATATTTTTAAAATTTAAATTTTAAAAATTACTAATATATTTTTTTTTATTAAAAAAAATTTTCTGAAGATCCACATGTTTTTTTTACGCTTAAGAAAAGTATATGTTAATAAAATTTTAAAATATTAATAAAATATTGATGCTTTATTTGAAGAATAATTTAAATATAAAATTATAAATATATAAATTTATTAATATAATATTTATTTCAAAATTTTTAATTTTAATTATTTATTAATATTATGTATTAATAAAACATTTTTGATAAAATTGTGTGTTATTTTATTTTAAATGTACAACTAAATTCTGTCAAGAGGAAAAAACATACAATTAGGGTATTAATAAATAAAATAAATTAATATTAATTTAAAAAAATAAAAATTAAATTTTAATTATTACAAGAGCGCTAAATTCTGTAAAAATTAATAATAAATTTATTATTAAACTTATAATTAATAACTTAAAAAAAATAATTAAAGAATTTATCTCACATCTTTTCAATAAACTAAGTGAAAAAAGTTTCGTCGAAGGATTCTTCTGCATAAATTGTAAAAAAAATTAAATAAAAATATGTAAATAAATTTATTTAAAATTATTATACAATTTAATTAATTTTAAAATTTTTAAAATTTGCTAGATCATTTGGTTATTTTTTCTATTCTCCTATTATTTTAAGTACTCTTATTGTCATTCTTTGTGCTACAGAATTGAAAAATAAATAAAACAAACATGACAACTTAAAAATTAATTTCAAAAAAAAAATAAATAAATATAAAGTTAATTATTTTAAACCAAAAAAAAATTTATTTTGGATTTCGCAACTAAATATTTGATGAAGATCAATAATAAATTTATTTAATTAATTTTTAAATTAAAAAAAAAAAATTAACCGATTTATTTATTTATATTTAATAATTAATTTATTTTTTTAATAAATAAAATTTTCAATTTATTTATCTAAATTTAAAATATTCTTAATTAATTTTTAATTTTAAGATAAAAAATAAATACAAATATATAATAATAAATTTATACTAATTAATTAATTTAATTAAGTGTGCATTTGGAGTTTACCAAAAAAACAGAAAAAATGGTGGAAAGGAAAAAATTCTTTTTACAAACAACTCCAACTAAATAACCAAATGACAAACAATAATTATTTTTTTAATTTTATAAAATAAATAAAATTTTAATTAATTATTTAAATTAATATATAAAAATATTTATATTTAAAATTATTGTATTTTTATTTCAAAAATAAAATAAATAAATTTAATTAATTAAAATATTTAAAAATACTTATAATTAATTCATCAATAATTTAAAAACAGAAAGATATTTTTTAAAAATATGGTTAAATATCTAACGAGCTGACAATAATTAATCTTTTTTAAAAATAAGAAGATTAAAAAAAGAATTGATGTTTTAATAAAATAATTTTAGTATTTACAATGAAGATGTGAAAAATATTTCCCCAAAGAAGCACTCAACAGTGAGTAAAAAATATGAGGCTCATTAACATGAATTTTATTAATAATAAATTATGTATGAATATTTATTTGTTTTATTATATTTATAAATTATTTGATGTTACAAATATATTAATTAAAATTAATAATCTATATAAAATAAAATTATACTTTTTATTTATTCTTAACAATAAAGCTTAAAAACGTTATAAAAAAAAAGATTTTTAAAAATTAAAATCAATAAACTAAAAAAATGCAACAACTTTAGCTTTTACATTTGTAAAAAACTCAATGATATCTGAAACAGGGGATTTCTTCAAGAAGCGCCATTAGAATACTTTATTTCTGCCATGATGGTACGCATTATGTTTCAAAAAAATCTTGAAATTTGCTACAACTTATATAACAAGAGTACCTTTAGAGAAACGAATGCGTGGAAAATTATCATCACCATTTTTTTCAAATTGACATGAGCTTTAAAAATAAAAGCGAGCGCAACTATTAAACACAAATCTAACAAATATGCAATCATTAAAATAAAGTCATTATTTGAATTTGAAGTTAAGGTAGGAAGGGGACCTATTATTCTAGGCAACTAAAAAATCAGAATCCCCAAAATTAGTATAGATCAAATATCTAATTCTAGCTAGTTCATGAATAAACTAAATAAAAACTTATGTTATTCTAGGTAACTAAAAAATCAGAATCCCCAAAATTAGTATAAATAATAAAAAAATAATAAAATCCTAAAAAAATAAAAAATATAAAATCCTAAAAATAATATTAATAAAAAATTCAAAACGTATAATTTTTTTGTAAATAATGTTTAATCTTTTTGAATTTTATAATTATTAATTTTTAGAGTATTAAAAAAAATAATTTTTTATTTTAAATATGAATTGTAATTGAATGAAATGTATTTTTTTAATAAAATTTTTTTTATATTTGTTTAAAGACAATTTTCTTTTATTATTTTTTTGTGGGGGAAAAATTATGAAAATAAAACTTTTTTTTAATTTTGCAAAAATTGATATTTTACAAAATCAGAAATGAGGTAAAAATATGGTATATACTACTAATATAAGGGAACTTTGAACGAAAATTGTATATATTCACTAAATTATTAATACAAATTTAATTAAACTAGATAAATTTAAAAAAAATTAATAATTAAAATTACCTATAATTTTTACTAAAAAATATTATAATTTTAAATAAAAATTTAAATATAATTATATATAAAATTAATTTAATTAAATCAGGAAGATCATACGGACTACGTCCTTTATTGCTTAAAAATTTATTAATAATCGTCAAATTACAATTTAAAAAGATTAAATAAATAATTAAAATATCAATGCCCTCAAATGATATTTTAAATATTAATTCAACACCCCAAAATCTTCTCGATGAAGCCGTATTTATCAAATTATAAATAAATAGTATATAAATTAAATTAATTTTTATTTATAATTTACAAATTATTTAAGTCAATAAAATTTAGAAATAAAATTAAAGATGAATGATGACTGTTTTATTTTATAAAATATTAAATAAAATTCAATTAAATTAATATTTATTTGAATTTAAATTATTTTAGTTTTAAAATTTAAATAAATAAAATTGTAATTATCGATATATAATTTTGTAAATTTAATATTTTTTAATTTTAAATTTAAAATTAATTATAATTATTAAACTCAATCTTTGACGATTTATTATATTAGCATAACTTCCTGAAAATAACATTTAATAAAAATATTAATTAAAATACTTTAATTATTTTAAAACAAAAAAATACATTAACTAACCTTTCTACCCTTAAAAAATTTATTTTAATTTTTTTTATTATTTTTATTTTAAATTCTGATTTTTTTAATAAATGATTTTTCAATGTTTAATAACCAAAACAATTTTTTTATTTTCCCATGTTATAAAATTAAAAAAAATAAATTATTTAATAAAATGATTCATACATACTACTAAAATAAATTAAATAATGAATAAAATAAAAAATAAATTATCAATAGCCATGATAAATATTAAACTGCAACACCTCAAATAATTAAAAATAATTTTATTAAAAAAATAATTTATTATTACAGTTTATACAAATATACTAATAAATTAAAAAAATAAAAAATTTATAATTATAATATAAATAATTTTAAAAGATAATTATTTTAAATTTTAATAATAATAATTAATTTAATTATAAGTTATCAAATAATTTTTTTAATTTTTTAAACAAGAATTTAAAAATGGAAGTAAAAAATTTCTTGAATACAGCAGTTATTTTATTTAAATAATTTTAAATATTTTATTTTAAAAAATCAGTTATGATAAAATTTAAAAAATAATTAATAATATTTTAGAAATATTTAAAAAATTAATTTTAAAAAAAAAGTAGGAATAATTAAATAATTTAATTTTTTTATTATAATTTAAAAGTCTAATTTATTAGTGTCTCAAAGAAAACATTTATAAACAAATTAAAAAAGTATTCAAGATTTATCCTTTTTTTCGGAAAGTTAACACCTATTAGCGGAAAGACATCGATGAAATAAATTTTTTAAATAAAGCAAATTATTTTTAAATTAATATTTTATTGTTTTAAAAAATTAAATTAATATAAACTTAAAAATAACAAAAAATTAAATTTTAAAAATTAAAAAATTAAACATTTTTGCATTTAAATTTCAAAATAATTATTTATAAAAATTAAAAAAATTGTTTTTTATTAAAAAAGCAGGATTTCTTGAGCTTAATTACAGATTCGATGTCAAGGTTTTTATAATAAGTATTCTCTTTAACTTTTAATTTTTATTCTTATTTACAATCAAAGTATTGAAGCAACTTTATTAACATTATTCCGTCGAAAAGTATTAAGATAGAGAACAATTTATTAAAAAAAAATAATAAAAAAATTATAAAAATAAAAAAAATATGTATATTTAATTTTATAAAATAAAATTTCATTAAAATAAAAAATAATTGTGCAATAAACAACTGCAAGACATTCAATTTGAGCAACTTAATACTCTACTAAACAAAAATTAAATAATATTAAAGTAAAATTGTCTTAAAAATTTATTTTTAAGATTATTATTATATTAAATATATTTATAAAAATAAGATTTAATAAATAAACCAAAAGTTATTGATCGTTTTTTACTGATATATTTTTATGTTGTGATATCTACACATTTTTAAAATGATAACTTTGCTGATTAGATAAATTAAATTATTTAATAATTATTTAAATTAAAAAAAATATTTAAAAATATTTAACTTAATTAAATAAATTTTTAATTATTCTTAATTTTGGATTAAGTTTAAAAATAATTTTTTAGACTTATTCTAAATTTAAAAAATTTAAAACTAAATTATCAGTTGCAATCACCGCTTATAATGACTGAATTATAAAAATATAAAAATTAATTTTAAAAAATTAATTTATTAAAATTTAAAATTTTATAGAAATTAATTAAAATATAAATAATCTAGTTTAACATTTTTATTAAATTTAATAAAGAATTAAAAAAAATTAAATACAATAATGAATAAAAATAAATCTATTTATTTTAATAATTTTTAAAAAATAAAATAAATAGGTAACTATATATTTTATGAAGAAATTATATATAATTGTACTGAAAATTATATTTAAATTTTGTATTAGAAATAAAAATAAATAAATAAATTTAATAAATATTTAAAATAAAAATTATACATTTAATTAATTTAAATAATAATAATTAATTTTATTCATAAGAAAATTTACAAAATTATAAAATTTAAAAATAAATGTATAAAATCATGTGCAACATTAATAACTACAAATTACATATTTATTATTATAATAAAAAATAAACTATTATAGTTAAGTTAATATTTAAACGAGATAATTATTTTTTAAATAAAAATATTAAAATTAATTTTATAAAAAAGTTTGTATATTTTTTAAAAATTAAAAACTTAAACATTAATTTAAAAACTTAGTCCAGGCGACTGAAAAACACAGTTTCATCAGTACCTTTTATTCTAATTTAAATAAAATAAAAAATAAAAGAATCTATCATATAAAAATTAATTTTATTCTAATTTTTAATAATTTTAGAAAAATTATTTATTTAATTTATATTTTAGTTTAAAAAAAAATATTTATAATATTATTACTTAAAGAAATAATTTCTTAAGCTTTATTACCTATTATCAATTTTTAAAAATTTTTTTTAACATATAAATTATCCTAATAAATATAATTATATTAGTTTAAAAATTAAAATACTTTTATTTATTTAATTTTTAAAATATTTAATTATTTAATACAATATGTTCTTGAAAAAAATGCTCTTCATAAAACAGAAATTAATTTTTTGCTTAATTTAATTAAAAATAAATCCAAATATTATTAAGTAGAAAAAACATTTCTTTTTTTATTTATAATTTCATTTATTTATAAAACAAAATTAAAAAAAATAATTATAATAAAAATAAATATATAAATTATTTGAAGATGTTATACTCTTAAAAAATTAATTAAATTATAATTTTTTACACAAAATACAAAAAATTATTTATTCAAATTTCGTCGAAAATAATAAATTATAACGTGGAGAATTCAAATTTAAAGCAAGTAAAATTATTTTTCGAATTTTCTGAAGATATAAAAAAATTAAGCTAAACAAAAAACAGGAGGTAAAAGGATTAATTTAATTAAAAATTAAATTATATATTAAAAAATAAAAGTTTTTTTTTGTAATTTTAGCTAATAAATATATCAAACATTTACAAAAATTCTAATTTTTATTTTATTTTTATTAAAAAAACTTAAAAGCGACGAAGATGATCCCAACATGGCTAGGATCGAGTAATATTTTATAAACCTTTTTAATAATAATTTAAAAAAATTTTAAAAATAAGAAGATTAGAAGAATTACCTATATATTTATATGTATTAACTTAACTATAATAGTTTAGGAACTCACGCTAAAAAAATTAAGGCTCCTTTTAAATTAGTGGGAGAGAGCTAAAAGTTCGACATGCTGCTGGGTATTTGAGATGGGGCATCTGGGAAAACTATAGACTTTTTGGTGCGGGGGTCCCTTCCCGCCGAAACAGCCCCCGCTCCGGATCTATCTCGTGAACGGGAGGAGATATCGGAAAACTTCTGCTTGGAGGGGGATGGCCCACGATTAGCAGATAATTTTGAAAAAAATTTTTTTTTGAAAAATTTCAACTCTAAGGGGCGTTTTGCTTGGCTAACCCTTTTTAAATGCTGGCATTTTGTCCAAAGATTCCCTTAGTGACCAAAACTTGCAAATGCTATTAAGAGAACGGTGTGATATAGGAAGGAAAGTCTGGGGGTGGCCGAACCTTTCGTCACTGAACCTTTCGTCAATGAACCTTCCGTCAAAACCTTTCGTCACTGAACCATTCGTCACTGAACCTTTCGTCACTAAAATCATATTTTTATGAATAATTGATACTGTGACTTATGTCATTTGAAAGAGCTCCGAAAATTAAGTCGATCCAGATATGGGAAAAGTTGGTCAGACAAATAGCAGCCGAGTTACAGACTTTTGAAAATCGAAAAACAACAGGGGGATCAATCTCATCTATTACCGAGTTTGTTCCCGAACTATCTTCACGGAAAAGTCCAAAAATGGAGAAAATAATAGAACACCTCCAATATATCAACGTTTGCGCGAAGACCATGCCCGGCCTACCCTCAGGAGCCACAAAAAGTTTTTCCTAAGAGCTTCAATCCTTTATAACTTTATTAATGCGGCTCCAAACGAGCTGATTCTTATCTCATTCGATACAGCTTGAAGAGCTCGTTCGAATTAGCTATAATTTGCACATTTAATTTTTCACCTGAAAATGAATTGATCCCCCTGTTGTTTTTCGATTTTCATAAGTCTGTAACTCGGCTGCTATTTGTCTGACCAACTTTTCCCATATCTGGATCGACTCAATTTTCGGAGCTCTTTCAAATGACACCTCACTAGTTCAAATCGGTCCAGAAACAAAAAATCTAGTATAAGTCACAGTATCAATTATTCATAAAAATATGATTTTAGTGACGAAAGGTTCAGTGACGAATGGTTCAGTGACGAAAGGTTTTGACGGAAGGTTCATTGACGAAAGGTTCAGTGACGAAAGGTTAGGGAACCAGTCTGGGAGGGATAATGGGTAATCGGATATGGGGAATTTTTTGGGACAGGTTATTTCGGTGCCGAAGTTGAGTGCGGCACTGAAATGGCCGAATGCGATATAATTTAAAAATATTTTAGATTTATTGGGAGGTAATGGATAATCGGCTGTGGGGAGTTCAATGGGCAAGGTCATTTTGGTGCAGAAATTAATTGCGGCACTGAAATGGGCATCGAATAATAAACTAAAAATAAGTTGGAATTATTTGAGGTATAATGGGTAATCGGCTATGGGGAATTAAATGGGATGGGTCATTTTGGTGCCAGTCTTTAGTGTGGCACTGAAATGGCCGATTGAAAATTTAAATTGCTTTTTTGAATGTAAATATGAGGCCGATAGTTTTGGCTAAGTTGAGACATTTGTAGCTTCTAGCGTTGGCTACAAAAAGTCTGTGAGCTACTTGAGTCTGGGATGAGTGATTGTGGCGATTTGAGTCAAAAAGTGGTGGTCACATGGGTCAATTTTTGAATTCGGCGTGCAAAACCGGATTTCAATAGCCTATGTTGTAGAACATCCTTTGACGATCTAAAAAACATATCATATGTTGGAGTCCACTTGAGTCTCTGAGAATTAAGTCCGAAAAGTGTTTCAGACTCTGACGATTTTTTGACCGTAACTTTTCGAGAAAATTTTTTAAAATTTTTCTGACCTCGGATTCATGTTTAGGATGTGCTTATACACCATAAAAGTCATTTTTACGAAAAAAAATTTTTCAAAATTTTTCCAAAGGGGACCCTATTGGAATATTTTCCGAAAAATTCAATCGACCTTAACTTTTCGAGTTTTGGTCGAATTTGAATGAATCAAATGTTATTAAATAAAGAAAAAAATTAGCTATTTTATAAGTTAAAATTTTTTTGAAAAATATTAGGTTTAGAGGTACTTAGGATCAAAAATCTGAAAATTCGAAAATTTCGGTTTTTCGAAAAATTTTCGGTATTTTTGCAATGGGACTGGATGGAAAGTATTTTTATTATATTAAGCATAATTTTTGGAACCTTTTAAGGTTTTAAAATATTCGAAAAATGTTATTTTTCAAAAAGTTATGATTTTTTGAAAATTTGGGCATACAATCCCATCAAAATTTTGAGAGCCAAAATGGCCTACTACTAAATTAAAGTATGGGGTCCAAATTATATATGATTTGAAAGCCCTTGACGAGAAGAGTCCAAAATATTTTTTGTAAAATTTTTGGATAAACTCTGACCTGCAGTGTGTTAAAATTTCAGTTGAGGTGGTTCACTGGGCGTTTAAGGGCCGAAGGCCCTTAAACGCCGGAGGGTTGCACCACACAGCGGGTCAGCCCAGTTGACAGACACGACTTAGGTTAGAGAAAAGATTTGCAGTGTTGTTATGTCTTAGTATGGTTATCTGGGAAGTTAGGCAGCGGTGGTGATAAATGTGTGGTAGAAAAGAAGAGAGAAGGAGAAATGGTCAGCAGCGTAAAAAGTGACAAAAGGGTCAACGAGAAGAAAAGGATAAAATGGTCAATGAGAGAAATTTTTGGCCATAACTTTCTTTAAAATTGTCCAATCACTTTAATTTTTGTTTCATTCGATTCAGTGTTGAAAATCGAACAATCACATACAAATTTTTCTTAGTTAATCATTGATCTCTTTAATTTTAGTTTCATCCGACTCCAAGAAAATTTGAAGCTCTTAAAACAAAGGATCCTCTGATTCATATTTTTTCTAATTTTGTAATTTTGTAGCCCTATTATTCTTATGTAATTCTACAAAAGTTTAAGAAAAAATAACATTATTTGGAGAAGTTATGGTTTTTTGAAAATCGACGAAAATTGCCATATTTTTGGCCATAACTTTCTTGAAAATTATCCAATCTCTTTAATTTTAATTTCAATCGACTAAGCGTTGCTTTCTGCTTTTTTTTCATTCCCTCTTTTGCTTCTTTCACGGAAAAACCTCTCTACAGTTGATTTTCGAGGCATATCTAAAAGTTAAAGAAGGAACTTTTATTCAAAAAGAAGGTAACTTTTTCTAATTTTTTGCTTAAAACATTCTTAAAACTATAATCTATGAAATTGTTAGACAAAATTAAAATCTGTTAACTAAAAGTCGAGATATTGGATTTTAAAGTTGGTAACCTCATTTCTGGGTAAAATGAAAAACGAGAGTAATGATTAAAACGAGAGAGCAAATTATAGAAAGAAAGAAAACGAGACACTTCATTAAGTCCGCCTTAACCCGCTGTGCACCACACTTTGGCACTCACCACGACTTTTAAAACACCACACCTTTCCAAACATTAGCGAGGCGTTTGAGGGCCGAAGGCCCTCAAACGCCGGAGGGTTGCACCACCACTTTGGCACCCACCACGACTTCTAACCCACTACACCTTTCCAAACTTTAGCGGGGCGTTTGAGGGCCGAAGGCCCTCAAACGCAGGAGGGTTGCACCACCACTTCGGCACCCACCACGACCTTTAACCCACCACACCTTTCCATACTTTAGCGGGGCGTTTGAGGGCCGAAGGCCCTCAAACGCCGGAGGGTTACACCACCTCTTTTGCCTCCACCACCACTTTTAACCCACCACAACTTCACCCCGCTCATGACGCACATATTCCAAGCAAAAATCCCTGCTAGGACCCTTTTAAAGCCGCAGGCTTTCAACGCCCAAAATATTTTCAATCCCCCCGGCGCTTCTCCCTAAAGTATTTTTTTAATGTTCCCCATGTTATTAATTTTCCCCATAATTTTATACACTGATCTGAGCATACCTACGCTTGTTTAAAAAATAAATTAATTTTTAATAAAATAATTTTTTAACAACTTAAGAAAATATTTTTAAAAAATTCATCGGTGAATGAAACAGATTAAAAATAATTAAATTATTAAATATTAAATTTTATTGTGGATAACTTTTAAAAAAAAAAAATATTTCCCTAAGTGGTTCTATTAAATAGACAGTCATAATAGTAAATTTAAAACATTAAAAAAAATAAATATAGAAATTAATATTGAAAAATGGAAAATTTATATATATTAAAATTAATTAAAATTATAGCTTTATTTAAAAAAGATAAGAAAAAAGTAAATAAATGGACCCAGACACTCAACTCAACAAGTCTGATAAACCATGGGTTAGCAAATATTAATTCAAAAGAATTTATTTTTATAAAATATAAATTAATAAGGCTTAATTAATATATATATAAAATTTGATATTCAATAATGATAGGCAAAGGCTAATTAATTTGTCATAACCATCTAAGATTAAAATTAACAATTACAATTTTTTGAAGTATTTCAGAAACCAGTTAATTATTTGGATAATATGTAAATTAATTACCGGAATAGCTTAACTATTAAAATTAATTTTAATTTAATAAATATTTATATAATTAAAAATTTTATTATGCAAGTATTGCTGGTGTTTTAACACGTTTATTGATCTATAGATAGGAACAAAATGTTAAAACCCACAACTAAATTTAATAAAATAAAATATATTTTACACTGAATAATTAAATTAAATAATAATAAATAAAAGGTTATATATTTACATTATTTATAAATTCCAAGTTTGATGGAATTTAAAACATTATTTAATTATTTTAATAATAATTATTATTTTTAAACAATTGGATTGCCTTAAATAATTTCCAATTAAAAGCATTAATTTAAAAAATTAATTTTTTATTTAATAAAAATTCAAAAAAAATTTAAAAATATTAATATAATAAAATTAATTAATCTGAAATTTCTGTTCTAAAATATTTTACTACAACAATAGTATTTTATTCGATTTATAGTTAACAAACACATGTTATTTAATAACAAAGCTTTTTGAAAAAGCTTAAAATATTTATAATTAATAATTTAATTAAAAGATAAATATTTTTATTAAATAAATTTAAAAATATATATTTTAAAAATAATGATTAAATTAATTATATAAATTAAAAATTGTATTTAAAAAATTTATCTACGAGTCCTTAACAATTAAAAAAAATTGTTATTTATGAATTAAAATTTAATTCAATTTTATGTGTTTTTAAAAATAATACGTATACCTACATAAGTACAACATAGTGTTAATTAAATTCTAGCTTATTGTATATTTCAGTTCTCAAAATTCCAATATTTAAAATCCGTCTTTAACGCTTATTTTAAAAATTTAATTTAATTTTTAATAAAATTAAAATTTTTTTATTAGAATTTAAAAATTTTAAAAATTTATTTTGTTAAATTACTAATCAAAATTTTATCAATAATTAAATAAAAAATGCTCCATCATTTTTAATATTTAATAATAAGTATATATTTTGAAATAAATTAGTGAAAAGCAATACATATTGCGGCATTAAAGAAGCAATCATATTTATTAAGCCCAAAAAAAATAAATTATGAAATTGAAATAAAAATTATATAAAAATAAATAATAAAAGAATAGTATTTTTTAAAATAAAATTATTTAAAATTTAATAAAAAATTAAAATTAATTTATGGTTTTTAATAAATTTTTATTAAAATTTATTTTATAAAAATCAAAGGAATTTAACAAAAATGAAAAATAATTGAAGTTGAGAATTATGGAAGAATTTTTCAATTTTAATAAAAAAAAATTATTAAATTAAAAAAATATTATTCTTAGACTTGCAAATTTAAAACAATGAGAAAGATAAAAAGTGGGGATTTTATAAACCTTCTCATATTAAATTTATAAACAAAAGTTGTACATATTTATAAATTTTAATAATTTATTTATCAAAAATAAAATTAAACAAAAAAATTAAATTAATAATTCTTAAGTTTAAATTCTTTTTAAGACAAATAAATTACTAATTTGATTTAATTCTATAACAATTTTTATTTTCAAATTACTAGTAAATTAAATATTAATTTAATTTTAATATTATTTTTAATTTCAATTGTAATCAGTTTATTTAAATTAAATTTTAAATGGAATTCGAAGGAATATATTGGCAAAAGGTAATGATCAAAATAAATTTAAATTTAAAAAAAATTAAAAAATTACTACATTAATAATTTTTAAAAATAAAAATAAATAAATATTTAATAAAAATATCATTTAATAAAATCTTCAGATATTTAAGAATTGAAGAAGTGTATTGAGTCAATTGAAGGTCACAAAATTAAATTTAAAAAATTATTCGATTTAAATTTAACTTTTAAAATTAATTTAATATTATAAAAATACTTTTTTTATTAAATAATTTATAACTAAATTTATTTAAAATTAATATAAACATTCTATTTAAAATTAAATATTTACAAATTACCGGATTAAGTATTTAAAAAATATAAAAATAATTATTAGATTAAATATTTAATTACCTATTATTTAAAATAAAGCGACACCAATAAATTTATAACAAGAGATAACAATTCAAGAAATATTTGAATTAACTTAATTTTTAATTTTGCATATCCAACAATACTATATGTCATTTATTTTATTGAAAAATAAATTATTAAAATTTAAAAATATATTTGGATTTTATTAAATTATAAAATATTAAAATATCCAATTAAAGACATACTAAATACAATTAAAATTATCATTTTAATTAATAAAATTAAATTTATTAAAATAATACTTATAATAAATACAACTTAAAATAATTTTAAAATTCTAAATTATTTAAAAAATTAATATTTTACTCAGGTAAAGTTAAATAATGAACTGGATACTTTTTTAAAACTGATTTAAACAGTTTAAAATATAAAAAGCTATATATTATATTAAATTAAATATTTTTAAATCAAAATTTCAAAAAATTCAAATGACAAAAAATAATTGCCATAATGAAGAAAAAATTAACTAAAATTTTAAAATAAAAAAAAGTAAATGTTATTTGCCTAAGGAAATTTCAAAGTAATTAACGAGAACTAAAAAAAATATAAATTAATACCAAAATGTTTTTACCCTTCTATAATTTGTTATTTTTCACTTTTGATATTTTTTATTTTTTTCTTATCTTTTTTTTTTGACCATAAAAGTAGGTTTTCTCCCACTCTTTGTCATTCTCCTTTTATTCCCAAAAATAAAAATTATTATTCACTTTAACCAGCGGAAGTATGCTCAGATCAGTGTTAAAATCATGGGGAAAATTATTAACATGGGAAACATTAAAAAAATATTTTAGGGAGACGTGCCGGGGGAATTGAAAATATTTTTGGCGTTGAAAGCCTGCGGCTTTGAAAGAGTCCTAGCAGAGATTTTTGCTTGGAATATGTGCTCATGAGCTTTGTGAAGTTGTGGTGGGCTAAAAGTCGTGGTGGGTGGCTAAGTGGTGGTGCAACCCTCCGGCGTTTGAGGGCCTTCGGCCCTCAAACGCCCCGCTAATGTTTGGAAAGTTTGTGGTGGGTTAAAAGTCGTGGTGGAGGCAAAAGTGGTGGTACAACCCTCCGGCGTTTGAGGGCCTTCGGCCCTCAAACGCCCCGCTAAAGTTTGTAAATTTTGTGGTGGGTTAAAAGTCGTGATGAAGGCAAAAGTGGTGTGCAACCCTCCGGCGTTTGAGGGCCTTCGGCCCTCAAACGCCCCGCTAATGTTTGGAAAGTTTGTGTTGGGTTAAAAGTCGTGGTGAGTCCCAAAGTGGTGGTGCAACCCTCCGGCGTTTAAGGGCCTTCGGCCCTTAAACGCCCCGCTAAAGTTTGGAAATTTTGTGGTGGGTTAAAAGACGTGGTGGAGGCAAAAGTGGTGGACAACCCTCCGGCGTTTGAGGGCCTTCGGCCCTCAAACGCCCCGCTAAAGTTTGGAAAGTTGTGTTGGGTTAAAAGTCGTGGTGAGTCCCAAAGTGGTGGTGCAACCCTCCGGCGTTTAAGGGCCTTCGGCCCTTAAACGCCCAGTGAACCACCTCAACCGAAACTTTAACACCCTTCAACTTGGTCAGAGTTTATCCAAAAATTTTATAAAAAATATTTTGAACTCTTCTCGTTAAGGGCTTTCAAATGATATATAATTTGGCCCCCATACTTTAATTTTGTAGTAGGCCATTTTGGCTCTCAAAATTTTGATGAGATTTTATGCCCAAATTTTCAAAAAATCATAACTTTTTGAAAAGTAACCTTTTTTGAATATTTTAAAACCTTAAAAGGTTCCAAAAATTATGCTTAATATCAAAAATACCGAAAATTTTTCGAAAAACCGGAAATTTTCGAATTTTCAGATTTTTGATCCTAAGTACCTCTAAACCTAATATTTTTCAAAAAAATTTTAACTTATAAAATAGCTAATTTTTTTGTTTATTTAATATCATTTGATTCATTCAAATTCGACCAAAACTCGCAAAGTTAAGGTCGATTGAATTTTTCGGAAAATATTCAAATAGGGGTACCCCTTTGGAAAAATTTTGAAAAATTTTTTTTCGTATAAATGTCTTATATAGGGTAAAAACGCTCCCTGAAAACGAATCCGAAGTCAAAAAATTTTTTAAAAATTTTTCGCAAAACTTACGGTCAAAAAACCGTCAGAGTCCGAATCACTTTTCGGACTCTAACTCACTGAGACTCAAGTGGACCCCCAACAATTCTTATGTTTTTCGGACCTCCAGAACATGCTTTACAACGTGGGCTAGTAAAATCGGGTTTTGCTCTCCGATTTCAAAAATTGACTCATTTGACCACCACTTTTTGACTCAAATCACCCCAATCACTCATCCCAGACTCAAGTGCTCCCAGACTTTTTGCAGACTAAACTTGTGGCTACAAATGCCTCAACTGCACCCAAAACTCCCGACTTCATTTACCCACTCAAAAAAGCAATTTAAATATTCAATCGGCATTTCAGTGCCGCACTCAAGTTCGGCACCAAAATGACCTTGCTCAATGAATTCCACATAACCGATTACCCATTATCCCCGGACAATTCCGACTTATTTTTATTTGTAATTCAAACAGCCATTTCAGTGCCACACTCAAGTCTGGCACCAAAATGACCTTTCCCACATAACTCCCCTCAGCTGATTACCCATTATCCCCAAAATATTCCAACATATTTTTAAATTATATTGCATTCGGCCATTTCAGTGCCACACTCAAGTTCGGCACCAAAATAACCTGTCCCAAAAAATTCACCATATCTGATTACCCATTATCCCTTCCAGACTTTTCCCGCTATATCCCCCCGTTCTCTTAATAGCATTTGCAATTTTTGGTCACTACCCCATGGCATGGACAAAATGTCAGCATTTAAAAAGGGTTAAGAAGCCACTTCGCCCCTTAGAATTGAGATTTTTAAGAATTTTTTTTTTTATTCTATATCTACAATATGGTACGCAGTCGCCTACCAGCAGAAGTTTTCCGCTATCTCTTCCCGTTCACGAGATAGATCCAGGGCGGGGGCTGTTTCGGCGGGAAGGAACCCCCGCACAAAAAAATCTATAATTTTCCCGGATGCGCACTCATAAGTTTCCAGGAAAATTTCGAAATTCCAGCCCTCTCCCTTTCTTGGTTAAAGCGTAATTTTATCAAAACACTAGTTTTCACGAGTTTCAAAGTTATTTTATATATATAATTTCCAAAAAATAAATATTATTTTATTGACAATTACATAATTTAGGAAACTAAATTGTTGTGTATTACTTTAGGAGTTGATAAAACAAAAACATAAATTAATTTATCATACATTGGTTAAATAAATATTAAATAAAATAATAAAATATGATCCATACAAATAAAATTATATTTATTAATTCTCTTATCTAAAATATAATTCTAATATAAAAACAAATGTTTATTTAATTTATGTCCATATATAAGCTAACAAATAAATTATTTTATTGAGAATTCATTCATAAATCATTATAATTAAAATTAATACTAAATATTATTATATTTTGAAGATAAAATTTGAATAAAATTAAATATTTTGACCTGAATAAACCTCATATAGATATCTTAGGAAGTATTCGAGAAGAATATTTTTTAGACAATATTTAAATTATTAAATTATTAAAATAAATTATTATTTTAATTTAAAAAAATATGAATTATTGGATTTTTAGATTTAGTAAATCTTGTACAGAATTAGAGAGAACAACGCAGCGCTACGTTTGTTTAAAAAATAAATATTTAACTTCTTAAAATAATTTTTTATTTTATTATTTTTATAAATGAATAGATGTTTTACAATATTTTGATAATCACATGGGCATGATATTTTTAATTTTTATATTTTTAAAATTAATTAAATTATTAACATAAATATTAATTTTGTTAAAAATATATTTAAATTAATTTTAAAATAATAAAATTAAATTTTAATATTTTAAATAAATAAATTAATTAGAAATTTACAATTAAAAAATTAAAATATATTCTTCAAATAAAATTTAAAAATTTTATTATTATTTTTATATAAATTATTTGGTGTTAAAAATATATTAATTAAATTTTAATAATATATTTATAAAGAAATTATATTTTTTTTAATAATTTTTAAGAATAAAGCTTTTATTGTAATCGAAGGAAAAACACTCTGAATAATAGACGTGACCGGACAATACTTCAGTAGAAGATGATTTTAAAAAATTTTTTCAAAATTTAATAATTAAATATATAAAATATTTTATTATAATTAATAATTTAAAATTATTTTATTAAACATTAATTTAATTATATTTTAATTTTTTAAATTAAGAGTTTGATAATTAAATTAATAATATTTTGTGTTAATAAATTAATTAAATATTTATTACTGTTTTTACAAGAATTTTGAAACATAACTGTTTAACATCTTTTTTTAATATTTAATAATTAATTAAAATAGGCTGACGAATAATTTTGGAATAACTCCATTTTAAACTATTATTTTTGATGATAAAAATTAAATAATAAAATAATTATAATAATTAATTTATTTATTTTATAAAAAATAAATTTAACTATTTATTTGTATAATATACAGATTTTGTTATATTTTTAAAGTGAATTTTTGATTAAATTATGATTAAAAATAAAAAAAATATTAATTTTTGTTTTAAATGATTTTTATCTAATTTTTTAATTAAATTAAAACTGAAAAATTATAAAATGATATTGAATAAAAATTTTAAAATAAATAATAAATAGAAAATCATATTTAGTACAACGAGAAAATAAAATCGTAATATGGAGAATGAGGTTTTCAGGAGAAAAAAAGGACCTGTAAAATCACATAAGCTAAAAATTAAAATAAATTAATAATTTAGATTAAATATAATGTTACTTATTATTATAATTTTAAATAATTAAAAATATTAAAATAAAAATTCATTTTTTTACTTAACAATTTTAATTTTATACAAGTAAAAAATATTATTGGTGTTTTAATTTATTTTTATATAAATATGACAATATTCAGGCAAAAATATTTAAAGATTTTACATAAAAATTAAAATTATAAATTTAAATAAAATTATTTTATGAGCTTATAATCCTTATTTAACTACTTAATTTTAAATTTGTTAAATAAATAGCTCATATTGATGAAGGAAAGTAATCTTCGTTTAAATCAAACGACGACCAAATTATTAAAAAAATTATAACAATTATATTTAATTAAAATAAATGTATTTTTAATGTTTTAATAGCAATATCCATCCAATTGACTTTTGGAATAATATTCACATATATTTATTAATATAATAAACAATTCTATGCTACAATAATTAAAAACACTTGTTATTAATTAAATTATTTGGAATATCTTTAATTAAATAATTAATTAAATTGTTTGGAATATCTTTAATTAAATTATTAATTATATTGTTTGGAATATCTTTAATTAAATTATTAATTATATTCTTTTACTGTTAGAAAATAGAGGAATGGATTAACGAATTAAATGATTTTTTAATGGCAAAATATTTAATTAATAAATATAATATTATATTAATTTAGTTTATTTAAAATTAATTCTTAGAATAAGTATTGTTAAAATTAAATTATTTATTAATAATTATGGAAAAAATAAAAAGATAAATAAAAAATTTTTAATCTTTTATATATTTGATATTAATTTTAATTAGATAGTTATAAAATATTTAAATTTTTTAATTAATTAAATTTATTATAATTAAAAATTATATTTAATTTTCTATATATAGAATTTGATCAAATAAACATATTTGACATAACAAAAATTAATTTTATGAATAAATGTATTAATAATGAAATTTATTTAATTAATTAATAATAGAATTAATTAAATAAATTGATAATATTTAATAATTATTAAAATATTTCGAATTAGAGAAAAAAAATTAAATTTTCAAAATAAACAAAAATAAAAAATAAAACTATATTTTTCTTAATTTAATTTATAAACATGATAAAAAAATAAAATTAAATTTATTTTGACTGATTTGATAAATAAAATGTTGCTTTAAACCAGACGATGTGATAAATAATTTAACCTGCTACTCCACAGAGTCACTTACATAGGGCGCTAAATTGCTAATAAATTGTATAATATTATAAATTAATTTTTATATAATTTGCCAATTATTTAAGATTTATATAAAATTAAATATGAATGATTAATTTATAAAAAATTCTAGTGACTGCGCATAATACATAGTAAAGATGTGATCGCAAGCATACCATTAAACTAATTTCTGATACAAATGTAAATAATAATTTTAATTTTCAAATTAATTTTTTAAATATTTAAATATCAAACAATTTTTTAAATATTTAAAATAATTTTTATTAAACTAAATTAAAATATTAATATTAAATATACTCATATTAGTCTTTAATAAGAATTCAAGATAACATAAATTCTCACTCTGACATTAATTAACATTAATTTTTTTAATAATTTGTATATAAAATTTAATTTATATTTTTTAAAATGTATAGATATAGGTACCTATAAATAATAAAAATAAAAAACTCAACAAAAAATTTAATATTATAATTTATTAATCTAATTTAATGAATTCATTTGTGAATTTAAATATAAATTTATTAAATAAAATTTAAAAACAAAGAAAAAAATTAAAAAAATTTTTAATTTTTTAATTATAATTAGAATTAACATAATACATATGGTCTTTTAACAAGGAAGCGTTAGACTCCATAGCTATCAAAACTTCCTTAATTATACCTTAATAATTTAACTAAAATTTATTAATTAAAATTTAATTTTATAAATTATATTTTTTAAATAATATTTAATATAATATATTTTCAATTTATTAAATATAATAAATGATAATAGAAAGTATAAAAAATAGAAAGTATAAAAAATATTGCTTTTACATAAATGAAAATGGTGCAAAGTTTTTAATATAAATAAAAATTTATACCTATTTTGTAAATTTATTATGTTATTTTTTAGTCTTATAAATTAATGACTTAAGAACAATTTCGACAATAGTAATATCGAATTATGGCTCTTTTCAAAAAATAATTAAACATATATTACTTAGTCATGAAAAATAGCATTTGTCTATATTTAATTAGAATATTTTTACATAATAAAAAATTTATTAAATAAAAATTTAAGTTAAAAAAATATTTACAATTCTAAAATTAAAAGAAAAATTATTTATATGTGTTTTAAAATAAATGTAATTTTTTTTTTAAAAAAATAAATAATTAATCATATGAAATTTATTTTGACATTGATAATTTCTAAAATGTTTAATTTATTAATTAAATTTAAAAATTAACATTATAGTATTTTTAAAATAATATTTTAAAAGTAGCAAAAAAAGTAGCATAGAAAAATTATAAAAAAATTTATCCTTATAAATATTTAATGGAAAGTTACAGGCGATGTGTTAAATATTTTAACCTGCTACCCCGCAAAATTATTTAGATTCGGCTGTATATCGCTAATAAATAGTATATAATATAAATTAATTTTTATATAATTTTCAATTATTTAGACCTATAAAATTTATATAAAATTAAATAGTGAATGAACAATGTATTATTTTATATTTATTTTATAAAAGATTAAATAAAATTAAATTTTAATTTAAATTAATATATTTATTTAAACAAATTATTTTAATTTAATTAATTAAACTATTTTCTAATTGTTATCTCAATAATTTAAATTTATTTAATTTTATTTTAATTAATGAAATGTGTTTTAATTTTTTTAAATTTATAATTGTTGAATAGAAGGATAATTTGTCAAAATATTTTTTATTGAAAAACATGGTTTTAATGAAAAACGGATAATTTTACTACTAAAAAAAACAAATTTTAACTAACTTAATAATTAATTTAATTAAATACTTTAAAATTATTTTTATTTATTTATTAAATTCTTTGAACAACATCAAGGAGTTAAGGCAATTAATCAAATGTTATAATTAAATTATTTTTTTAAATTTAACTTTAATTATTTATTTATCATTTTATTTTTATTTAATGTTTAAAATAAAAAATAAAATATTTCTTTAAAATAAATAGGTACATATATTTATTTTATTTTTAATTTAATAAATTATATATAATTTTAATAAATATAAAAATTAAAATATTTTTGCATTAAATAAATAAATTAATTAAATATTTATAAATATTTAAAAAATATTTATTTTAAATTATATTAATTTTATTTATTTGTAAAAGAAAATTTAGAAAATAATTATATTTAAAATAAAAATAATTACTGTTAATGAAGAGATTTTACTCTTTAAAAATTCAATAATTAAATTATTATTTTAAAATATAAATTTATCTAAATGTCAGTCGAAAGGCATATTATTATGTAAAATATAGCAAATTAAATTAATTTTTTTAAAAGGAAATTAAAAAAAACTACTGAAACTACACAGTTGTAAAAGGAAACTTTACTCAATAAATTAAAGGAATTTCCTATTTATCTCAATTTTTTATTTCAAAAAAATTTGAAAAAATAATTTAAATATATAATAAAAAAGATTAATATAATAAAAATTAGAAAAAAAATAAAAATTACAAGTTAAAAAATTAAAAATAATTGAAAATAAAAATAAAATAAAAAATAAATTAAGAAATTTTAGAAAATAAAATTAAAAATCTTATTTTTAGAAATTTAAATATAAAAATTATTTTTATTATGAAGTTTGAAAAGAATAAATTAAGAAATTTTAGAAAATAAAATTAAAAATCTTATTTTTAGAAATTTAAATATAAAAATTATTTTTATTATGAAGTTTGAAAAGAATAAATTAAGAAATTTTAGAAAATAAAATTAAAAATCTTATTTTTAGAAATTTAAATATAAAAATTATTTTTATTATGAAGTTTGAAAAGAATAAATTAAGAAATTTTAGAAAATAAAATTAAAAATCTTATTTTTAGAAATTTAAATATAAAAATTATTTTTATTATGAATTAAAAAAAATAAAAATTATAAGAATATAATTTAAATAAAAAAGATTAATATGTTTCTGTAATATCACTGAATAAATTTATAAAAATTATTTAAAAAAATTAATGCAAAAATATTTAAAAATATTAATGTTTATTTTAAATTACACATAAAGCTACGAAAATATAATATTACAAAAATAAAAAATATGATAGCACCGCTGTGAACGTCTAGTTTATTACTGATACATTCATTTATTTAATTATTATTTAAATTTATTAAATTAATTATTATTTAAATTAATTATTATTTAAATTTATTAAATTAATTATTATTTAAATTTATTTAAAATTACAGCAAGAGAGATAAATATATTAAGAAAAAAATTATACTTTTGAGTGTTTATATAATTTATTAAAACACTTCTACCTACATTTATTAAATTATTCGCTTCTCGGTCCTCAAGTATGTTAATGGCTGGTTTTTCATCATTATAATGAGTTTGCCCTGATAATATTTTTTATATATTAAACTTTTAAATTTACATTTAAATGTATTAATTTCTAAATTGTACAAGAAAAAACTCGCGAGTAGTTCTTATTAAAAAATTCTTGGAAAATTTATTAATTATTAAATGAATAAAATATTTTAATACAATTATTAATTTCATTATTAAAAAAATAATTTATTAATATATATTTTAAATATAAAAAAAATAAAATAATTTTTAATAAAAAGAGCTTAAACCACGAACTTGATAAGGTATATAGAAAAACATAAAAATTATATAACAAAAATTCAGTAGTAATTTTGCTGGGAAATAATTAGAGAACGGATTTATATGGATTTCCATATTTTTTTCCTGAACTAGTTGGGTGCTGAAACGCACGAAAAACGTAGTTTTATCATATGTTGTTAAGATAAAAATCGAGTTATCAATCCATATTTTCCATATTTTTTCATATTTTGGCGTTTTGTCCATATTTTCCATATTTCATCCATATTTTGGCATTTTGTCTAGTTTTCAGCATATTATTTAATATTTTTTAAAAATGGCTCCGCAACATTCATCAAAAAGTGATTTAATGCGACGATGGATTGCAAAATTTCCAGAAGGTGTTTATACAAGTGATGGAAAGATTATTTATTGCCAGCCGTGTCAACAAGAGGTATAGTAAATTTATAAATATAATTTTAATTTTAGGCTCCTTCTTCTCAATTTTTCCTTCTTAACCAGCATAACAATACTGCAAAGCACGTGCAGAATTATGAACGATTTTCAACGCAGAAAAAACATAAACAGCCATTTCTCAGACTTGATGCACCTGATCCATTCGCAGCTGAATTATGCAATGTTTTAATTGGAGCGAATATTCCGTTTTACAAGTTGAATAATACTGGCTTAAATGCATTTTTGTCGAAATATTGTGGAAGAAAAATTCCTGACGAGAGCACCATCAGGAAAAATTATTTGTCCATTTCACATGAACAGGTTTCAATAAGCATGATTAAATTTTAAATTATTTTAGGCATTGTCCCGAATAAAAACTAATTTGTTAAATCAGCACTGTGGTTGTCAGTCGATGAGACTACTGATAGATGTGGACGATATGTGGCTAATTTGTTGATTGGAAAATTGGACGGCCTAAAATTCCATAAGCCGTATCTTGTCGCAGTAAAGATCCTAGAAAAAACTGATAATGGGAGTATCGCTCGCTTTGTCAATGATGGTGTTGGTTTGTAATTTAATTAATATATTAAATTGGAACAAAAATTTAGTTAAAATAGGTGTAAAACCAGAGAATGTTCTACTGTTAATGACTGATTGTGCTAGCTATATGGTTAAAGCAGGTGAAAATCTTTGTGTTTTCTACGAACGAATGATACATTGCACGTGCTTAGCACACGGGCTTAATAGGTATCAATAGATAATATTTCATTATCTTTTGTTCAGGCTTGCTGAAAAAATCAGGGATTTACATCCTTTAGTGAATGAATTGATTTCATCAACAAAAAAAGTTTTTAAAAAAGCACCAGCACGTGTGGCAAAATATAGGGAAATGTTGGAATCAACTTCTCTTCCACCCGAACCCGTGCTTACACGTTGGACCACATGGCTTCATGCTGTTCATTTCTACAACCAACACTTTGAGGCTGTTAAATCTGTATTCTTTTCATATTTATTTTAGTTTTTGTCTTAAGGTCGTTGAAGTCTTTAATCCGCACGATGCGCTTTGTATTTTGAATTCACAAAAAACTTTTAAAAATCCACATATCTCCCAACAACTTGCATATATTCAGTCAAACTTTGGTGTTATATCTTCTGCTATTACAAGGCTAGAATCTCAAGGTCTTTCATTGATGGAAGCTGAAGAAATAATTTCTGAAGTTAACTACGCAATTTCTAGAGCTACAGGAGATATTGGTATAACAATGCAGCAAAAATGGAAATTGATTATTGGAAAAAACTACGGATTTATGAAAATTTGCAAAATTCAGCACGTGCTTTCTGGCCAAATGCTTGATGATTTTGATATGGCACCGAATTTAATTTCACTTTACAAATTTGCACCCATAACTTCTGTTGATGTCGAAAGAAGTTTTTCAATTTATAAAACAATTCTTACTGACAGACGTGTACGTTTCTCACCTGAAAATCTTGAAATGTATCTAATCTCAAACTGCGAACAAAATATTGCTGATTCATCAATTTTTCAAAATGAATAAATTTTTTAACTATGAAATTTCTAATTTTTTTTGCCCATATTAGGTCCATATTTAGACTTTTAATCCATATTTCAGTCCATATTTTACGATTTTTAGACCATATTATATGGCCATATTTTTCAATTGATAGTCCATATAAATCCGTTCTCTAGTAATAATTAAAACATTATTTAATTTTTATTTTATTAAAATAAATTTAATTACTTTTATGAATAATCGAAATGATTGTTATTTTGCAATGTGTTGAAAGTTTATTTACACAATAAATTTAATTTATTTAATTTATAATACAAATTCTTATTTAATATTAAAAAATAAATTATAATTTAATTAATATTTCAAGAAATAAAATTATTACCTAAACTCCTACAGAAATCATTTTATAATTTTTAAATAAAATAAAGACATTAAAACACTATCTAATTTACTTATGAATACAAAATCATTTTGTTGTCATATTTAAATATTACAATTTAAATAAAATGATTTTTACTATAAATATTATTTAAAAAAATTATATAACTTGAGAAAACAAAGAAACACGAATTAATGCTACTCATCATCCAATATCATATTTAATATTTAAAATATTTTTCAAATTAAAAAAAATATATTAGAACGGGAATAAAAAATATAATAAATTTACCTTTAGATAAAGAAAAAAACCTATTTATCTGCTTTCTGCGAAAAATTCTTTTATACTTTTAATTATTCAAACATTTTTATCATATACCTGAAAATATTCAATTTTTACACTCCAAATCATTGGAGCTGGCAATTTGAAGAAATAATAAAGGGTGAAGAGTTTGAAACAACCGAATTAATTAATTTATTACAATCGGAAAAAGGAGATTATAGAGTATATTTTATTTTCAAATAAAATTAATATAATTATTACTAATAGTAAACAAAATATATACATAGATACCCAACTATTATAATATTGTTAGATTAATTTATTATCCAAAATTATTTTATTAAAATTAATAATTATGAGTTGAACAAATAAAACTATAAATAATAACATTACTATTCGTAACAACATAACAATTTCGTAACAACATAACAATTTCAAATAAAAATTAAATTTTTTAATTTTTGGTAAAATATTATAATCATAAACTTATGATTAAAAAATACTATATATATTTTAGAACAATATAAATTTGTGGATTTATTGTCTAATTAATTATAAAAATAATTAAATAAATTAACACTTTATTAAAAATAAATAATAAAATCGTTCCTCTTATATTACCTTTAATGAAAAATACAACAATCTAACATAAAATAAAAATATTTTTTATAAATTAATTTTATAAACATCAAAAATTTTAATTATTATTTAAATTAAAATTTACAAAAAAAATATAATTCTTAAATAAATTAATCTAATTATATAAATAAAATAAAACTGATAAATTTATCCCATCGAACTTTGGTGCAACAACACTCGAATTCATTAAGCTACTTCACGATAAAAAAATTAAGTAAATAAATTAATAAAAAAATATAAATATTTAATTAATTTTTATATAATTTACAATTGTTTAAATATATAAAATTTAAAAACTGATTAATGTGAACGGGTTAATGTTCCTTAATTTTATAAAATTACTAATTTGTTCTAAAATATTTTAAATTAATTTTATTTCATTTAAATTAATAGAAAAGTGTAAATTTTAAAATTTAATCGTTTTTAATTTTATTTTAATCTAAAAAAATAAAATATAAAGATAAATTGACCCAATTGTCCCATCGATATTATGTGTTTCTCTCCCTATAAATATCCCCCCTTCTTCCCTTAAATTATGTTAGTTATTGTTTTTGTTAGTCAATTTTATTGACTTGTTTTTAATAAAAGAAACAACTCTTTTAATTTATTGAATGGAATAATTATTTAAATATTAATATAGACTTTAATTAAATGAAGTCTCAGCTTTAATATAATTAAACATCTTATTAATACGACAAAAAATAAAAAATAATTTTTTTTAATTTATTAATTAAATGAGATGTAATTAGACAACATATTATAAAAATATAAATAAATAAAATAAAAAATTAAACTTCAAATTAATTAATAAGAGCATATAAGTTGATCTGCAACTATTTATTAATTACATATAAAAATTTTAAATTAACAAAATATAATTAATGTGATAAAATTAAATTTAAATTAATAAAAAAATAAAATTAATAAACAAAAATAAAATAAATTTGCAAGGTATAAGATGTTGTAGAGCCGATACAGACTCAAATTATAAGTACAAAAATATAAATGTACTTATTTTAAATATCAAATTTATATAAATAATATTTTCAAATATTTTTTAATTTAATATTAATTTTTAAATAATGATAAATGTATTTCTGTTGAATAAATTGACAAACTTGAGTATCTTTTGTTTGAAAATTCTTAGTAAATTTATTAATTAAATTGAAAATAATTTAAATTATTTATTTAAATATTATTATTACATTAATATTAAATTAATTTATTTTTAATAAATATAGCATGAAAATAATTGATAAGCAAAGCTACATTAGTACTGTACTACTACAAACCTAAAATATCTGGTAAAAAAATATATTTACAAATTTACAAACAAAATAAATAAATTACAAAATAATTGCACAATAATTATGCATTCATCTAAAAAACGTTATAATATAATTTATGAAATATTAAAAAATTATTACAATTATTATTTAACTAAATAATTATTTAAATAATATTTTGTCTTCAATATATTTAAATAATAATTTAAAAAGGAATAAGAAGTTAGTAAATATTTTTTAATAAATAATATGCAATTTATAATGATGAAATTTTAATTAATGCCCACAATCAAGCAGTAGAAAATAACAACATGGTTTCATTTACATTAAATAAAAGTTATTAAAATGATGTATCATTATTTCTATATAATTTAATTAATTAATTTTTTTATTTGCAATGAATCAACAAGCTGGACACTAACAATGAATCAATAAGTTGCTTCAAAGCAATAACATTAAATATGATTATAATTAATTATAAAAAAATAAAAATTAATAAATTTTATTAAAACATTTATGTTAATAAATTATTAATGATCAAGCAATATTGCTTTATCCTACAAATAAATATTTTTTGATTTTCGATGAATCAACAAACCTTGTAAAATTTAATACAATAAAAAAATTTTTATATCTGTATACAAACATGAATTATACGTTTCTTTGACTATTTTTTAAATATTTTTTTATAATTATTTTATATTAAATAATTTTTTAAATAAAAAATAGTAAAATTAATTTTATAAGAAAAATGAGTAAATATTTAAAATTAAAAAAGTTAAAGTATAAATTAAAAAATCTAATTCAGACTGCAAGAAGGCATGTTTCGCAGCTAGTTACAAATAAAAACATCTTATTCTTAATAAATTTAAATAAAAAATAAAAGGAACTTTAATTGAACATTTCAATGAATTAAACTAGCCAAAAAAAATAATTAAAGCTAAAAAAATAGATTTCAAAATAATTTATAAAAATAAAATTTATTCTAAAAAATTTAGTGAAATAAATATATTAAAATAAATATTTATAATATAATATTTTAATTGAAAATTTCCAAAATAAATAATTTAAATTAATACTACGCTTAAAAATAAAATTTTAAAAATTAAATTGTGCATAAACAATAATTTTCTTTATAATAATGGATTCCAAACAATAAGTGTTTTCTCAAATCGTTTGAAGTCTAAAAAATAATTTAAATAAATAAATACTTTAAAGAATTTAATTTATTATTAAAAATTCAGTTACAATTTTCTAACCAATAATTTAATTATTATTTATTTATACTTTTGTTTTACAAATAAATTTATTTATTTATAAAACAAATGTTGAATCAACCTCACTTTGATGTTTTTAACAATAAATTAAAAAAAAATTTTTTATAGTTTTATTTAATAAAATAATTTAATTATTATTAAATTAAAAGGAAGTTCGAGAAGTGTTAAAGATAAAAGCGTCAACATAAATAAGCATCTTCTATATAACCATACATTCACCAAAATAGATTGAAAATTCTAAATTATAAACAAATTAATATAATTAATTATAATAAAAAAAATTAAAAATTATTAAGTAAAAATATTTTTAAAATGTGAATGAAAGTTACGGGAAATCAACCTTCAATTAAGTCGTCTCTCGCATTGAGCAACGAATTTAAATAAAATTAAATATAAAGCATTTAATTACGTCTATTTTAGAAGGGCAGAGATACTTTACTACTTCATAATAAAATTTTTCATTTTATTAAGTAAAATTTTTTAAAATTTTTATAAATTTTATATTTAATGTATTATTAAAGATTTTATATATTATTAAAATATAAATATTAAATTTTATGAAACCAATAAATCGAATTCACAAATACAACTATTCACTAATTTAAATATTAAAATTTTATTTTTATTTAATAAAATAAATATAATATTAAATATGTATTAAAAGAAAAATTGAGAAGTTAACAGATCAAGTGAGGACTTAACTAGATAAGTTCTGAGCTCTATATTCACCAAAATATATAGAAAAATTACAAAATAAACAAATTAATATAATTAATTATAATAAAAAAATTAAAAATAATTAATAACCAAAAATATTTTTAAAATTCGAATTAAAGTTTATGTAAGATCAACACTCATTAGCATATTTTTAAGTTAATTTAAATTATTACACTATAAATATTATATTAAATTTTATTAATTATTAAACTTAACTAGATTAATCTCTAATACATTTTCCAGATATGTATGCTCTTACTCAAAATTTAATGTAATTTTATAATTTTTATAATTGAGCAATCTGAAAACTTAAATTAATATTAAATTAAAAAAAACAATATATTTAATAAAAATATTTTAAATAATTATTTACCTAAAGTATCACACATTTTTAATAAAATCGTTAAATATAGATTTTAAAATTATTTTAATTATTTTTTAATTTTATTTTATTTTAAAAGAAATAATTTTTTTCTAATTTAATTTATGAATAAAAGGATATTAAGAAGATAAATTTTAATTTATCAAAAATATTTAAAAAATTTAAAGTTCAACTAGCAGAGTTGAAATATAACAAATTTTATATTGTAAATTAATTAAATTAAAAACTTAAAAAATATTATGTATGAATATATGATTCTTACCTACAAGAAAAAATTAAATTAAGACCTCTAAGAACAAAATTTATTTTAAAATTATATTTTATTTTTATGGTCCATTTATTGATACCAAACAACTGGTCACAACTGTATTTTTTAATTTAAATAAAATAATTTTTATTTTATTTTAATTATTTATTGTTTAAAATTGAAAATTAATGTATAAATAAATAAAATAATATAAATTATTTAATTTATCAAAAAAAAAATTATTTTTAAATTTAAAGAATCTTTAAAATAATTTATTTTAATTTATAGGAATAATATTAAGTTTTAAATCAAACTTCAAGTTCCAACAAATTAAAGCAATAATCTCTTTATTAAGAGAAGATATGCCCAGGCAGAAAATAAAAAATTTTATATAATTAATAATATTTTATATTTAAATTTGTTAATTTATAATTAGTCAAAAATATATTTAAATAAAAAGATTGTAAAAAATGCAAAGGAAATATTTTCGGGTTATTTCTTTTATCCCTACAAATAATTTCCAATCTATCTGGAAAGAACAATTAGTCACAAAATTTTCAAATTTATCAATAATAATTTTTACAATTATAAATATATTATAAATAACCCTGATTTTAATAAATAATACTAAAATAATAAAAAATTTAAAATAATAATAATCTGAGAAAATCTTTCAATATTTTTACCAAGTCGTCAATCAAATAGTGTTAGGTACAACTTAATTAAATAATTTACTTATTTATTTTAAAATTAAATTTAATTAGTATTATTTTTATACCTAACTTTAAGAAATTTTGAATTCAACGCTAGTGAGTCCAACAAATTAAATATAAATAATAATTAAAAAATATTAAATTTTATCAAATAAAATATTTTTTTATCTACTAAAATTTTTAATTTGTCAAAAATGCGGAACATGATCGATTAATAATTTTAATAATGAATATAATGAAAAATGAAAATAACAAATTAAAAAAATTTAATTGTTTAATAAACAGGGCAGTTGCAACAACAAATAAACAAACGTTTGGAACAAAAAAATATCTGCTAAAAATTAGAATAAATAATTTAGAATAAATAAAGCACAGATGTTTACATTTCGTTAAATATATAAATTAAATAATTATTTTATAATATTAATTAGTAATATTATTTAAAAAAATCAAAATAAAAAAAAGTAAAAAAATATTAAAATAATATTCATAAATACAAATAGGTATTCATTTTTTATTTAAAAATCTGACTTATTATGCACAAATAGCAAGCAATTTATTTTTTAATAATAAAATAATTTTCTATTTTACGTGTAAAAATTTTTTAATTTAAGTTAAATAATATTAAGGTATTTTTTATTTAAATGTTCTTCTCATCTTTTGAAGATTTACTACCACCCAAAATTTACATGTATTATTAAATTTTTTTTTATTAATTTTGATCTTATAAATTTATTATTATTATTCTATTATATATATAAATTTTTTCCATATAAAAAATTAAATTTACGGATGTAATTATTAACATAAATAATGTTTAAACTTAACGTTTTTAATAAAAATTATTTTTAATCTAATTTAATAAGTATTTACATAAATTCTAATTAATTAAAAAAGATTATTAAGTGGCATTTCATTAATTGATAAATGGAATATTAAATGTTTTCAGAAATTGATACAGTGACAGAATTGGATATCTCATAAATTTTACTTAATAATAATTATATAATATTCATAGATTAATTATACTTAAGTATTAAAATAATTTTTATTAAAAAATCGCTTAAATATTTTTAAAATGCGTCTGAAAGAGTTGGTGAACACCTCATTAGCATATTTTTAATTTTTAAATTAAATTATAAAATATAAATGTTATATTAAATTTTATTAATTTTTAAAAGTTCTCCAGATTAAGTAATTTTATAATTGAGTAATCTGAAAACTTAAATTAATATTAACTTTAAAAAAAAATTAAAAAAATTAAAAGCTAATATGTATATTTAATAAAAATATTTTAAATTATTATTTTTATTTATCTAAATTTTCAATACCCTTTTTAATAAAATAGCATCGATAAATAAACATTTTAAAATTATTTTAATTATTTTTTAATTATATTTTATTTTAAAAGAAATAATTTTATTTTTTAAATTTAATTTATGAATAAAAGGATATTGAAAAGATAAAATTTTAATTTATTAAAAATATTTAAAAAAACTTGAAGTTCAACTAGATGAATTAAAGAAGCAAATTTTATATAAATTTAATAATTATAATTAAATTAAAAATTTAAAAAATATTATTTATGAATATATGATTTTTATTGAAACCAAAAAAATCATATATTAGGTATGAGAACAAATTTTATTTTAAAATTATATTTTATTTTTATGGTCCATTTATTAATACTAAAAAATATGGTCACAACTGTATTTTTTAATTTAAATAAAATAATTTTGATTATTTTAATTATTTATTGTTTAAAATTGAAAATTAATGTATAAATAAATAAAACAATATAAAGGTAATTTAATTTATCAAAAAAAAATATTTTTAAATTTAAAGAATCTTTAAAATAATTTATTTTAATTTATAGGAATAATATTAAGTTTTAAATCAAACTTCAAGTCCCAACAAATTAAAGCAATACATAATCTCTTTATTAAGAGAAGATACTCCTGTCAAAAACATAAATCATTTTATTTAATTAATATTTTAAATTTTATTAATTTATAAATAGTAAATCTCTTATTAAAAAATTATTTAAAATTTATTAATTAAATATAAAATATACTATTACAATTATAATTTATTAATTATCTTATTTTAAATATTATTATAAAATAATATTTAAAAAAAATAAAAATAAGGTTATTTAAGCAATTTTAGTGAATACCAAGATATGCTGGTTAATTAATTTCTAAAAATAATTTTTATAATTTTAATTATTTATTGTATAAATTTAATTTTAAATAAGTAAAATAATAATTTATTCTAATTTTTATTAATGTGATTTCAGATTTTTTCTCTTTATATCTGAACATTATATTATATTATTACTACAATTAATTTATAAATTATTTTATTTTAAATATTATAATATAAAAAATATTTTATAAATAAAAAATAAGTCTATCTAAGCACATTCAACGAATATACGGTAGTGAACTCCTAAAAATAATTTTTATAATTATTTATTGTATAAAATTGAAAAATAATGTAATAAATTAAAACAATATATTTAAAATTGATTTTATAATGAATCAAGAAATTTCCAGGATACATAAGAGTCTTCGGTTTATACAAAACTGAATTACGAACATAAGAAATTTTGAAACATTTTTTTAAAATTTATTACTTTAAAATAATTATAAGAAATTTAATTTAAAATTTAATTTAATTATTATTTAATAATAAAAAAATATTTTTTAAGCAAATATTTATTTAATTAATTTTTATTAATTTTTAAAAAATTATTTGAACAGATCAAATAATGTAAATATTACGTTCTGCCTAAACTTTATTATTTATTTGTAACAAATTACATATTTGGCAACATATCTATTTGAAGTCCTCTGACATATATCCATCACTTCGCTTTATCGACATGAAAAAATTTTATGATTTCAAAAAAATAAAAATTAATATAAATATTTTATATTTATATTTAATTACATATATATTACCAATAATTTAATTATTTTTATTAAAATAAAGTATTTGATAAATTTAATAATTATGTATAAATTAGTTTAAATAAATTTTTATTTTTTCCTAAATTAACAAAAAAATCTAAAATTATTAATATTAATAAAAAAATATTATAAATAATAATCTTGAAAAATACACACCATCAATATTATCATAGTAAGCTAAACAGCATAATAAATTAATTTACATTAAAAAAATAATTTTTTCTTAAAATATTAAAATAAAGACTAAAAATTTTTTTATTAAAATTAATGAAAAGTTTAAAAAAAATAAAAAAATTTATTCAATTATTTGAGCCGACGGACAAATTAAAAATTTATTATGTGACAATATTTTATTTCAAATAAAAAATTGATTAAACCCTTTGAAGCCTTTGACCTTTTTTAAATAGGATCAAATATAATTCGACCTTTTCCTAAGTTACTTTTTTAATATAATCCATATAAATTGGTTGTTTTCTCTTTCATTTTTTCTGTTGTGGACTTCCCTCTTTATTATTAATTTATTTTATTAAAGTCAACAGTGGAATAAAATTATTAATCAACTTAAATGTTTGTTTAGACGACACAACAACTCAATTAAAATAAAAAAAAATAATTTTTATTTTTTATATAAAAATAAATTTATAAATTATAATAAATAAATTATTCTTCTAAAAAATTTAAAATAATTTTTAATAACAATTTATTCTTAATTTAATTTTAATATATTATGTATAACTAATTAATATTAAATTTTTAATTATTTTTAAAAATAAAAAAAATATTTTGCATTATATAAAATAAGAAAAAAATTAAGAAAAATGCTCAATTGTGTTATAGTAGTAATTGTTTCAATTTGTTAAAGGAATTATTCAAGTAATTGGTCAATATAAAAATATATTTACAAAATCATTGATTGTATGATAATTAATATTTTTTTGCTAATTAAAAAATAAATTATAAATTAATTATATAAATTATAATATTCTACATTTACTACAATATTTTAATTTAATTACGTATAACTCTCTTGAACAGAAGATCTAACTACCTTAACAAATGATCTAACTACATATATTATATTATTTAATTAAATAATTAAATTTAAAAATAACAAATCATAAATCTAAGAAAAATTAAAAAATAATATTTCCTTCCTATAATATTAAATAACATAATCTAACAAATTTCTAAGCTAAATGACTATAGGCAATTTATGCCTAAATATACATAATTATAAATTCAATTAATTCAACTTAATTATAAATTAATTAATTAATTGCAACAATAATAATAATATTTTTTAAAATACAAAATTATTTAAAAAAATTAATAGGTATCTTTTGATTATAAAAATATTTTTAACTCAATATAACTTCATTTTAAATAACCTGATTATTACTTTTATTAAAAATATTAGCCCTATGATTACTTGTTTAAGGATAATTTTAAAAATAATTTTTAAAATTAAGGAATAATATAAAAAATTATTAAATTATATAAAATAAATAATAAAAATATCAGAAAAATAAAAATATTAAAAATTCAAAATTTTTAATATTTTTAGAATTAATTAAACTATTAAATATTATTAAATTTAAAAATTATGGAACCAATTTAAAACTGGCTGCAAGATAACATAAAAAAATATTAGTAGTTAAAAAATTTTTTGAGAAGCTTTAATAAGATACATATAAGAGATAATTCTGCATTTATAAAAAAAAGAAAATTTAAATATTCTCAATTTAATTAAAAATTGAGAATATTTAATTTTATAATTATTAAATATTTTTAAAATTAATTTATTTGGTAGTAAAAGTTGAAAATTCAGATAGAATGGATCAATTTCTATTACTTGTTAATCGTATTGATATTAATTTTGGTCATTTTATTGACAAATTAATAAATATTTAAATATTAATAATTAAATATTAAATAAAAATTAAATAAATAAATAAATTAATTTATTTATTTATTTTAATATATTAAACAAATTGTATAATTCAAAAATTATCAAAAAATATCTAAGATTTAAAACAATTATTTTTTAATTATATCTCGACAACTTAATAAAGTAATATTTTGGGGAGAGATTAAAAATAATTAAAATTATTATTAATATTTTATAAAGAAAAGTAAAAAATAAATTTTAAAAAATGCTTAATTCTGATGAGTATGAGAAAATGATACAGTAGGCGGCCATAATTACATTTCATACACAGAATTGCAGCAGTGATTAAATAACAAAATTTATTATTTTAAATGTATAAATAATATTTTTATTTTGAAAATTAATTTCGATTTCAAATCAGCAGATATAACAAAATTTTAATCATTTTTATAAATAATATACTATTTTAATTAAAAACAATAAAATTAATAATTTTACCGTTTATTAATTTATTTTAATAAACGGTAAAATTTAAATAATTAAATAAATAATAATCATCTGAAGAGATGAATGAGAAATTCAGCTCCCGGTACATTTTTATTAATATAAAAATTAAATTTAAATTAATATAAATAATATTATCTCATTATTAATTTAATAAATTATTTTAAATAAAATTCTTTATATAAAGGAAAATACCAAAGGTATCAATGTCATATTTTATTAATAAATTAGTAGAATATTCGATTTATTTAAGAAGATGCAAGCTGAAACTAAAGTTTGTTTATATTGTTTTAATAATTATATAAAATTTATTACAATTATTATAAATGATTTGGGTGTATAATTAATTTATTTGAAAAATATTTTGTCTTCAATATTTAAATAATAATTTTAAAAGAAATAATAAAATATTTTTAATAATTAATATGCGTCAAACAACACCAGTTTTGCTAAGACCAACAATACTCTCTAAGCTACAGTTAAACAAAAAAAATAAAATTATTAATTAAAATATTAATTTAAAAAAATTAAATTAGGAAAATAAATTTCAGTTAATGGTGGATGCACGCACATTTACAAAATATAGGATTTATTAATAAAAATTTATTTATAATTTTCTAAGCAATAATAATATAATATAATTTATTTATAATTTAATTAGTATCTGATATGAAGGTTAAATTCTTCATAGTTGTTGCTAACATAATAAAAACAAATTTATACTATTAAAATTTAACAAAATATTTTATAATTAAAAATGAGATTTAGTAATATTTTTGTCCTTCACAGAGAAAGAAAAAAATTTAAAAATAATATACTATAATATGCATCAAAATAAATTATGATTAATGTATTAGAAAAATTTTTATAATTTTCAAAATTATAAAAAGCTGATCTTCTTCATTCTTTACACTTTAGTATTAAAATAAAATTTATAAACGAGGCTTTAGTGAAAATTTATTGATAAAATCATAAAGGAAAGAGCTTAATATAATTATAAAATTTATCAATAAATTTTATTAAAAATTAAGAGTTTAAATAATTTTAATAAAATATTTAAATTTAATTAAATAAATAATTGAATAAATAATAAATTAAAATACATATTTTTGATGACTATACTGGGAACTCTTGTATTTTTTACAAAAGAGTACTCCTCCTTAAAAAATAATTTAATCTGCAGAAAAACTTCACAAATTTCCTTATGGATACATTAAATTAAAATAATAAAATAAGATTATATTGTAATTCTATTTTTAATTTATTATTAAAAGATTTTATGAAATATTATTTAATTATTAAATTAAATAAAATATTCAATGTTTATAATTTGTTATTTTTATTTATTTAATAAAAAATAATTTTAAAAAATAATTTCTAAAAATATAATATTAAATTATTATTTAATTTTAAAAAATTAATTAATTATAATTAATTTACAATAAATAAACTCTGTATTATGTTAATAGGAGATGTCGCTTTGGAAGTTTAATTCCTTCTTACAACTATTAATCTCTCATAAGTACAAAAATGGAATAAATAACAAATTCAATTTAAAAAATATTAATTGGAAATTTTAATTTTATCAAGTAATACTATCGTAAACATTTAAAATTTAAAAATATTATTTTTTATGGAGAATAAATTCATTAGAAAATTAAAAAAAATTAGTAAGATTCAGAACAATTAATTGTGAAATAAAGGAGTAGTAAACATGATCAGTAGAATAATTACAATAAAAATTAAATTTATTAATATTTTTAAAGAGATAAAAACAAAATTTTTATTATATTTTTGATTATTTAATATTAAATAATATTCTAAAAATATTTTTTATAAAATTTATTTAGAGACTGATTAACTAATTATATACTATGCTGTGAAAAAGTAGAGAATATATTAATATTTAAATTTGATAAAAGTATGTATATAATATTTAAAATATAAATAAAAAAAATTAATAAATTTATTAAATAAAATATATAATTAATATAATATTCTCACAAATAATGGCTAAGTTCTGGTTATGTTATAAAGAACAAAGTAATAATAAAAATTGTTTTAATTATTTATTTATTTATTCATTAACTACCTATATAATATTATTTATTAAAAAAATATTAAATTAAATTTATTTATTAAAATTTCTTTTTGTATTATTAAGTAATAATAAAAGTGAAAATATGATTAAAAATAATTTTTTTTGATAAAAATTAAATTTAGTTGATTTGTATTAGAGTTAAATAAATAAATAAATTAAAATTAAAGTGTAATGCCATGCAAATAATTTAATTAATAAATTAATTATACTAATTATAGTAAAAATAATTATTTAAAAAATTGAAATTAATTTTATAATAAATTTCAAATTAAATTTATTAAAAAAATAAATAAATTATTCATTTAAATAAATAATAAAATTACTTTTAAATCTTCAAAACTCTTAGCAGCATTTACTGAGAAAAAAGCTTACAATAAATTGTTTTAAAAATAAAATAGTTATTTTAGAAAATTAGCAAGTAACAAATATAAATTTCTAATAAAATCAAATTTATGGAAGCACCTTGTTTAACATTTCATTAAATGTTCTAACTCAAAAAAATTAAAAAAAAGTTTTAAAAATTTTAAAATAAATTTTTTTTGTCGATTATATTTAATTTAATCAATTTTAAATAATTTAAAAATAATATCTTAAAAATAAAAATATAAAAATTAATTTAATTACTTTATTATATGTATAATGAATATAATTTAAAAATAAAATAAAATTAAAAAATAATATAATAAATTAAGTAAATGGTGGTGAAGATACACCTGTCCAGAACTATTCCTTTATTTATATCGATACTTTTAATTTATCGAAAAGTTAATTTTTTACAAAAATAAAATTAATGATTAAATAAATATACCTATCTAGGTATTAAAGAATAGAGAAAAGGCATTTTAATTGACACACTACATCGACTTATTAAATGGTACCAGAAAATAATTTAGTGCAATCCAAGATCACAAAATCCGATTTTTATAAAAATAAAATTTAATTTATTTAATTAAATTAAATTAAAATTTAATTTAATTCTTTTAATAAATAATTAATTAAAATTAATAAAACTAATTTAAATAAACTGATAGTGAGTTTATAATTTTCCTAGAAATGATCTAGTTAAAATTATTTCTATTTGAATTAATTTTAAAAATTAAAATAAAAATAAAAAATATTTTTAAGAAAATTGTGTGATAATTAAAAATTAAAAAAAAATTAATTTAAAATTAATTAAAATAATATATAATTATAAAATAATAAAATATTTAAATAATTTAACAAAATTATTTTACACTCTAATTTAATTATTCTGAATTTAATTTAATTTATTGTTGAAACAGTTATACGAATTTAAGATACAAATTTTTTAAAGAATAAAATATTAAAACTCAAGAAATATGTAGAAGAATTTTTATATAATTATAAATTAATTGAAGATAATTAAACTTCTTTAAATTAAAAAAAAAAGTTAAATCAAATAAAGATTATAAAATTAAGTTAAAATAATTTTTTTAGTAAAATGTAATAATTCAAAATAATTATGAAATTAATCATGTAATACATAAAAAAATATATAATTATACCTGAAATTTCGATTCAGCAAATAAAATTTATTATTTAAAATTTTTAAGTATTTTTTAAAATTTATTATTTATCAAAACTAATATTATGCCTGCTTATCGTCATCATTAATTTATATATTGTAGCATAAGTTTGTTGATAAAACAATATTATGAAAAATGTGAAAAATTTTGTAGTTAATAATTTTACAAATTTCAAAAAATGGCCGATTTAATTTATTTTTTTTATATTTAAAAATTTGATATTTATAACCTTAATTATTTGTTGTACATATATTTATATTTTAAATAAAATTTTAATTTTAAAAATACAAAAATATTAATTTTAATAATTAAAAAAAATATGCGCATGAGCTTAATTATATAAAAATTTATGATTTAATTTTATATACTTAAATAAAAATAATAAATTTAATTTTAAATAGAAAAATTAAATATTCATTATCCAGCCAAAATAAATCTACTTTTGACAATATCAAAATTTCAGTAACGAAGTAATTATAAATCAAATATTATATAACACATTATTTTTATAATAAAAGTTAATAAATTGGTTATAATTATATTGAGCTTGATTATAAAAAGTATAAATAAATAAATTTAATTTTTAATTAAATTAAATTTAATTTTTAATTTAAAATTTAATTTAAAATTACTCTAAAATATAAGTAAAATTATTTAATTTTAAATAATAATTTTTTATATTTAAATAATTAATAATTAAGAACTTGAGTCAATTCTATTGGATCATAAACAACATTAAAAACTTGATCAACTTTGAAAAAAGGATGAAACTTTGAACACTTTGTAAAACAATATATAACTTTAATTAATGACAAGGACTAATTTTATAATATTTATAAGGTTAATAGTCTTATTTTATTTTTTAAAACTATAAATATTTCATTATTAAGATACTATTGTCTTAATATAAATTTAATTTAAAAGTAAATAAAGATTTAAAAAATAAAATATCCTGAATCGTGTATAATTTAATTTGATTATTAATTTAAAACAATTGACAATTAAAAAAATTTATTTATTGAATATAAAACAATATTTTAAATATTTAAAACAATTTTTACATTAATTTAAAATTATATTATTATTTATATTTTATTTAAAAAAATTTAAAGAGGTTATAAATGGACCAAAAAGAATGAAGAAGTTAACTACTTACCTTAGGAGGAGGCTATGGAAACTACCTTATACCTATGTTTGCAGAAAATGCAAATGTTTAACTCGCAAGTATTTTTTATAAATTAATTTATAAAAAATTAAAAATTTGATAATAATTAATAAATTATAATAATTTAAAATAAAATTCTTAGTCTTATATAAATTAATTATTTAAAAATATAAATTAATATTTATCTAACAATAAGAACAGTGTTTGGCGAAAAATCGTTTATCACAAATTTATTAATACAAATTTAATTAAACTAAATAAATTTTAATAAATAAATAATAATTAAAAATACATATAATTTTTAATAATTAAAATAGGTAGTTATTATTAATTTAAATAAAAATTTAAATATTTATTAGTAATTTAATTAAAGCAGTTTCTATTAATTCTTTGATCATATGTAATGTCAGGAGAAAAGGCGAACTTACAAATTAGTTAAATAATTAAAAAATACAAAATTATGTTGTCAAAAAGTGTCTTTCTATTTTAAGACAAAAATAAATTTTAAAATAATAATAAAATTTAAATAAATAAAATTGTAATTATCGATATATAATTTTTAAAATTTAATATTATATTTTACTTTTGTTTAAAATTATTTATAATTATTAAGATCAACTTTGACGATATATTAGCGTAACCTTCCAGAACATAACATTTAATAAAAATATTAATTATACTAAAAATTTAATTATTTTAAAACATAAAAAATATTATTTTAATGAAAAATTATAGAATCATTAAAATATAAGTCTATTATAAATATTAATTTAAAATTAAATTAAATAAACATAATTATGAGGAACCTAAGCAAGAACACATAAACTATTATAGAAGTAAACACAGTTAATTGAGAAATTATTAAATTTAATTATTAAATTTATTTAAAAAAATTTAAAAAATAATAATATAAATTAATTTTCATCAAATAAGAAAATTAAATTATTAAAAATTTTATAGAATATACAAATTAATTTAATAGATATATTTTAATAAATTATTATGAAAAGGAAAAGATTATTTTATAAAATTTAAATTTTTTATTAATTAATTAGAATGTGAAAATCAAATTAATTGATAAACTATTTACCAGAGAAAAACCTGAGAGATAACTGAAATATTTAAATATAAAAATAAATTAATTGAATAAAAAAGAATTTTTTTATACAAAATAAATATTAAACTTAAAGCTATTTTTTATACGATTTTTATTTTAACAATAAAAAATAATATTTAAATAAGTAACAATATAAATTAACATACCTATACATTTAAATTTTTATTACTAATTAATTAATTTTGTGAAAAAATTAATAAAAATAATAAAATAAAAATATATTATTTATTAATTAAATAAACTAGTATTATTAAACAAAATTATTTTACTTATAATATTTCTCATTTAATTTTTATTTAAAAAATTAAATGTAAAAAAATATTGAACTTTTACTTGCAAAAATTAATTAATTTATTTATAATTATTTACCAGAAAAAAGTGAAAAAAAATTAATCTCAAATTATACTCAAATGCAGACTATTATACAACGTAAGTAAAGTCAATAAAGATAACAATTTTTTATTTTTTATTTTAATTAGAAATGAAAAAATATCAGATCAAATTATAGAAAAAGCAAAATGGAGGCCAAGGTTTTAATAACTAATCCAGAATTTTTTTTGGATATAATTATTCATACTTTTTTTTATTTTGTGAAAAGAGTGAATTGTTAAAAATTAAAAAAATTTTATTTGAAAAATTAATTAATTTAAATAAAATTACTATAATTATTAATAAAAATTAAAATAAAATAATAATATTAAAAATTATTATACCTTAAAAATGAGCTGATATTTACAAAGCAAAATGTTATGTTAGATTACAGACAGATATAAACAAAACATTAATATTTAATTAAATTCACTGATATAAATAAATCTAGTAACTACTCAGTGCAGTGAAATCAACAAATTACTTACACTGCAAATTTCAGGGATCTTTTCATTTATAATAAAAAATAAATTATAAATAAATTAATTTTGAATTAAATTAAAATATATAAATAAAATAAGTGTATTTTAAATTAATTTGTATTATTTCTACTAATTGTTTTTAAATTAATTAATTAAAAAAATATATAAATCAAATAAAATTATAATTAAATTGAAATAATTAATTAATTTAATTAATATTAAAAAATAATAAATATTTTTTGTTCACTAAAATTGTGTACCCATATTAATTATAATAAATATTTTTTAAAAAAATAGATTATTTAATTTAAAGTTGAAAAAGATAAATTAAAAATAAATTTATTTATAAGTAATATAAAAATTAATAACGCAGAAATTATTTAAATGTGATTTTTGTAACGAATGTCATGACTCCTTAATATAATTAAATAAAATTATAATTTATAAAATTTTAAAACAATAAAATTAATTTTTTAAAGATTACAAAATAAATAATAAATTAATTATAATAATAATATTTTTATAAAATAAATTAGTAAAATAATTATAAAAAATATGAGATAAAATGTTGGATTATATTTAACTAATTAATTATTAAACTAAAAAAAAAGTTCTGGAGATGTAATCAGAATATAACATAAAAATTAGATAAAAAAATTTTTTTATTTTCTTAAATATTTGATGAAAAATTAATTTAAATAAATAAATAAAATTTTTAAAGAAAAATTTTCTTTTAAACAAATGAAATAATTTAAAAAAATGGAATTGAAAATACTCTAACTGAAGAACTTTTACAAACATTTTATTAATTCTTAATAAAAATATATTTTGTTATATATTAAAATATAAAATCAGAAAAAAGGATATAACAATATGTGCTAAAGATGTGCCATAATATTTTTAAAAATGATTTAATTTTGATTACAAATTTAATATTTTTGTTAGAGGTGAAAGAAAATGTTTAAAATAAAAGTTCTTAATTAATATTTATAATTAAAATAAAAAATATGTATTTTTATTGATCAAAAAAAGAAGTTACTTTACAAGTTCTCAATACGAATCCATTTTTTATTTTTATAATATTAATATTAATTCAGTTTAATAAATATGTTTTAATTTAAACATTATTACACCAATTTTTAAATTATAAAATTATTTTTTAAAATAATACTATTTTAAAAAAATATTTTTTACTAAAGTTTGAATTCGTAATACATAAATATATTTACATTTTTTAAAATTTTATTAAATTTATGCCATTGAGAAATCAAGTAGGAGGAATTTCGTAAAAAGGAATGCACGAAAAAACAAAAAATTAAATTTTTAAAAATAAATATTAGAAATAAAAAATAGAAAAGGGGACTTAAGCCCCAGAATGAAGAAATTATTTACTTTAGGAAGATTATAGAAACTTATCTTATATTTAAGTTTGCAAAGTTTGCAAATGTTTACCTCAAATCTATTAGCAAGTATTTTTTATAAATTAATTTATAAAAAATTAAAAATTTAGTATTTATAAATAATAACAATTTAAAATAAAATTCTTAGTCTTATATAAATTAATTATTTAAAATTTAAAAATATAAATTATAATATTTATCTTATAAGAGCGTTTGACTTGGAAGAGTGCATTGGCTTGGAAAGGTGCATCATTAATTTATTAATAATTACAAATTTAATTAAACTAAATAAATTTTAATATAAGTAATTAAATAATAATTAAAAATACATATAATTTTTAATAAAAAATATAAAAAATAATTAGTACGAATTTAATTAAAAATTTAAATATTTTAAGTAATTTAATTAAAGCAGGATAGCATTTAACAAACCGCCCACATCAAAGGAGATAATGACATCACACTACGCCCATATTTATTGCTTAAATAATTATTAAATGTTGTCAAATTAAAATTTAAAAAAATTATTAATGCACAAAGTGTGGAATAAAGCTGGCCCCAAACGATTGAGGAATTATTAACCTGAAATCCCTCAAACCCTCATTGATTCTGCAGTTTCAAATTATAATAAATAGTGTATTAAATTAATTTTTATATATAATTTACAAATTATTTATACCTAAAAAATTTATTTAATAATTAAAAGTGAATGCAATATTTTATTTTATATTTTTATTTTATAAAATATTATTAAATATAATTTTAATTAAATTAATATTTTTTAATATTTATTTAATTATTATAATTATTTTATAACGTTAAATCAACATTTTAAAATTAAGTTCAATTTTATTTAAATTAATGTGAGTATTTACATTTTTTAAATTTAATAATTGGTGAATATTTAAGGAAATTAAATATTTAATTTGTCAAAATATTTTTTTTTTAATATTTTGGATAGTTTGGCTAAGTAAAAAACAAATTTTATAAATTTAATAATTTAATTAAATGCTTTAAATTTATTTTTATTTTCTTCAAAAGAAGCAAAGAGCAATGGCAAGTGAAGTCAAATGTTATATTTTTAAATTAATTATATATATATTTTTTAAAGTTTAATTTTACAATTGAGTAAAATTAATAAAGATTATTTTTTAATTAATTTAATTATTTATTTATCAGTTTAATATTTTTATTTAATGTTTAAAATTAAAAATTAATGTAAATTAAAATAATGATATAATTAAAATTATATTTTAATTAAAATTTTGTTTTAATTAAATTTCTGATTATTAAAAAAAATAAAATTTAGCAAAATTAAATATTTAATCGAAGCCTAGTAGTCGAATTAACCATAAATTAAATTAATTAAAATAAATAAAAATATTAAACTCAACATAGGTATCCGTTTCAAATCAACGTATGTACCTATTAGTTCCTTTCAACATTTTTAAGTATTACTACATTTAAAAAATAAAAAAGAAATTAAATATTTACTTAAATAAAATAAACTTTATTTTTATCAAATTTAACAAAAAATTTATTTTTTTAACATATATAAATTATATTAATAATTAAATTATATTAGTTTATAAATTAAAATATTTTTGCTTAATTAATGGATCATGGAAGCAAGTTAATGACATTTTATAAAAAAATTAATTTTTTTGTTTTATTTAATTAAATTAATCTAAAATTATTTAATTATATAATCCACATTTTTATTTATTATATAATTTATTTATAAAAGAAAATTCAAAAAATAATTTTATTAAAAATAAAAAAATTATTTGAAGAGGTTTTCTGTTAAATTAATTAATTTTATTATAATTTTTTTAATGAAAAATTTAAAAATAAAATAAATTATTCAAATTTCACCGAAAGAAAATTATAACGTAAAATTTAGCAAATTAAATTAATTTTTTAAAGGGAATTAAATAAAATTCAAGCGAAGCAACAAAAGGGTGTAAGCATTAATGTATCAATCTAAAGCTTTCCCTGTTTATATAGAATTTTTTATTTCAAAAAATATTATAAGCAAATATTTTGTCTTAAATATTTTTAATAAAAATTAAAAAAAGAAATTTAAAAATTAATTATTTTTTTTAATAAATAAATAATGTTGTTTAAACCAATACATTTACGAATACTATATTAAAAACCATATTCTCACATCGTTATACTGGTAAACATAAAATTAAAACTACTTAATTAAATTTAATTTTAAAACAAAATAAAATTGAGAGAATTAAACTCATTTAACGAATAATACAAATTATACATTATATTAGGATTTAATTTATTAATAAAAATTAAAGTTATAATTTTAAAGACAATAATTACAATATAGAATATAATTTATTTATTTTTGTTTTTAAAAATAAATTAAATTAACTACACAATCATTCTTGGATAAATTAAACAACAACAACTGTAGGTACATTGAATTAACAAAAAAAAATTTTGTTAATAAAATTTTATATTTAAAAATAAAAATTTGGAATTTTCCAATTTTGTCTTTGACAGATAAAATGAAAAAGAAATTTATAAAAATAAGAATTAATTAAAATAAAAAAGAAGATAAATTATAAATAATTTAGAAATTATTTATAATTTTCAGTTCAGTCTAAAAATAAAATTTATAAAATAAACAGGACTTTAATGCCAATTTTTAAATAAAAATTAGAAAAAGAAATAAATTAATATACCTAATAAAATAAAATTTTATTTAATATCCTATTTTTTAAATAATAAAAATATTAACAAATTTAGGTCTAAAATATACCTAATTTAATATTTAAATAAAAACGAAATAAAATAAATATATAAAAATTTTTAATATTTATAAATAAAAATCTAGTGTCAAAACAACAAAATACTATTCATTTTAACAATTTTATTCTAATAATTTGTTATTAAATATTAACAAATAAAATTATATTTAATTTATTTATCTATTTATTTATTTATTATAAAATTAATGGACAGATGGAATCAAATACTAAAATCAATTAATGAGATTACACAAAATAATTATTTAATTATAATTAATTAATTACTATACTTATTTTAAATATAAATAAAAAAAAGTCTCCAATTTTGTTTGAACTTAAAAAAGAAATAAAATAATCATTAATTTGCGAAAAATAAAAACTAAAATTAATTTTTAATAATATTTATTATTAAAATTAATATTGGAAAATAATATTTTAAAATATATTTATCTATTTTATATAAATTTATTAAAAATAAAACTAATTTAATTAATATTTAAATTAAAATAAATAATACATATTTGTTAAAAAATAATTAAAATTATTATTAAAATGTATATTATCAAAGAATATTATGAGTGGACTTACAAGAGAGTATGACAAAGCAAATTTTATTTTCATAATAATTGGCAAGAAGATGTGAATTACAAAAAAAATTATATTTTAAATTTATATTTATTTATTTAAAAAAAAAATAATTAAAATTATTATTAATATTTATCTTATCAAAAGATGATTAAAATTGAGTGACTGGAATGAATATGAAAGGAATTAAAACAATTTTTGTTTTCATAATAGCCTATAAGTCTTTGCTAAAATAAATTGGCCAGCAGACACAAATTCAAAAAAATTAATTTAATTTTTAATTAAAAAAATTAAATTAATTCTAATGAAATATAATATTAATATAAAAAGTTTTAATTATTTTTATAGTTATATTTAAAATATTTTTAAAAAAATTTCAAAAATATAAAGAAATAAATTAATTATTAATTTAGCTAAATTATTTTATTAAATAAATACTTATATATTAACATTTTAATTGTCTTTACTTTGGGCATAACTGCAATTTTTTATTTAAAAGCCGAATGCTCCAACATAAAACAAAATTTAAAATTTTTATCAAAAATAAACGATGTTGAATATTCAATTCTAGAAAATGGTTTATCAGAACAAACTTGGAAAAGCTTAAAAGTTTTATTAATTCTATCTTCACGAAAACGTGGAAATTTTTAAAATAATATTAAATAAATATTTATATTAACATTTTAATTATTTAAAATATATTAATTTATATATTAATTTATTTTAGTCATTATAATTTTAATTTATTATGAATCTCTACTCATATCAACCAAATTATATTATACGAATATTAATATTAAGTTTTTATTGTTTAACTAATTTTATTAAAATATTTAAAAGTTAAATAAATAAATAAAATATATAAAACAAAGAATTTATTTAAGAGATACTAAGAAAATCACATCTATTAAAAAGGAATGGAACAAATAAGTGCATCTGCAGAACGATTCCATAAATTCACGTATGGCTACATACATTCAAATAATAATTATAAATTTATAATCAAATTTTATTGTAAACTTTGACCTTTTAAATATTTAAGATTTTATTTAAAAATATTTATTTTATAAAAATTACAATTTTATTAATTTTAAATCTTCTGGTATAAAACTGTGAGGGAACATCTTTAATAGTTTTACATTTTAATTAACTATAGGCGGAACATTAAAAATATCTACAAATAAAAGCTTAAATAAATATATTTTTTAGAATAAAATTTTTTACAAATTAATTTACAAAAAATAAGCATGATAAAAAATAGCTTAATAATTATTAAAAAATTATAATAATATTTAAATTAAATTAATCTAAGCGATTTGATTGATAATAGCGCAACTACGCAAATTCTTATTATTTCTATTGTAAATTAAAATTATAAATATGTAGTATTTCATAAATTAATTTTTACAATTTACTAATTATTTAGGTTTATAAAATTTATAAAATTGAAGGAGAAATTAAAAAAGAATAGAAATTTATTTTAATATTATTATAATATCAGTTGACAATACTCCTTTCTACAACAATCTATCGAACATGCAAATAAAAAGAAAATAAATTTACTTAACAATATTTAATTTAAAAAATTATTAAATTAAATTTTAAAATTCAATAAAAAAAATAAAATTAATTTTTTTTTAAATTTTGAAATATTTAATAAATTTTCGGAATTTAATTTTGATTATGTTTTATGACTTAAAATTGAACAAAAAATTAATTTTTAAAAATTATAAAATATTTAAAATAATATTTTTATAAAATTAGAAATGATTTAAATTAATTTTAAATTTTTTATTATAAATATTTATTTTTAAATAGAATATAATAATTAATATTAAAAATCAAGTTAATTAACTAATTTACAAAAAATACAAAATATATTAAATTTATCATAGTACACGAATAGTCAACAAACTTAAATTATTTTATTTAAAAAAATAATTTAAAATTTAAATGTAAATAATTAAAAGATGATTATTTTAAATTTAATAATAATAATTAATTTAATTATAATTTATCAAATATTTTTTTTTTAATTTTTATAATAAAAAATAAATTGTTTTAAAATAAAAAATTTTTTTAATTCATTAAACAACAATTTAAAAACGGATGCACAAAATATCATAAATACAGCATTTATTTTATTTAAATAAATTTAAATATTTTATTTAATTAAAATCAGTTAAGATAAAATTTAAAAATATTAATAATTAAATTATAAAAATATTTTATTTTAATTTAAAAGTCGAATTTATTATTGTTGACTCGAAAAAAACATTTCTTCATAAATAAAAAAAATATTCAAAATATAAAAATTTTTTCTGAAAATTTACCGTTGAAGAAAAACCTGAATGAAATAAAATTTTTTTTAATACGCAAATTATTTTTAAAATATTTTATTGTTATAAAAAATTAATTATTATACATGTAAACTTAAAAATAACAAAGGATTAATTAAATATTATTTTTCCGCGAAATGAATACTGTATAAAAATTAAATTTATAATTATTATAATATGGTAGAAATTCGAGAAGCAATCGACTAGAAAAAGAAATTTAAAATTAATAATATTAAAAAAATATTTTTGTAAAAATTAAAATAATTAAAAAAAAACTTTAAAAATAACGTTTAGCTTCTGATGAATATTAAATTCTAGAAAATGGTTTATCAGAACAAACTACGAAAAGCTTAAAAGTTTTATTAATTCTATCTTCAGGAAAACGTGGAAATTTTTAAAAAATATTAAATAAATATTTATATAATTAAAATAAAATATTAGAATAAAAATTAAAAAATAGGTATTTTTATTTTCAAAAAATGATTAATTAATTTACTTGATTATGGTCAAATATTTTTCTAAATTTATAATGTTCTATAATATGAAAACCATATTTTTAATTATAATATTAATTAAGTTTAATAAATATGTATTTATTTAATTTAAAGATAATTCACATTTTTTAAAAATTATAAAATTATTTTTTAAAAATTAATTACTCTTGTAAATTTTTCTACTCAAGTTTTTACTTAATTTACACTCTTTAACATTTTTTAAAATTTTATTAAATTACTTTATGCCGTTAAAACATTACTTTTCAGAGAGGAATGCACGAAAAAATCATTTTTTAATACATATGTATATGTATAAGAAAAACAAAAAAAGACAAATAAAATTATTTTTTTTATAAATTAATTTATAAACATTAAAAATAAATGATAAAAAATTCTTTTTAAAGATTAATAATTATTAATAAATTATAATTACAATAAAAAATCTTATTAATTATTTAAATATATATAATTTATGTTTATCTAGTAAGAGTGCTTTAAGGTATGCGGAAAGTTGTAAGAGTACATTATTAATAAAAAATATAATTAAACTACTAAATAAATTTTAAATAAATAAATAATAATTAAAAATAAATATAATTTTTAATAAAAAAATATAAATTAGTATGAATTTAAATAAAATTCAAATATTTTAGGTAATTTAATTAAAGTAGGCGATAAAATTTACTGAATCAGGCACCTCAAACGACATCACATATAGTACACATCACTAAGATTTATTTCCTAGATAATTATTAAATTAAATATTAAATGTTGTCAAATTAAAATTAAAAAAAAATTATTAATGCCCCAAGCGATTGGATAAATATTAACCTTCTAATCCTCTTATTTTGAACTAAAACTTGAATAAAATAAATATTTGTTACTAAAACTAAATAAATAAAGAGTCGGACGTAATATGTTTAATTAAAAAAACAAAATATTATTTAATTTTTAGATAATATTTAAAAATTATTTTTTAGTATAATTTTATTTTAAATAAAAAATTAAATTTTTGCTCAGCATTATTTTTTAGAAGTTAGTTACACATTAAATTTAATAAAATATAATAATACCTATTAAGATGAATTTTAAAAAAATAAATAAAATATAATATTAAAAAATTAAAAAAAAATTTTTGTTTTGAGTATTCATTATTAAATTTAATTGTAAAAATATAATTAATCTATATGTAAAAGAAAAAGAAATGGAAAAGAAAAAATCGGATCTGCGGCTACATAAAAAACCTTAAAAATATATTTTTTTAATTATTTTTAAATAAATAAAAATAATTATAAAAAAATTTATTTTATATTATTTATTTTTTACTTTATTTAAAACATAAATTTAAATTTTAATAAAATTAAATATAAAATTTTAATTAAAAAAATTTTAAATATAAAAAATTCAAAATAGGTAATTTTTTAAAATTGAAATGATTGTATATTTTGCATAATTAGATTAAATACAGAAATTAATTAAATAATTAAAACAAATAAATAAAAATAATTTTTATTAAATATTTTAAAATTTTTAAATCAGAAAAAAACTTCAAAAATTAATTCAAAGTTATCGCGTTGCATTTCGACGCAGTCCTTATCCTCGTAATAAAAGGTCACAACGTTCTTTTTTGCAAGTTTACCAAATAACTAGATGCCAGGAGATTTATATCATTTCTAACTCCTTTTTCACGATCACGCACTGAATTTACATGTTTTTGAATATTTAAATATGAAGGGAAATAAATATCAAATAATACAAATAAAATAATTAATAAATAATTGATTACATTATATTTAAATTTAAAAATTTTAAATCTTAATTTAATAATTATAAACAAAACAATAATTATAAACTATTATTAATTAAATTATTTAACTATTCTTAATTTATGATATCTAAAATTAGATTAATTTTAAATTTTCAAACATCAAATTATTTATAATGATTTGGAGCTTCATAAATATTTTTTATACATTTTTCTTCTGCTTCAGAAAGAATAGAGGAAAATAATTAGTATTCCTTATTAAATAAAAAAATTTAAAATTTATTACAAAAAATAATTCACATTAAACTTTTATGCACCATTTTTAATAATATTTAATTCAGAATAATTATCTATTTCGTCTGTCCAATCTTTTACTTTTCTTGTTTTAAGCCATTCCTGTTTTGTTATAGACCTTTGATCAACAATATAATCCAGAGAGCCAAACATTGAACCTTCAAAGTTGGGAGAAATTATTTTAGGAATTTGCAGAATTTTAAATCTCAAAAATGAAAAAAAAGCTTAATCCAAGAAAAAAGGTTGCTTTTTAATGAAATTATCCAATATCTACTCTACTATTTTAATTTGAAACAAAAAACCTCCAAGCCAAGAACAAAACAATTCGCCAGCAACATCACGCGGAAATTGATAAAATTTAATGTCTACAAGAGTCGGAGATAATTGAGGTTTATATCCATCAGCAATTAAATCAACAAGTTCAGTCTTAAAAAAAATTTATAAATCATATGGATAAAGCTAAAAAATAACCTTTAATCTAGCCAAAAACCCAGGAAGTCGACTTATCCCACCAACAATGAGCAAATTTTGAAGCAATTCGCGCCGTAAATCAATTGGAACCTAAAAAATCAAAATAATTTTAATAAAATTAAAAATAAATTAAAACCCTAGAAATGCAATCCAAAATTAATTGTGGAACAGAACGGCAGCCATTCTCATCGTTATGTGTAAAAAGTAACTCAGCAACAGCCTCTCTCACTTTACCAGGAATATAAAGCAGTTCTGCACCAAATTGGAGTTGAAAGGGAGGAACAGGTCGAAATTAATGGAGAATCAGGATTGGCCACTAGGAGAGAATATTTAAATTTAAAAAAATAAAAAGAAAAATACAATGTTGTTGAAGACGTCTTCCCCTAGCAGCAGTTGTCACAAAACAAAAGCGAAAAACTAAATCTTCCCAAAGACGCATAGAATCGGCTAAAGCTAAATCACATTCAGCAAAAGGACGGCCATTATCTTTATCATCAACTGAAGTTTTTTAGTAATATAAAAAAATATTTTTTCAAAAAACCTGCTTCAACTTCGTCCCTTTCTTCACTACTTTCTTGTAAAATTAAAGGTCGTCTTCTAACTTGTCCAAATTTTAGCATTAATCTTTTTGCTTCAGACTCTAAAGCACTTGCACAAGCATTAATAGATGTCTCCCAATTTTTAAGCATTAAAATTCCTTCAACAATCTAAAAATAAAGTGAAGAATTTAAACAAAAATTCTCTTTTGTAAAAAATTTTTTTTAACCGGAAAAAGAACAGCTTCATTCGCCCCCAAATCGAACACAATACAAGTTTGTGCATTAAAAGGAAAAGAACATAACAAATGTGATGGAGCAAATAAAATTGAATGTGGAGATAAAGACGCACAATCAAACAAAGCATGAGCCTAAAAAACTTTTAAAAAAAATAAACTAAAAAAATAAAACCAAAGCCTGACGCTGCCAAGTAGGCGTAAGTAATGATTCAACAATAACAACACGGCGAGAACAAATAGAAGTTATCAACTTTCTAAAAATAATAAAATATTTACAAAATTATTTAGACAGAAAAAATTTAAAAAAACTATCAGAAAATATTCCAAAAAATAAAAATACCAAAATTAGACTAAATTTTTGAAAAATTGAAAATGCCAACAAAATGAAAATTTTCAAAAAATTAAACCTGTAAATAATATCCTTAAAGAATTTTATAATTTTTTGTTGTTGCTCAGCATTGCTCAATTTTTCACAAAATAAGGGTGTAGTTCTGAAGATTTCTCTTGGTATATAATCGCCGCATAAACCAACTCTTGAACCAATAATTAATAAAATTTATGTTCAAAATAAAAAAACCTTGTCAACCTATTTCCACACTCTATAATAATTGCTGGCCTCATATCTATTTTTGACGTTTGAGCTCCAGAAGAAATTGAAAGTATATTTAATATTTTTGAATTGTTCTCATCCTTTTCGTTATTTCCAAAAGTTGATTTATCTGTATATCTGACACTCAAACTGTCAAGACTTGAAGTTATTTTATTTGAAGAATTTATTCTTTTTTGCGCTGAATTTGTCCAAGGAATACGCATTTTTTAGAAAATAAATAAATAATTTAAAACTGAAATATTAAATTGTTAATAATAGATAAAAAACGTTGTTAATTTCCATATAATTTTTTTAGTAAACATTTTTTAATTTTTATCTCTCTTGTGCTCATTCTCTCTTTTCTATTTTTCTCTTGTTCTTATTCACTTCTCTATGAAAAACATTTTGCCACACTAAATTTAAATAATAAGTTTAAATAAAAATGGCGGGAATATTAGGATTTTATTTATGTCGGCAAAATCACATTTTTGAAGCACGAGTTGGAACTACTTTTAAACACAGAAGACGGGAGGTAATAATCCTGGAAAAGCCCAAAAATAAAAGTTGGATTTGAGACTCAAAATCTCGTAAAATCCCGACCGGGATCCTCTCCGTCAACCTCTAGTAAATAATGTACAGCCCGACTAGACGCGGGTCAATTAGACGCGAGGCCAACTAGGCGCAACTGTCTATACGGTGGTTAAATTCTTAGGGAAGGGCGATGAGAATAAAAGAAATGACTTTTCATTCAATTTTTATCATTCCTACATATTTACTTACATTATATATTTGAAATAAATCAATTATATAATAATATATTATTAACAAAAATTTTATATATACAATTAACATAAACAAAAATTAATAATATTTAAAAATAAATAAATAAAATTAATAATATTTAAAAATAAATAAATAAAATTAATAATATTTAAAAATTAATAATTCAATTTTTATATTAAAAATAGAAATTTATATAAATATTATAAAAATTTATTAAATTTACTAGCTGCGTTTTTCTACTCTATGCAACATGTTTTAATGTTTTTATCAAAAATACCCCTATGTTGTGCATGATATTATTAATTGAAAAATTAAACAAAATATTAAAATTTGCTTCAAATAAAATTAAATTTATTATAAAAAATTTGAAAAATAATTTTTTTCCAATAAAATAGTTAGAACATATGATTTCTTTCACACAGCTTAATATCTTTAATATAAAAATTAAAATTAATTTTATTACATAATTTATTTCTATTTATATCACAATATTTTTTTTTACAATTAATGGAGCAATAATAGGAAATGCATTAAATAATTTTAAAAATAAATTTTAGTTTTAAATAAACAAAATAATTTTAGTGTTACAATAAATTTTAAAAATATTAAATGAATAAAATTGTTATTTACCTAATTACTATTTAAATCAAAGGGAGTAATATGTGAAATCTAAGAAGCATTTTTATATAATAATAATTTATAATAAATAATCATCCTAATTTTAAATTCCGGTGGGATGTTTCGTTCCGATATGAAATTCTTTTCATTTGGAACTTATATTATTCTAATAGAATGTAATACTAAACTAAAAGCAAATTAAAAATAAAAAAAAAGTAATTTAAAAATCATTATTATATTTTTTAAATTTTAAAATTAATTTTAAATAAAATATTTAAATTATATTTAATTAATTAAAATCTAAGCATTCGAGTACATCTTGATACTGTTCAAGTTACGTCTAAATATCTAATTATTTTTAATTTAATATATTAACATAATTAATATTAAATTTTTAATTTTTTAGGGACTTAAGTCCCCCTTGTTTTAAAGAAATCAATTATTATTTTTACTAAAAAAAATATATTTTTAGTAAAAATAAATTGAAGAATTCACAACTCGAATTATCGCTCACATCAATACCATCAAATTAAAAAAATTAAATATATCTTACCAACCTTAATTAACTAGAAAGGTTTAAAAATATTAAAAATGTTATATTATATTTATAAATAAATTAAATGTTCTTTGATAATTTTTTAAATATTATTTTTTAAAATTATTTGATTATTTTATTACACTTATTTTTAAATAAAAATATTAAAATTATTTTATAAGAAAAGTTTGTGCCAAAGACTTAGTCCAAGCAGGTGAAAAAACGTGGTTCAGTAGCACCTTTTATTCTAATTAAAATAAATATAAAAAATAAAGGACACTCTCTACTTAGCAATTTTATAAAATAAAAATTATAAATTAATTAATTATTTTAAAATGTCAAATTAATATTTAAATGTGGCAATATTCGTTTTAAAAATGTTCAACTGGCAGAGAACAATGCGAGGCTAACGGGGCTGAAATTAAATTAAAAAATATATACTTTATTATTTTATTATTTTCAACTTAAAATTTAATTATATTTATACACATAGATAAAATAAAAACGAAAAAATAATGCTATAATATTTATTTTTTAAATTTAATAATTTTTAAATATAAATAGTTTATTGAAAATTGGTTAAAATTAATTTTATTAATTTTCAAAATAATTATAAATTTACAAATTTAATTATTAAAAAAGAGTAATAAAAAATAAAATTTATGAAATAATTTTTTGAAAGCTGCGAAAAGATTTTGTAATAGAGCAGTTTATATAAAAACGGGGCATTGACTAATTTTAGAATTAAAATTTAAATTTATTAAATAAAATTTAAATAAAAAATAATAAACTTATTAATTATACAATTCGAATTTATAAAATACATACTTTAGTTCATTCGACAAAAAGTGATAAATTCGATAGCTACTGAAATGGCCTTAATGATATCTCAATAACTTAGTTAAAATTTAATTTAATTAAAAAAAATTTAATTTTATAAATTATATTTTTTTTAATAATAATTATTAAATGATAAAATACTTGTTTTTAAATTTAATAATTTTTTATATTAATTTTATTGATAAAATGGTTAATTTAAATAATTTTATGTATAAAATATAAATAAATTTTTAATATTTAATTATTAAAAAGGAATTAATAAAAAATAAAATTTAAATAAAGAATTAAAATTTATAATTTTAATTTTTTCTTTTTAATAAAATAAATAATTTAATTATAATTCTAAATATTAAAAATAAACTTTTTACTTATCTACCTACATAAAACATGTATAAGTAGAAGATTACAAAATTTTATGCTGACCTACAAGCTTTAGCTTATATGTTTATTTTGAAATATTAAATAAATTTTTATAAATATTAATATTTTAACAATAAATTTTTAATATATAATTAAAAGATTTTTAAAAATATTTTAAGGAATTTAATTTTATAAAATAAAAATTAAGTTATATAATTTGAAAGGAAAGAATTAAAATATAATTTATTTATACAATTTTTTATAAATAAATGTTATCATTATTTTTAATCAAATTGTTGGATATACCCCACTTTGATTTTTACAATAATTTTAAAAAAATAATTATATATTTTTAAATTAAATTAAAATTAATTTTCAACAAAAATGATTACTATTTATTTTAAAATAAATTAAAAAAATTAAAATATCAATGTAAAAATTTTTCATGGTATAACGCACGCTGAAAAATACTGGTTAGTTATGCCTTTTATAATATTTTAAATAAATAAAAAAAATAGCATTTAATAGAAATATTAACGCTAATCGAATTAAGTATACCTATTTCATTTATTTTATATTTATAATTTAATATATTTTATAAAAATTAATTTTATTTTTAATATAATTAATTTTTAAAAAAGTTTTTAAATAATTATTTATTATATAAATTGTAAAAAAAATAATCAAATTTAAAAAAATTAAATTCAAAACGTTTTAATTAAATTTTACAAAGGCCTTTATTTACACTTTCTGATGCATTAAACTTTTTTGAAAATAAGGACGCTTTTATATAAAAATCAGAATAAAAATTAAAAAAAATGTGTATTTTTATTAATTTATAAAAAAATTTATAAATTAATTTTTTTGATTTATTACATAAAATTTAAATTAAATAAATAAGAATAAATCTTAATAAACTTAAAAAAAATAATTTAATAATTGGCAATATCATCGCAATATGTTTCGGCATTTTTCTAACTGATGATGTGCTATAAAATATAATCTGACTATTAAAAATTAATTAAAAAAAATAAGAAAAACATTTCTTTAAAAAAATAAAAATATTATAATTTTTATAAAGATAATAATGTTTTAATATTTTTAAATATAACTTAAACTTATTTTATAGCGAGTTTACTCAGCGTATCAATTAATTTATTAAAAAGAATTTTCCTCTTAAAATTAATAAAATACTTTAAAAAAATTTTTATTAAAATTAATTAAGTTTAAAAAAATAAAAAAATTTATAAAAGAAATTTTTGAGACAAAGGACAAAGCAATGAAGATTTATAGAAATTTAAACATATTTACGCTAAAAAGTTTATTATTATTAAATTATTTTTCTATTATAATAAGAAATAATTTTTATTTTCTTAAATTATTTATCAAAATTAAATTATGTTCCTTAAAAAATTTTTTAACCTTTAAAATTTTCAATAACAATTTATTTTTAATTTAATTTTAATATATTATACATTATCAATATTAAAATAATTTTAATTATTTTTTAAAATTAAAAAATATTTTTTCTTTATATAAAATAAGGAAAAAATAAAGAAGAATGTTCAATAGAGCTACTAGATAGATACCTGTTATTTGATTTAATTCTTTATGTCAATTACATTAATAAAATTATTATACACATCATTTAATTTAAAAAAAAATAAATTAAATTAAAAAAAAAATCATAAATCTAAAAAAATTAAAATAATAATGCCTTCCGATTGCTTCATTACAAGTTAAATCATTTTTATACACTTATTTTAATACTTTCAATGTTTTACATTCTGCGACTATAATACAATTAATTTTAATTATTAAATTAATTAATTATAATAATAATAATATAATTTTTTAAATTTCAAAATATTTTAAAAATTAATTAAATACCATTTAAATCAATTTAATCTGATTTGTAGAAATCATATTTAGCAACATTATTATTAATTTAATTAAATTATCATATGCCGATGGTAGTTTTTTTAATTATAATTAATTTAATTAATTAAAAAGATAATTTTTAAAATTTTTAGAATTATAAACAAAAAATTATTAAATTAACCTAAATTAAATTCAAAACAACAACTTTAAGGGTTCAAATTTTAAAGATTTTTGAAATTAATTATATTAATAAATTAAATTCCTTTAAATTTAGAAACTTACAAGCTGCATAACAGTGGATGAACAATAACATTAAAAAATATTTACTACTAGTTAAAAAAAATATTTATGAGTGATTTTAACAAGATATTGTATAATGAGATATGCATACTTCAGTATAAAAAAATATAAAATATTATAATTTAATTTCAAATATAATTTATTTAATTTTATAATTTTTAAATATTTTTAAAATTAATTTATATTTGTACTAAAATTTTAAAATTTAGATAGTTATAATTTATTATTAATCTGTTGGGAATTCTATTAGAGGATTAAATTTTATTTATTTAATAAAATAATTTAAATATTATTATGAAGATAATCTGAAGGAAATAAACGAGAAGCTGAATATTACGAATTTTAATATTTATTTAAAAAATTTAAATTAATAAAAAGGTTAAATATATAATAAATAAAATATTGAAAGTTTAAAATAATTGATAAAAATATTTTTAAAGTTAAAATTAAAATTTGAAAGTATTTAGGATTAATTTTGCAGCGTTTCTTTACGACCATAAAAATTAACATTTATTAATTATTTAAAATAAATCAAAATAAATAAAATTTACAAAGAGTAAAAATAATTAAAAAAAAAAATATACGTTAATATTTAATTTAAATAATTTAGACTATTATTTATTTATAAAAAATGTTTATAAATTAATTTATTAATTTAATTTATAATTAAAAATATATCTGCGCGATTATTAATTAAATTTAACGAATTTATGTTTACACGTTTAAATAATTTTTAGTGATAAAATATTTAAAAATTTTTTTATAAATATTTATAGAAATTTAAATAAACAGATTCAGCTAATTTTAAATTAACGTCGCATACAACTCCCTTTGGAGTTCGTCAAATGTCGACTTTAAATATGAAGAAGAGTGTAGCATTCCTGTCTACAAGAATCTGTTGTACAAGCCTTTTTAATAAAATATGCTTATTTTTTTTTGAGTTATTCTTCAAAAATTGTTGTAGAACATTAAAATTTAAAATTAAATATATAATATTAAAATAAATAAATTAAATAATTATTAATATAAATTGAATAAATAAATAAATAAATAAATAAATTACTTAATAAAATGATTCATCTAAATCAACAATCACGAATCATTAGATATTTTTTTGTTAGTGTCATGAAGAAGAATATAGTAATTTATATTTATTTTAAAATATTTAAATAAATTTCTATGACAATCGAAGTTAAATATAATTTTTAAAAAATAAATAAATTATCATTAAATTAATTTTATAATAATTTACCGATTTTAATTATTAACAAAAATAGATTATATATAAATTTAAATAAATACCTATTCTGCAAAATCTTTCTTAATGGTCTGGTTTTTCAGCGAAGTAATTAAGAAAATATTTAATTAAAAAATTGAAATTAATTTTATAATAAATTAAATATTAAAATTATTTTTTTAAATTAAAATTATCAAGGTTCTAAAATGCTATTTTTGTGAAGAAAAGTTGCAATAAATTTTTAAAAAACAATTTTAAAAATTAATTTAATTAATTTAATTTTAAATTAATTTGAATATTTCTTTAAATAAAACTATAGATATATTAATGCCAAGTATTTTCATAGAACCTTAAAAACAATTTTAAAAAGTAAATTTTTAATATTATAAATTTTTTAAAAAATACTTCAACTGTGTTCGGGAAAAATTTAAGGACTTAAACACAAATCATTGTAATCGCATTTTAGCCCTAAATGCTGATAGCTCTATTATAAATTTATTTACTATATTAAAAAAAAATTAAATGAAATATAAAAAGTTTAAATTATTTTTATATTTTAATTTACAAATTTAAAATATTTGTAAAAAAATTAAATTATTAATTTTTTAATTTAAATTAATTTATGAATTAAATATTTATATAAAGTTTTAATTTATTTAAAACTTGAAATATTACATAATTTATTTATGGTTTTATTTTATGATCGCACGTTTTCTTCACACTTAAAATAATATAATAGATGTAATAAAATTTAAAACTATTAATAATAAATTGTTCCATTATCTGAGGCATAATTTCAATACAACTTTAAATTTATTAATATTTATTTAAACTGATAAAATAAAATTTTTAATTTTATTATTTATTAAAAAATAAAATATTTTTTATAAAATTTATTTAGAATTTACTTCAGATGTTCAACAAATTTTCCAATAAGAAAAAACGTATTAAAAAACAAAAATAAAATAATAATTGATATTTAGTTTATTTTGGGAACTTGAACAAGTTGGCGATCAAAAGTTTATTAACAAGTAATTCAATCATGTTTGCTTTTGCGACAGTAATTTTAATAAATTTAAAAAAAATTATTTAAATATATGTAGATTTTAATTTATGAAAATATTATTATTTAATTTAAAATTAATTAATAAATTAACAATAATCACTAATATTTTATTTTATTATTTTTAATAAAATAATAAAATTATTAAAATTTTTAAAAACAACTAAATTATGATAAGTTAAAATTAATTTATAAAAATAAAAACAAAGGAATTTATTTAATGTTATTTAAATATAGTAATTCATATTTTCTAAAATTGTAGTTAAAGACTCGAAGGGTTTAATTACAATAATAAATATAATTAAATTTAACAAATATATTTGTGCATACTTTATGTCAAACTAAACCGTCTTGATGAGAGATAACATAAAATTTAAAATATTTTTTTTTAGATTAAAGAAGATATGGTTAATTATAATGGCTGCATAAAGTTAAAAATAAAATTTAATATTATCTAGTTAAATTATATAATTTAATTTAAAATTAGAAATATTTTTATTATTAAGGAAAAACCATTAAGTACTACATAAATTTTAAAAAAAAATAATTAAATATATTTAAAAATTAAATAAATTTAAATATAAATAAATTTAAATATAAATAAATTGGACTTGAAATGAAAAAATTGAATTAATATAATAATTTAAATAAAATTTAATTATTAATAAAAAATGTTTAAAGAATTAACGATAACACAGCTGACCATCAATCTGAATATTAAACTGAAAAAGAAATATAAAAAAAATTATTTGAAAATTAAAATAAATATCTATGTTGAAGAGGTCTTACTCTTAATAAATTAATTAATTAAATTATTATTTTTTACAGAAACTATAAAAAATTAATTTAATTCAACTCGTACCGAAAAGCAATTATATCGTGAAGAATTAAATTTAAGTTATTAAAATTAAAATTAGAAATTAAAAAAAATTCTACACAAAATTTAGAAAAAGGAGTTAATGGAGGTGAGATTATTATATACGAATCAGAACTTTTATATCTGACCTGGCTTATAAAAAAATTGAATTAATAACAAATAAATTAAAAAAAATTATTTTTAAATGTTAAAAATGCAACGCATTGAAGATTTATTTAAATTTATCCGCTACAAATAATTTACAAATTTAGCTGAAAGGCGCAATCTTAAGCATTAAATTTCCAACTGTACCAACAATATACAATTAAATATATTATTAATAACTCTAATTTTAATTTTACTAAAATAATATAAATATTACAAATAAAATAATCTTTTGAAAAAAGCTTTAAATTATTTAATTAAATTTGAAATTAATTAATGAATTTTTTAATATAATTAATTAAATTTTAACAAATTTAATTAATTTTATTTAAATTTTTTTATAATATTTTAACGATTATTTTATTAAAATAAATTAATAAATAAATTATTTATTTAATATTTTTTATACTACCAACAAGGACCTGAATAATGCGCATATTAATATTTATTTAAAAAATTTAAATTAATAAAAAGGTTAAATATATAATAAATAAAATATTGAAAGTTTAAAATAATTAATAAAAATATTTTTAAAGTAAAAATTAAATTTTTAATAAGATAAAGTATGTAAAGACGACTTTAACTTATTAAAGAACAAAATATATAAGTTTAAAATTTTTTAAATATTTATATCAAATTTAAATCTCAAGTTTCGACCACTGTGTAACAAGTAAAATACTTAATATAAAATTCTTATTTAATATTTAAAAAATTAATTATTTAAATAAAAATTTAAATTATTTTTTTAAATTAAAATTATCAAGGTTCTAAAATGCTATTCTGGTGAAGAAAATATCAATAAATTAAAAAAATAAAACAATCTTATAAAATTAATTTTATTAATAATTTTAAATTAATTTGAATATTTAAAGAAATTAAGTTATGGACTAATTGTTATTGGCAGATATTAATAACCTGAAAAACAAATATTAAATTTTCAATATTATAAATTAAAAAAAAATATTAATTTTTATCGCTGAAAAAATACGACTTCTACATTAAGTTTTTAACTTCATAAGAGCCTGAAAATAAATATATAATAATTTTTAAAATTATAAAAATGAAAAATAACTTCACTTAGCATTATTTGTAAAGAGATTCTTAAGGACAATAATTAAAAAAACTTATTAAAATTTTTACAAATAAATTAATTTAATTATAAAATCATAAATAAGATAGAAAATAAATTTATTAAAAATTTAAATATTTTAAATAAAATTAATAAATTTTATAAATTTAAAAAAGTTACTATTTAAGATTTAACAAATATTTAAAGTTGTTAAAGCAACTAACGAAATTAATATTTTGGGCATCTAAAATAATTAAAAATTATTTTTCTATATTATTAAAAAATAAAATAGGTAAATTAATAAAAAAATATGTACTTCAAAAGTGTGCTGGATAAAGTCAAGGACTTAAACACAAATGTTTTAATCCCATTTTGGCTCTAAATGATGATATCTATAAATTATTACTTATTTTAAATTTATTCATATATATATTAAAAAAAATTAAATCCATCCAATTAATGAAATATAAAAAGTTTTAATTATTTTAATAATTATAAATAATTTAAAGTTAAAAAAATTTGTAAAAAAAATAAATTATTAATTTATTTAAATTAATTTATGAATTAAATACTTATATTAAAGTTTTAATTATTTAAAATTTTACTGATTATCTCTTTTATTTACTTGCTTATTAGCATTTTTATTTTTTATTATTATCTATTCTATATAAATGAATGTATTAAAGTTATCTACAATTTATTAATAAAAATTTAATTAAACTGAATAAATTTTAAAATTAAATAAATAATAATTAAAAATAAATATAATTTTTAATATTATTAAAATAAAAAGATTATATGAATTTAAATAAAATTTTAAAGTAATTTAATTCAACAAAAAACATCACACTGGCTACCTTCAAAATCACCAAGTATTGCTTAAATAATTATTAATAATTAAATATTTTCAAATTAAAATTTAAATAAAAATAAAAAAAATCAAATTAAATATACAAAATTTCTTTGATGCAGCTAGCTGTGTACAAATCATTTAAACATAAAAAATTTATTAAAAATTTAGGATGAATGGTCAATGTTTTATTTTAAATTAATTTTATAAAATATTAAATAAAATTAAATTTTAATGTTATTAATATTTTTTAAACTCAAATTATATTTACTATTTAATTATTATATCTTTATTTTATAATTGTTATATCAATATTTTAAAATTATTTTTATTATTTATTAATTTTATTATAATTAATGTGAATATTTAAATTTTTTAAATATTTAATTTATAAAGAAATTAAATAAGTTTTTCAAGAAAAAGTGTCTTAATCGAGGAAACATCGCACCACAATAAAGCCAGAATGTATTAATTAGGCTTCTCTTAATCAAGAAAAGCTTAAAACTTGGTTGAAGGTAAATAATCTGATTTCAGGTTTTGACTCTTTAACTTCAATTTATTTACTTTAAAAAAAATAGAATAATATAAATATTGAAAAAAATAAATTTTATAAATTTAAATATAATTAAATAAATACTTTAAAATTATTTTTATTAAATCTTAAAGAAAAGAAAAAGGGCTCTCTGTCAAATAATTCTGCTTGGAAAGCAAATTTTATTTTTAAATTATTTATTTTTTTAAAGTTTAAGTTTATTATTGGATACTTTATTTAAAAAAATTACAGCTTATTATTTAATTATTTATTTATAATTTTATTTTTATTTAATGTTTAAAATTAAATATTAAAGTAAATATAACAATTAAAATAATATTTAATTATAATTTTGTTTTAATAAATTTCTGATTATTTTAAATAAAAATTTACTAAAGTTAAATGATTTACAATTGAAGTTCGGAACAAAATAAAATTAAAAATAAAATATAATAAATAAATAAAAATATTAAACTTAACATATTAATTTTATTAAAATTTTAATTGTTACAAAATAGTGAAGAAAGTATTTCCTTAAATAAATATTTAAAATCAAAAATCTACACCAACAACTTCAAAAATTCTGAAAGAACAGGGTACCATTTTTATAAATAATATTCAATTTTATAAAAAAATTTATCCTGAAGTTACTTGACAAATTTAATAATTTTATGCTTAAGTTTGCCTAGATCATTTTTTATTTAATTTAATTAAATATTAAAATATATTTCTACGTCTTTTAACAAATAGATCTCTTTATTCAAAATACTGAGTAAAGACAAATTAAAAATTAAATTTTATTAAAAAATTATTTTTTATAAATAATATATGCCATTTAAACAATAAAAATTTTACAAATACACTGACAATAAATGACTTTCCATTGTACCAATACTAAATGCAAATTAAACTACCTAATTAAAATTAATTTTAAAGAAAGAAATTAAATTCTGAGAATATTATAAGATTTAATTTATTAATAAAAATTTTGTTATAATTTTCTAGGCAATATTTTTTATAAATCAATTTATAAACATTAAAAAAAATAAAAAATTATAATTAAAAAAATATTCTTACAATTATTTATATGTATATAATTTAATTATTTAAATATAAAAATATAATTAGCATTTAAACAATAATGGAGGCGCCGATCTGTTGCAAATGAATGTGTAGTTAAAACAACAATATTAATAAAAATTTAATTAAACTGAATAAATTTTAAAATTAAATAAATAATAATTAAAAATACTTATAATTTTTAATATTAATAAATTAAAAAGAGATTATGAATTTAAATTAAAACATTTTAAATAATTTAATTAAAGAAGGATAAATATTTAACAACCCAACTTTAATACATCAAAAGGATATTACATCAATCAACAGTCAGATCTATTGCTTAAATAATTATTAAATTATTAAATTTTGTCAAATTAAAATTAAAAAAAAATTAAATAAATAAAAAAATAAATAATGGCCAAGTTAGTGGGGGAAATGAATTGAATGACCACAATGCAAATTTGATTAGACAGTTTACAAATTATAAATTTAAATTTAATAAAATTTTAAAATTAAAAAACATTCAACATTCTCATTACTAATGGAAAACTTAACAAATTAGATAACTATTTTTTATATAAATATTTAAATATAAACTTTATTTTTATAAATTTTTAGAAAATTTATTTTTTAAAATAAATATTCTATTTTACTATAATAAATATAAAAAAGTTATGAATAAAAAAATATTTGGTTTTTACTGGTTTACTTTTTAAAAGCTACTCAATTTTATACTATGAACTCAAAACGGTCGAAGTAACTAAGGAAAATTTTATTAAATAAATTATATTTAAAAAATAAAAAATTAATTAATTTATTTATTCAATTAAATCAATTTGAAATTATTATAATTATAGAAAAAACAATTATTTATAATTTAATTTATTTATAAAAGAAAATTCAAAAAAATAATTATATTGGAATGATGTTGAAGAGGTTTTAGTCATAAAAATTAATTAATTAAATTAAAATTTTTTTTAAAGAAAAATTTTAAAATAAAAATAAATTATTCAAATTTATCAAAAGAAAATTATAAAGTAAAATTTAGCAAATTAAAATTAATTTTTTACACAGGAATTCAAAAAATTTAAGCGAAACAACACGAGAGTGTAAGCTCTAATGTATCAATCTAAAACTTTCCTAGCGTCTAAATAAAATTATAGAAAATTAAATTATGTAAAAATAAATTTTAAAAAATATTTAAATTAAAAAAAAATTTATTTTAATAAAACTATTAATAAAAATTAAAAATATTATTTATTTTTAATTAAAAAGATTTAAAAAATATTCAAAGAGTAGCTAAATCGTATTAAAAAATAATTTATATTTAATAAATTATTAGAGATTGAAGAAATTGAATTAATTAAAAAATATACAATTGCAATGTGATAAAACTCAATTTCTCAAAATTTCATAACTTATTAGTTTCAAAAGCAGAATAAGTTATTTACTTCTGTTAGGAAATTTCTATTTTAATTTATTTATTAATTTAAATATTAAATATTTTTAATTTATTAATTTATACATTAATTTATTAAATATTAAAGTACTAATATTTTAAAATAAATTTAAAAAAAATTTTAAGAAAATAAATTTAAGTTTTTTTTTGAAAATTAGATAATATTTTCTCACTTAAACGTGATCAAGCTAATGACGCTTTTGAAGAACAACGATACTCTTATTTTTATCGCTTAAACAATTATTAATAATTAAATTTTGTTAAAATGAAATTTAAAAAAAATATTAAATTTTTTAAATAATTTATATTTAAATACCTTTATTTAATTTGAAAAAATAATTTGATATTAATTTAAAAAAATAATAGAAAATAAATGGCTGTACTGACAATTTAAAAATATCTTACTAAATTATTAATTCAAAGGATTAAATCAAATTTTTATTTAATATTTATTTTTAAAATTTTATTACAAAATTTTTATGATACATAGTTGAAGAAAATTATCAAGTGTAAGGAAGATGAGATGAGTTTATTAACTACAATAATCTATTAATTTATATAAAATTTACTAAATGAATATAATTATTAAACAAAAAATTTAAATTAAAAAAATAAATTTAAAATAAACTACACAATTATTTAATTATCAATTTTATTAAAAAAAAATTTTGATATTAAAAATTATAAAATAAATAATTTCATTATTTTAATAAATTAATATTATGTAATTAAAGATATATTTTATATATTTAATTTTTGCTAAAAATTTGTTTTCTTCTTTTTACGATTGTATGGCATTGAAGGACGACTTAGTAAACTAAACTTAGATAAATATAAAATTATAAAATTAAATTCATTATAAAAAATATATTTAAGTGCAAACTTAAAAAAATGAATCAAGGAAAACATTGTTACTTTATCAAAATATATTTACTTAACACCATGAATTCCATAAGAACTTAAATCTTTAAAAATATTTTTTAAATTTAAATTTTAAAAATTACTAAATAATATATTTTTTATTAAAAGAAAATTTTCTGAAAATCCGCATGTTTCATTTACTACTTAACAGAAGTAGATGTTAATAAAATTTTTAAATATTAAAAAATATTGATGCTTTATTTGAGGAATAATTTAAATATAAAATTATAAATATATAAATTTATTAAAACATTTTTAATTTTAATTATTTTTATTAAATAATATATATTATTAAAACATTTTTTATAAAATTGTGTGTTATTTTATTCAAATGTGCAACTAATTATCTACCAAGCGGAAAAAAAACATGAAATTACGGTATTTATAAATAAAATAAATTAATATTATTTGGCTGAATTAATTTAAAAAAAAAATAAAAAATTAAATTTTAATTATTAAAAGAGCGTTAAATACTGTAAAAATTAATAATAAATTTATTATTAAACTTAGTAAATTTTTAATAATAAATAAAAGAATTTATCATACATCTTTTCAATAAAATCAAGTGAAAAATGTTTCATCGAAGGATTTTGCTGCATAAATTGTAAAAAAAAAATAAATAAAAATATGTAAATAAATTTATTTTTGAATTATTATATAATTTAATTAATTTAAAATTTTTTAAAATGTGTTAGATCTGTAAATTATCTATTCACGCAATTGTCGTGAAACTTTTGACTTACAGAATCGAAAAATAAATAAAACGAACATGACAACTTAAAAATTAATTACAAAAATAATTAAAAAAAAATTAATTGTTTTAAACCAAAAAAATTTTATTTTCGAATCCGCAACTAAATATTTGATGAAGATCAATTTAAATTTATTTAATTAATTAAAAAAAAAATTAAATTAAAAAAATAACCAATTTATAATTTAATAATTTATTTTTTTAATAAATAAAATTTTCAATTTGTTTATTTAAATTTAAAATATTCTTAATTAATTTTTAATTTTAAGATAAAAAATAAATACAAATATATATAATAAAAATTAATACTAATTAATTACTAATTTAATTAAATAGGTAAATTTTTCATGCGTTACAAAAAAATTTGGAATTTACGAAAAAATAGAAAAAATGGATGGAAGAAAAATAACTTTTTTAATCATTTTTCACAACTCCAACTTAACAACCAAATGAAAAACAATAATTTTATTTAATTTTATTAATTAAATAAAACTTTAATTATAATTTATTAATTATTTAAATTAATATATAAAAATATTTATATATATTATATTTAAAATTAATATATTTTTATTTCGAAAATAAAAATAAATAAATTTAATTAAAATATTTAAAAATAATTAATTCATTAATAATTAAAAATTAAATTATATTTATATAAAAAAGTTTTTTGTAATTTTAGTTAATAAATATAAAACATATTTACATAAATTTAAAATTAAAATTCTAATTTTTATTTAGATTTTATTTAAAAAATTAAAAGAAAAAATAATAAAATGCTAGGAACGAGCATATTTAATTAATCTTTTTTAATAATAATTATTATTATTTAAAAATACTTATTATAAATAAAAAGATGAAGAATTATATTTATTTTTAATAAAATGATTTTTTTAACTTATTAAAATCTGTTTAAAATTTCATTGGTGAATCTAACATATAGAAAAAATTAAATTAAAAAAATGAATTTTATTGTGGCCAATTTTTAAAAAAATAAAAAATATTTTCATAATAAGCGGTTCTATTAAATAGACTGTCAGGAAAGGTTTACACATATTAAAATTAATTAAAATATAACTATTTAATAAAGATAAGAAAATATTAAATAAATTGACTTCAGACACAATACAAACTTCGAAAAGCTATGGATTAGCAAATATTAATTTTATAAAATATAAATTATATTAATAAGGCTTAATGAATATAAATATATAAGAATAATTATATTTTAATAAAATAATTTTTTATGAATATTAAGAAAAATATATTCCCAAAGACTCAACTTGGCGGTTAGAAACTAATGGGGCTGCTTTTTGTGAAAATATTGAAGGAAATAATATGTATTATATTAATAATAAATGTATTTTTATTATTTATTTGTTTAAAAAGCAAACAAAAATTTTAATATAAAAAAAAAGAATAAATTAATTAATAATTAAATTAAAATATAAACAAAAAAATAAATTCTTAAATTAAAAATATAATTCAACTTCTACAAGTTCAGAACGGCATCAAAATGAATTAGCGAACTGTAAAGTATTTTTATTATAAAAATTTTAATTTACTTAAATAAATTTTTTTAACAAATAAAATTCTCAATTTATTTTTTTTTTAATTTAAAATATTCTTAATCAATTTTTTTTATTTGAAGATAAAAAAAAAATAATTAAAAATTAATATTAATTTAATTATATGGATGATGACCATAAGCGAAGAAAAGTATTGATTGAAAAAACGACTCTTCTTATTTAAGTCATACTTCCCTCTATGTTGTATCTTTACCCATTCATATAAACACTTTCCCGACCATTTCACCATTTATTTTAAATAATTTTACATAAGTATGTGAATATTTTTAACTTATTTTTTAAATAAAATTTATAACTTTAAATATTTTCTAACAAATACTTAAATTCTATTAAATATATTATTTTTTAGAATTTAATAATAATACCACAATATTTTAAAAATAGTTAATTGTTCCATCGCTTTTATATAAGTTATTTAAATTATATATTAATTATATTAAAATAATTATTCATCAAAATAATTTTTATTAAATTATACTACTATTCCAACGATTCTAACAACAAATAATAAAAATTAATATAATACATCATTTAAAATAATTTTTTATTATTTAAATATTTACACCTACTTAAAATAACATTTAATTAATTATAAATTAATATTAATACTACTAATTTAAAATAATATTCATTACTATAATACTTCATCGATTTTAACAAGGATGATTAATAATTTTGGCCGAGGATTTGGTAATAAATAAATTAATATAATTAAAATATATTAATATAATTATATTTAAAACTAATTTTTAATATAAAAATATTTATACTTATTTTATAACTATTATTATAATTAAATATTTTAAATATGTATAATTATATTAATTTAAACTTATTAGCGCGATGGATGTTGTAGACCGCTAGACAACTTCCACACTCAAATGAATAGAGAATTAGAACTAAAAATAGATTATGAAAAGCAAATTCAATTATCACAACATGCGCGACTAAACTTCTTGCGATGGGAGTGTCATCAAAATGACGAATTGCATGAATAATATAAAATATTTTAAAAGAAATTATAAAAATGATATTTTAATTCACACTTTTTCGTTTATTTTAATGAATGAAATTTATGTTTAATTTTGTCACTCTTTCACTTTACTGAATAAAAAGAATATATAAAATAAATTTTGGTGCTTTAGTGACAATTGTAAAAAAATTAAAATAAATAAATTTATTTTTAATTATTATATAATTTAATTAATTTTAAAATTCTTGCATTTGTAGTGATATACTCTTATTTCCATCTGTTACGATCCTAAGTGTCCTACTTAAGAGTAACAGGCTGTGTCCGAGATACTGATAGTCGACGAGCAACAAGCAAAGAGTTTATCACGTAGAGAAAGACAATGAAGGTTGAAGGTAGAGGTTGGTTGTGGTTGACACTGGTTGGGATGTGATCTGGACTGGTTATTTAATGGTGCTTATATAGTCTGTTGACTAGACCGTTAAAGGTGTCTATAAAAGACCACCACTCATATACAACACCTCCCCCCTTTAAAAGTTTCAGGGAACACTAAAGGCATCCAGGCCTTTACAATACGGTCACACTCATAAGCACCACAATAACAATACAATAACACTACCAGTCCAACAAAGGAAAAATTACAAACAGAATCTCTTTTTCCCTCTCATTTAAAAATTTTTTTCTTAAAATAAATTCTTCCTCAATTTAAATTAAAAAATATTGAAACATGTCTGACAACTAATGAATAAAAATAATAATAATAAAAGATTAGTTGATTATTCGCCAAGTCCATCACCAATTACACCTAAAGCGTATTATCGTTCTAAATCTGTTGATAAAGTAAGTAAAATTGCTATGAAATGGCAACAACGATTAAATCTGTTGTCAAACCGAAAACCAGCGAAGAATATATTTAGCTGATGGTAAGATTTTAAATTTTTTAATAAACTTAAAATTTAAATAAATTTTTAGTTTAATTAAAAAAAATTTTTCCTGCTCCTTCTCATTTTTTAATTTTTTTTTAGTTGAGGAGGAGAAAGAGTAAAATGTAGAGAGAAGGGGTGCCGAGGAGCAGTTCACAACTGCGGACTTCCAATAAGAGAGTCATTAATTACCAACAACAACAGCATATGGAAATAGACGTATTAAGCGTCGTCCAACATACAAAGAAAAAACTCCTCAGGGCTTCGTGATCCGAGAACAACCGGAATGCATCATATGTCTCAGCAAACGTCCTGTTGTTCTTCACCATTGTGGGCACGTAACCCATTGCTATAGATGTATTCAGGATGCTATGGAACACCGAGACAACCAAAAGAAAAAATTGAAAGACGGAGAACAACTTCCTCCTATACTCTGTGCTATATGCAGAGCTGAAGAAGATTATAAATCTGGTAATTTTTTGTTTTTAATTAATTTTTTAAAATACACATTTTTTCTCAAAATTTACACACGTAGAAGAAAGACATACGAAAAAAAAATTTTTAAAATATGCAAACTATTTTTAAAATATTTTATTATTATAAAAAATTAAATATAAACTTAAAAATAACAAAGAATGAACTTTTTAAAATTAAAAAATTAAACAATATTGTATTTAAATTTAAAAATTATTATATATAAAAGTAAGAAAATGTTTTTTATTAAAAAAGAAGAGTTTCTTGCGCTTAATTACCGATTTGATGTAAAGCTTTTTAATTATTCTCTCTTTTATTTTTAATTTTATACAATCAAAGTAATGTAGCAAATTTATTAACATTATTCCGACGAAAAGTAATAGGATACACAACAATTTATTTTTAAAAAAATTATAAAAAATAATAAAAAAATATTTAATTTTTAAACTAAATTTTCATACAAAATAATTGTGCAATAAATATTAAGAAATCTGTCAGTTTAAAAAATAAATAAATATAAAAAAACAAAAATAGAATTGTGGAAAAATATATGCAATAAATAAAAGGACAAAATATAAATGACAATTTCTGATTTTGCAACTTTTAAGTAAATAAAAAGTGAAAAGTGTAATTTTGTGTATATAAAAAAAATGGATGCTATAAGGAAAAAAAGTTTTAGAGACAAATGATATGGCAATTTTAAGCATAAAGAAAAATTAAAGATTAATTATAAAATAAAAATAGCTTTTTAGTAGGAAAAATTGTTAATAAATGTTTAGAAAAAACAAAAAAATATAGACATTGCCGCAAGTGTCAAAATAGGCGTGTGAGCTGCAAATGTCTGTCGAGCCATAAATGTCTCAGCCTAAATTGTCGGCTAATCGTTTTTTAGAGGTAAAAAATTATAAATTAATGTTTTATAAACAAAAATAAATTAGGCGTTTTTTTGTGAAAAATCAATGATAAATTATAAATACTTAAATGCTAATATATTGGATAAAAAAGTGGCATAAAATGTAAAAAATAAAAAATTTTAGGTATAAATACTAGGTTTAAAATTAGTTAATAATAAAAAAATTTTAAATAAAAATATTATTTTATTATTATTTTTAAAAAATATTAAAATGAGAGCCTTTTATAAAAGAAAAAGAATTCTAAAATTATTAAAGAATTAAAAAGTTTCAAATTAAAAAATTTTCACATGTTTCTGGCATAAAATTTTTTAAAAGTCAACAAATGCTTAAGGCGTGAAATGCCAACTTTGCCGTGATAAGTGCAAAAAAATTTTTTTTAAACATGTATATGGGCATTTAGGAGGTTTAAAGTTGTATGTGTGCATCTATTGTAAAGAGGTAAAATAGTTTAGATAAAAAATTTTTTATTTTAAGGGCTGAAACGACAAAAATATGTTAAAAATTCACAATTATGTCGAACACGATGTGGAAGAGGATCTGGGTGATTGCAGACACCGTTTCATGTTTGATATTAAGGTAAAAAATTTAAATAATTAACAATAAACTTTTGTTCTGTATTCAACATTGCTTACCAACATTGTTCAATCATAATGCGAAAATACCATCTATGGGAGTAAGTGGTGTTTGTGAATTTTTAAATTTAAAATTTTTTGAAGGATAATTTACACATACGAACTGAATATTGGGACAAAATGCAAGAATTAGAATATGAAAATAATCGAAAACTAAGGGCTAAAAGAGCTAGGGGCGTAACTCCAGAAGTGTTTTTGAAGATAATGAATAATTTAAAAAAATGGTAGTTAAAAAAAATATTTAAATTTAAAAATAATTAAAATATATTAATAAATTTCTCTTTAGAAAACTTTTAATAATCTTTTTAATTAAATATATATCTAACCACATAAAATAAATTTATTTTATAAAATTTTAAATACCCAAGCCTTAATCTGTGATATTTCTATATATAGTGGTTTTAAAAATAATATAATCTAGCAGTTTGTGCACCATAATAGCGATCCTTTCGTATCCTAAATTCAAAAAAATATTAAAATATTTTTAAGGTTAACATTAATTTTCCAAATGTATCTCGTTCAATTCGATAATCAAAAGTAATAGAATCATCAACTAAAAAGAATCGTCCACATACATATAATCCAACTCCTCATCCATCAAAGAATCAAAATCCTCTTCAAAGGACGACTCATCTTCCATATCAGATTCCTCAATACTAAATATTAATTTTTAAATTTTTTCTAAAAATTTTAAATGAATAATAGGAAATGAATATAACACCTTAGGAAAAGATATTATCTGTTTTTCCAAGTTTTTTAATTTCTTACTTTTTTTAGTATTTCTCATCCTTGCTTTAACAGTGTAATAAAAAGATATAAAATTATATAATTAAAATAAAGTTTTAAAAAACTATTTAAAAAATAATTTAATATTTTTGATGAATGTTAATAATTAAAAAAAGTTTAAAAATTTAAAGCAATTTAAAATTTTTTAAATATTTTATTTAGATTTATTTTCTCTTTTAAAATTGTTGTTACTAGTTTAGTAGGGTTTTAAAATATTTTTGTTTTAAAACTCTATTATACACTAAAATTGTGAAAAATTTTTAATAATATTATAAAAAATATTATTTTTAAATATTGTAACTTTAATTATAATAAAATTTATTTTATATAAAAAAATATAGTAGCAAATTTATTAACATTATTCCGTCGCGTCGGAGGACATTAGGATACGCAACAATTTATTTTGTAAAAAAATATTTAATTTTATAAAATAAAATTTCATTAAAATAAAAATAATTGTTTACAACTGCAAGACAATTGACAATTAAATACTTTACTAAACAAAAATAAATAAATATTAAAGAAAAATTGTTGTCACTAAAGCCCCGAAAGAAATGAATATTTATTTTAGTAAAAGTGAAAAAAGTGAATACAAATGTTAAAGTTTTTTACTTTAAATATGAAGAAATCTGTCAAACAAAATATTTATTTTTAATGATTCATAATAATTTTAAATTCTTTATTTTTAACATATTCTTTCTGTTGGAAACAATTGTCTTAAAAATTTATTTTTATGATTATCTTATTATATAAAATATATTTATAAAAATAAGATGTATTATAATAAATCAGATCGTTTTTTGTCTGATATATTTTTCTGCAGATCTACAAATTTTTAAAATGATAAATTTGCTGATTAGATAAATAAAATTATGTAATAATTATTTAAATTAAACTAAAAAAAATATTTAAAAATGTTTAACTTAATTAAATAAATTCTTTTTAATTATTCTTAATTTTGGATTAAGTTTAAAAAATAATTTTTTAGACTTATTCTGAATTTTTAAAAATAGGTAAAATTATAATATAATATTATGAGCAATCTTAGAAAGAACTTCTTTAAATAAGGAAATTTTAGCATTATTATGAAATTAAAAAAAAGTAAAATTATCTTATCAATAACAATCACAGCTTATAATGACTGCAATATAAAAATTAATTTTTAAAAATTAATTTATTAAAATTTACAATTTTATAGAAATTAATTAAAATATAAATACCTAAACTAGATTTTTATAATACATACTTATAAATTTAAATTTAATAAAAAATTAAAAAAATTAAAATATAATAATGGATAGAAATAAATTTATTATTTTAATATTTTTAAAAATAATAAAATATAAAATATATATTTTATGAAGAATTATAATTAATTGTACTGATAATTATATACAAATTTTGTATTATGAAATAAAAATAAATAAATTAATTAATTTATTTATTAAATATTTAAACTAAAAATTATATTATCATAATTAATTAATTTAAATAATAATTATTTACTTTTTAAGAAGATTTACAAAATTATAAAATTTAATTAAATCTTAAATCAAGTGCAACTTTTAATTACTACAAATTACATACATTTATTATTAATAAAAAATATTTATAAATATTTATAGCAACTTTAAACAATCGCATTAATCAACTTTGTCACAAAGTAGAATACTTCATATAAAATTCTTATTATTATATTATTAAAAAATTAATTAATTACCTAAATTAATTAATACCAGAAATAAAATTTCCTCTATCTATTACTTATAATGTCTAAAGAATTTTTTATATAATTATTTAAACTAATATACATATAAATATTATTTGAAAAGTATTTAATTTAATAATTTAAATTTATTATCAAATTTCGTCAGAATGTTTCTTTTTCTTTAAGAGAATTTTATAGCTACAGAGAAAAAAAAATAAAATTAAAAATAAAAAAATCATGCTTATATACCTTAATAAAAATTACCTAAATATAATTAACATCATTAATTAATTAGAATGAATTATAAAAAATAAAAAATGTAATATAGTTATTTATTAAATTATATTAATGTTTCTTTGATAATTTTCTAAATATTTTTTATTATTAATTTATTATTTTACACTTATTTTATAGATAAAAACTTTAAAGTGCATTTTATAAAAAAATTAAATATAATATAAATTTTAAAAATTAAAAAAACTTTAAAATTAAATTTAAAGACATGATCCAAGCATGAGAGAAGTCTTGGTTGAGTATCTTTTATAATACTTTAAATAAATATAAAAAATAAAAGACATCTACACTTGCGAATTTTATAAAATTAAAAATATAAATTAATTATTTTAAATGAGAATTTGAATTTTACATGGCAATTGAGACATAACGGAACCGAAACGAAACATCTCAGCAGTGCCAAAATACATTTAAAAAAATCTATATAAATAAATAATTATTATAAATATAAAATTTAATTAAAATATAAATAATCTTTTTATTATAAAAAAATTTTAAACAAAAAATCTGCTTTAAATAATAAATATTTAATAAATTAATTTTTATAAAATTTACAAATTTATTTTAATTCCTTTTTACTTTTGAATAATTACATTTTTTAATTTAATTAGTGAATAGAAGGAAATTAAATAATTAATTATAGTCAAAATATTTTTTTATAGAATAATATGACTAATAAAAAAATTAATTCTATAAATTAAATTATTAATTATTCTTATTTATTCTAAAGAAACGACAAAGGATTCTGGCTTCTGGTAGCAAATGTTATATTTTTAAATTATATTTTTTAGTGTTTCAGTTTACTATTGGGAATCACATATAAAAACAAGCCAACTCACTCTATATTTTATAAAAAAGTAAAGACTATTTTTTTAATTTTAACTTTAATTATTTATTTATCATTTTATTTTTATTTAATGTTTAAAATTAAAAATTAAAGTAAATATAAAAATTAAAATAATATTTAATTAAAATTATGTTTTAATTAAATTTCTAATTATTTTAATTAACAATATTCAATTCAACTAATGAGTTAATTAAGCTTAGCCGAATCAATTAAAATTAACTTAAAGATTAAAATAAATAAAAATGTTAAACCAACATAGTATTCATTCTATTCAAAATTTTATTACTTATTACTTATTTAAAAAACAACAAAGTATTTCTTTAAATAAATATTTATATAAATATAAACTTTATTTTTATCAATTTTTAAAAATTTATTTTTTAATATATAAATTATTTTAATAAATATAAAAATTATCTTAATAAATATAAAAATTTTAAATAAAAATATTTTAATATACGAGTTTAATTTTTAAAATATTTAATTATATAATGCAATATGATCTTGGAAGAAATGCTCTTCATAAAACAAAAATTAATTTTTTGTTTAATTAATTAAAAATAAATCCAAATCATTATAATTATATAAGTAGAAAAAACATTTCTTTTTTTATAATAATTTCATTTATTTATAAAAGAAAAAAAATTTTATATTGAAAATAAATATATATAAATTATTTAAAGAGGTTATACTCTTAAAAAATTAATTAATTAAATAAATTATAATTTTTTAAACAAAATTATTCAAATTTCGTCAAAGAAAGTGAAAAATTAAAACGTGGAGATTTCAAATTTAGCAAGTTAAATTATTCGAATTTACTGAAGAAATAACAAAATTAAGCGAAACAAAAACAGGAGGTAAAAGGATTAATTTAATTAAAAATCAAATTATATTTATTAAAAAACAAAAGTTCTTGTAATTTTAGTTAATAAATATATTAAACATTTACACTAATTTAAAATTAAAAGTCTATGTATTTGTTATTTTTATTTTATTAAAAAACTTAAAAGCGACGAAGATGATCCCAACATGGCTAGACTCAAGTAATATTTCATAAACCTTTTTAATAATAAAATCCTTAAAAATAAGAAGATTAGAAGAAGAATTATATATTTATCTATATTTTTAATAAAATAATTTTTTAACAACTTATGAAAAGCTTTTTAAAATTTCATTTCGAACAGATTAAAAAAAATTAAATTAAAAAAAAAATTAAATTTTATTGTGGCCAATTTTAAAAAATAAAAAATATTTCCCTAATAAGTAGTATTGGTAAATAACCAGTTGGATCCCTACCTGTCCGCAAAGAGAATTCGCTCTTTTCTTTCCTTCTCCTGCATTTTTGGCGTTAGGAGAAGTGCACGCTTATTTTTCCTCTACACTGTAATATGCCTTTTGGCAATAAAGGGATAAAATAATTAAAATTAATTAATAATAAAGTGAAAATATATTTATTTTAAAAGTGATCAAAGATTAATAATCAAAGATAATAAATTTGGGATAACATTTTCAAATATATTTTTAGATCAGGTGGATAACAACCTTTTATGGATTTATAATTAAGGGATAAAAACCAGTAAAAGTAAAATATTTAGGTAATTCTGTAATAAGTCTCATTTCGGACAATTCTGAATCTTAATCTTAAATATATTTTCATTTTTTATTAATTAATTTTAATTATTTTATCCTTTTCTTTCCAAGTGCCAAAAGGCATATTACAGTGTAGAGGAAAAATAAGCGTGCACTTCTCCTAACGCTAAAAATGCAAGAGAAGAAAAGAAAAGAGCGAATTCTCTTTGCGGACGGGTAGGGATCCAACTGGTTATTTACCAGTAGTATTAAATATACAGTCATATAATGGTACATTTAAAACATATTTAAAAAAAAAACAAATATAGAAATTAATATTGAAAAATGAAAAGTTAACATATTAAAATTAATTAAAATTATATAACTTTATTTAATAAAGATAAGAAAAAAAGTAAATAAATGGACCCCAGAGACACTCAACTCAACAGGCCTGTGAAAAGCCATGTGTAGCAAATATTAATTTTATAAAATATAAATTATATTAATAAGGCTTAATTAATATAAATAAAATTTGAATAACGTAACTAAAAAGGATAGGCAAAGGCTAATAAATTTGTCAAACCATCTAAATTAAAATTAACAATTATATTTTTCTGAAGTATTACATAACCAGTATGGAAGATCTTTATGGATATGTTTTATTATTTGGATAAAATATATTAATTACCACTTAACTATTAAAATTAATTTTAATATAATAAATATTTATATAATTAAAAATTTTATTAAATTATTACTGGTGTTTTAGCAAGTTTGATGATCTATTGATAAGAAAAAAATGTTTAAACCCACAACTAAATTAATAAAATAATATATTTTACACTGAATAATTAAATTAAATAATAATAAATAAAAAATATATATTTACATTATTTATAAATTAAAAGTTTAATGGCATTTAAAACATTATTTAATTATTTTAATAATAATTATTATTATTAATACAATTGGATGGCCTTAAATAATTTTGCAATTCAAAGCATTAATTTAAAAAAATTAATTTTTTTCTTTCCTAAAAAAATTCAAAAAAAAAGTTGAAAATAAAAATAATAAAATTAATTAATCTGAAATTTCTATTAAAAATATTTTATCAAAACAATATTTTATTCGATTTATAGTCAACAAACACATGTTATTTAATACCAAAGCTTTTTGAAAAAAAACTTAAAATACATATAATTAATAATTTAATTAAAAGATATTTTTATTAAATAAAATTTAAAAAAATATATATTATGAAAAATAATGATTTAATTTATAAATTAAAAATTGTATCTAAAAAATTTACCTACGAGTCCTTAACAATTAAAAATTTTTTAATTATGAATTAAAATTTAATTCAATTTTATATGTTTTTAAAATAATATTAATATATAAATATATATTGTTAATTAAATGCTAGCTTTTTCTGTGGCATAGCATTTCTCAAAATTCAAATAATGAAAATCGATCTAAACGCTTATTTTAAAAATTTAATTTAATTGGTAATAAAATTAAAATTTATATTTATTAGAATTTAAAAAATTTATTTTGTTAAATTACTAATCAAAATTTTATCATTAATTAAATAAAAATGCTAAATATTTATTTAATTTTTAATATTTAATAATATATATTTTGAAATAAATTAGAGGAAAGCAATATTTTGATTTCGGCATTGAGGAAGCGATAATTTTATTGACATGAGCCCAAAAAGAAGAAGTCAGAATTAATTTAATATTATTTATTTATTTGAGACGAGACGGAATTATTTAATTTAATTAATTTAAGAAATTATAAAATATTTATTTAGTCCAATATCAATAATAAAGCGACGCTTAATAATTTAAAAGAGTCTACAATTATGAAGGGAAAAAAAAGGCATTTGTGCGAGAAACGAGAGGCTATATATAGGCATGGAAATTATGTAATATTGCCAGGGTTTAATAAAGGTCAAAAAATATAAAACGGCAATGGATAAAAGGGTCAAATATTTAATTTATATCACAAAGAAAATTAATGAAATTGAAATAAAAATTATATAAAAATAATTAATAAATAACAGAATTGTATTTTTTAAAAATAAAATTATTTAAAATTTAATAAAAAAATTAAAATTAATTAAAATTAATTTACTTTTTTTAATAAATTTTTATTAAAATTTATTTTATAAAATGAAAGGTATTTATTATGGAAGAATTTTTCAATTTTAATAAAAATTTAAATTAAAAAAATTAATGTAAAAAAATATTAAATTTAAAAAAATTAAATTTAAAAAAATATAATTCCTATAATAGATTTGCAAATTTAAAAGTGAGGAAAATCAAAAATGGAGATTTTGCAAACCTTCGCATATTAAATTTACAAAAAAAGTTGTCTTTATAAATTTTTATAATTTATTTTTTTTCAAAAATAAAATTAAAAAAATTAAATTATTAAGTCTTATACTTAAATGAAAAAGAACATATGATCAATTCTTTTCAAGACAAATAAATTAATTTGATTAAATTCTATAACAATTTTTATTTTAAAATTACTAAAAAATATTTATATATTAATTTAATTTTAATAATATTTTAATTTCAATTCAATTTATTTAAATTGATTTTTAAATGGAATTCGAGAGTATATAATTGGCAACGGTAAAGATCAAAATAAATTTAATATTAATATATATTTAAAAAAATTAAAAAAATTTAATAATTACATTAATAATTTTTAAATAATAAAAATAAATAAATATTTAATAAAAATATCATTTAATAAAATGCTAAAACTAGAAGAAGCAATATTGAGTCAATCGAAGGAGACAAAATTAAATTTAAAAAATTATTCGATTTAAATTTAATTTTTAAAATTAATATAATATTAAAAAAATACTTTTTTATTAAAATTTATAACTAAATTTATTTAAAATAAATTTAAAAATTCTATTTAAAATAAAATATTTTTACAAATCACCGGATTAAGTATTTTAAAAAATATAAAAATAATTATTGGATTAAATATTTAATTACCTATTTAAAATATTTATATAAACAGCGACACCAATAAATTTATCAACATGAGGAAGGAGATAATCAATTCAAAAAAAATTTGAATTAAATTAATTTTTAATTTTGCAACCTACTTTATTTATTTATTTTGTTGAAAACTAAATTATAAAAATTTAAAAATATATTTGGATTTTATTAAAGAAATAACTTATAAAAAAAATTAAAATATCCGCTAAAGACTTACTATATACAATTAAAATTATCATTTTCATTAAAAATTAAATTTATTACTTAAAATAATACTTATAAAAAATACAACTCTAAATATTTTAAAAATTCATAAATTATTTATTTAAAAAATTAATACATATTTTACTTAAATAAAGTTAAGGATGATGTAGATAATTCTTAAAACTGACGTACATAATTTAAACAGATTTAAAATATAAAAAGCTATAGTATATTAAATTAAATATTTTTAAAACGAAATTTCAAAAAATTCAAATGAAAAAAAATAATTACCATAATGAAGAAAAAAATCCTTTAACTAAAATTTTATAATAAAAAAGTATATACCTGTTATTGCCTAAGAAAATCTCATTGAAATGAACATGAAAAAAATATAATTATACATATATTATAGAAAAAAATTTTCTTTAAAAAATTACATCAATACCCTAATGTTTTTACTCTTTTATAATTTGTTATTTTTCGCTTTTTATATATTTAACTTTTTTCTTATCTTTTTTTTTTTGACTATAAAAGGAGGTTTTCTCCTCACTCTTTGTCATTTCTCCTTTTATTCAGAAAAATAAAAATTATCATACTCTTTCTAATAACTTATTTAACCAAAAAAGATTTATTTAAAATACCAAAAAATATTTATTTAAAATATATTTTAATAACAAAATACTACATAAATATTATTTTATTAACAATTAACATAATTTATGAAATTAAATTATTGTCTATTTAAGAGTGTTGTTGACTATATTTTACTCAAGATTACATAAATTTGATTATAAAAAATATTAAATTTATACCAATATAAAGCTTTTTAGCTTTATTATTCTAATAATTATAATATTTAATTTAAAAAATATAAACAAAAAAAAACCGTCTTATGCGTTAAAAAGCAGTCTAATCTACAAAAAAATAAAAATATTTTTTTATGTAAATTAATTTTATAGACATCAAGTATACATATTAATTATTATTATCCAATTATAATTTAATAAAAAAATTAAATAAATTTATTACCTAAATAAAATTTGATGAAATGGATAAATTCGTTTAATACCTAACCAAAATGTACGGAGAATTATTTTTTTAACACTGAAAGATTTTTAAAAAATTATTTAATAAATTAATAAAAATAGATTTATATAATTTAAATTAATTTTGTATAATTTGGCTATAATTAAGCTTATAAAATTTATTAATGGCAAGTTAAATAAGATGAAAGAAGAGATCAATGTCAGTATTTTATATTAATTATATAAAAAATATTAAATTAAATTTTAATTAATTAATTTTATAAATTATTCTAAATTTATTATTTTTATTTAATTATCAAATTTATGTATAAATTGCTAACAATACACTTTCTATAGTAATTGCAGAGCAATGGATTTTCGCATTAATCTGTAGTGAAATTTCTAAAATGTTTAAATCTACTTTATCTATAACAAAATTAATAAATTATTATTCTACTTAATTAAAAAATAAAAGTTAAATCTTTGTTATTTAATTAAATTAATTTTGATAAAGATTAATTATTAAAAAAAAGTTAAAAATAATAATTTTTTAAATTTTAAACTTTTGGTTTTAATACCTAATTTTATTTACAATGTTTGCTAACGTATTAAAAAAATTATTATTATAAATTTAAATCGTATAAAATAATTTACTTAATAGAAAAATATAAATTAAAAAATTTACAAATGAATATCCTTAATATATTAATAAATAATATTAAATTTTAGTTAATAATTTAAATTAATAATTAAAAATTATTATAAAAATTGCTAAATAATTTATTTTAAATAAAAATTAGATAATATTTAGCTTAATTAAATTAATTTTTAATAAAACATTACATTAACTGCTGGCAATTATAATAGCATTATTTGCAATATTACCAAATTATTTATTTAAAATTATTTAAATATTAGATATAGACATAATTAAATAAAATAGAAAATATAAGAAATTAAATCGAGAATATTAAAGTCAACGTTATCAAAATTAATTTAAAAAAAATAAATAATTATTTAAAATAAACAAAATTAAATATTAATAAATAAAAATAAAACTAATTTAATTAATATTTAAATTAAAATGAATAATAAAAGTAGTTAAAAAATAATTAAAATTATTATTAATAAAAAGATACTCAAAGTAGGCTGAGTATGACAAATGGACTTGAAATTTTCATAATAGTCTTATCTTAATTGGACAGCATTACAAAAAATTATATTTTATAAATTTATATTTTTTATCAAAAAAAATTAATTTAATTCTAATGAAATTTAATTTTTATTAAAGAAAATTTTAATCATCCTTATAATTATATTTAAAATATCTGAAAAAAATTAAAAAAATATATAAAAAAATAAATTAATTTTTAATTTATTTTTATTATTAATCATTTATTAACAATGGAATTTCATGTGTATCACAATTTTTTTATTTCAAAAAAAAAAATTACGCGGCGAATTAAATAAAATTAAAAAAAATATAATAAAATAATTAATTTTAATAAAAGTTAAAATAATAATTTATATAAATATTAGATTGAAGAAATTAATTTAATTAAAATATACTATCTGATAAAAAAAGCATAAATAATAATTTACTTTTGAAGAACAAATTCAAAATGAAAAAATTATTACTTGCGACCAATGCTTGCAGCTTTTATTTATTTTATATATTAAATTTAATTAATTAAATAATTTATTAAAAATTTATTTTTTTATAATAAATTAAAAGTTTAAATTAAATAATTAATTTTATTTATTTTCAAAACTAATCTATATTTATAAAAAATTTAAATAATTAATCAAACCAACTTACTCAACTACTTAATAACAAAATAAAAAGAAAAGAAATATATGAATTTAAAAAAATTTTATTTTTCCAATACCTATATAAAAATTTTGGTGATACTATAACGTGCCCCAATCATTGCCAACTGTTAAGGCGGGGCCTCAAGTACTATTTAAATGCTTTTCCCCCTTTCTAACACATATAATCCTCCATACCACTTTTCATATTAATTTGTTATTTTAATTGGATAAATAATATTTGTTAATGTAGTTTTACTATATTTCTAGTTTTGGGGATTCGGGGTAGACTTTAGGTGTATTCAGATTAACTATATCTTTTTATACTAATTACATCCCAATCGGGCTCCGACATTGATCCTTCCATGGATTAATACAATCGGACGCTCTCGAACAGACCTTGTGGCTTCCCCTTCCCCCATAATAATTATCCACACCCATTACAATACATTAAATTAAAATAATAAATATAAATATTTATAATATTATATTCAATAAAATTAATTATAAAAATTTTAAAATTAAAAAAATAGTTTATTTAAATTATTTTTTTTTTAATAAATCAAAATTAAAAATATAAATAAAATAAAATTCAAAGCGATAAAAATGTCCCACTGCAACAAAAAAATTGTCAAAAATTTTTAATGATATTATAAAAATATATTTTATATAAAAAAAGTATCAAATAAATTATTAAATCAAAATATAAAATTTTTTATATTTTTTTTTTAATTTTAAAAATTAAATTTAAAATTTATAAAATTATAGCTAAAGAAAATTAAAACATTTTACTTATTAAAAATATTTAAAATTTACAATTTTTATTTAAAATAAATTTTATTAAAATATTATTGATATATCTAAATCATTTAATTTCTAAATTTATTTTTTAATAAATAAATTAAGTTCATCTTAACAAAAAAATCGAGGACCTTGACAATATTACAAGCAATTAGTTAAAATAAATAAAAAATAATTATATTCATTTTTCTGCTCATTGGTTAAAAAAATAAAAAAAATTCATGACAAAACTAATTAATATTCGAAATTTTTAAAATATATTTTCCTAAAGTACAATTTTAATTTAATTGCAAATTTAATAAAATTAGCAATAAATGTTAGTTAAATAAAAGCAATTTTGTTGCCTTCATTAAATTTTAAAATAACAAAAAATAAAAATTTTAAATTATCAAACCGTCAAGAAAAATTTTCATTATCATATATTTTTTAAATTTTTATATTTTTATTTATTATTTATAAAAAGATCAAAAGTGAAGATTGAATTTTTAAATAATAATTACTTTCTTAATCACAAATATTTTAAAATTAATTCACTAAATTTTTAATTAAAAATATTTTCATTTAAATTATAATAATAAATAATATAAATTTTTAAATATGATAAATAATAACGAATATATCTTATAATCTACACATATTTTGGATTTAAATTAAAATTTAATTTTTAAAATTTAATTTAATATTAAAAAATACTTTTTTTATTAAACTTTATAACTAAATTTATTTAAAATAAATATATATTTGATTATAAAAAATATTAAATTTAGACCAAAATAAAGCTTTTTAGATTTATTAGTCTAATAATTATAATATTTAATTTAAAAAAAATTAATTTATTAAACACACAAGAAACCCATCTTCTATGTCGCCAAAACCTCTAATGCATAAAAAAACATATTTTTTAACTAAATTAATTTTATAGAGATCAAGTATACTTTAATTAATTATTATTATCAAATTATAAGTTTAAAAAAAAAATTAATTCTTAAATTAATTTAATTATAAATAAATTAATGTTTAAATAAAATAAAATAAAAATGAAATAAATTTATTAAATAAAATTTGATGAAATGGATAAATTTGTTTAATACCTAACAACGGAAATATTCTGAGAATTTTAATTTGTAACACGGACGATTTTTAAAAAATTATTTAATAAATTAATAAAAATAAAATATATAAATTGGAAGTTAAGAAAGCATCAAGAAGAGATCAATTTTCAGTATTTTATATTAATTATATAAAAATATTAAATTAAATTTTAATTAATTAATTTTATAAATTATTTTAAATTTATTATTTGTATTTAATTATCCAATTTATGTAAAAATTGTTAACTCTACACTTTTAAAATTAGTAATTAATTTAATTGCAGAGCAATGGATTTTCGGAGGAATTTGCTGGGAAAGTTTGGTCTGTGTTTTAAGGTTGCTGTCCCTAAAAAACAAAATTAATAAATTATTATACTACTTAATTAAAAAATAAAATTCAAATCTTTTATTATTTAATTTAGTTAAATTAATTATAGAACAAATTTATTTTATATTTAACGTTTAATTTATTAATTTATAAAAATTAAATTAATTTTGATAAAGATTAATTGAAAAAAAAAGTTAAAAATTATTATTTTTAAATTTTGGTTTTAATACCTAAGTTTATTTACAATGTTTGCTAACGTATTAAAAAAAATTATTACATATTATAAATATTAAATCGTATAAAATAATTTAAATAATAGAAAAAAAATTAAATTAAAAAATTTACAATTGAATATTCTTAATATATCAAATAATATTAAATTAAATTTTGATTAATAATTTAATTTAATAAGTAAAACTTAAAGTTATAAAAAATTGATAAATAATTTATTTTAAATAAAAATTAAATAATATTTTTATAAATAAATTAATTTTTAATAAAACATATCATTCACCATCATAGCAATTGTAATTGCATTATTCGCAATTAAATTAATTATTTAAATAAAATTATTTAAATATTATAAATAGACATAATTAAATTAAATAAAAATATAAGAATCAAATCAAAAGTATTGTTGCGAAAGTTATCAAAATTAATTTTAAAAAATAAATAATTATTTAAAATAAACAAAAAAAAATAAAAAAAGTAATTTAATTAATATTTAAATTAAAATAAATAATAATTAGTTAAAAAATAATAAAAATTATTATTAATCAAAAGATACTCAAATTAGGCTGAGTATGACAAATGGACTTAAAATCTCAGCCTATGTTATTCGGAAGCAAATTTAAATTACAAGAAAAAATTATATTTTAAATTTAAATTAATTCTAATGAAATTAAATTTTTATTACAAGAAAGTTTTAATCATCTTTATAATTATATTAAAATATTTGTAAAATTTTTTAAAAATATATAAAAAAATAAATTTATTTTTAATTTATTTAAATTATTTTATTAAATAAATATTAATATTAACATTTTAATTATTTAAAATATATTAATTTAATTTTACTTTATTATATTATTTATTCATCAATGGAATTTCATGTGTACATATCTCAATTTTTTTATTAAAAAAAATTACGCGGCGAATTAAATAAAATTTTTAAAAAATAATTTAAATATAATAAAATAATTAATTTTAATAAAAGTTAAAATAATAATTTATATAAATATTAGATTGAAGAAATTAATTTAATTAAAATATGCTATCTGACAAAAAACAATTCTTCTCAAAATTTTAACATTTTTAATTTCCAGGACAAGAAATGCTTATTCACTACGATTGGAACATTTTTATTTTAAATAAATTAATTAATTTAAATATTAAAACTACTAAATCTACAGATTCATTAATGGCAATTAATTATAGATTGATCTACATGAGCAATTTCATAATTAAAAATACAAAATTAGCTTTTTCTATCCCTAAAAAATAAAAAAAAAATAATTTTATAATAATTTAAATAATATTTACAATTATTAATTTTATATTATTTTATTGAATATTAAAGTTAATATTTTAAAAATAAAATTATAATGAATGTTAAAAAAATTAATTTATTTTTTAACAAAATAAACATTTCTAAAGAGGATGATTTATCAAGTTAAAATGATTTTAATAAATTGGAAAATAATAAATTAATTTTGAAGAAAAAATTAAAAATGAAATAATTTTTTCTTGCAAAGTGCTTGCAGCTTTTACTTTTTTCTTCATATATATATTAAATTAATTAATTAATTAATTAATTAAATAATTTATTAAAAAATTATTTTTATATAATAAATTAAAAGATTAAATTAAATAATTAATTTTATTTATTCTTAAAACTAATCTATATTTTTATAAAAAATGTAATTAATTAATCAACCCAAGTTACTCAACTACATAATAACAAAATAAAAAGAAAATAAATATATGAATTTAAAAAAAATTTTATTTTTCCAATATATGTATGTATAAAAATTTTGGTGACACAATAACATTAACATTTAAATTAATATAAATATTTATAGTAATATTAAATTTAATAAACCTAATTATAAAAATTTTAAAATTAAAAAAATAGTTAATTTATTTAATTTATTTTTTTAATAAATAGAATTAAAAATCTAAATAAAATAAAAATATAATTAAATTGAAATAATTAAAAAATTAACAATTTTTTATTCGTCTAATAGAACTAAAATTATTGCGACAAGTAAAAAAAGAAAACGTATGCTTGATTAAACTTGTTTTTAGTACAAGAATATTGAACAGATAAAAAATAATTTAAATAAATTAAATAATAATATTAATTTTAAATTAAGAAGCTAAATAAATTATTAATTTATTATAGTTAAAAAAAAAATATATTTATAAAAAATTAAAAAAAAATATTTTTTGAATAATTACAAGCAGACATGCAAGCATTGATGCAAGCAGATAATAAAACAAAAACATAAATTAATTTCTCATACCTATAGGTTAAATAAATATTTAATAAAATATGATCCAGACAAATAAAATTATATTTATTAATTCTCTTATCTAAAATATAATTTTCATATAAAAACAAATGTTTATTTAATTTATGGCCAAATATAAGCTAAATTATTTTATTGAGAATTAATTCATAAATACTTATAATTAAAATTAATACTTCAATTATTATATTTTTTGAAGATAAAATTTGAATAAAATTAAATAGTTTGATTTTAATAAACCTCAGAAAGATATATTTGTAAATATTAGAGGTGAAAATAATATTTAAATTATTAAAATAAATTATGAATTTTAATTTAAAAAAATAGAAATTATTGGATTTCTAAATTTGGTATAACATGGACAGCATTTGAGAGAACAACACAGCGTACGATTGTTTAAAAATTAAATATACCTTCTTAAAATAATTTTTTAATTTATTATATTATTTTTATACGGGAATAGAAGTGTTTTTTCAAAATTACATGGGCAGAGTATTTTACATTTTTATATTTTTAAAATTTATTAAATTATTAACATAAATATTAATTTTGTTAAAAATATATTTAAATAAATTTTAAAATAATAAAATTAAATTTTAATATTTATTTTTAAAAAATAGTAAAAGCTAAAATAATTTTTTTACTAAATTAATTAGAAATTTATAATTAAACAATTTAAAATATTCTTCAAATAAAATTAAAAAATTTTATATTATTATTTTTTATATAAATTATATGGTGTTAAAAAGAAAGGGAAAAACACATGATTAGCTCTTATTTAAAAAAATTCTTTAAAAATTTTATAATTAAATATATTAAAATTATTTTATTAAAATTAATAATTTATTAATTATTTTATTAAACATTAATTTAATAAAAGATTTTAATTTTTAAACAAAAAGTGATGAAACTAATAATTAAATTAATAATATTTTTGTGTTAATAAATTAAATAAAAATTTATTACTGAGCGTACAAAAAAGTTTCGAATCCATATAATTGTTTTAATTATTCTTTAAAATATTTATTTAATAATTAATTAAAATAGGCTGACGAATAATTTTGGAATAACTCCATTTTAAACTATTATTTTTGATGATAAAAATTAAATAATAAAATAATTAATTTACTTATTTATAAAAAATAAATTTAAATATTTATTTTTATAATTTTCTGATTTTGTTTTATTTTTAAAGTGAATTTTTGTAGTAAATTATAATAAAAAATAAAAAAATATTAATTTATTTTAATAAAATGTTTTTATCTAATATTTAATTAAATTAAAAATGAGAAATTTGTAAAATTGAATAATAATTTTAAAATTAATAATAAGGAAGTTAAAGAAAATAATAAATTAAAAAATTTATGGAATTAATTAAAAATAGAAATTCATACAGTTTATTATTTTGGAATAGCACAACTAAAAATTGTAATGTATAATGAAGTGTCTAAGACAATAAAAAAAGATTTGGAGAACCACATGAGCTAAAAATTAAAATAAATTAATAATTTAGAGTGAATAAAATATTATTGTTTTTAAATAAATTTTTTAAATATATATATTAAATTAATTTAATTAAATAATAATTATTATAATTTTAAATAAATAAAAATATTAAAATAAAAATTCATTTTTTTACTTAACAATTTTAATTTTATACAAATAACAAATATTATTGTTATTTTTATACAACAATGAATTTATATTCAACAATAATTTCAACAAAAAAAATATGTTAAACCTTTTGATTTTGCATGATTTTATTGCTTAATTAGTAAAAATAAAATATGGCGATACTCAGACAAAAATATTTAAAGTTTTTACATAAAAATTAAAATTATAAATTTAATAATTTAAATAAAATTATTTTATTGGCTTATAATCCTTATTTAACTAATTTTAAATTTGTTAAATAATAGCTTATAATATTGATGAAGAAAAGTAATCTTCGGCAAATGACGACTAAATTCAAAAAATTATAACAATTATATTTATTTAAAATAAATGTGTTTTTAATAATACTTTAGTAGCAACATCTATCCAATACAATCTGTCACTCTTGTATTGATAGATTTGGGACTATATTTATTTATTTATCAAATTATTTTTATACTACACTAAGATAATTGAAAACACTTGTTATTAATGATGTTGATTTAAATATAATTAATTAAATAATTAATTATATTCTTTTACTGTTAAAAAATAGAGGCACGGATTAACGAATTAAATGATTTTTATGATGGCAAAATTTTTAATTAATAAATAAATATTAGTATATTAATTTATTTTATTTAAAATTAATTCCTATAATACATATGTATGTGTTAAAATTAAATTATTTATTAATAATTATGAAAAAATAAAAAGGTAAAAAATTTTTTTAATCTTTTAAATTTTTATATTAATTTTATTTAGATAGTTATAAAATATTTAAATTATTTTAATTAATTAAATTTATTAAAATTAAAAATTATATTTAATTTTCTATTTACCTATATACTATATATAGAGTTTGATCAAGTAAACATATTTTAAATAATAAAAATTAATTTTATGATTAAAGGATATAATAAAATTTATTTAATTAATTAATAATAGAATAAATTAAATAAATTAATAATATTTAATAATTATTAACACTCAAAATATTTTAAATATTAATAAATTATTTAAAAAATTAATATTTTACTCAAGTAAATGCAAAGTATGATGTAGATACTCTTAAAATTTTGCGAATAAAAGAGATGCGCACGTTTACAAATAAATTTGGTGTTTACCTAAATTATAAGAGTTCTAGCATTATTTCGCGCACTCACTAACCTTACACCTTTACATTTACTTTAATTGGAAAGTCTCTTTAATTACTTTATATAATAAATAAATTTTACTATATTTAATTAAAAAGGAATTAATAAAAAAATAGTAATTAAATAATAATGTGGAATTAAAATTTATATTTAATTAAATTGTAGCTACTACCACAATATAATTTTAAATAAGCGAAAATGATTTTAAAATAAAAAATTTTAAACAATCTTAAATAACTAAAAATTTAATTATTTTTTTTTATTACCAGAAATTAAAGTTGAGGTTCTTCAAGTAGAACCATAAATAACTATATAAACATTTATAATTAATTTCTAAAAAAATAAGAATTAAAAAATTTTATTAAATAAATATTTTAAAAAATAAATAGTAGTATTATGAAATTATGAAATAATGAAGATGCATAATTATTATTAAGAATGATAAGATAGCTAACAAATTAAAACGAATTCTCATATTTACAAGTTAATAATTCTTTTGCTAAAAAAATTAATAATTTTAAAAAATAAATTTTTTTTTTTGAGATTTAATCTTCCACTTGTAAATCAACAAAAAAAATAAAATATATTCTTAAAACTGTTAAAAATAAATATTTCTTCTTTTAAAATACTTAAACTTGGAAAACTAAGTCAGTTTTTATAAAATAAATATAACAAAATCAAATAAATTTTAAATATATTTTTCTTATATTTTTATACAAATTTAACAAATTATAAAAAATAATTAAAGCAAGAGAATATACATAGGTATATATTTATATAATATTTTTAAAATTAAGGCTGAGGGAGAATGCAGGAGAAGGAGGAGAAATATATAAAAATAAATTATAAATACAGATAATAATTTAAAAAATAAATTTAAATATTAAAATAGGATATTATTTATACTACAATATAGAATTTGATGTGTAACATTATTCCTTTGTTCTAACAAACATATGGAAACACAAAAAACTTCACTGCAAACTTTAAATTTTTAAATTTAATCTATATATTTAATATTTATTTTATATATAAGATAAGAAAATAGAATATTTTATAAAAATACTGAAAAAGATTTCATATTATTAAATTATCAAGCATTTTATTAAAATAAAAATAAACATTTAAAATAATAAATTAAATAATTAAATTTATTCTATTATTAAAATCCACTAATTTAAATCTGCTATTAATAAATTATTCAAAACAAATAATTATCTTATTTTTTATGGACCATAAAAACATTTTAGCATAGAACCGATTTTTACCATTCAAGTTATAAGATTAATATTATTAAAAAATAAAATTAAAAATATTTTTTTTAGAAAAATTTTTGTGAAAATTATAAATTGCAAAATGTATTTAATAAATATATTAAAAATTATAAATTAAAAAATATCAAATAAATGTTTATATGTTTACAAAATAATTTTAAAATTATTGGAGATTTTGAGATAAGGAATACAATTTTTTAAAAATATTTATTAAAATTAAATTTGAAGCCAAATCCCGAAAGATAATTTGGCAAATAAGATTTTTTAAACATTTACTTTTAAATTATTAATTTATTATAGTTAAAAAGAAAATTACTAAATTTATAAAAAATTAAAAAAAAAATATTTTTTGATAATTACAAACAAATATGCAAGCAGAGATGCAAGCAGATAGATAAAACAAAAACATAAATTAATTTCTTCTACCTAGGTTAAATAAATATTTAATAAAATAATAAAATATTATCCCGATAAATAAAATTATATTTATTAATTCTCTTATCTAAAATATTATTCTAATATCAAAATAAATGTTTATTTAATTTATGGTGGTAATATTTAAGCTAAATTATTTTATTGAGAATTCATTCATAAATACTTATAATTAAAATTAATACTTTACATTATTATATTTTTTGAAGATAAAATTTTAATAAAATTATTTTTGATTTGAAAAACTTCAGAAAGATATCTAGGAAATTAGAGAAGAATATTTTTTAAATAATATTTAAATTATTAAAATAAATTATGAATTTTAATTTAAAAAAATAGGAATTATTGGATTTCTAGATTTAGTATATCATGGACAGCATTATTGAAACACAGCTCTACGTTTGTTTAAAAAATAAATACCTTCTTAAAATAATTTTTAATTTTATTATAATATTTTTACAGTGGAATAGAAGGTTTTTATCATAATCACATGGGCATGATATTCTTTATTTTTATATTTTTAAAATTTAATAAATTTATTAACATAAATATTTATTTTGTTAAATATATTTAAATAAATTTAAAAATAACAAAGTTAAATTTTAATATTTATTTTTAAAAAATATTAAAAAGCTAAAATAATTTTTTTAATAAATTAATTAGAAATTTACAATTAAAAAAATTTAAAATATTCTTCAAATATAAAATTTAAAAATTTTATATTATTATTTTTTATATAAATTATATGGTTTTAAAAATATATTAACTAAATTTTAATAATAAATATAAAATAAAGTTAATATTTTTATTGTTTTATTAATACTTAACAGTAAAGCTTTTATTACAATAGAAAGGGAAAAAAAATACCCTGAATAGTTTTTATTTAAAAAATTCCTTTAAAATTTAATAATTAAATATATAAATTATTTTATTAAAATTAATAATTTAAAATTATTTTATTAAACATTAATTTAATTATATTTTAATTTTTGAACAAAAAGTTTGAAACGAAGACTTGATGAAATTAATAATTAAATAAATAATATATTGTGTTAATAAATTAAATAGAATAAATATTTCTCACGGATTGTACAAAAAAGTTTTGAATACATATAATTGTTTTAATTATTTTTTAAATATTTATTTAATAATTAATTAAAATAGGCTGACGAATAATTTCAGAGTTAAGCCAACGTTTTTATATAAATTAATTTTTAATAATAATTATTTAAAAAATTCTTTCCTTTCATTAAAAAATGAAGCTATGATTTATCAGCAATATTTTATAAAATTAAATATTTAAAATAAATAAAAATATTTGTAAAATTATTAAATTAAAGATAAGATACAGACTGCGATAAAATGTGGATTGTTTGCGTCTACTTTTTAAAAATGCCAAGATAACAAAAAAGTCTTTATTTATTAACTAAATAATACAAATTTAACAAATTATAAAAAATAATTAAAGCAAGAGAATATATATATTTTTATATAAAATTTTTAAATTTAAAGCTGACTGAGAATGCAAGGAGATGGATGAGAATTCAATAAAAATTAATTAAAATATATAATAATTTATTTTTATAAATTTATATTTAAAAAAGCTGCAAAATTATACAAAAATTAAATAAAATTATTGAAATATTTTTTTAAAAATAAATAAATATTTATTTAAACAATAAGTACAATTATTTGTTTCATGTATCATGTATCTTCAAGTACTTTAATAAAAATAATTTCTAAAATTAAAGATTATTTATTTAAAATATTTTTATTTTATTTTTTTTAATTTTTAATGCTTAATAAATTTAATTTAACCGATTTAAAAAATTCATGGATGTAATAAAATTTATAAATCAGTACCAATAATTATATGTTATCAAAGAACACACTGCTTTAGAAAACAAAATTTATGTAAATTATGGAGTATTCTTGTTATAAAATTTGTACTAATTCCTTTATTGCCAATTGACCCTTTTGTTTTTTTCTTCAGAAACTAAGTAAAAGACACCTGGAACCAATATCGAAGAATATATAAACACAGGGTATGAATAACGTTCACCTTTTAATTAAATATTTTTAAATTAAAACAATGGCTAATTACCAGATTCTAATATGCACTAAACCGCATTTTTAGTATAAAAATAAATATTAAAAATAATAATAAATTTAGAATAATTTTTAAATTAGATTAAATTTAAAAATAAATTATAAATACAAATAATAATTTAAAAAATAAATTTAAATATTAAAATAGGATATTATTTATACTACAATATAGAATTTGATGTGTAACATTATTCCTTTGTTCTAACAAACATATGGAAACACAAAAAACTTCACTGCAAACTTTAAATTTTTAAATTTAATCTATATATTTAATATTTATTTTATATATAAGATAAGAAAATAGAATATTTTATAAAAATACTGAAAAAGATTTTATATTATTAAATTATCAAGCATTTTATTAAATAAAAATAAACAATTAAAATAATTTTAAAAATAATTATATTATTAAAATCCACTAATTTAAATCTGATATTAATAATAAATTATTCAAAACTATTATAATTTATAATATTTTATTTTTTATGGACTATTAACATTTTACGGATAGAACCGATTGTTACCATTTAAGTTGTAAGATTAATATTATTAAAAAATAAAATTAAAAATATTTTTTAGAAAAATTTTTATAAAAATTATAAATTGCAAAATGTATTTAATAAATAAATTAAAAAATATTAATTTTAAAAGTTTAAATGTTTAAAAATAATTTTTAAATTATTGGAGATATTTGGGTTAAGTAAAAATATACGACAACAAATAAGCTTTTATTGTGTTCTAAAGTTATATAAAAAATTTTATTAAATACAAGTTTTTAAAAAATGTTTTAAAATTAAATTTGAAGCCAAATCCCGGAAGATAATTTGTTTAACTGTCAACTAAGATTAATTTTAAACATTTATTTAAAAATTATTTTTTGAAAAATAATTTAAATTTAAAATTTAATTTTAAAATTATATTTTAAAATTTTTTTCAATACACTATGTTTATCTAAATTAATTTGAAAAAAATTTTTATTAAATAAAATTTGAAAAAAAATTAATAATTAATTATTCCAAGTGTAAATTAATTTATACATATAAATTTTAATTTATTTCAAATAATAAAATATTAATAAATTAAAACAAAATTAAAGATGAACAAGTTGATTATCTTCAAGATATTGAAACTATTTCTTTATTTTTTTAGTCAAATTTTGTTGAAGCAAATAATTTATAAATGTTGTTAGAGATACTCAAGTGACATAAATTTAAATGACCCTTTTTTGGCATTATGTTATTTCTCTATCTTCCCACTAGCTTGCCTATATAAGTCCATTCCCCATTCCACAAAAACTGACTTTTACTTCTTATTCTATTCTTCATTATTATTGCAATTCTAAAGACCAAATATTAATTTATATTTTATTTAATAAATCTTTTATTAAAACTTTTATTTGATTCGTAAACGTGTTGTAACGAATACACAACAAATGTCTACAGATAAGTATGGTTATCTCTAGTATTATTACCTATTTTAAATTTTAAATATTTATTTATTTAATAAAATCATTTAAATATATAGCAGATTATTTGTTTCATTAAAATAAATTTTTTTACACATGTTAGGGAGAGTTAGAACATTTAATTTACACTTCTGTCACTCAAACTGTCAATATTCAAAAATATTAATTACTTAATATATCAAAAAAATTAAATTTTGGTTAATAATTTAAATTAATATAAGTAAAAATTAAAGTTATAAAAATGCAATAATTTATTTTAAATAAAATTAAATAATATTAAGTTAAGTATATAAATTAATTTTTAATAATAATTATTTAAAAATTTTTTTTTAATTTAAAAAATGAAAGTATGAGTTATCAGCTATATTTTTAAAATTAGATAGTCTACTCCATCAAAATGAATAGATGAATTTTTTTATTATTAAACAAAATGTGCTAATTAAGGGTAAAACCACTGAACCATGCCAATTGCATATATGAGACAAAAATATTAAAAAATTAATTATTGATAAATTTAAAGAAATAAATAAATGTATTAATAATAAATTTATTTTTAATAAAATTTAATTGAAAATTTTATTAAAGAAAAAATTTAATAATAAAAATAAATATAAAAATTTAATTAAAAATTAATCTAAAATAATAAAAAAAATAAAAATTATATAAATAATAATTCATTAATTTATAAAAGAAGGTTCAAGCGACTGCGCAAAATAATAAAGATGTGATCGCGAGCATACCATCAATATAATTTATATTACAAATAATGTATAATAATTTTTAATTTTCAAATTATTTTTTAAATATTTAAAATAATTTTTATTAGCCTACTAAAATTAAAATATTAAAATTAAATATGTTCTAAAATTAGAGTATTCGAATTCAAAATAAACATAAATGCTCACTCTGACATTCAATAAAAAAAAAATTTTTTTTAATAATCTGAATATAAAATTTAATTTATATTTTTTTAATATATATAGGTACCTATAATATATAAATAATATAAAATAAAAAAACAACAAAAAATTTAATATTATAATTTATTAATATAATTTAATGAACTCATTTGTGAATTAAAATTAAAATTTATTAAATAAATTTAAAAACTAAGAAAAAATAAAAATTAAAAATTTTTTAATTATATTTAGATTTTACAGGTAATTTAACAAAGAAACACTGGACTCCATAGCTATCGAAACTTCTTCCATGTATACCTTAATAATTTAATTAAAATTTAATTTATTAACTAAAATTTAATTTTAAAATTATATATTTTTTTCAAATAATATTATAATAATATATTTTCAATTTATTAACTAATAAATGATAATAGAAAGTAAAAAAATATTGCTTTTACATTAATGAAAATGGTGCAAAGTTCTTAATTAGTCTTACAAAATTAATGCCATAAGAACAATTTCAACAATAATTATCAGAATTATTGCACTTTTCAAAAAATAATTAAACATATTAATTCGTGAAAAATTAGCATTTGTCTATATTTAATTAGAATATTTTTACACTTTTTTTTAAAAATGAATTTTATAAAATATCTAGAAATTAGGTAAATTAATTTAATAAAAAAATGATTTATTGAAAAAAAAATGAATTTTCAAAATAAACAAAAATAAAACTATGTATATTTTTTATAAATTAATTTATAAACATGATAAAAAAATTTTTTAATTTTATAATTATTAATAAAATATAATTTAAACAAAAAATTTGTATTTTTATATAATTTAATTATTTAAATATAAATAAAAAAGAAAAAATAAAATAAAATTTATTTTGACTGATTTGATAAAGAAAATGTTGTTTTGTTGTTTTAAGCAACCAGGCGATGTGATAAATATTTTAACCTGCTACTCCCCAGAATCACTTACAAAGGGCTGTATATTGCTTATAAATAGTATATATAATATAAATTAATTTTTATATAATTTTCTAATTATTTAAAATTTTTATCAAATTAAATAGTGAATGATGACTGATTTATTTAATATTTATTTTTAAAATATTAAATAAAATTAAATATTAATTTAAATTAATATATTTGTTTAAACTCAAATTAATTTAATTTATTTTAATTAATGAAATATTTATTTTTATATTTTTTAATTTATAATTGGTGAAAAAACGAATTTTAACTAATTAATTAAATTAAATGAATAAAAAAAAATTATTTTTATTTACTTATATTTATTAAAATCTTTGAAAAACAACAATGAGTTAAGGCTAAATCAAATATTATTTTTATATTATTTTTATTTTAAATTTAACTTAATTATTTATTTATCATTTTATTTAATGTTTAAAATAAAAAATTAAAATAAAATTTTGTTTTAAATAAAATTCATAATTATTTTAATGAATTCCATCCTAACGAATTTTTACATAATTAAATACAACATTAAAATAAAATAAGTAAAAATATTAAACTCAATATTTTTATTTAATTTATATTTAAAATAAAAAATAAAATATTTCTTTAAAATAAATAAGTACTATATAAATTTTATTTTTAATTTAGTAAATTATGTACATATATAATTTTAATTAATAAATATAAAAATTTATAAAAATTAAAATATTTTTGTATTAATTAAATAAATAAATAAAATCTAATTATAAATATTGAAAAAACATTTTTACTTAAATTTAATTTAATTTATTTGTAAAAGAAAATTTAAAAATAATTATATTTAAAATATAAAATAATTTTAATATAATTAATTATTAATAAAAGTTAAAAATAATAAATTATATAAATATTAATTTAAAAAATTAATTTAATTAAAATATGCTATCTGATAAAAAAACTTCTCCAAATTTTAACATTTTTAATTAAAATGGATCAGAACTGCTTATCTTCGATTCGATTAGAAAATTTTAAATTTAAATTAATTAAGTAATTTAAATATAAAATTTCTAAATATATGTATAGATTAAATATGTTAATGGCAATTAATTAGACAATAACATTTAAAATAAAGTTGGTTCTCCAAAAAATATAAGAAAAACAAGAACAATAAACAAACAAATAAAACCAGAAGTTGGTTTTCCAAAAAATATAAGAAAAACAAGAACAATAAACAAAGAAATAAAACAATAACATTTAAAATAAAGTTGGTTCTCCAAAAAAATATAAGAAAAACAAGAACAATAAACAAGTAAATAAAACCAGAAGTTGGTTCTCCAAAAAAATATAAGAAAAACAAGAACAATAAACAAAGAAATAAAACCAGAAGTTGGTTTTCCAAAAAAATATAAGAAAAACAAGAACAATAAACAAAGAAATAAAACCAGAAGTTGGTTTTCCAAAAAAATATAAGAAAAACAAGAACAATAAACAAAGAAATAAAACCAGAAGTTGGTTTTCCAAAAAAATATAAGAAAAACAAGAACAATAAACAAAGAAATAAAACCAGAAGTTGGTTTTCCAAAAAAATATAAGAAAAACAAGAACAATAAACAAGGAAATAAAACAATAACATTTAAAATAAAGTTGGTTCTCCAAAAAAATATAAGAAAAACAAGAACAATAAACAAAGAAATAAAACCAGAAGTTGGTTTTCCAAAAAAATATAAGAAAAACAAGAACAATAAACAAAGAAATAAAACCAGAAGTTGGTTTTCCAAAAAAATATAAGAAAAACAAGAACAATAAACAAGGAAATAAAACAATAACATTTAAAATAAAGTTGGTTCTCCAAAAAAATATAAGAAAAACAAGAACAATAAACAAAGAAATAAAACCAGAAGTTGGTTTTCCAAAAAAATATAAGAAAAACAAGAACAATAAACAAAGAAATAAAACCAGAAGTTGGTTTTCCAAAAAAATATAAGAAAAACAAGAACAATAAACAAGGAAATAAAACAATAACATTTAAAATAAAGTTGGTTCTCCAAAAAAATATAAGAAAAACAAGAACAATAAACAAAGAAATAAAACCAGAAGTTGGTTTTCCAAAAAAATATAAGAAAAACAAGAACAATAAACAAAGAAATAAAACCAGAAGTTGGTTTTCCAAAAAAATATAAGAAAAACAAGAACAATAAACAAAGAAATAAAACCAGAAGTTGGTTTTCCAAAAAAATATAAGAAAAACAAGAACAATAAACAAGGAAATAAAACAATAACATTTAAAATAAAGTTGGTTCTCCAAAAAAATATAAGAAAAACAAGAACAATAAACAAGGAAATAAAACCAGAAGTTGGTTTTCCAAAAAAATATAAGAAAAACAAGAACAATAAACAAAGAAATAAAACCAGAAGTTGGTTTTCCAAAAAAATATAAGAAAAACAAGAACAATAAACAAGGAAATAAAACAATAACATTTAAAATAAAGTTGGTTCTCCAAAAATATATAAGAAAAACAAGAACAATAAACAAGGAAATAAAACCAGAAGTTGGTTTTCCAAAAAAATATAAGAAAAACAAGAACAATAAACAAAGAAATAAAACCAGAAGTTGGTTCTCCAAAAAAATATAAGAAAAACAAGAACAATAAACAAGGAAATAAAACAATAACATTTAAAATAAAGTTGGTTCTCCAAAAAAATATAAGAAAAACAAGAACAATAAACAAGGAAATAAAACCAGAAGTTGGTTTTCCAAAAAAATATAAGAAAAACAAGAACAATAAACAAGGAAATAAAACAATAACATTTAAAATAAAGTTGGTTCTCCAAAAAAATTATAAGAAAAATTAGACAAATAAATTAAAAAATTATTTTCATTATAAAAATTATTTAAATATTTATAAAATTAATAAAAATTATCGGATTGAAATATTTTTAATAAAATTTAAAATTAAAATTATTAAAGAGTTTATTACAAAAAGAAACTGAACCTGCTAGGAACGAGCATATTATTTAATTAATCTTTTTAATAATAATTATTATTATTAATATTTAAAAATGCTTAGAAATAAAAAGATGAAGAATTATATTTATTTTTAATAAAATGATTTTTTTAACTTATGAAAAACTTTTTAAAATTTCTTTGGAGAATCGAACAGATTAAAAAAAAAATAAATTACTAAAAATAAAATTTTATTTTGGCCAATTTAAAAAAAAAAATAAAAAATATTTCCCAAGTGGTTATATTAAATATAGACAGTTATTTAATGGTACATTAAAAACATATTTTTAAAAAATAAATTAATTAATTAAATATTGAAAAATGGAAAAGTTAACATATATTAAAATTAATTAAAATTATATAACTTTATTTAATAAAGATAAATGGACCTCAGACTTAATACAATCTTGCTTTAAGGCATTGGTTATCAAATATTAATTTTATAAAATATAAAGGCTTAATTAATATAAATAAAATTGAATATCTTATCCAAGAAATATAGGCAAAAGCTAATGAATTTGTCATACAATTTAAAAAGTAAAAATAATAAAAGAATAACATTCTAAAATTAAAAATAACAATTATATAATTTTCTGAATTATTTCGGAAGCAAGTACTTCAGCACTTTATGGATATATGTTTTATTATTTGGATAAAATATATAAATTACTGGATTAACTATTAAAATTAATTTTAATATATAATAAATATTTATATAATTAAAATTTTATTGTGCAAGAATTTGTGGAGTTTTAGAACTTTTGATATTGTATAAATACGAAAAAAATAATGTTAAAATTTAAAACTAAATTCAATAAAATATATTTTAGACTAAATTATTTAAGAGTAATAATTAAAATATAATAAATTAATTTAAGTTTATTTAATTTAACTTTTTAATAAAATATTTTAATAGATTTGATAAATTAAAATATTCTTTCCATTAAAAAGTAACAGTAGAACGTACGTTAAACAAAATACATACCTAAAAATTAATTTAATAATTCACTCCTATTAAATATTAATAATAAAATATTCTTAAATTTAGTAATTAATGATAATAATTTTATAATAATTATTTTAATAATAAATAAAAAGATATATATTTATTTACATTATTTATAAATTAAAAAAGTCTGATGGCATTTGAATCATTCAGTGGTGGTTGTTTAAATTTTATTAAAAAAAAAAAAAAAATTAAATGAGTTAAAAATTGTTTGAACATTTTGGAAGCAATATGTATATCGTCAATATTTATCTTGATAATAATTTTAAAAAATTCTTAAAAAATAAGAAAATTAAAATAATAATTAGATATATTTTTATTTATTTAATACTAATTAAAAAAATTATTTATAAAATAATTTAGAGTCGTGTAAAAAATTAAGAACGAAATGGCAAAAATGGAAACGCATATTTACAACGAGCTTTTTATTTTTAAAATCAAACTTTAATTTTTCACATTATTTGCAATTATAATTCAAATATAAAAATTAACAAATAAATATTAATTATGCTTATATTTTAAAAATAATAATATTTCCTAAAAAAAAATTCTTAAAATACTTCTTATTACATCTAATTGAAATTATTTTTTTAAAATTAATATTAAAAAATTAATATTAAAGTTTATTATAATTAAATAAAATTAATTTTGTAAATAAATCTCTTAAATAATTAATTTTAAAATATAAATTAAATTATTAAGCATTAAATATTATTTTGATAAATTTAATAAATATACAACATTTCTAATTTAATCTAAAAAGTGAAAATAAAAATATGATTCGATTATATTAAAAAATTAAATTTCAAATATAAATATGTATTTAAAAACATTTAAAATTTATTTACATATAAGTGTATTTATAAAACATTTAAAAATATTTAAAATATTATTTAAATTCCACAATTCAAGTTTATCTATGCTAGTGTGATCAACAAAGCCAAAGAAATATTTATTTTTTAAAATTGATCTTCACCTTTAATCTTTAAAATAGGTAGATTAAAAATTTAACAGTTTAAAGTTGGATTGAACATAATAAAAATTATAAACATAATATTTTTTAAAACATAATAATTATTTTATTTTTTATAAAAAACAGATTAATATGATTTATAAAATATATTTTTTTAAAAATTATTTAAATTTAAAAAAATTCTATTTATAATTATTTTATTTAAAAATATATTTTAGTACAAAATTAAAAAAATATTCTAGTAAAATAAATAATTTTAGATAAATGCTATTTAAATTAATAAAAGTTTTAAATAAAATATTCCAACAACATTTCACATTTTACATATTATAATAAACATAAAATTAAAATATTTAATAAAACTAGAGCAGATCAAATCAAAAACAGAACGACTATTCCATTACTTCTGTTAATTTAAAATTTTATTTTATAATTTTATTTTAATTTTCTAATACCTAATAATTACACAATAATTTATTTACTTTTTATAAATAAATAAATATTATTTATCAAATTAATTTAGGATCAAAATTACATGCTTTATTGTTTTTATCTAGTGTTTCCCCAGTTTTTAGCATTTTTATGATAAAATTAAAAAAAAAATTATTTGATTAAAAATTTGTAATTTATTCAATTAATTAAAAAATAATAAATGGGTAGATAAATAAAAATAAAATATAAATTTTACTATATTAAAATATTAAAGTTTAAACCTCTGAAAGATGAGAATGAAATTACAAAAAATAAAAATAAATAAATTATTAATTTAAATTAAAAAATAATTTTTAAATTCCATTATTACGAAATCTGATAAGGAAACAGCTAATCATTTTTATAAATATGTATTAAATTTAATTATTAAAATATTTTTAATAAATTAATTAAATTATAAATAAAAATTAAAAAAAAATTAAATAAATTATTAATTTATTCAGTTTATTGAAATTAAGAATATAAATGCCATATAAAACTATGTAGTAAATTTATTTAATTTATATTTATTAAAATATATTATAATTAATTTTATTTTTAATTAAATTAATTAAAATTATTTATTAACTTAAATTATTTATTAAATTTTTGTAAGGTTATTAACTTACTTATGAAGAAATATAAATTTAAAATTATTAAAATTAATTCTAAAGCTATAATTATAAAATTATTATTTAATATTATTAAAAAATAAATTTAAATATTTATTTAATATTACAAAACACTTTTTCTTTAAAATTCTTGAAATGATCATTTTTATTTTATTTATAATTATTTAAATAAATATAAATATTAAAAATCGAAAAGTATAATTTAATTTAATAGAACAAAACTCAAATTAGTTGACCTTTTTGGACAGCGATGTCTATTTTCTTGTGACGGACAGATAACAAAAATTTTAAAAAATTAAAAATTATTTTTTATATAAAAATAATAAAAAGAATAATTTTTAAAATTAAAATTATTTTAAATTTACAAGATTAAAGACAAAATTTTGATTTGCACTATCCTAAGATTTATAACATAATTTAAAAATAAATAAAAAATAAATTTATTAATATTTATTAAATAAAAACAAATGTTAAAATTAATTCTTCAAATTAAACACAAGTAGAACAAAGGATAATAATAAAGGAAAAAATAAAATTTAAATCTTAAAATTAATTTTGAGATTTAAATTGATTAAAAAAAATTTTTTTATTATTTTTTATAATTATTTATAATGAAAACAACTCATTTATTGCATTTGCGCAGCTAGTAAAATATAAATATTAGCAAAGTATTAAATTAAAATTTATATAAATATTTATTTAATTACTTAATTAATTTATAAAAATTGTTAAAATGATCAGAAATAAGTGGAAATAAATGTTACGCTTCAAAATTTAAATAAAATATTTAAATTTAAATTTTTTATAATTTTATTATTAATTTTTAATTTGCAAAAATTTGGATTTCGTTCTATTAAAGCATTAAAGAACAAATACATATAATTAAATAATAGCCACAAAATTATTAAAATTATATAAATATATTTTAATATTATATTTAAATAAAATTTAAAATTGTTTTAATATATAAAAACAATTTTCTTAAATTAATTAAATAATAGCCACAAAATTATTAAAATAATATATATTTTAATATTTAAATAAAATTAAAAATTGTTTTAATATATAAAAACAAGTTTCTTAAATTTAGCCAATACAAAAATATTTTTAAATTTTACTCTTAATAAAATATTTATTATTGAATTTAATACACCTATTAATTTAAAAAATTTATTAAATAATATAAATTAAATTTAAATAAAAAAAAATAATTATAAAATAATAAAAACAAATTCAAATATTAATTTAAAAAATATTTTTAAAAAATATATTTTTATTTTTAATTAAAATTTTATAAAATAAAAGACTCAAAAATTCAAATTCTTTCCAAAATTGCTAGATAAAAAGCCAGAACTCATAACTGATTTTTTACTCAAATAGAGAGAATACAGAAATGAAGAAATTTATTATTCAATTAATTATCATATTTTTAATTTTTTTATTTTTACATAATTTTATCTTAATTTAAACTTCATTTAAAATCAATTATCTTATTTTTTAAATTTATTTAAATTTTAAATTTATATTTAATTGAAAGTTAATTTGAAAGTCTAGACGTAACAAAAATAATAATATTATATTTTTTATAATTTTATTTAAAATCACAAATTATAAATAATTTATTTTTACCAAAAGAATCGCTCGGTCATCAATTATTATTTTTAATATTAAAATAAAATGATATATAAAATATAAAAATAATATATTAAAAATTAAAATATAATTAATTAATATTTATATTTAAAATTTTATTTTTATTTAAAATAAATATATTAAATTAATTTTTTTTTGTTTAATTTATTGTACTTATATAAAATTATATTTTTATAAAGTTGGATTTTACAAATTTAAAATTAGTAATTTAATTTAAAAAAATAAAGGAATGTTTATTTAACGAGAAAATATATTAATAAAAATTTAAAGTATAAAGAAAAAGGAAAGAATTGAAAATTAATTAAATTTTTAATTCTATGTAATTTTAAAATATTTCTTAAATTTTTTAAAAATTAATTTATTATATAATTATAATATTGTCAATAAAATTTTATTTTGCAAACTTCAGACATGGAACGCATCTCATTACTTAACAAACCAATTTAAAAAAATTAATAAATTGCAAAACAATATATAAAATTTATTTATATTTTTTAATAATTTTAAAAATTAATTTAAAAATCCCCGACACGCTGCCCAAGATTGTTTTGGTAACAAAAAGTATTTGATAAAAAATAAAATTATTATATGTATTTAGAAAGGTGAAGAATTAATTTATTTTTATTAAATAAAATAAATAAAAACGAAAAAACTCATTGTTAATACTTATTTTAAAATTAATTAATTTTTTTGATATAATTAATTTATTGAAAATATATGTTAAAATTAATTATAATAATTTTCAAAATAATTCAAAATTTATAAATTTAATAAAAAAATAAAATTTATGAATTTATTTAATATTAATTTAATTTAAAAAAAATTCTTTTGAACTATTTTTAAATAATTTTATTATTATTATATTTTACAGGAGAAAATTTGCCTTTGCGAATTAATGTACCTTCGCGCATTAAATATTAACCCTTACAAGTTTACATTATAATTAAAATTAAAATAAAATTTTTAAATAATTATTAAAAAAGAAATAATAAAAAATAAAATTTAAATAATAATGTGGAATCAAAATTAATATTTATTTAAATTTAAAATAATTTTTAAAAATTTATTTATTAAATTACAGCACATCAATTTAATTATTAAATCAACGAGAATGTTTATTACATATTTATTTAATTTTTAGAATTTATTCAAATTGAAGAACAATTTAATTTAAAGAAGACAATAATTTATAAAATCAGTCTAAAAAAGAAAATTAAAATTTATTTAAAAATTAAAAAAAAAAATTTTTGCTATGCGTAAAATTAAATAAATATTTTAATTAAATATTTCAAATAAAATTTAATAAATTAAATATATTATTTACTTGTAATAATTAATATTTCCTTTTAATTTAATTTAAACTTATAGGTATATGTATTGTTTGGGTTATATGTAGTATATAAAAAATATTTAAATTATAAATATTAATAAAATAATGTATGTCACGAAACAAATTAAATAATAAATTATTGGAAACAAATGTTTGATTTTGTTGGTAGAAATAAATTCTTTAACTTTTCAAAATTAATAAAAAATAATTAAATAGGTAATTAATTAGTATAATTTTATTTATAATAAAAAAATAATTTAATTAATTTATTAAAAAAGGCATATTTGTTCTCCAACCTGCGTTCTGCGGATATCAAATATTTATAAAAAATATTAAAATAATTTATTATTAAAAAAGATTAATTATAAAAATACCTAATTTATTTTTTTATAAATTTATTGAATAAAAAAAATTAAATTTTGAAATAATTAAGAAATTTAATAAATATAAATTTTTTTAGTAATAGGGAACTTGGCGAATAAAGTTACATATATCCACTAAATTATTAATAAAAAATTAATTAAACTAAATAAATTTAAAAAAAAATAATAATTAAAATTACCTATAAATTTTAATAATAATATAAAATTTAAAAAAAATAATTTTAAATAAAATTTAAATATTTATAATTAATTTAATTAAATTATGGGCGTCATACGGACTGTTCTTTATTACTTAAAAATTTATTAATAAATAAATATTGTCAATTACAATTTAAAAAGATTAAATAAATAAAAAAAAATAAATTATCAATGCCCTCAAATGATATGATAAATATCAATGCAACGCCCCAAAATTTTCTCGATGCGGCTGTATTCAACATATTATAATTATGTCGTACTTATATAAATTAAATTAAATTTTATTTAAATTTACAAAGTATTTAAGCCAATAAAAATTAGAAGTAAAATTAAAGGGTGTATGGTCAATGTTTTATTTTATAAAATATTAAATAAAATTCAATTTTAAATACAAATTAATATTTATTTGAATTTAAATTATTTTTTAAATTTAATATTTTAATTTTAAAATTTATTATAATTATTAAAATCAATCTTTGACGAGTTATTATATTAGCATAACTTCCTGAAAATAACATAAAAAATATTAATTATACTAAAAATTTAATTTAATAATTTTAAAACATAAAAATCCATTTTAACAACTAACCTTTTCTACACTTAAAAAATTTATTTTTATTTTTTTATTTTAAATTCTGATTTTTTTAATAAATAATTTTTCAATGTTTAATACGCCTAAACAATTTTTTTTATTTTTCCCATGTTAAAAAATATTAAAAAAAAATAAATTATTTAATAGAGTGATTCATACTACTAAAATAAATTAAATAATGAATAAAATAAAAAAATAAAAAAATTAAAAAAAATAATAATTTGTTATTATTGTGGCTTTGTTAATCATTCAATTTTATCTCTCATATATTTTATTTTAAAATAATAAAAATTAATTTTTTTTAAAAAAGAGATATTTGAGGATGAACAAACGGAACGTCAGAGTTAAAAAAAATTTTTTTTATTTTTTTTTATTTTTTAAAGTGGGTGAGGGTTGCTGTGGTGGAGGTCCTTATCCTCTTTGTTCATCTTATTATTTTTTTACCTTTCTTTTAATTTATATATTAAGTTAAATTATCAATTAGATTCTCAATAAATTAAAAATAATTAAAACCGGGAACTGTTCAATTTATTTATTTTTTCAAAATTTAATTTAACAAAAAAGACGAATAATCCTTCTAAACAATCTTTTAATTTTTTAAAAGTTTAAAGATTTTTAAATATAAAATGAATAATTTTTTAATATTATTTTTGTTCTTAACCTTTCTTTTTATTCCTACTAATTTTGATAATTACTACGGTTATTATTTTCAATGCCCCAATTCAGAATTATGTGGAGACGCTGATATTGTTTTGGAACATGTTAACAACTGTACTGGGTAAAAAATTAATAATTTTTTAAAAAAATTAAAAAGACGTATGTATGAGGGATCTGACTAGTTAATCAAAGAACAGGAATTATTTTTTTCGGCAGGATCCTTTAATTTCAAATGTTTATATGTAGTTGATTTAGGCTGTGTCCCCGCTCTCCCTTTGGGCTTTTTGACTCAAAATATCACAAAAGGGTCCTTTCTATGCTTTTCCCAGGCAATTGATAATCTCCTCCCATCCCCCGCTCGGTCCCTGTTAACATTTTTGTGTCCCCTTTCCTGCTAAAGCCTTCCCGCGCTATGGGGAAGCACTTTAGTTTGAGTATGTCCTTTTTGAATATAAAACCTATCTAAATGATTAAATAATTTTGTCAGTATTGTAATTTGTTATGAAAGCATTTTGGCCAACACTAATCATATGTATGAAAATACAAAGTTTAATAAACTCTATGAAATACCAAAAGGAACTGGTGAAAGAATTTGTGAAGATTGCTTGAAAAATTCAAAGTGCTTTAAAACTCATGATGAAATTGAAATTGAATGGAATGGAATTTTGATTTTCCACGACAAGGAAAACAACAAACTTGAAGTTCACCTTGATATTTTGGGGCAAAGGTAAAAAAATGTTTTTTCACTCGATCAAATTACCCAATTGATCAAGTTCAGGAAAAAAATAAAAATAATTATGTTCCACCAATTACTCTCAAATTTAAGAATTTAATTGATAAAATCAAAGATCGCATCAACAAAGATTGCTTTTCACCATAAAATTAGAGATGGGCCAAATTCAAATATTTTCAATTTTTTGAATTTGATTTTAACATTTTCCCGATCTCTACAATAAACTTGCCTAAGAGCACTTGGAACAATAAATAATTGGCTGAAATCGTTGGGTTGATAAAAATTGAGTTGATCAATAGGGTTATTTGATCAATTTGGTTGACCACAGTTTTTTCAATTTTTAAGAAAAAATTTTAATTTCTGTCAATAGGTACCAGTATTGCGGTAAAATATAAATAAATTACTGATTATTTAAATTTTAAAAAAAATAAAAATTAATTAAATAACTTTAGATCTTTGCACTACTTTAATGATGTTAACCCAACTGACTTTATTAATGCAATTTTTGGAAAAAATTCTCAAATTTTTAGTAATATTTTTCAAAAAATATTTTTCTCTTATTTTTCAAAATTTTTTTAGAAAAAATTTTGAAACAAAGCAAAATTGATGTTGAATATAAAAATCAAATAATTTTACGTGCCCAACTTCAAGAATATATTGGCCTTTTTGCGTTAAAATTAGATTCTGGGTTTGGTAGTAATATGTTTTATCAGAAAATTTATATTGGAAAAGAGGCTCGAAAAGATGTAGAAACATGTTCAGAGGTATTAACTTTTGAAAATATAAGAGAGAGAAATCTCTCGAGTAGGAGCAGGCCAAAAGCCCACTTGACCGCAGATCTATAACTTATTTTATATTTATCAAAAATTGTCAACACATGCATGGTTCGACTCAGCTAGACGAGCTAAGTCGAATGACACTAAGATCTCTATTTTATAACAATTATAAACGGAGTTATAGCTCTGCGTGACAATGGGCTTGCGGTACACTGGGGTGTACCCCTCTCGAATTATATTCATCGTATCAGAAAAGCGTTAGTAAATTAAACAGTACAAAGAATCACAAAAAAAGACAAAAATACATGAAGTACACAAAAATACATAAAAACACAAATACTTTAAAATACAAAAACAAATATAAAACACAAAAATACATAAAAAATTTTGTGTTTTTACTCAAAAATACATTTTTGTGTTTTTAAAAATATGTATGAAAAAGCAAAAATACAAAATAAAAATACATAAATACACAATTACATTAGAAATATAAAAAATTTTTTCTGTGTTTTCAAGTATTTTTGTATTTTTTTGTGATTTTTTAATATTCCTTTACTGACGTATTTTTCTACTGATTGTGAGTTAGTTAATGGAATAATTATTTAACCTTAAAATTTAATAAAATTAAAAATTAATTTTTTAAATTATTAGGAAACAATTACTGTAAAAGGTGAAGATGTAAGTTTCAAAATAAATAAAATTAAAATATATTTTAAAATATAATAATTTAGCTGTCTTGCCATCCGGAAAAGTTTGCTAATTATGGTTGCAAGTAAAAATAATTTTTTTTAATAAAATAAATTAAATAATAAATAAAAATTGAATAAAATGAAAAAATGAGGATTTTTTTTGTGAAAATTGAGTATGAAAATTTCAAAATTTTGCAAACTTAACTTTTAAAAAAGTGTTTTTAAAACTATATTATACATATTGTGCCGAAAGGGCACAGTTGGTAAGGGTGCCGAAATAGTATGGCACAAACTAGACTCTAATATAACCTAGACTCAAACAAATAAACACAAACACCAAATAAAGAACTTTACTAATTTCTAAATATAATAATAATAATAGCTCGGGGGAATAAAAGCCGAGAAAGTGGAAATGACGGTCAACAATGTCAAATCCTTATGGTGAATAAAATATAAGGCGCTGGTAATAAAATTAAAAGCAAGTGTGAAAAGGCAAGTCAGTCGGTAAGCAAGTTAAAAATAGCAAGTGAACAAGAAGGACCCTTTATAGGGAAAACGCGATCATTAAATACTAAAGAAACGGGGCGGTACAAAGTAAGTTTTTAAAAGAACAAAACACAAGTTGGGGGCGGCTGGAAATCAATAAATAGCAAAAATAATAATATTAAAATAATTAATTTAAAATGATAAAGTGCTATTTCGGCACACATATATATTTAATTATACTTTTTAAAATTTTTTACATATTTAATTAAAGTTGTGGTTTATGGAGGGGAACCTTGGCTGAGGTTGACATGTGAGTTTATTAAATAATGAAATTTAAATGGTAGAAAACTTCCGGACTGAATTTTGGAAAAATTTGAACAGTAGCTTTACGAAATTTAAGTAAAAAATTTTTACTTTCAAAAAAATTTACTTTTAATTTCAAAAAAATTTAGTTATAAATACAAAGTCTTAATTTGTGAAAAATGATCAATCATCTCAATTATTAATTATTTTAATATTGTTAAGTTGTTGCAAAAAACACCACACATGCATTGCTTCACTTAAAGAAAAATGTGATTCACAATGCGTTAAGAAACAATGCCAATTCTACCCGCCAATGATATATTCCGTTCTGCTCAACGATACTCTGTACAATTGGAAATGTGATGAAGGAAAAAATGTTTTTCAATGTTTGGAGAAGAATGATAAATGCCAGCAGGCATTGTGTGAATGTGATAGGTAATATTATAAAATTTTTAATTTGGTAAACCTCTGTTTCAAGAGCTCCATGAAAATATTTCAGTAAATGAAACAATACAAAAAATCAATAAAATACAGAAATAATCGAAAAACATAAATACCTAAACATATTTAAAATACATGAAAAATTTTTTGTATTTTTCATGTATTTTTGTCTTTTTTTAACTCAAAAAATATATTTTTGTATTTTTCCAATGTATACGAAAATACAAAAATACAACACAAAAATACATAAAAACAAATACATCAAAAACACAACTTTGTTTATGTTTTCGAGTATTTTTCTTTTTTTAATTTTTACTGCTCCATTTTCTGTGAAATCCTTTAAAAAAATTTAATACTATCAGATCCGCGGCAGAGTGTTGGAGTAAAATAGATGAACCAAAGAATGATGTAAATGTTTGTTTGAGTGTAGCAATGGATACTGCACGATTTCTTAATGACCCACCCTTTGTAATTCTTTCTACAGTTGGGCAACATGTTAAGAAATCGGCTGATGAAATTTCAAAATTATTAAAAATTATAAAAGAGGGAGGCAAAATAGATTTAAATAAAGCAAATATTACTGTAATGAGAGCAAAATATTTGATAGAAGAAGGTCTTGTACAGATAAAAGATGTTGAAATAATTTTGAACAGTTCATTTGAAGTGTCTAGATTAAAAGAAGAAGTGGACTATAAAGTATTTGAAACTTCACCATCTGATGCCAACAAATATAATGAAGAATTAAACTCTTATAGAGTAGTTTTGCTTAATTATCTGGCAACCCACTTGTTTTCGCGTGAAAAGAAAATTGTTCTTGAATTAATGGGGAAAACTATAGAGGAGATGGAAAAGTTAGAAGAGCATTTGAATAATTTAATGAAAAATTGATTTTTAAATTTTGATTTATTTAACGGTTATTTCTATGAAGGAAATATAGTTTTTGACCAGAAATCTTATATTTTTTATATTAATTTTATTATCTTCACCCTTTAAGATTTCTGGTCATTAATACCGTTATAAAGATTTTGATTAATTAAGTTCCTAAACGTCACTAAAATTTTTATCCGTAAAAATTCAAAAACTTTGAGATAACCGTTAAATATGGACAACTTAAGTTTATTTTAATTTATCTTTTATTTATTTATTTAATTAATTTTTTAATTATTACTATTCATAAATTATATATTTTTAAAAATTATAAACTTTAATTTATTTTAATAAGAATATTTGAAAATAATGATGGTCACAAGACCCAAACTTGATAAATACAAAACCAAAATTTAATACAAAACACAAAAATACAGTTAATTTTTAATTTCATTCTTAACATTCTTTGTTTTATACTTTAGTATCAGACTAAAAGAGTCAAGTTTCGTACTTTATTCTATCCATTAAAATTACACTAATAATATTTTCAACGAAGATATGTAAATGTACCTCGGTAATCATCTAAAACGAACTTGGTCCCATCTATGGTTTTTGGATTTTAATGGAGCAGTAACTCGGTTAATAATTGCCATTGATACCCGATTTTGGTTTCATTCAACTCAGCTCGACGAGCTTTCGAATTACATATGATTGTAATTCCGAAAAGTCCCGATTTTTTATCCTATCAGAATCCCGACCTACTAAACCTAATAATATTTTAAACAACAAAGATGTAACCAATTCACATTTTAGCATATGATTTAAAAACCTATTTTTATTGTTTATTTTAATTATATTTGTTAAAAAGAATTTTTTAAAATAATTTATTCTTGCATATGTATTTATAAAATAAAAAAATTAAAAAAAATTAAATGTATTATCATAAATAACTTTATTAAATAAAAATTAAAAAATAAATATTAGACTCGAAATAAATAAAAAATTGTGATAAAATTAAAAATTTGTAATAAATTTAAAAAATCTCTGATATATGTAAAAAATGTAATAAATTAAAAAAAATTTGTAATAAATTATAAAAAAAATTTTAGAATGATTAAATTTTATTTTTATAATAAAACTTCTCTTTGAATTTGACATTTTGTAATTATTATTGGTTTAAAATGTTATAATTTAGACATTTATATTAATTACTTAGCCTTAAAAATATTTTGCATTGAACTAAATCAAAAAATTACCTAAATATAATTATTTTTAGAAATTAATTACAAAGCCAATCACTAAGAGAAGTTTTAGAATAGTAGAGCCCGGACCGGACTTAAAATTCGATCAATAAAAATATATTAGTTATATTTTTATCTGTCCGGGCTCTAGGAAATAATAATTAAAAAGAATTATATGGCTAACAGATGTCAGGGCCTGCACCATTCTCGATAGCCTTTCTCGCAGAATCAAATAGATCCCCTGCCTTCCAATGGCATACAGCTGCAGCCCCAGCTGCAGCTGCGGGTGCAGCTGGTGCTAAAACTGTTGTTGCTCCGACAGCTGCTCCAGCACCTGCTCCACATATCGCTCCAGCAACTTCTTGTACTCTTGGTTTAACAATACTATCAATAAAATCCGCCTTCTTATTGAAAAGCTGAGATATGGATTAATATAATTAATAAAGTAAATTATTTAATTCACCCCTACAACAAATACTTTTAAGCAATCAACTCTTGCGCTTATTTTACTTATGTCAGCATAAACTGTGATGAGAACTTCATTCCTTAATTTACCAGCGTAGTTAAAAGATGCTGAGTCTCCTTTATCAACATACTTTTTCATCTGTATTATAAAAAAGTAAATAAAATTATAAAATTTATATATTTTTTAAAAATTTAGGAGAACTAATATTTAAAATAATACTTATTAATTTAACTTAATTGTTATTTTTTAAATTAAAATTTAATTTAATTTAATACCAGATTTTCTTAATATTGGTTTAAATGCTTAGAAGTTTATTTAAGAAGGAAGAGAGATATTTCGAAATTTCGATTTTTGAAAGTTTATTATTTTTTTAATATTCAGAGTTAAAATTTTTTATTTTCAGCCGCAGACAAAAATTTTTTTTATTCCAAAATTTAAAAAATTGTAAAATTTTCATAAAACTTTTCAATTTTTTCAATTTTCAAATTTTGATATTTTTTAGTTTCGAAAAATCTCAGTAAGGATTTTCTATATTTTATAACAAAAAAATTTAAGATTCGAATTTTAAGTAAATAATTTTGAAGATCTCTTTGGAATGAATGCATATCATTAAAAAAATTTTCGAGATTACAACTTTTGGAAATTTAAAAAAACCATAAGTGTTTAAGTTAAGTTTAGAAGGGAAAAATTTAAATTTTTTACATTATCCAATGATTCATTATAAGCCTTTTCCTTCGCATCCATAATCTTTTTGAATCCTTTAAGTAATTCCTGTTTATCTGCTTCTGATTGTTCCTTAGTTATAAATTTTTTATCCACTTCCGCTTTTGAATAGTGCTAAAATTTTAAAATAATTAATATATATTAATGATAATTTTTTATTTTTTAATTCATACAGTATTATTAAAAGCATCAAATTCTTTTTTATAATTGTTAACTGCATTATTTTGTTTTTTATCTCCTTCGATTATACTTTGCTGAATTGAATTAGCATGCAACTTTGGATCATATTTTTCCACACCATCCGTGCAATTACTATAATAAAAATTATTTTGCGACCCAACATTTACAATTAGGTCGTAAATTCTGGAACACAATTAAAACCCTGGTCTATTAATATTTAGTAATTATATTAAAAATGATTATTTAAAATTTTTCTTTACTATGAAAAAAGTTTTTATTATTCCCCTTCTTTATATTTTCAAATATACTTCTCTCAAACACCCAAGTTTGAATCCTTCCTAAGTCAATATCAGCAATGATTGGAAAGTCATACCAAAATCATACTCGTACCACGGTATGAAGTATGAGGGAAAAAATTAACTGGTATGAGGTATTAGTATGCGGCCTAAAAATGGCAGGTATGAAGTATGAGTATGACGCATGATAAATTTTTTTATCGGTATGAAGTACGAGTATGATGTATGAGCATTTTTTCCCAAAAAAAAGGTGAATTTTTGGCAACTAGAGGGCAAAAATTTCAAAAATTTTCGCCTGCGGCGCTGAAAATGACCTAAATTTTTAAATTTACTAATCCCGAACATCGAACTCTTTTTTTTAATATTGTCCTCAAATATAAAAGGATCGGAACCAGGTGGAGATCTTTCGTTAATCGCTAGATGAAGGCAAATAATCAATTATATTTGGTTGTTTTTCCTTAGATTTCCTTTCTTTCTTCTTATGCTTTGTATTATAGTTTTTGGTTGGGATCACGATCAAACTCAACCATAATATAAATAATAATTACTTACATTCCAATCCATTCAAACAAATCTTTACAATTTCCATTGTTGTTAATGCAATACCAAAAGCGATCTATGTGTTCATGCTGAGGGTATTTAGAAATAGTTGTGGAGACATGATGAGCAATTAAAGCATCTCCTTTATAATATCCATTAGCACAATCAGAATTTCTTAAATTTAACAATACTTAATTTAGAATTAAATTAATCTCTGTTATTTGATTATTTTATAAATTTTATACGTCCTAAAAAATTTTTTAAATTTTTGTATATTTTTCCTCTAAATTAGGTCTAGTGCTTCTTAATTAAAAAAAAAACGATGGATATTGGGTAATTAACAGGTTTAAAAGAGAGTAAGGCTGAACTGCAGAGTTTAAAAATTTTCGGATTGGTTTTAGAAAAATACCCATCGAATGACATCCATGGCATGACAACATTTTATTTATAATTTTATTCCATTTTTTTTTTTAATTTTATAAAACCAGGGTTTGCTTATCTGCATATTTTTGTTGATTTTTAAATATTTTTTAACAGACGCTGAAAAGATGAAATTGTTAACATATCTTTGCGTATTTTTATCTACAAATGCGATGCGTATTTTTAATCTTTTCATCTGCGAGCCTGTATAAAACTAATTTTATTATAAGTCTTACAGATAAAAAGCTCGTTTTTGATACATTTCCGAACATGATTTTATTGCATCACAGATTCTATTAATATAAATTTAATATATGCATAAGTAACGGCAGGCCGAAACTTCCGGACCAATGCTTATAGACTCAAACTTCAGGTCCGAAACTTGGATATAGATTTAGTACCATGCTACAAAGTTGTTAAATAAATTATTGTACCAATTAGTCCTTTTTCTTTGTAAGCTTTTCTGGGCGTCCGGTAGTTTCGCTCTACCATAAGTAACAAACATTTATATACCTTTTACCTTCTTTGTGGTAATGATCGAATTTTGTGCTGCACCTGAAAGTTAATATATACTAAAGTTATAATTTTCCCTTTTAGATTTTCACCCCAAAAATGAGCTTGGTCTCCAATATTTTTTCGATTTTCAGAAACCTGTATCCCAGCAGTCCGCCGACATTTGCGGACCCAACTTTTGCGGACGGGACATTGATAACAAAAAATTACCAATACCCGATACATAATGATCATGGGCCTTCAAAAAGATCAAATTATTTCCATTCAGAGATTCATAAAGATTTTTCAGAATTTTTTTGTTAATTTTTTTTATTTTTATAGAAATTTTTTTAGTAATTGGTCCGCATGTGTCGGATCCGCAAAAGTCGGGTCCGCAAATGTCCCGTCCGAAAATGTCGGGTAGCCATCCCAGCTCATAATGGAGATCATTTATTTCTTGCTTTCAACTCCCCTCTATGAACTCTTTCGAAACCTATATAGGTAGTTGATTCATTTCGGAAGGTGGGAAAATACCTAAATTTTTCCTTTAATTTAACTTACATTGGAATTAACTTTCCATTGCAAGTATAATTCTTATAATAATTAATTGGACAACATGTTGTAATTTCACAATACTGATTACAATCATAATATTTTTCCGTCACATTCTTACACCATTGTTCAGAATGTGGACAAGGCAAAAGACGGGAGGTACTATGTTCTTTTATAATTTTCTTAATTTTCAATTGTAATAAAAATTTATAATTTTTTCTTTGTTTAATCTAGGATAAGTCCCCGATATAGAAATTTTTTTGGGACTGCCATGACTCCGAAGGTCTCCCTCGACGGTTTAACAAACACCCATAATAATTGAAAAATACTTTTAAAATTCGTCTAAAACTTAAATACATACGTGACCGGAAAATCGGTCAGTGGAAAATGCGTCAGTGGTGTCGCATTTACGAAATGCATATAAATTAAATAAATAAATAAATATATAAAAAAAAAATTATTAAAGAAATAAATAAAAACTTTAATTATTTAATTAAAGTTTAAGTCATTAAAAGAATGACTGCAGGGAATAAAAAAGAAGAGAAAATAGGCAGCTTTACCCTGCCAGCTGATTCACGTGTGAGTAGGCGGCTAATGCGCCTAGATCCACGTGAAAGCTCTTTTAACTTTCCTGCCAACCAGGAAAAGTGTCTAAAGAGTAAAGAAGAAAAAATAGAAATATAAATGGATCAAAGTGTTCCATTAAAAGAAGAGAAAGATAATATGAGTGGAATTTGAACATGTTTACGATTAACTTAATCGTAAACAATTTAAAATTGGCGGCTTACTTGTGACAGCCGTTCTTTAAAGAAAAGAACTTTGCAATTTTTGGTGCAAAGTATAGAATTAATTGCTCTTAAAAACGACTATTTTAAGGTCGTTAAGAAAGTGCAATCTCGAGATTTAGAGGAAATTTATGGTTTTATAAATTTTTACTTTGAGAACAAAACCCATTAATCGCTTTAATGAGTTTTTGTTCTATTACCGGGTCAACACGTGGACAGAATGTATGACCTTAGTAACCACTATATATAGAGTTGGGAAATGCCACTCTTTAGTCTCCAGTGAATCCAGATAAAGAAAAAATTAAAAGGGAGGTTTTAACCTCCCAGACTAGCTCAGATACATATTCTGAGCTCGGTCTAAGAATACCAAGAATACCCCCAGATAATTAATAAAATAGGAAATATCCCCGACCCATTCATTTATAATATTAATTTTAAATAAATAAATATTTTTATTTTGTATTTTCTTCTATTAACAACACATAACCCTAGGATTGAGCTAACGAGGAATATAGGGCCTTAAATCCACAATGGAGCCCAGGCTGGATTCATCTAAGAATTCAACAGTGGAAAATCGGTCAGTGGAAAATGCGTCAGTAGTCGGAAAATCGGTCAGTGGAAAATCGGTCAGTGAAGAAACAGTACATAAAATCACTAAAATACATGTAAAACACAAAAATACATTAAAATTTTTTGTGTTTTAATGTGTTTTACATGTGTTTTGTGTTTTAATGTGTTTTACATGTGTTTTTGTGTTTTACATGTATTTTGTGTTTTTGAGTTTTAATGTGTTTTTAATGTGTTTTATTTTTTTATGTTTTTTTGTGTTTTACATGTGTTTTTGTGTTTTACATGTGTTTTTGTGTTTTACATGTGTTTTTTGTGTTTTACATGTGTTTTGTGTTTTTGAGTTTTAATGTGTTTTATGTTTTTTTGTGTTTTACATGTGTTTTTGTGTTTTACATTGTTTTGTGTTTTATTTGTGTTTTTGAGTTTTAATGTGTTTTATGTTTTTTTGTGTTTTACATGTGTTTTTGTATTTTACATGTGTTTTGTCTTTTACATGTGTTTTGTCTTTTACATGTGTTTTGTCTTTTACATGTGTTTTGTGTTTTACATGTATTTTAGTGAATTTATGTAATGTTTCTTCACTGACCGATTTTCCACTGACCGATTTTCCGACTACTGACGCATTTTCCACTGACCGATTTTACACTGACGCATTTTCTACTGACCGATTTTCCGGGAGCCAATACATAATTGCTGGGAAATTCGTTTTAAAATTTTAAATTGAGGAAAAATAAGTTCATAATTTTCGCATACGAAAAAGGGAATTTTTGGCAACTAATTAGCAGTGTTCTCCAACTTGAATTTTATTAATTTAAAAAAAAATTTGTTTTCAAGAATATATTTGCTACTAGAGCTGTTCCAAGACCAAAAATAACCAAGACCCAATACCAAGACTTATAACCAAGACTCAAGACCAAAAAAAAACCAAGAAAAACAAGACCAAGACCCAAGACTAAAAATATTTTAATATATACAAAAAATTAAATTCATTAAAATTTATTATAAATTCCCAAAATCATAATTAAAACGTAAGAACAATTGCTGTTAGCATCAGTGCCACTAAAACAAAGCCGTTTTGGCTTGTAAATTTCTCCAAGAATCGAAAATGTTCTTTCACTCTCTATTGTGCTTGGTGGCGAACAAAGAAAAATTTTCGCAAGCTGTTTAAGTGTTGGGTGTGATAAGTCTTTCTCCCAAAATTTAATTAGATTATATACCAGCGATTCAAGATGACTCTGAGTTTAATTATTTATTTACACATGACAAAATATATTAAGTACCTTTAGAAAATGTAAAACCTCCTCTCTCGCCTCGTTTATTTCAGCCTCATCATCATGATCCGGGTTGGCGCAAGTTTAGCGCCGCAGGCGGAAATTTTAAAAAATTAGTGCATTTTAGTTGCCAAATATTGACCATTTCCAGCGCCGCAGGTAAAAATTTTTTTTAATTTTTAAACCTTTGTTACAAAAATTCAAAATTTTTTCCCCAAAATTGTGCTTGGTCCCCCCTATGGTATACACCAGGGTTGCATCGGGTTACCCGAAACCCGATACCCGAAACCCGGCCTTTTTTTCGACCCGACGACCCGAAACCCGACCCGAGAAATTTTAGACAACCCGACCCGGAAACCCGACCCGACCCTTTCAGTATTACCCGATACCCGACATTATAAAAATTTTTTCCCTTCTCTTTCTCTTTACTTCTCTGACCCTTTTGCATAGAGGAGAGAAAAAATAAATAAAAGAAAAATTTATTCTTATTTTAAATAGCTTTATTTATTGTAGGTGCGCTTGTGGTTGAGTGGTTAGTAGTTAGTTTACTTCTATATGAAAATTTTGGTTCGATTCCTAATGATGGATAAGTAAATTTGTGTTCACTAATTACATTTCGACTTTATTTTTCGCTCGTTTTTCAATTTTTTAAATAAATTAAAAGTCCTAAATTTTCGCCTGTGGCGCTAAAAAAGGTGAATTTTTGGCTACTAAGGTGGAATAATTTTTTAAAATTTTTGCCTGCGGCGCTAATAGGAATTTTTTTGTAAGAGGTTTAGCAAGTTTAAAAAATTTTTGTCTTACTGAAATGCAACATTTTTTAAAAATTTTCGCCTGAGGCGCAAAAAACTGAATTTTTGACAATTAAGGAAAAAATATGCAAAATTTTCGCCTACGGCACTAAATCTACCCGAAACCCGAAATTTATGAAAATCTACCCGACCCGAAACCCGACCCGACATTCGAGCTCAACCCGAAACCCGACCCGAGGAAAGTTCGGCGACCCGACCCGAAACCCGACCCGACACTCGAGGTCAACCCGGTGCAACCCTGGTATACACTCAAGACTTACTAGCCAAGACCCAAGACCAAAAAAAAAACCAAGAAAACCAAGACCAACAAGACCAAGACTTGGAACAGCTCTATTTGCTACTACTCTCATGGTGCGAAAATCCTCAGAAACCGGGACCTGAAAATTTAAAAACCATTCCCTGATCCGACCACTCTTTTATTCTAATATGTAATTTCTGACAATCCCCGTCATCTTCACCAAAAAATCTGGCACAAATCGTCAAGGAAAAAGACCTACTAGGACGCAGATTTTCAACACCAAAAAACTTTTGAGCCTCTTATTTAGATGTAAATGTTATTAGATTTTTTTAATTTTTTTAAATTTATTTTTAACTTTATTTTAAATAAATATAAAATTAAATAACCAGAATATACTGATCTAAAAATAAGTAGTTTAATTTCTCCTTTTAGTAATAAATCTTTGTAGTAATTATTTTTAATTGAAAAAAATGATGAAATATTAAAAATAAGAAAAGTAATAATTGAAGGTAAAATAAAGATTGAGATCATAATTGCCAAAAATTTTAAGCACATAATTGTTGAGTTTGATTAGATGTTGGCAGTTTAATAAATAATTGGCAGTGGAATAAATTTTTTAGAATAAATTAAATAAATAAATAAATCTGAAATTAAAAATTTAATTAACTAAAAATATTTTAAATAATTTTAAAAATATAAATGAATTTAGAAAAAAGAAAAATAAATAAAAAAATATTTAATATTTATTTTAAATAAAAAGTTAATTTAAATTTATTGATCAAAATTTAAAAAAAATAAAAATAAATTATTAATTAAATTAAAATTTTAAAAATAAAATTTTTAATTATTAAAGTATTATTTAATAAAAAAATAGTTAAAAAAAAATATTTTAAATATATAAATAAAATACTAAATTTATTTAAATTTATTTTAAAAATTTAAAATATAAAAAAATAATTTTTAAAAATATATTTAAATTAAAAAAAATAAAAATTTTAAATTTTATTAAAAAAATTAAAATAAAAAAAATATTTTTTATTTAATTTACACACATGTACATATAAATAGATATTTTTTCTTTTTTAAATGTTTTTTTTTTTGCAGCTGCAGTGTTTAAAAAATATAAAAAGAAAAAATAATGGATCAATAATTAAAAATAAATATATTTTTTTTTTTAAAATACAAAACAATTTAATTATAAATTAAAAATTATTAATTTTTATTAAAAAAAATTAATTTAATACCTAATTTATTTTTTCATTAATAATAATATTAATTTATTTACCTATATTTATAATTTAATAAGGTACTTTCCCGTTATCTTCATCCAGATTTTTACTTTTTTATTTGAGATCTGTTCCGAAAAAAAGTGTCATTCGAAAGAGCTCGAAGAGCTAAATCGAGCTAAGTTTGAATGAAGTCAGTTGAATACCTGTGAGCCGAGTTACAGGTCCATGAAAATCGAAAAACCATAGAGGGGAGTAAGCTCTTCTATGTGATTACCGCGGCTGCACTTGAATTATTTTCGCTGAATTAATTATTTGTTGTATTTTTCATATTTTATAATCTCTAAGGGTCTTCTATTTACCCTCAAAATTTCATCCCGAAGTCCCAGGGACATTTGGGTACCTCCTTTGTTAGCATTAAAGATCAATTTTATTTTATTTTTTACTAATTAAATCGAATAAACCAAAAAATCAAATTTTCAAAAATATATTTTTAATCTCGTGCTCTATTGAACGTCTCATCCTCGTCTAAATCAATCTCATCATAAATGTCAACAGCCATTGGACATTTCTCAGAAAAATAATTGTCAGCCTATAACATAAAAATAATTAAAATTAAAAATAGGCCACTTAATCGCGGCCAATTTGTCGCGACCGATATTCACGGATATTAATAGTAATTTAATTTTACACTCAACAAAATTACAAAAATTAACAAAGTTTACTTTATTATTAATAAAATTAATTTTATAAAGCTAATTAAATAAAGCTACAATAAAATATTTAAAATATAAAGCATTAAAATTTCAAAACCTAAAAAACAAATAAAATTATCACTGTAATTTTAAGGTTTGTTTAAAGCAAAAAATACAAAAAGCTTTTCCATTGTATTCCTTGAAGTTGCATTTATCTATTTGACGTTGACATATACAACACTCTTTAATCAAAAAAATATAAATTTTTGTTAAATTTTTAAAGCTTTCTCACTAAAATGTTCTGGGTGAAATTTCTGCCCGTTTAAAGCAGAAATACAACGGCCAGATATTGGCAGATGGCAATCAGTGCATAAAGAGCCTTGGCATGCATGGAAACAATGTTCACATAGAAAACGGTCCAAAAAGGCAAAAGGAGTGGAAAAATCAAAAGAACGTTCACACTCCTTAAAAAAGGACACAAAAAACGTAAAGCAAAAAAACAAAAAAAAATTTAAAAAATGCAAAATTAAATTTAGCAATAATTAAATTAAACAAATAAAAACACACCTGACAGCAGAAACATTCTGGATGCCATTGTGTGTTTAATGCATTAATAAATTTGCTAGTAATAGGCTGTTTGCACCCTTGACACTTGGGAGCGTACTGACGGCAAAAGCATTGATGGCAATAAGCTGAGTTGGACTATAAATAAAAAAGAATATTTTTAGGATCAAATTTATAAATATTTTGATTTTTTTAAAAGAAAGCAAAAATTAAAAAAAATTTAATTAAATGATTTACCCGCTCATGAAAGCCTCTATCTTTGAAAGGACAGCCACAATCGGCACAGACAAAATGCTTAAATAAATAAATTTAAAAAAAATTAAAAAATACTAAATTAAATATAAAATAATATAAAATCTTAAAAAAAAAATAATTAATTAAATATAAAAAAACATCTATATGATAAGTTCTCCCAAGAGCAGTCACACAACGCTAAAAAGAGTAATTATAATTAATATTTAATTTAAAAAATATAAATTAATTTAATATTTTTTACTTCTTTAATAGGACCATTACAATAATAACATCTGGGCGAGAACATATCTAAAAAAAACAATAAAATTAAAAATAAAATTAATAAAATTAAAAAATTACCGTGAAAGTCATTTTCACAGTAAGCCTTTCCATGACGTTCAAAAAAATTTCTATGACCTATAGCATCACCACACTGAGCACAGCAAAAATGATCGGGATGCCACATTCTTCCTAGTGCTATCACTACTGGGCCAATAACTGCCTCTCCACACTTTGGGCAGTCACCCTTAGGTATGGTATGAATTCCAAGATTATCGCCATCTAACATTGGATCACGATGAGCCTTTTTTAAAAATATTTAATGATTAATTTAAAAATATTATTAAAGAAAAGAAGGGCATTTAACTCCTCATAATAGCATAAAACGAGACCTCCGATTTATTAACAAAATCAGTTGAGAGTTCATTTAATTGTTGCTGAGCATTAGGGCTGTTAAACAATATTAAATTTATTTATTTTTTAATTTTGCGAGAAAAATAAAATTTAAAATTTACCTTTTCCCATAAGTTGGTTTAGTAAAAAGTCTCTCAGTATCGGCAGTTTCCAAATTATCACCTTCAAATCTGCGTTGGCGAAGAACTTCTGTCGTTCTTTGCAAATCGTTGAGAAGACCCTCTTTAAATAATTAGAAATAAATTAATTTTAAAATAAATAATTTTTAAAGAAAAATAATTTTTTTAATTAACCTAACGCAGGTTTAACTGCGTCTTCAAAATTTTCACGTGCAGATGTACTACTCTTTTCTGTTCCACGCATTTTAAAGGATTAAATGAATGCTTTAAGATTTTAAAATAAAAATTTAAACAAAAATTAAATTAATATAATTTCATTAGAAAAAATAAAAAAATAATTTTTTTATTTTTAAAAAAGCTATCCTGCTTAAAAGATAAAGGAAACTTTTAAGATTTAAAAAAAGAAAAAAAACTAGAATGAGCACAAAAAAAAAGTTAATCGATTTAAAAAGAAAAGTGAACGAGAGAACTTTTATAATAAGCTAAAAAAATTTAAAAGAAGATGAATAATTATGTAATATAAAAAGAAAAAGCTTGAGAACGTAACATGTGATTTTATTGAAAGGGAGAAACAACTGTTGATTTATACGAGAAAAAAGAGAACAGTTTTTTTTAATTATTATAAAATAAATGTAGAAAAAATTAATTATATTTATTATTAATTTCGTGCTAGAAAAATTGGGCAGTGAAGAAACAGTACAAAAACTTGCAAGAAAATACAAAAATACATGAATTTTTTGTGTTTTTGATGTATTTTTTGTTGTATTTTTGTATTTTAATATACATTTTGGAAAAACACAAAAATGTATTTTTGTGTAAAAAACAAAAAATACATGAAAAATACACAAAAAACACAAAAATACTTTTATGTATTTTTGTGCTTTAAGGAAACTTTAAATTTATTTTATTGGATTATTTGTATAAAAGAAGCTTAAAAAACCACTCTAGGCATCATTTTATAATTTTACTTTAATTATATTTTATAAAGAAATTAAAAAAAAATCAGAATTAATAAAATTTATCAACTTTCTTCTCCCTTATTCTCATCTTCTTTTTTTTTAAATTTTGTTTTGCATATTTAAATAAACTTAGAATAATGAATAAATAAATTATTAAATGTTCTTGACCTAATTATTGGATAGTAGTAATTAAATAATTCTCAGTCAAAAAATTCTTTTTTATCTAAAATTATTTAAAATATTTTAATCAAACTGAATCATAATCTGGCTTTTCTTTTTTTTAAACATTTTTGTTAAACATTAGTTTTTCTAATAATTAAACTAGATTCTTGCCAAAATATTTATTAATTTTTAAAATTTATACAGGCTTTTAAAAATGAAAATAATATTTCTGTTAAATTTATATATTATTCTGTATTATTTAAATTTTACATTTGGAATTCATACAAAACACGAAGGAAAAATATTGTTAAAGAAATACGTAAATAACACTAACAGCCTTACAGATTCTAGAAATAATTGATAAATTTTTAGTGCGAATTGAAATCTGACGATTTTGGATCAATTATATGTGAAGTCATTTTTGATTTACTTACAGATCCTTTAATTAAAAAGTGTAAATATGCTACACTTTTATTATTTAAACATTTAAATTGCAAAAGTGGCTGGGAAAATTATGGTAAATCGTTTGAGGATAGTTGTTTTAAAGAATATGATAATTGTGATAATCTTTTTTCTACTCAATCAAATCCTTGTTATTCAAATATTAAACAGATGCTTCACTCCATTTGGCCTAAAACAAGCTGCACAAAACTTTCAGAAGAAATTTTGAGCTATGGCAAAAGAATTTGCATGTCTGGTGGGGAATTTAGTCTGAAAATGGCTTTAGATGGCTGTTCCTCTTCTGTGAAACTTCTGATTTTTGAACCAAAAAAATTATGTTTTGAGTTAATTTCTAATTCTTCGTACACTTCCTCCGATTCAAGCATTTTTTAAAATAAAAAATAATGTAAAGTAAGCTTTTAAATTTTAAATACATAAATTAATCTTTAATTAAATTATATCATTTTTAGATCCAACAAACAAAATTAATGACATATGTAGTTGGAAAAGAACAAATGAAATTTTTAACTTAAAAATTTATTTTTAAATAAATTTTTTAGTTGATAAAGTTATTATTGAAATACAATTTAAAATTTATTTTAATTTTTAATATTTTAAACATAAGCTTACTTTATAAGGATTAGTTATTAAAAATTTTTATAAATGATTTTTCGTTCTATTTTTCCCTAATATTTAAATACATTTTTATTGTCAGTAAAATTAAAATTCAAAAAATGCATTAGCACGTTCCAAGGCTTACAATTTAATCATTTGAAAATTTAATTTTAATAAATCAACCTCAGCCTGAGTGGTCTAAAATTATTTATTCTTGCAAAATCTCACAAACTTTATATTTAATATTTTCATAAATTTTGTTTACTAATACTAAAAAAATATAATTTCATTATGTGCCGCTATAGCTCAGCCGGTTAGAGCGTGGGTCTAATAATGGAAAATAAATGAGTAAGCCCAAGGTCGCAGGTTCGATCCCTGCTAGCGGCATTTATTTTTAATATTGTTCTTTTTAGTTGTTTTTTATTTAAAAAAAAGAGAAAATAATTAAAATGTTGAATACTTGCATTTTGATCTTTAAATATTTTTAATTATTTTTTAAAAATTTTTTTGAATTTAAAATGTAATTTTAAATTCAGCTGAACAATTGAACTTTGTTTAAGTTTAAAAAAAAAACTAATTTTTGACTTAAATAAAATTATTAGTAATTTTTCTTAATAAGTATTGGATTAATATTTTTATATTTAAATATTTTATTTAATTTTATAAAAATTAGTAAGCCCTAATATTTAAAATTTTAGCATTTTTAAAAGGAAATAATTCCTTAAAAGTTTATTTAGTGAATAATAATAATAATAAATTATTTTAAAAATTTAGATGACAGACCAAAAAGGGCTGACTAACGTTTCTGTTCTTAAATTTGAATATAGAATTAATACCATTCCAAAAAATAATTTTAAAATAAATTATTGTATTAGTTGGCCCTTTGAAAGACAGATAAATTTAATTTTTTAAAGTTAAAAATTTGTCAATTCGGAAGTTTCGCTTTACCATTTAAATATTAATTTTATATGTAAAATTTAATTAATAATTTTATTTTTCTAATATTTTTTATAAAAAATATTTTATTAAATAATTTATTAATTTATACATAATTAATTATATTTAGAAAAAATTAATTTTTAAATTATATCAATTTCTACAGTAACATTTTGTGCAACAACAATTAATATAATATACTGGAAAACACATAAATTGTTGGCAACTTTCAATATTATTATTTGTTGGATAATTTAAATAATTCATTTTTGTTTCAAAAATTGGAAATTTTGGATTTTCTATTTGATAATTATTTTGTTCCATCCGAAATTTTACTTCTTTATTAATTAAATTTTTGAGAGGTTGGAGTTTCAATTTTTTCTTTTTTATTTGATTAATAGAAAGAATATCAGCATCATCTTCATCTGCTTTGCTTTTAAATAAAATAAATAAATAATCTTTTATTTTAAAGGATAAAATTATCTCTCAAGGGCTTTATAGGCAGTGATGGGAAAGTTCAAGTTCCGGAATTAGAACTGGTCCGGAACTAGTTCCTCAGCCCACAATAGTTCCGGAACTGGAACTATGAAAATAAAAAATATAGTTTCGGAACTGGAACTGGAACTACAAAAATTAAAAATAAGTTCCGGAACTGGAACCGGTTCCAGTGGAAATTTTGGAATTTTCCCATCACTGGTCACAAGTAACCTAAATACATTATATCAAATTCTTGTTCATATTATCATGTTTTTAATTTAAAAAGTAGATAAAAGATATTTTTAAATTCAATTTTCTTATGGAAATTAACCAAATAATTACCGAACTATCATTAATTTAATTGCTCTAACTAAATATAATTAATTCCTAATATTTTAACTACCTTTTGAGTAAAAATGATAATTTAGTAGTATTCTCAGTTTCATCTTTCATTTTCTTATTTTTATTTAAAAAATTTCTAAATTTTCTTTATTTAAAAAAAATTTTTTCTTGCCTCAAATTTATTTGTTTATTTTTGTTTTTTAATTTCTTCGAGGAAGGAGTTAAATTAGATAATAATTTTGAATTATTTTTTAGTGATTTTATTTCAATTTCATTATCATCATAAACATCAAAAACCTTTAAAAATTAAAAAAAAAATTATTTTAAAATTTTTTTATTCGTCTAGGAAAATCGGTCAGTGGAAAATGCGTCAGTGGAAAATCGGTCAGTGAAGAAACAGTACATAAAATCACTAAAATACATGTAAAACACAAATAAAACACAAAAACACATGTAAAACAAATAAAACAATACACTAAAACAAAAAATGTTAATGTATTTTTGTGTTTTACATGTATTTTAGTGATTTTATGTACTGTTTCTTCACTGACCGATTTTCCACTGACCGATTTTCCGGAAGCCATTTTATTATTTACCTTAACATTCTCAGAGGCAAATAATCCTTTTTGAGGAGAAAATATTTTTTCTTTTGAATTTTTCTCAAATTTAAAATTCCCATTAAATGGTTGGACATTAATTTTATTTTCACCAGAAGACACAGAAACATCAAATAATGGAGGAAATTGGGTTCTTTAATTTTTGAAAGAAAAATAATTATTTAAATTAAATTATTATTAGTGCTCTCAGAAAATTCGTCAATAAAGGAAAATAAAAAAATCTTAAGAAAATACAATTTTTCGTATTTTTGTTTTTGTAGGGATGCTCGAGATTCTCGGTCTCGGGGCTCGAACTGAGAAATTTCTCGGTTTTCTTGAGTCTCGGTTCTCGAGTCTCGGGAAATTTCGAGTCTCGAGCATCCTTAGTGCTTTGCATCTTTTTGTGTTTTCGGGTATTTTTGTCTTTTCTTGTGATTTTTTGTAGTCTTCTTTCAATGTGGATAGAGATAAAAACAATATTAGGTACTTAATATCCCCCAGGCAATTAGTGCATAATTTTAATTAAAATTAATTAAAATACCCCAAGGGTAATGAAGACATTTCCTCAGTTGGTGTAGCACTTGGAGGCATTGCTCCCTTATTATTTAAAGTTTTACTTTCAATCAATTCTTTATTTGGCATTTCTGTTTCACTTTCAGCATTAAAACCAGTAGATGGAGGGTCTGAAAATTTTAAAATTTATTTTATATAAAAAATTTAAAAAATACCTGTAATAAAATTTCCAAGTGCAAAATGGTTAAAATCTGAATTTGGAAAGTGTTGATGTCTGAGTTCTGGATTGGGTGGATATGGTCCATGTAAATGAGGAAATGCTTTATTTTCATACCTTAATTAATTATTTTTTTTAATTTTATTATTTTTTTTATTTATTTATATAATTGACTATTTTATAGAAGAAAATGATTAATTATTATTTTAAAAGAATAATTTAAAAATATTTTATTAATTAAGCTGTGCAAAGCAAAGAGAAAGATAAGTTACACTGCGCTCTCTGCCTTTGTCTTTTACCCTTACGTTTGGTTATTTTATCATAACTTTTTTTAAAATTTAATAAAAATATGAACTAAAATTTAAAAAATAAGGTAAAAAATTAGCTTTATTTAAAAATTAAAGTTTATAAAATTTGACAAATTTTTGAGAAGTTATTGAAAAAATTCTGAATTTAGTCAAATTTTTAAATATAACACTCAAAATTCAAGAATATTTATAAACTTTAATTTTTAAAATAAAGCTAATTTATTACTTTATTTTTTAAATTTTAGTTTATATTTTTAAATAAATTTTAAAAAAAGTTATGATAAAATAACCAAATGTAAGGGTAAAGGACAAAGGCAGAGAGCGCAGTGTAAGTTATCTTTCTCTTTGCTTTGCACAGCTTAATTAATAAAATATTTTTTTAATTATTTTTTTTTTTTATTTTAATTAATTTAATTATTTTCTACTATAAACTCAATTAATAATATAAAATAAAAATAAAATATCAATTATACAGAGTCCACTATATATTTAAAAATTCAATTATATTTTAAATTAAATAAATAAAATTTAAAATTATTTAAATGAGAAACCTAAAATCTTTATTTACATGTCCTAACTCAATTTTAATTAATAAAAATTTTTTAACCAAAAATTATAAGGTTCTTTTTCATATTCTGTCGGTAAATGTGTCATAGGTCGCATAATAATAGGTTCATTAACAAAAGGAGAAATTCTGCCATTTTCTGAAGTAAATGGTGGAATCCAACTTTTCCACTCTACAGACATTATATCCATTAATATATTTTTTGGTAATATTAAAAAAATTAATAAATTTTTTTGGAAAGATAAAAATAAAAAAAGCATTTTTTTAGATTTAATTTTCTCGTAGAATAAAAAAAAAAAATTAAAAAATTTTTTTTTAAATAATTAAAGCGTAATGGCTTGAAAAAAATATTTTAGCGACGAAAAAAGTTAATCAACTGAAAAAAATTAAAATGATTTTATCCTTTTAAAGGTATTAATCCCTTCACTTTTAATCCTCACGTTAAAAATAATTTTATTAAATTAAAACAAAAATGAAAAAAATAAATTTTTGTTCTGTGTATTTATTTTCTTAATCTTGTAAAAATTAAATTTTGTTAACCTTTAAGATAAAAAAAAGATTTTTTTTTTTTTGATTAAAATTTAGCTTTTTGCTTTTTTTCCGGTCAATCAACACACAAAATTAATTTTACAAATTAATTTAATTTTTTTGAGTACTCCAATTAAAAATAAAAATTAATTTTATTCTGATAGCCCTAAAATTATAATAAATTACTTTGGATGGTATTTTGAATATAAAGTTAAAAAAAAGCAAATCTCGTGAAATTTTGCGACATTTTCGGTTCAGCGTTTGAGTAAAAATAGAGAAAATAAAATAAATATCAAATAGTAATAGTGTTTGGTAAAATCAATGTTCCGGGTCCGATTTCGGATGAGCTTTTTAAGCTTGAACCAGTTTTCTCAATTTAAAAGAAAAATTTCTGTCCGCATGTTCCAGGCCGCAAATGTTACGTCCCGGAAATATTTTCTCATAATTGGGGAGGGATTATGTGAGAGTAAATTATACATTTAAATAAAACATATCATTCAAAATTATTTTAAAAATTTATAATAATGTTTTGATCATTTATTCAAAGAAAATTATTTACCCAAAATTATATACAAAATTATTAATATTTTTAAATTACAAAATATATATATATATTTTTTTATATTAATCCCGATATTATTTTTTTAGTTTTTTCAAATTTCGTTTTATATTTTCTTTACAAAATATTTTTTTATTGAATTAATTAGGTGCATTTTTTTAGACCTGGACCTGCATCTTTGTACTTTCTACTACAGCATTGTGCATCAAAAGAACAGCCTGAAAATGGATAAAAAAATTTTTTTATAAAAATATAAATATTATACTAATTTCTGCAGGATAGCAACACTTAAGGCTGCAACATATGTCTGGCCTAAAGAAGCACAATTCACTAGTATTTTTTTTGCAACATTTCATGTTATAATAACAGTCATTATCATTAGTACAATCTAAATTTTAAAATTATTAGTTCGAGAAATAAATCCAAAAATTGTAAATTTTATTTTAAAAAATAAATATTACAAATTCTAATTAATTTAAAAAATACAAATACCTTAAATCTTCTAAAATAATCTCTTAATTAAAATAATTATCCATTTAAATAATCTTCCCACAAAATAAAAGCCCTGTTTAAAGAAATATATTATTCGACCAATTGACTATTTTTAGAGGATTTGCGGTATTTTTTAAATAAATAAATAAAATATATACCATCTCCGATTTGTCCATTTCTTAAGCAATAAACATTTGTAGTGTAAAGTAAAGTTAATTGAATTACAACCAAAACGATGGCTACAAATTTGTTTTTGTTATAAAAGAACATTTTTAAATTGAAATAATTAATAAATATTTAATTAAATTATTTTCTAAAATATTAAATATTATTGAGAAAAAAAATTAATTAAAAGCAGTAAATTTTGGGTTTTTTAAAAAATTTAACTTTAATAAAGCCCCCAATAAATAAATTTCTTATTTAAAATTCTTTTATGTGATTTTTTAGGGAAAATAAAAATTTTAAAATAATTTTTAATTAATTCCCCACTAAAAATTAAATTTCTAAGCAAAGTTGAATTTAAATAAAATATTTTTAAAATTTAAATAAAAAGTTATAATGAGTTAGACCTGCAGAATATAGCATTAATGTCTCTTTTTATATTATTCAAATTTATTAAAAAATTTCAAAAAATTTTTGAAATTTTTTTAATAAATTTTTTTATGTTTAACTAGCCGTTGTTGAGTTAATTTTAAAAATTTAAATAATAATTATTTTAATTTTTATTTCCTTAAGAGCTTTAAAAAAATTAAACATTGAGTAGTCTATTACGTAATTCAACAATTAAAATTAAATTTCTTTGTTAATTTTTTTTAATCAAACAGAAAATAGAAATAAATTTTATTTAATATTTATTGTTGGCTTTTAAAAAAAAATTATTTTAAATTTTTTCTAATTTTTTTTTTAAATTTATTTTAAATTTATTTTAAAATTGTTTTAGAATTTTTTTTTACTTTTTAGAATTAATTTTAAAATTACTTATACCTATTTTATAAAAATTTAAATTTTAGAAAATATTTTATTTTTCTATTTCACCCTCAAAAAACGTTAATTTAAAAGCAAGGCTGTCACAGAATAAACCGAACTTTCCTATAAAAAAAGCATTAAACTTGTAAAATTAAAAATAAAAATGTAAAATTTTCTTAAAATCTTTGAAAAATACAAAATTATCTAATTCCATATTTTTAAAAAATCTTAGAATTATTAATTGAAAAATTGTCGAGAATTTTCAATTTTCGAGAATTGTCCCGTTACTTTTTTTAATTTAATTTTTAAATTTGAACAAATAAAATTGATAAAAGAGAAGATAAAAAATTTTAAATTTTTTATCTTGATATATTTTATCTAAAAAATTTTATTACAATAAAATAAATAATATTATTAATTTTATTAAATTTTAAAATATGACGACAATTAAAAATTATTAATAAAAAATTAATAAATAAAATTAATTTTTTTAAATATATTATTAACTTAAATTCGTTAAAGAAATTAATTATTAAACTTAAAATTAAAATAAACTAATTTTGAGGGTTGTTTGAATTACTGAAGTGTGGGTGGAATTTATGCGGGGAACCTTCTTTTAAAATTATATAAAAAATAAAATACTCTACAAAATTAATTTAACTAATTATATTTAACTAATTTATTCCAATAAATTTATTACCAAAAATTATATACCAAATTATTATTATTTTTAAATTATATAAAATATTTTTATATATTAATCCCAATATTATTTTTTTCTCAATAATCTTGTTTTATATTTTCTTTACAAAAATTATTCTTTATTGGCATGTTCTAAAATCTCTACAAACTCCTGAACAGCACTGATTATCTCTTTCACAACCTGAAAATGGATATAAATATTTTATTTTATAAAAAATTAGTATACTTACTCACGTCCCTAGAATACAAACACGTTCGTTCGCAACCGACATTTCTATAGAAACATTTTTCAGCACTTTTTTGGCAACATATCATGTTAGTATCACATTCTTTGCTTAGTACGCATTCTTAATAATTATATTAAAACTTTAAAAATAATATACAACCTTAACTCCTATAAAATAGGTAATCTTCCCGGCGAGTAATTTTAAAAAAGCCCTGGGGACAGTTTAGAAGATTAACGTTATTTTTTCGAACTTACTTTCTCTATTTCGTTTACTTTCACAATAAACATTTGTAGTGTAAAATAAAGTTAATTGAATTACAACCAAAACGATGGCTACAAATTTGTTTTTGTTATACAAGAACATTTTTAAATTGAAATAATTAATAAATATTTAAATAATTAAAATATTTTTTTCTGAAATTAAAGAATTATTATCTAATTATTTAAATATAAATAATTTTAATTCAAAATTTTTTAGTTTTTTAGTTTTTTCAATTCTTTTGCTAGTTCGTGGCTTTCTAATAACTATTAGGTCGCGTCATAATTAATGTCGCTTTTCTTTTTGCTCATAAAATTTTCAATTGTGTACATAGAAATTTGAAAATTTGTACAAAAATTCTTTTAACTGTTTTCTAATGAAATCCAAAATTTGAGTAAAGCGGCTGAACCCATCCCAGAAAATAGCAAAACATTGGGTGGGATTGAACCTGAGACCTCTCGGAACGGGGCTGTAATCCATTCAACCACCCACCGCCTATCGAAGGCTTCCCTTTTTCATTTATTAGCTAGCTGACAGCAAACTTAGCCGACCTTACATTTGAAATTTTTCGGTTCGATAGGTCTAAAGTTATGGTCGCAAATGTAAGGTATATGTTTTTGATTTACACATTTAGGCCAAAAACGTGAATTTTCTAACTTTGCGTAAAATAATCTGATCGGGATGATCTAAACAGTATTCGAAAGCGCATATACGATATTTAAATTGATCCAGAACCGATCTCTGTAACTCAGTCGAACCCGGAATTCGGAGTTCGACTTTTTCAGAAAACCATATTGTAAGACATTGAGATCGCCGTTTATTTACCGTCTAACAGTTTTCAAGAAAAAATTTTTTTCTGCAGTTTGACCACTTCGACATTTTCGACCATAACTTTAGGCCAATCGTACCAAAAATTTTAAAATTTTGGGCTTTATTAGAAAACACCTAAACAAATTCATATATAAAATTTCAAATTTCTATGTTCAAATTTGAAAATTCTATAAACAAAAGAAAAAAGCGACACTAATTATGACGCGACCTAATACTTTCTAGTGCTAAAAATTTTATTTTAAAAACTCCAATTTTATTTTACAATAAATAAATATATTACTTAAAATTCTTTTATTTGATTTTTGTTAGGGAACTAAAAATTAAAATATTTTTTTATTATTTTCCCTCTAAAAATTAAGTCCGAAAAGCATATTAGAATTTAAATTAAATATAATATATTTTTAAAATTTAAATAAAATGTTATATTGAGTTAGACCTGAAGAATATAGCTTTAATTTCTCTTTTTATATTAATTAAATCTATTTAAAAAAATTTAGAAAATTTCTAAAAAATGTCAAAATCTTTAAAAATTTTTTATTTAACTAGCCGTTGTTGGGTTAATTTTCGAAAATCGAATGATAATTATTTAAATTTTTATTTCCCAAATTGTTTAAAAAATTTAAACAATATTTATTTAGCTTAGTCTATTACTTAATTCAAACAGGAAAAATTGTCGAGAATTTTTAATTTTTCAACAATTGTCCCGTTACTTTTTTTAATTTAATTTTTAAATTTGAACAAATAAAATTGATAAAAGAAAAATAAAAAATTTTAAATTTTTATCTTGATATATTTTATCTAAAAAATTTTATTACAATAAAATAAATTATATTATTAATTTTATTAAATTTTAAATTATGACGACAATTAAAAATTATTTAAAAAATTAATAAATAAAATTAATTTTTTTAAATATATTATTAACTTAAATTCGTTAAAGAAATTAATTATTAAACTTAACATTAAAATAAACTAATTTGGAGGGTTGTTTGAATTACTGAAGTGTGGATGGAATTTATGCGGGGAACCTTCTTTTAAAATTATATAAAAAATAAAATACTCTACAAAATTAATTTAACTAATTATATTTAACTAATTTATTCCAATAAATTTATTTACCCAAAATTATATACCAAATTATTATTATTTTTAAATTATTAAAACTATTTTTAAATTAATCCCAATATTATTTTTTCTTTTTAAATAATTCTGTTTTACATTTTCTTCACTCAAATTATTCTTTATTGCATTAATCACACGCTGAAAATGGAATAAATATTTAATTTAATAAAAAATTAAATTACTTGATCTGCCATTTGTTCTCTTAAAAAGACAACATCTGTTTGTTGGATTATCACAACACACTCCATGAAATAAGCATGCTGTAGTATTGCAACATAACATTCCATCACCAACACATTCATCTAATTTGCAGGCTTAAGTGTATAATTGTATTATTAACTTTCAAAAATATAATAACGTAAATCTTCTAAATTAATCCATTCCGTTTCAGTGTTTGATTTAAAATTAAAAACCCTGGGGACAGTTTAGAAGATTATAAATTTATTTTTCGAACATACTTTCTCCGTGTTTTGCACAATAAACATTTGGAGTGTAAAGTAAATTTAATTGAATTACAACCAAAACGATGGCTACAAATTTGTTTTTGTTATAAAAGAACATTTTTAAATTGAAAAATAAATAATTAAGAAATTTTTTCTGAAATATATAAATATTAAAAATGAATTAAAAATTAATAAATTGAACTTTTTAACATATTTTTTAAAGTATTAATGTTCGGGGGAAAGATCTAGGTTTAGCGAAAATGCTAAAATAAAATAAAAATCAAATAATTTGTATCTGAAAATTAATTGCTTTCCTAAAAATAGTCAAATCAATTAATTTTGAAATAATTTGAAAAAATTTGAATTTGGCCGATCACTACTTTTGCTTGTTTAGAAATTTTAATAATTGCCTTTTATTTTAGGATTAAATTAAAAAAAAATTTTTTTATATTATTTTTGTTGGGAAAATAAATAATAAATTTTTTTTCTTATTTTTCCCCTACAAATTAAGTAATTAAGCAGATTACTAAGAATTTAAATGAATTAATTTATAATTAATTAAGCCTGAAGAATATATCTTTAATATCCCTTTTATATTAATTAATCTATTTAAAAAATTTAAATTAAAAAAAACTTTTTATGTTTAACAAGCTGTTTTATGGTTTAATTTAAAAAATTAAAGAATAATAATTTTAATTTTTAATCTATTAAATTTAAAAATATTTAAAAAAATATATAAAATAGGTAGATTATGACACAATTCAAAAAAAAAAATTTAATTTTATTTGTTAATTTTTAATCATCGAAAAGATTTATATATTTTATTTAATATTTATTGTTAGCCTTTTTAATTAAAAAATTATTTTAAATTTTTAATAAAGAATTATTTTAAATTTTTTTAAATTATTTTTTAAGAAATTAGTGAAAAATGTAATAATTTTTTTCCGTCCCCTTAGATAGGAAAAATTAAAACAAAACTTTATTTTTAAACAAAAATATGTAAAAAATAATATTTAAGAAAAATGATAGCCTATCCTTTTAAATTATTTGTTTTTAAATCATATTTTTAAGCGAGCCAAAAATTAAAAAAAATTTATTTGAAACATAAAAATAGCTATAAACAATATTATTTTTTCTTTTTCTCTTTTTTGGTGTTAACGATAAAATATGTATTTAAATTTTATAAAATAGGTATTCTGTTTTGTTATTCCACTAAAAAAAGTTGTGCAAAGTCTAGAGAAAAAACAGTTAAAGAATAAACAGAAATTGTAAAATAAAAAAAATAAAAAATAAACTCGACAATTAATGTAAAATATTTGAACAAAAATACAAATGGCTATCAAATTCAAGATTTTTCAAAAAAAAAAAAATAATTGAAAATTACCTAAACCAAAATAATTAGGAATTTCCGATTATTAGGAATTGTCTTTCTATTTATTCTTACTCAAGATTAAGCAAGTTTTAAGTTCAAGTTCAAGACAAGTTTTAAGTTCAAGCTTATACGGGTGGTAAAATTTTGTATCAAAAGTAATATCATTCGATTCATCTCGACGAGCTGAGTCGAATGGTACCAATCACATGATGCGGAAATTCCTGTGAACCGAGATAAAAGTAGTGTTACGATCTTAAGTGTCCTACTTAAGAGTAACAGGCTGTGTCCGAGATACTGAAAGTCGACGAGCAACAAGCAAAGAGTTTATCACGTAGAGAAAGACAGTTGAAGGTTGAAGATAGGTAGAGGTTGGTTGTGGTTGAGAATTAACTCAAAGACTGGTTATTTACTGGTGCTTATATAGTCTATTGACTAGACCGTTAAAGGTGTTTATAAAGACCACCACTCATATACAACAAGTAGTGATGCAAAAGTTCCAGTTCCGGAACTGGAACTAACATAGCTCATTCGATTCAGTATCTCTTCCTCTATCGAATGATACCATATTCAACAAATTTTCAGCGATGGAATTTTTTTACAAGAACTTTAAATATTCCTTCAAAAAAATTTTTCAAATAATTTCACATTTTGAAATTTTAACATTTTGAGATTTTAACATTTTGAATTTTTAATTTTGAGATTTTAACATTTTGAGTATTTAACATTTTGAAATTTTAACATTTTGAATTTTGGAATTTTTATATTTTAAGATTTTGACATTTAAAGATTTTGACATTTTAACAAATTACTGAAAGGGGAAAAGCTTACAAATACGGAGGTAAATAGGAGGATCAAATCGAATATGAAGTTTCATCTTTAATTCTTGAAAGAGTGGCCCATGGCCGTCTACCCAGTTATAATCGTCTTTAATGTAGAAAACACAACGAACAATTCTATGCACTAGTTCATGGGACAAAATAGCGAAAAGCTGATGGCTAATCAGTGCATGTGCACTTCTAATATGAATTTCAACAATTTTCCATTAAGTGCAAGGTCGTATCCACAGCATTTGTTGTCGTCCCAGTCAGATTCCTCCCAAAATAAAAATGGAGCATCATATTTTAGTTTGCGACACAAAAGTTATGGATTAATTGTCTAAGAATTGAAAAAAAAGAAAATAAACATATAAAACACCCGTTAAGCATCTGCCTGAAAGCTCGACAAATATTTGAGATATTTGAAGTATTGTCTCCATGTCCCAACGTTGTATAATCCAATCAACGTCATGAAGAAGTGAAACATCTGCTCTCCTTGCACGTAAACAAATCTCCCTACGTTGTGCTGCAAGTTTCTTTGGATTTTTGATTTTTTGGCATTTGAATTAAGTAAAATAATTTTAAATATGAGAATGAGAATTTTCTCATATTTCTCCTTATTATGTACATCAAATTTCTTTCTTATTTGCCATAAGCAAAAGGTACGCCGACATTTGCGCCGCGACATATGCGCCGCACGACATTTGCGCCGTCCTATTAATAAAAAAAAAATAAATATTTATTAAAAATTAAAATTCAACATTTATTTTAAAAAATGATTAACTATAATTTTAGATAAAAAATAGGTTGCAGGACATTTGCGCCGTTGACATTTGCGCCGCGACACTTGCGCTGCGACTTATGCGCCGACGACATTTGCGGCGACGACTTTTGCGCCGGAAATATTTTAAAACGCGACATTTGCGCCGCCTTTAAATTAAAAAAATAAAGTAATATTAAAGATTTAAAAAATTAAATTTTAAAAAGAATTGGGTCCATCCCTGAATATCGAAACCCTGAATATCTATTAGCCAATTGGTCCAATTGCCAATTCGGTCAAATCTCTTAAAACAATTTGGTCCCATTCAAACTTGGACCTACAAGGAGTATTTTATTAATTGACCAAATTGGTAGTTTGGCAAACTGGCTAATTAGATAATATTCAGGGTTTCTATATTCAGGGTTGATCCCAAAGAATTAAGTCTAAAATGATTTTAAAATTAAATTTAATCATTTATTGAAAGGATGTTTATTATTACAATTTTCAACAGCCTAACAGGTTTGAAATATTAATTAGCAACTAATCAATCCAATTATCAATTCCTTTTGTAGTTAAACGATATGATAATGCATGTAAATGTGTTATCCAAACTTGATCATTAATATTAGCTGGTTCTTGGTTAATGAATATTTAGAATCTTAATCGGATTTATTTAGTTGATACATTTTAGTTTAATTTTTTTAATAATTTTTTAATCCTTTAATAAATACATATTACTTTATTTTTTAATTTAAAGGCGGCGCAAATGTCGCGTTTTAAAATATTTCCGGCGCAAAAGTCGTCGCCGCAAATGTCGTCGGCGCATAAGTCGCAGCGCAAGTGTCGCGGCGCAAATGTCAACGGCGCAAATGTCGTCGCACCAAAAACTATAAAACTAATTTTATATTCAACCACATAGAAAAAGATCAAGGCGTTTTTCATTTGTAAGTGCATAAAAAAGAAAGATAGGCATATTTTTTGTGATTTGTGTATCTCTTTCATATTTACGTCTTTTGAATAAAAGCATATCTGTCTTAGGTTATTTCTGTCAGTAAGCTTTTCAAAAATGTCAATAATATAATTTTCATTCAAATTTTCACGTTCGATCAACATCTCTCCGCCATTTATTACAAATATTAAAGGAAATAGAGGATCAATAAGAAGGTATCTAAATAATTTTTAATAAAGTATTTTATTTTTCTATTCCACCCCTAAAAAGGTGTTAATTTAGAAAAAATAGAAATTAATTATTCAGGTAGTCCTAAAATAATTCTGAGGGTAGTTCGAATATAGAATCAACACATAGCATCTAGTTAAATTTTTACTCATAATAGGTAGGAGGGAGACAACCTCAGGAGTGAATGGGATTTTTGATGCGACTCTTTAAAATTTATATAAAAAATAAAATTTATATTATATTTCACGGCTTTTTAATTAACTTACAAAATTTATTTAAAAAAAATTATATTTTGATCATTTATTACAATAAATTTATTTACCCAAAATTATCAAATTATTATTATTTTTAAATTACAAAATATTTTTTTATATTAATCCCAATATTATTTTTCTTAATAATCTTGTTTTATATTTTCTTTACAAAAATTAATGTTTAGTTGCATTACTCAACTGCATATTTCACCAATAGAAGGACTATTTTTACAAGATAATGAACAGCATTGTTCCTTTCTAGAACAGCCTAAAATTGGATATATATTTAATTTTATGAAAATTATACTTGTTCCTTTAGGATAGCAACACTTTCCAATTTGCTCGGAACCATTGCACTTTTCATACTTAATGAAGTCTGCTAAAGAGGTGCAACATACCATTGAAGTATTACATTCATCATAGGATGAGCAGGCTTAATTGTATTAATTAAAAAATAATATACGGTAGTAAATTCACTAAAATAGTCAATTCTAAAATAAGACTCCTATAAATATATCTACTCGAAGAATAATTTTTTAAAAAATCCCAGAGGACAGTTTTGAGAATCCAAGTTTTTTTTCGCAAACTTACTTGCTCCGATTCTTTTTCCATCTCTTGAGCAATAAACATTTGGATTGTAAAATAAATTTAATTGAATTACAACCAAAACGATGGCTACAAATTTGTTTTTGTTATAGAAAAACATTTTTAAATTGAAAAATAAATAATTAAGAAATTTTTTCTGAAATATATAAATATTAAAAATTAATTAAAAAACATTTTAATTTTTCTTTTTCAATCCTTTTTGAAAGGAGAAGAAGAGCAGTGAGTAATAAATCTTTAAGGTAAAAAAATCAGTAAGTTTGCCTTGTAGCTAAGTCGGTTAATTGAAGGTTAATGTCGGGGAAGACAGAGGTTCGATGCTTATAGTGTCTAAAACTTTTTCTTTAGCAAGGCAACTTTTGTTTTAGATTGCAAATGAATAAATGTCTTATTTAAAAATTCTTATATGACTTTTGTTGAGAAAATAAACATTAAAATAATTTTTCCGTTATATTTCCCTCTAGAAATTAAGTCCCCAAGCATAGTAGAATTTTATAAATAAATATTTGTAAAATTTAAATAAATTTATAAAGAGTTAGACTTGCATAATATAGCTTTCATTTTCCTTTTTATATAACTCAAATCAATGACCCAATTTTTAGAAAATTTGTAGAAAAAATTTAAAATTTCCTAAAAAAAATTTTTGTTTAAATTTTTTATGTTTAATTAGCCGTTGATGGGTTAAATTTAAAAAATCAAAGAATTAAATTATTTATCTGTTAAATTGCTTTAGAATATTTAAACCATATTAAGCAAGAACTATGACGAAATTCAAACAACTAAAAAAAGTTAAATTTTTTTGCAAATATTTTTAACCAAACAGAAAATATTTATAGATAAATTTATTTAATATTTATTGTTGGCTTTTTAAAAAAAATATTTTAGAACTTTTTTAAATTATTTAAAATTTTAGAAAATATTTTATTTTTCTATTAAAAGTTGCAAGTTTAGAGCGCAGACTGTTTTAAAATAAATTAAACTTTTCTCAAAAACAATGTTTTAAAATAAATTAAACTTTTCTCAAAAACAATGTTTTAAAATAAATTAAACTTTTCTCAAAAACAATGTTTTAAAATAAATTAAACTTTTCTCAAAAACAATGTTTTAAAATAAATTAAACTTTTCTCAAAAACAATGTTTTAAAATAAATTAAACTTTTCTCAAAAACAATGTTTTAAAATAAATTAAACTTTTCTTAAAAACAATGTTTTAAAATAAATTAAACTTTTCTCAAAAACAATGCCGAATTTTGTAAAATAAAAAATAAAACATAAAAAAAAAGAGGAATGTGTCATTTTATACGTAAATAAAAAAATATATAAAATTAGAGAGAATTTCAGGGTTGTGCCTAATTTAGCAAAATTGGCATGTTTTGTTTCAGCTTAAAATTAATAAGATTTAATTTTAATAATTCGGCACAACCCAATTTATTTAAAAATATATTAAATTCCATTTAATTTGAATAAAAAGCAAGAATAAATTGAGGAATTTTTTGAAAAATTTCAAAAATATAAATTATTAAAAAAAACAATAAAAATGGCTACTATTTATTGGCAAAAATAAAAAATATTTTTAATAATAATAATGTTGTCTTTTAATTAATATATTTAAAATATACTCACTCTTCTTTTAAAATATTAATTAACTTTAAAAAAATTTTTAAATTTTAAATTAAATTTAAAAACAACATTAAAAATTTAGGATATACTATAGTATACCGGACGCAAAATTTTGTATCAAAAGACATACCATTCGATTCGTCTCGACGAGCTGAGTCGAATGGTACTACTCTCATGATGCGGAAATTCCTATGAACCGAGATACTGGTCCCTGAAAATCGAAAAACCATAGAGGGGAGTAAGCACATTTTTGGGGTGAAAATTTCAAATATGTGTATAATAGCTCATTCGAAAGAGCTCGTCGAGACCTATCGTATGAGATGAAAATCATCGTGATTGAACGATGATGAACAAAGTTATGAAGGATCGAAGTTTGATGGAAACACGCCAAACTTGGACCTATAGGGAGTGTTTTATCACTTCTTCGTGTGAGAGCCCATCCCTGGTTGGCTTTTTGGTACATGCGTTATTCTACAGCTATAATTACAACAAAATAATTAATTCAGCGAAAACAATTTATGAGCAGCCGCGGTAATCACATAGAGGAGCTTACTCCCCTCTATGGTTTTTCGATTTTCAGGGACCAGTATCTCGGTTCATAGGAATTTCCGCATCATGAGAGTTATACCATTCGACTCAGCTCGTCGAGACGAATCGAATGGTATGTCTTTTGATACAAAATTTTGCGTCCGGTATACTATAGTACAGCCAAAATTTATAAAATTTATTTTTTAATTATTTTTATTTGAATGAAATCGAGTATTTAATGAAATACAGGAAAATAAAGAAGCTTTCTCTTTGTCAGATAAAATAAAATAAGAACGTGATCTGCCTGAAATTTAAAAAATTAAATTAATTTTTAAATTAAATTTTGATAAATTGGGGGGAATTTTAATCGATATTTTTTAAATTTTTTCAAATCAAAATTTCATAAAAAGAATTTAATTATACTCTACAAAAATAATTTTTTTCCCCAAAACTAATAGGCGCAAGATGATTTTTTTTCAATCTCTCTCACATATTTAAATCAAAAAATGTTTTTTGTTTGTTTTAATTCTTTTTCAACAATTGCGCGCACCAAACAAATGTCCAATTCTCTTTTTTGTTGTAATTTTATCTGGGGGTGATGCATTTGTACGTGAAGTTATTGTTCCTGTTGTTGATGCAGAATCCAAACTTGAAGCAGACAAATTTGCTCTTTTATTGTTTGAAAGCTTTAAAATATTTTTATTAATTTTTTTTTTTAATTTTAATTTAAAAAACCTCTTGTTTAAGTTTATCCAGTAATGCTCTTTTATCTTCCAAAACCTTTCGATTCTCTTTTTCTTCTGTGTCCATCTAAAAATATTTTTTTTTAATAAATTTAAAGGTCAGAAAACGTGAATCCTTTTATAAGGTCACCCGGGATAAGTCAGTGAGAGGGCCAAATAAAAACATTTTTTTAAAATTACCGCCATTGCTTTCTTCACTAATCTTTGTTCACGATCAGCAACACCTTCATTAAAAAGAGCTTCTCTCTTTTGACGTGTATCATCTGCTTCAGTCTGTCTTGCAAGTGTTTCCTTCTCTAATTGAGTAAAAGGATCGTCTTCAAAAGTGTTTTGAGGCAAATTACGTTTTCGATAATTTTCGTAATGTATACATTTTGTTACCTAAAAAATTATAAATTAAATTTATAATTTTTTAATGAAGAAACCCCCAAAATTTAAATAAACCTCAATTAAATCGATCAAATTATTTTTGATTATCATATCTCTAAGTGCCATAAAATCGTTATGTGCCAAATTATCCACTTCAACAATACCCCAAGGGTATTCACGAATTCTGACCCTTTGTTTTGTTGCTCGTTGTTCCCCACCAACTAAAACTTCTTTTATATGAGTTGAACCAACAATAGCAAAGGGAAGACGTTTTTCAAGTTGAATATTATTTTCAGAAGTAGTATTATTATTGTTTTGTTGTTGTTGAGGTTTTCCATTTGTTGTTATTGCAATATTATTAATACCATTCACAACAGAATTGTTTTGATTCTGCTCACAATTTAACTCGGGGAATTTATAAAATGAAATGTTATTGGTTCTCATTTCATCCATTATCTTTAAAAAAATTTTTTTAAATATGAAATGTTTTAAAAAATCAGAAAAACATTTTTGAAAATCAGAAAAACTTTTTTAAAAATCAGAAAGTCCAAATCAGAAAAACATTTTTAAAAATCAGAAATGTTTTAAAAAATGAGAAAAACATTTTTAAAAATCAGAAAGTCCAAATCAGAAAAACATTTTTGAAAATCAGAAAAACATTTTTAAAAATCAGAAATGTTTTAAAAAATGAGAAAAACATTTTTAAAAATCAGAAAATGTTTTAAAATCAGAAAAACATTTTTAAAAATCAGAAAAATGTTTTAAAATCAGAAAAACATTTTTAAAAATCAGAAAAATGTTTTAAAATCAGAAAAACATTTTTAAAAAGCAGAAATGTTTTTAAAAATCAGAAAAACATTTTTAAAAATTTTAAAATTAATTTAAAAATCTCTTACACGTTGTTTAAAGCGAGAAAGTTCATTCTGAGTAAGTGTATCTGCCTTGGCAATTAATGGAATTATATTAACACGATCTTGAAGTGCTTTCATAAAAGATATGTCCAATTGTTTAAGCCTTAAATTATTTAAAAAAGTTAAAGAAAATTAGGTACTTTTTATTTTTAAGCACAAATGTCTGCAAGTTTTTATTAATTAATTAATTAAAGTTGCGGAGAAAACTTGCGGATATTTGTACGCAAAAGTAAAATTTATTTATTTATACCCATGTCCAGTAGGAGGAATAAAATAAACACATAAATGAATTCGTTTGTCTTCAATTTTAGTAGATCTGTCAATTTTTGTTTCTTCTGCCAAATAATCCGAAAAACGGTCGTCAATATATTTTACAATAGGCTCCCAACTAAAAATTTAAATTAAAAAAAGTTAAAATAAAAAAAAACCATTTAGAATTGTCCACAAAATCCCCAAATCCGGGTGTATCTACAACAGTGATCTTAAATTAATTTTTTTTAAATTAATTTTATAAAATATTTTTAAAATAACCTTTAATCGAACATCATTTTCAACAAGTCGAAAGGTCTTACTTTCAATTTTCACTGTAGATTTGGATTCTATTATATTGTTATGCTTCAAATCATGAAGTTCAGCCATAAAAAGTGTGTTTAAAAAAGTAGATTTACCCAAGCCAGATTGGCCTAAAAATTGATAATTTTCATTATTTTAACCTTAAAATTTTACCCAAAAATAATGACTAATAATGGCAACGAAACGTCCATTAAAATTAAAGCTCTTCTCAATTGGTTTTTCTAAAAAATTCTACTGGACGTTTCAAAGCCATGGTTAAGAAAATATTCTTAAATTACTCCACCCATAACCACACGCACAAAAAATTTTTCTTAATTATTAAAAAACAATACTAACCAACAACCATTAAAGAAAATTCAAATCCATTTTTAATACATCTCCTAAATACTTGATTAGGAAAATTGGCAAATCCAACATAGTCAATATTACGTGAAGAAATTCCACTTTTAACTCGAGAAACGTCTGTAATTGTCGACATAATAAAAAAAAATTTCTAAAAATTCTTTAAAAAATAGTAATAAAAGAAATTGATTTGAAAAAAATATAAAGGAAGTAGTAAAACATTATATTAACAAAAAAGAAATGACTAAAAAAGAGAACGATGACTAAACCAACGCCTCGCCTCTCTTAATTTGATATGAGAATATTCGCCAAGTGGGTTGTTGTGAGGACGTTTTGGCGCGAAAATTAGTCAGACGCGAGCTCTTCAAAAGTTATTAGAGGAGCACTTTTTTAATATTTATGTTTGCCTTTTAATTAAAAAGCCTCTTGAAATTCTTTTCCCAGAGTCATTAATTTTTTTCCTTAATTTTTTAATGGGAAAAGATTAAAAAAATAAAAATAATTTTTTAGCTAAATTGAAAACAAATAAAATTAAATAAAACTAATTTTGTAAAAAATATATAATTTATTCGTCTTTATTTTTATTATTTTTCGATTTTAATTCACCAAATTTTTCAGAGAATTTTGATGGAATTCCTTCTTCATCAAAAAATTTGTGAATCTAAAAATTTTTATTTATTGATAAACAAAAAATTTTGTTTCTAAAATTAAAACTAATTTTAATTTTTAAATAATGACAAAAATGTTTTAAAAATCAGAAAAACATTTTAAAATCAGAAATCTTTTTAAAAATCAGAAAAACATTTTTTAAAATCAGAATATTTTAAAAAATCAGAAAAACATTCTAAAATCAGAAATATTTTAAAAAATCAGAAAAACATTTTAAAATCAGAATGTTTTTAAAAATCAAAAAAACATTTTTAAAAATCAGAAATATTTTATACCTCCCCATCCTTGTGCATTTGCAGAAAAATATCAGCTCCACCAACAAATTTTCCATTGACATAAACTTGCGGAATTGTCTTTAAAAATTTTTAAATTAATATTCATTTTATTTAATTACCGGCCATTCACTAAATTCTTTTATTCCCTCGCGTAATTTATCATTCTCCAAAACATTAAAATCTTTGAATGGAATATTGTGTAAATCAAGAATCTGAAAAAATTTAAAAATTAAATATTTTTTTTAATTTTAAATAATTTAAAATTAAAAAAAATAATTTTATATTCTTACCAATTTAACATTTCGACTAAAACCACACATTGGCTCAGTTTGTGTACCTTTCATAAAAACAGTTACAGGAGCAGATTTGACCTATTAAAAATTGTAATTTTTTGAATTAAATTTTTAAAAAATTTACAAAATTTTCAATTTGTTGCTTTAAAACATCCTCAAGCAGTAAACGTCCAGAGCAATGAATAAAATTTATATTTGTCTTTAAATGCCCAAAAGAAGCAATAAAAGAAGATAAAAGATTACTTTTCATCATTATAAATATTTAAAAAAACAATATTAATAAAGAAGAATAATTCTAAAATATAAATTAATTTAATTTAACCTTCATAATAAATATGTGGTATAGCGAAACTTGCGGACCGAACTTGCGGACGCCCGCAAAAGCTTACAAAGAAATTAGTTTATTTCCATTTTTAAAGGACGAATTGGTACAATAATTTATTTAACAACTTTGTAACATGGTACTAAATCTATATCCAAGTTTTGGACCAGAAGTTTGAGCCAGAAGCGTAGGTCCGCAAGGTTCGGTCCGCAAGTTTCGGCCTGCCAAATATGTAAATAAATTAATTAAATTTAAATAGATATTCAATTAAAAATTAATAACAAAATGCGCAAACTAAAATTCAAACAATTTTACAAATTTAAAGAAAAAATTTAAGTAAAACAAAAAAAATTTTTAATTAAATTTAAATTTTACAATTTAAAGAGCTGTAAAAAAACTCAAACATGTACTTAAAATAAAATAATGATATTTTCTTCTTCAAATGCGGAAAAAATTAAAGGAAAAAATAAAGTAAACCTTTACTAATATTATTTTTAAAATTTATAGAAAATAGTCAGGCTGAGGTTTCTTAGCTGGAGCGCCACGATTGTCCTATAAAAAAAAAATTTTTTTACAATGTTTGGACCAAAAAATTAATTTAAAAAAAAATTAATTTTAAAAAATATTTTATAAACCTGAGGAGCAGCTTCAAAAATAGTAAAGTCTTTATTTAATTGTTCATCCAATTCAAGAATTGCTGCAACATTTCCACAACGATAACAATAATTAGGTGCTGACCAAACCGTGAGTACCTTAAAAATGTTTTTTTAATTTTTATAAGTTTAAAAAAAAAATAAACCGTTTCATTAAAATGCCATTTATACCCTTCCATTACTAATTGATGTGCTCGAGCAATCATATCAATATTATTTGTCTCACAAAAATTTTTGACAACATCAGATCCTTTAGACAAAAAAATAAATTTATTAAAAATTAAATTAATTAAAAAATTAAATTTCAAACCAAAAAGATATCCAGCACCACGAGGAGATACACCAAAACCAACAGAGTCCTAAAAAAAAACTTTTTTTTATTCTTTTAGCAAACTTAAAAACTTATTTAAAAATAAAATTTTAATTTATTTAAATTAATATTTTAATTTTTTTTTAATTTAATAAAAATTAACCTCTGGATCAGACCAAAGTAAATCACACATTGGACCATCGTGTGGAACCTAAAAATTCAAAAAAAATAAAAAAATAAAAATTTAAATAAAATTGTAAAGGGGAGCAAGCCATTATGTACCGCACAGTGAAAAGTATTAGGAACAGTAGAGAATGTTAATGGTGGACGATTATTGGAGGACACAACCCTTCCAATTGTTCCATTATTTTCCCCAAATTGTACCAAAATAATAATTCCTCTTTGTTAAGGAACTAACGGGGGATTAAAACTTTCCCCAAATTATACATCTTCTATTGTTCCCAAAAACTTTCCCTAGTGAAGCAAATTAGGTGAAACAAATCGAGGAATTAATTAATCAATTTAATTTGAAACATTTAACCTCCTGTTTTCTGTCAATTGTACGAATTTGGTCAATTGTTTGAATACTAGGAGATAGACCTCCGTGAACGCAAAAAATTCTTCCGTTTATTACTGCTGAAAGACTGAGACAGTCAAAAACTTCTGTACAACAACGCCTTAAAAAAATTTAAAATAATTAAAAAAAAATTTAAAAAAGAAAACCAAACAACTGCTGAACCATATTTTCGAAGACATTCATCATAAAATCCATAGACTTGAGTAATTTGCCTAGATTCATGATTTCCTCTTATTAACATCATTCGATCAGGATAACGAATTTTAAGGGCTAAAAGAAGCAAAAATGTTTCAACAGAATAAAATCCGCGATCAACAAAATCCCCGAGAAAGAGATAATTTGTTTCTGGGACTTGTCCTCCAACACGAAAAAGTTCCATTAAATCGTGAAATTGGCCGTGAACATCGCCACAAATCTTTTTTTTAAAAAAGAAATAAAAAATAAAAATTAAAATATTACAGTGACAGGTGCATCTATCCGTTGAACATTGCTTTCCTGCATAAGTATTTCACGAGCTTTAGCACATAAAACTTTTACTTCTTGTTCACTTAAACATTCACAACGCATTAATGTTTCGATTTGTCTGAAAAATAGAATGAGAAAAATAAAAAATAAGCACAATCCTATAGACCGAGAGACCTGAATTCATTATTAAAGTTATTCACCACCTAGCCAAATTCAAGGCCCTCAACATAACGAAAAATTCATCTTTGAAAAACTATAAAAGCTCAAAAATTCCTGGGAATAACATAAACTCAAAATACAGGAAAAAAGCCAAATCTCTAATATCAACACCATGCTCTTTAATTTAAAAATAAGAAATCAAATGGGAAGTGCGAAAAGATAACTTATTCGCCATCAAATATTACAACAAAAAATTTATAAAATCAAAAATCAAAAAAACCTGTCCAAATCAGCCGTCCGCGTTCCATTAATAACAATAGCAGAAGAAATATCAGAAGTTGAAGTAGTACTAGTTGTAGTTGTAGGAGTTGTTTGCGATACTATATTATCTTCAGAGATTAAATTATCATCAATTTTTGAAAGCAGAGATTCTTCAATTTTTGAAGAAGATGCGGAATCGCTACTGTCGGCTCGCATTGTTTTAAAAAATTTAATTTAAGCTTTTAAAAGAAAAAAACAAAAATTAAACTATTTTTAAGTAAATAATTGCAGAAAGGTAACAAGTAAAAATACAAAAAAAATTAAGAAAAATTATCAATTTAATTATTAACCAAATTTTATATACCAAAATATTGACAAAATTTAAAAAAAATTAGCGACGATAATCATGAGAATTGTCATCATCATCTCGCCTCCGTCGACGACGATCTCGGTCTCTATCACCATAATCTCTACTTCTATCATTACTACGGTCTCTGTCGCTACGATCTCTTAAAGATAAACTTTTTTGTTTAAAAAAATATTTAAATTAAAAAAAACCTATCTCGACGTTCATCATAACCATCATCGGCATAAAAGCCTTTAAAAATTAAGTAAAATGGGATTAATTAAAAAAATGAAATTAACGGTCATGTCGACGTCCACTTCTGTAACGAGCACCTTTACCTCCATAACAGCGTTCATAACTAAAATTTAATAAAAAAGATAATATTTTAAAAATTCTAAAAATAAAATTCATACACTGTATCCGAAACATCTTTCAAATGCATAAAATTGCAAAATCCTCCTTTTGAACAAGTACTAATTTCGTGTTGACGACATCGGGCTTCTCGAAAATCTTTTTAAAATAGAATTTAAAAAATTGAAAAAAGTTTAAAAAAAACCTGAGACAGGTGAAAGTTCAGCATAAATTGGTTGTCCATTAAACCTTAAAATTGAAAAAGTGTTAAGATCTGTTAAAACAAAACCATCTATTTTCTAGCCCTTGAACTGCTTTCTCTGCATCTTTTTCGTATACAAATTTGACATAAACATTGCCAATCTAAATATTTATTAATATTTAATAAATAAAATTATTAACCATATGCTCGCCAATATTTTCACAAATCTAAGAAACAAAAAAATTAAAATTTCACAGAATTAAAAAATACATTTAATTCTTCAACAGGTCCGTACTTTCGTTCCATTTCTGTAAAAACTTCCTCATAAAATTCGTCAAAATGAACTTGCTCCAAATTATTAGCTTTTCCAAGTTCTAAAATTTTTAAAGTCTTTATCGAAACAAAAATATTAAAATTTTAGAGTAGAAAATTGCATCCGCAAGGTTTGTCCGCAAAAAACATTTTAAGAATAAAACATTTTAATAATTTAAAAAATTATATTTTACTATCATAAGCATCAGCTTGTCCACTCGCCACAATTGGACTAAGATAAAAGTTTTTTAAAAGAACAGTGTTAGAAAAAGATGGTCTGTGATGAGCACGTAAGCATTTATCCCCGTGACGACAAGCGCCAATCTATAAAGAATAAAAATTATAATAATTTAAAATTTGAAAAAATAACCTTGAAAAAGAAGGAACAATTCACTTTATCTTTTTCTGTACCATAAATACTAGCCAAATATTCAGCGCCAGAAAGTTCTTCAGTTGCATCATATCGTGAAGACATTTTTGATGAAAAATAATGAAAAAATCTATAAAAAAGAGGAGTTGGGATGAGATTAAAATAAAAAATATATTTTAAAAAGTAATTTAAACCCTTTCTAACAAAAAGAACTGAAAAAAACTTAAAATATCCTAGACAAAAATTACAAAACTTATCTAATTTTTATTCTTTTACCCTGGTACAGCCCGAAAAGGCGCCGGCCATATAGGCGCGCAATAGTATATCTAATGAAGAGAATTAAAGATAAAAAGGAAGCGAGATACTACATGCGCCTTTTCGGGCGTGTCCCCTTTAAATATATACTGACAAAATGTCAACAGACAAAATGCTATAAAATAAATTTAAAATTTAAGAAATTACATGCCTATATTTACATTTACATTAATAATTTTTTTTTATTTCTAAAAAAATATATTTATATTTTTGCTATTCTTAATGTCTCATAATGAAACTTGTACTATCGTCAAAGACGTTTTGAAGGTTTTTTAAATTTTTTAATTTAATATATTATTTTAATTAACAAAAAAAGGTTTGTCATGTTGATGAACAACAATTATTTATAAGTGAACGTGTTTGGGCTTGTACTTGGCATTTTAAAGGGAAACTAATTGCTACAGCTGGTGAGGATAAAACTATCAAGGTTTTTGAGTATTTTTTATTTTTTTTTATTTTTTAAAAAAGATATGGAAATGTGAAGATGTTGAAAATACTCAAATGAATGGTTTTAAATTTTTATTTATTTAAAATTTGTTAAATTAGATTCCCCCCTCTTGTTAACTAAAATTGGAACAATTCGCGGCGATCAGACTCGTTCAGTCCGTTGGGTGTGTTTTTCCCCTTGTGGAAGGTTTCTTGCATCTGCCAGTTTTGATGCCACAATAATTATTTATGAAATAAATAGGTTTTTTTTTTAAAAAATTATTTATAATTTAATTCTTTTTTTAAAGAAACTCCAATGAATTTGAAGAACTCCACAAGCTAGAGGGACATGAGTGTGAGGTTTCTATTTTTTAATTTAAATTAAAAAAAAATTAAAATTTATTTTAAAATATTTTTTTAATTAATATTTAGGTTAAATGCTGTAGTTTTTCTATAAGTGGGCATTATCTTGCAACTTGTTCTAGAGACAAAACTGTTTGGGTTTGGAAAGGTTTTTTATTTTATTTCTGATGGTTATAGTTTATTTTTAATTTAAAAAATTTTTTCAGTTCCCTTTGAGAATGATGACGAGGATTACGAAGTTCTCTCAATCCTTCAACAACATACTGCTGATGTTAAATTTGTTGTTTGGCATCCAAAAGAAGATGTAAGAAATTAATTTTAGATTATTAATAAATTTTCTGACTAAAAATAAATCTTTTTCAATTTAAAATTGTTTTTTATATTTTTAAATTTATTAAAAATAATTATTTTACCTTCAAAAAATTAAATGCCGCTAGCAGGGATCGAACCTGCGACCTTGGGCTTATTAGACCCACGCTCTAACCGGCTGAGCTATAGCGGCACATAGTGACGTTATTAAAATAATATGTTTTGTATAAATTGAAAAATTATTTTTTTATTTAATTTTAATTTTAGATACTAGTTTCTGGTGGTTATGATTGCTCTATTCGTTTTTATATTTTTGATGGAGAAGAATGGGTTACAGCCCAAGCAATAGCTGATGCGCATTCTGAAACTATTTGGTTATTTTTATTTAAATTAATTGAAATTTAAAAAAATATTTACATTTATCTTTGAAGGTCCGCCGCTTTCGAACCCTTAACTGGTCAGAATTTAGTCACAGTTGGAGGCGATAAAACAATAAAAATTTGGACTAGAGAGAAAAAACCAGAAGAAGGGAGAGGGAAAAGTTGGTAGGAATTTAATTTTAAATTTTAAATTAAATAACATGTAGGTGTACGTGGAAAGTTACAGTGAATTTATCTATTTCTGAAACTAGATGGCCTCTTTATTCTGTTAGTTGGAATTGTGACGGCGTTATTGCAGTTGGGGGTGGTGATTGCCTTGTAAGGTGAATGAATTAAATTTTTAATTAAAACATTCATTTATTTAAATCAGAATTTAATTAAAACATTCATTTATTTAAATCAGAATTTAATTAAAACATTCATTTATTTAAATCAGAATTTAATTAAAACATTCATTTATTTAAATCAGAATTTAATTAAAACATTCATTTATTTAAATCAGAATTTAATTAAAACATCGCAAAACATTATTTAATTAAAACATTAATCTAAAATTTTTTTTAATTCCAGATTTTTTGTTTTTGACGAGGATAATACAGCACTCTCTCTGCTCACTTCAATACGACTGCCAAGTGAAGTAGGTTCATATTTTACTGAATGTTTATTTAAAATTCTGATTTCTTTAAACATCTCTTGATATCACAGATAAATTGTCTGGCTTGGAGGCCGAAACAACAACAACAGGAATTCAATTATTTGGCTGTTACAGTTGATGATGGGCATTTGCATCTTTTACAAGTTAACAATCAATAATAGTTTTAAAGCTAATATGATGCAAAAATTTGTTTAAAATGTTTATTTCTTTAATTTGTTATTTTTTTTAAATGCAATTCTTAAATTTTTGTGAGATCTTTTTTTATAAAATAAATTATTTACAATAATTAAATATTGGATAAAGAAAAACTTAAGATTTAAGATTGCCGCAAGAAAAGGAGAGCCTTCTAGCTCTACTTTTCTTTCCCTCTTTATTTTTTTCACTTACAAGGTGAGAAAGGATTATTTTAGTACTGCTAAAATGTCCTTAAGCATTCTGCTTATAAATCAAATCTTTAAAGACAATGCCGATTTTTGTCTATTTTAAAATTTTTCAAATGTAATTAAAATATGAACGCTTATGAATATTTATTTTAGGTTTCTTAACCTTTCAATTATCATCTTGCTTTCTTGAAGAATTTCTTTCCTTTGTTAGCACTCTTGTTTTAGCATGCATATAAGTAAGAGTGAGTTTTAAGAAACGAGTGAAGGAAGAGGCGGATGAAGCTGTGTGAAATAATATATTTATAGATTCTTGGAGGAAAGCAATGGCCATTGGTGATAACAAGGAGGAAGCAGATGAAGAAGCTGAGTTTCTTGTAAGGGGAAAGGCTAAGAGTGGAAAGGAATAAACTCAAAACATGAATAGGTCGCCAATTGATTGGGAATTTCTAGTTTTCTAACAAGTCCCCTACTTTCCTATTCTTACCATCATTTCTTACTTGCCCTCTGGCTCTTTTGTTCAAATGGCATTTGACGAGTTAAGAAAGTTGAGAAAACATAAGTTTGCTTTTCTCTTATTTTTATTCTTTGAAATTTAGCATGATATTTATGTGTACATATTTTAATAATTGTTCCTTTATTTAGTTAGAAAATCACATTTGAGGATTATCTTGTTTAGGAAAAACATTAAATAAATACTCATCATAATTATAAGATAAACATTTTCCGGAAATATCAGAATTATGAAACGAACATATTCAGGAAATATCAGATTATTGAATAAACATGTTTTTCAAAATTTTTAAATATTCTGAAATATAATTCTGATATATAATTATGTAATATACATGTTTTAATCTAGGTATTATAATTATTTTATTGCGTCTTTATTTTGAATTTGAAATTATTTTTCCCTTAAATTTAATTTTTTAATTATTAAAGATGTACCATTTATTTTTTACTTTATTTTCCCACTCAATTCTTTTTTCTCAATCTATTTCATGCTTACTATTTAAAATTCAGATTTACTAAAATAGTAAAATATGTAGTAATTTTTAAATGCGGGTCAGAAAATATATAAATAATTCATTCACTTAATTATTCATTATTCAATTTCCGAGCACCAAAAATTATTTTAAAACAATGCCAAAGAATATGAATTTTCCTGGCAAAGGAATTTGACTTTAAATGAAAAGGCAACAACTGTATTTACTAAATAAAGAAAAGGCGGCTTTCTTTTTCTTTCCCTCACATTCCTTTATTTAAGTATAAGATAAGGGATATTCTTAAGTTTATCCATTAAAAATGTTTGGAAGAATTATTTGATTGAAAGAAGAGAATTAATTTTTTATAAACTTTTTCAATTAATTGTTCATCGATTTTCAGGATGATGTTTTACTTTTATTCTGGTTTAAAGATAGATATTTTATTTGTTTTTCGGTAGTTATTTCATGGTTATTTTTTCTGATAGATTTTTTCTTATTTTTCCGGAACATGTTTTTTTTAATATCTGATTTTTTTCTGAATGTTTTCAGAGATAAATTTATTAATTAAATAATATAATGAATTTTTCACTTCGTAATACAAAATATAGATAATCTAAAATGGGTAATTGCACTTCAAAATATCACAAAGATCAAAAAAAACATAACAGACGAATTGATGATCAGCTACGGAAGGAGGTAATTTCAATTTTTACGTAATCTAATGTAAATTTTATCTAGCACTCAATGGATTTGCGCATAATAAAACTACTACTACTTGGTAATTTAAATTTAATTAAAAGATTTAAAAATTCGTAAATTCATGTAGGTGCTGGAGAAAGTGGGAAAAGCACAATTTTAAAACAAATGAGGTATAAATTATTTTTAAAATATAAATAACGACGAAATTTGAAGAATTCTGCACAAAGATGGATTTTCACGACAAGATTTAGAACAAATAAAACCTGTTGTTATTTGGTAAGAAAAATAATTAGTATTTTATTATGTTAGTTTATTTTTTAAGTTTAATGTATTTTTTATGTTTAGATTATTTTCTGATCTTTAATCTGATGTTTTGTTTATATTCATATGTCTAGTTTATTTCATAATGTTTAATTTATAATCTGATGTTTAGTTCTTTTTTGATGTCAGGAATTATTTAAATTTCTGATTTTTTAGTTAGATATTTCCGGAACATGTTTATTTAAATCTTTTTTTTTTGATATTTCCGGAAGATGTGTTTCTGATTTTTTTTGATATTTCCGGAACATGTTTATTTAAATTTCTTTTTTATTTTGATATTTCCGGAACATGTTTATTTGAATTTCTGATTTTTTATTTTAATATTTCCGGAACATGTTTAATTAAGTTTCTGATTTTTTTTTATATTTCCGGAACATGTTTATTTAAATTTCTTTTTTATTTTGATATTTCCGGAATACGTTTATTTTGATATTTCCGGAAAATATTATTAATTTTGTTTTCTTATTGTTAGAAAGTTTAAGTTCCTGGAATAGATTATTAATTTTTTGTTTCAGTAAAATAGTTATGTTTTTAGCAACACTATTCATTCCATGCTTGCGATACTTAGAGCAATGTTTCACCTTCATATAGACTATGGCGACCCTGAACGATTGGTAAAAATATATTATAAAATGTTAAAATAATTATTTAAATTTTTAATAGTGTAGAAAGATGGTCAAATTGTTTTTGCTACAATTCACGCAAATAGAGAGGAGTTAACTGATGGGCTTGTAGCCGCAATGCAAAGACTATGGAAGGATGGAGGAGTCCAAGAATGTACATATTATTAACCTTAAATTATTTTTTATAATTTATAGGCTTCCGGAGGTCTAATGAATACCAGGTTTAAAATGTTTTTTGGGAATCAAAATAAAATTACTATAAAAATGTTCATAAAGATTGATGATTCTGCTAAATATTTTTTGGACAATTTATCGAGGCTTGGAGCCTCCAACTATTTTCCCACTGAACAGGACTTGCTTAGGACAAGAATAAAAGTTAGGAAAATTGAATTCATTTTCATTAAAATATACTATTATAAAAATAAATTAAAGACAAGTGGAATTACTGAAGTGCTCTTTGAACTTAAAGGCCTTACATTCAGGTAACTTTTTGTTAGAATATATAAATTAAAAAATATTAGGTAGTTTAAAAATTTAAATTAGGTAAGTAAATATACTTATAATTAGTTATTTTTAAATAATTTAATATAAAGGGTTATTGACGTCGGTGGACAACGATCGGAACGAAAGAAGGTATAATAAACATTTGTTTATAATAAACTATTTTGAAAAACATTATATAAATTCACTATATTTCTTCCGGAATAATATTTTTTAATTATAAACCAAAACATTTGAAAAACATGTTCCGGAAATATCGAGCATGCTTTAAAAAATAATAAAGCAAATAAATATTTCCGGAAAAAAGTTTAAACAAATAAAACAGAAAATTCTGAAATTTAAATTACATAAAGATGATTCGGAATTTTATTGAAAACAGAACCAAAAACAAACAAATAAACAAAATTATTTTTGAGATGAAACAAAATTTCAGAATTATTTTTAGAATTATTTCTTCAGAAATTTAATAAAAATACTAAAACACAAATAAAATTAACTGATTAAGACATTTAGTGGATACACTGTTTTGTAGACAATGTTAATTCAATTATATTTATTTCCTCACTTTCTGAATATGATCAAACATTGCGAGAAGACAATTGCACTAATAGGTTAATACAGTGTTAATTTTCTTTAAAAATTTTTTAGAATGCTGGAGTCACTTAAATTGTTTGATTCAATTTGTAATAGTCCATGGTTTTCCGAAATTCACTTTATTTGTAAATTTATTTTTTATTTAAAAATTTAAAAAATAACTAAATTCTTTTCAAGTATTTCTCAACAAAAAAGATATTTTTGCTGAAAAAATCACTCACTCACCACTTAACATTTGCTTTCCTGAATACAAAGGTATTCACTCTAATTTATTAAAATTAATTTTAAAAATTTTAAGGACTGCAAAACCAAATAGAATGTACTAATTATATTCAATGGAAATTTGAACAAGTAAATAGGTCAAACCAAAGGGAAATTTATTGTAAGAATTAAAAATAATAATTTTTAAAATAAAATGAAATTATTTTTAAGGCCATCACACTTGCGCCACAGATACAAATGTAAAAAATGTTTTTAAATTAAAATTATTTAAAATTTTTTTTAAGAATGTTCAATTTGTACTAGATGCTTGTTTAGATATGATTATTGCAAAAGTAAGTTTTCATAAACTAAAACTCAAAGATATTGTTTTTTAAATTTAGAATTTAAAATCAATGGGACTATGCTGAAACAAAAAGTTGAAAAAATATGTTGTTTTTAAAAACAACATTACTACGCACATTAATAAGAATTTAATTAGGTCAGAAGAAGAGGAAGAAACGGGATTATAAATTCACAGATTTATTTTTAATTTTGTATTTTTGTCAGTTTCAAAATATAAAAAAAGAATTTATTTATAAAAAATTTATTATGTTATAAAGAAGAAACTAAATTTATAGTTATTTATATAAGGCCAGAATTAACAATCACATTATTTTAAATAATGTAAAAACTATAATAAATAAAAAATTTAAAATAAGGCTAAAAAACAAAGTATTTTTATTAGGCATATATTTTATTATAGTTCTGAATTTTTGGCGACATTTTTATTATGTTTAGAAAACATGTGTTTTATTTAATTTTCTGATTTTATTAAAATGTTTTTTTTAATTCTGATTTTGTTAAAATGTTTTATTTAATTCTGATTTTTTAAGATGTTTTATTTAATTCTGATTTTTTAAGATGTTTTTAATTTATTTGTTTAGAAAACATGTTCATTTAAATTTTGATTTTTTTGAACATGTTTATCAATTTATACTATAATTCTGAAGCATATTTATCAAAACTTCTGATTTTTAGCCTTAATATTAAAGGTATAAACCAAACAAATAACAGAAGAAAGGTCAATTAATTGGGCCAATAAAATTAAAAAAATTCTATTTATTCACATCATTTTTGTTATTTTTATATTTATCAGAATAATGTTGAGAATAATAATTTTTACCTTCTCTATTTCCATTGTTGTAGTAATTATTATCTGATTTATTTATATCGAGGTAATGAATGTTTTCTGAATAAAAAAAAAGTAACAAAATTATTTTACAAAATTTAAACCTTTTAAAACCTCTTCCTAATTCATCGTTATTTTTAGAATTTCCATCTTTGAGAATAAAATTAGTTTTTTTATTTTTAATTTTTTCAATAGAAGAATTATTATTATTATTTGAAAGTTCATCAAAATATTCATTTTCAGAATCTGACAAAGAATCTTCAGAAGAAGAAGATGAACTTGATGAATCACAACTTAAATTAAAAAATATTTTTTAAAATTAATTTTAAATTAATTTTAAAAGAAAAAATACGGTTCACTAATATCCAATGGAGAAATTCCATTTTGTTTGTTAATTAAATCAATTTGTTCAAGCAGCTCAGGACGTGATTTATTTACAACTTTTAACCAATGAAGTGCAAGTTGAGGACGTCTAAAAATGAATTAAAAAATAAATAAATTAAAAAATAAATAAATTAAAAAAAATATTTTAAAAAATAAACTAAACTGTTTAACTAATTTAGGCCAAACTTTAGGTAAATTTATTATTGAACAAAAATTTTGAGTGACAGCAATTGTTGTATCCAAATTCATCACAACATGCCACCAACCAGAAGGGACAAACATTATCTAAAATTTTATAAATTAATTAATTTTAATTATAAAAAATAAAAATTTAAACCTCTCCAGGTCGTTGAATTGCATGAAAAACAGGAAAACGTTCATTTTGCCAATTTGAACAAATTTTTGGAAATAAAGTTGCAAACCAAGTAATTGCCTCGTCTGGGTGTTTTAAATTTTTTGTTTCTTCACTTTTTTGTTTAATCAAATGTTTGGGAGTAGAAGGGTGAATTAGGCACCATCTGGAAAAATTTGAAAAATCCTTTAAAAAAATTTAAAAAAATCTTAAGCACAAATTTTTCTTAATTTTTATATATTTACATTTAGATTCAAAGTGCCAAAGTTGTTGCATCTGTAATATGTTAATTTTTGGAATATTTTTTTTTATTTTCTAAAAAATTTTAATATTTTCAAAAAATTTTTGAATTTTGAATGAAAATGGAAATAGTGTAAATTTTTATTACTTTTTATGTCCAACAATTAATGCATTCCAAGCAGAAGTACCAATAGGATCGATATGAATGGCAGTTCCAGATCTTGCTGGGCCCATAACAAACCATCTAAAAATTATTTTTTATTTTTAAATTATTAAAAAAATAAATAAATTATTTTAAACAAAATAACCCTCTTCTAATAAAATAATTTATTTAAAAAAATTAAAAAATATTTAAAAAGAACAAAAAATTAATAAAAACCTATATGGAGGTCGTCGTTTATCAACAGCATAACGAAACAAATCGTCCTTAAAAAATTGTGGAACATCATAATCATCCAAAATTTTAGATGTTTTTTGACGCTAAAAATTAAATTTCAATTTTTTAAATAAAAATAAAGAAAAAACCTCTCCAAATCCAGAATCAAAAATATAAAGAGGAGAATCATCACAATTTGATGACAAATAATGCAAATAATATTTCATTTTTAATTTAACAGAATATCCATCATCATCTTCCCCGCATTTAAATTTTTGGTTGCGATAGGCGCGATAAAGGTTCTAATTTTTTTTATTAATTTTTAAAGTAAATTAACTCTAAAATTTAATTAAAAAACCTGTAAATTCCACCGCTCATTGGCCTTCCAATTATCCATCAAACCCAATAAAATTACAGGTTTATTCAATTTTTCATATCTTTCAATAAATTCAAGACAAGTCATTTTAGACGCATCCACTCGTTCAATTGTGTCAGGTCCGATAGCCATTTGTGAAAGAAAGTGATCAGAATTTAATGAATAACCTTCAGAATACCATTCATTCTTTTTTAGTTCTAAAATTAAAATAATTTGAAAAAAAAATCTAAAAAAAATTTTTTAATTGTAAAAAATTTTGTATGAGATAATTCTAATGGGCAGGCAAAACACTTCCTGACCAAACTCTCATATCTCAAATAAACCAGAATTACTGGGATAATTTAATTTTCCATTTCTGTAACACTAACCTCAAACGTAAATAAACTTTATGAGGTTTGCTGACTAAGAAATGGAAGTTAAAAATCAAAATCTATGGGAGAACGCGAACTAAACACGAAACAAGAATAATACCAACTTAACTATGGATGATGAATTAAAATCTTTAGTTTTATTTTATTAAATGAAGTTTGTTGAAAATTGTGATTTCAAGTTTATTTAACAAAAATTCTGATTTCAGGTTTACTTAACAAAAATTCTGATTTCAAGTTTATTTAACGAAAATTCTGATTTCAAGTTTATTTAACAAGAATAAAGTTTATAAAAATAAATTAATACCTGATCTAGCCTTTCTCTTAGCAAAATCAACCTTTTTGCCAGTTCTTTTGTGATAGAAAGGATTTCTCTTATCTCCAAGCAATATATTTGAAGGCGATCTATTTGAACTATTTGAAGTGTTTTGATTATTTTTAATTGTATTTATTGTTCCGTTTTCGAAAGTGATTTTCAAGTCTTTTTCCATTATAATATTTTGAAACTAAAAATTATTTTAAATTATTATTTTTGGAAAAATAATTTTAGAAAGCCTTTGATCGGCCGACCTAAAACGACCTTTAATAAAAAAAATCAATTTAAAAACGTCTACTTCGAAACACCAAATTTAAAAATGTTCATCAATGAATTCGGTTTTTTTCTTTTCTCTTTTATATTTTGAAATAATTTAAAAATAATTTTTGCAAAATAAAAGTCCCCCCGTCGTTGAAAACATCTAATACTTCCTAATTCTTGATCACCATTTCCAAGTTCAGACGAATTAATTGATCATAGTTCATTTTAATATGTTTTTAATTTTTACAAATTATGGCACAATTAATAGTAACTCTATCATTTAAATTCCAAATTTACCACGCCTTTACACATCAAAATTTTCTTGGGGCACTTTCAAGCAAAGGCAGTCCAGAGTATTTTTTCGGCGCAATAAAATGAGGCGCGGCATTGAAGAAGGAGGGGTGGGCGATAAGGGCATAAGTACCTAAAATAGTTATTGGAATGAAATTAATAATTTTAAATTAATTTTAATATTACCAAGAGAGTGGCCAAAAAATTCTTCAAGTATCTCTTTAACACTCTGTAAATAAATTAAATTTATATTAAATATAAATTAAATATTACTTTTTGTCCCATAGTGTGTAATTGTTCTTCTTCGTTGACCTGTTGAGTTCCCATAGATGTTCCTTCAGCTTGTAACTGAGTTGTTCTAGATGGTGAATGTTGGACTTGATGGGCAACCTTCGAATGAGTTCTTGATGTCTGTACAGTTTAAATTAGATTGTTAATTAATATTTTTTTCAAACAATACTTGACTTAACCTCAATCAATCTAACTCATTTATAGAAGGACAACCCCGAGAGAGACCCTTTCGTTAGTGAAGTAAATAGTCCAAGGTGGTTTTATCCTTACAAATTTTGGGAAGAAAACCCTCAGCAAATGACTTGAAATATTCAAATATTTAAGGTCAGATTGTATATATTACCAGTCTTTGTTGCTGTTTTTTTGCATGACGATTTCGATGTTTTTGATCATGTCCAGATGGACTGCTATTATTTAAATTTAGTGCTTTATAAGATTCAATTAAATTTTGTGTATCATTGTCAGATGAAGATTTGCCTTTTTTGCTTGTTTTAATTTTTAATGGTGTCGATTGTACTAATTTTTGATTTTGAGGATTATTTACGAGATTGTTGAAAGTTGGATGGTTATATGTGATAGTAAATGGCGTTAATGAATCAACTGTCGGAATGTTTGTATTTGGATGAAATTGAGGCATTGGAGATGACTGTGAGGTATTAAGTGAAGGTACTGTATTATCAGCTGTTGACATGTTTATATCTTGAAACAAATTGCCTTGATTATTTTGTATTTTACTAAATTCAACATCTAAAATACAATTTAAAAATAAATAAAATTAGTAAAAACTTTAATATTTTACCAGAAATGTTTGTTGGCATTTTAGGATAAATTACATCCTCATCTTAAAAGAGAAAAAATTATTAATATAATAAAAAATAAATAATTTACCCAAGTCACTTAAATGCCCAAATATAGCAGCGGAATCATCTTCATTCATGCCTAAGCATTTAAATATTAAATAAATAAAAATAATTGTCAGTTGAATGTAAATATTCATGCCTCTAAGCGGTATATTTTAAAAAAAAATTTTTTAAAAACTGTTTAAAATTCTAGTAAAATTATCAAATATCTTAATGTTGTACTGTTCAATTTAATAAATTTTAAAAATAATATTTAAATTTTTTAATTTTAAATTTTTTAATTTTAAATTGTAAAATGCTCTATTATATATCCTTCTTCCTCATGTTAAATCAATCTTCTAATCAAATATCCACGAAAAAAAATTTGAAGTCTCTCCTTGTACCAGTTGGCAGTTTGGAAAGAAAGATGGTTTTTAAATTAAATGTAAAAGCTCCCAAGTTTTGGTCCAGTAAAGAGCGATTTTAAGGGATAGACTAATGGAAATTATTAAAATCGCTGTGCAATATTTTATTTATTTCCTCTTTTAATTTAAAATGAATTTCTTGGGAATGCAATCTGATTTTTAAAACAATAAAAAACGGAAGCTCCACCTGATTTTTTAGATAAACGCCCACGAATTAATAAAAATTTTAAATAAATTTAAAAAGTCAACATTCAAAACGTCCATTATTTAATTTAATAAAATAATATTAAGACTAATTAAAATAAATATTAAAGATTTATAAAAATAAGAATAGGAGGTTAACGATATATGTATAGTATTTAGCTTGTTAATCTTCTGACTTGCAGGTTAAAATTTTTTTTTTAAAAGAAAAATTAATTTTCACAAAAATTAGAAACACAACATTTTTAAATTTAAATGGCTATTATATTTTCAAATTAAAAAAAAAATTATTAAGAAATTAAAATTTAGACATTTTTAAATTTTTCAAACATTTTGCCAATTTTTTAAAAATATTTCAAAAATTAATTAACACTGCTTTATAAATTAAACATATGCTTTACAAGAAAAAGAATTTACTACACATTTTATTCAAGTTATTTATGCTCAGAAATGGATGTTAAATATATTGAGCATTTATTACTTTTTTTGGGACTTTTACTATTTATTTAAAAATTATTTTTTTATTTTATATTATTTAAAATTATTTTTAAAAAGAGTAAAATTGATATTTAAATAAGAATATTTTATTTATTTATTTAATAGTTAAATATTTATTTAACACAAATATTAAACAAATTTAATTAATTTTTTAAGTAAATTTTCTATTAATTAGAAAATTTTAATTTTTAAAATAAAACTAATTTTTTACTTTATTTTTTAAATTTTAGTTTATATTTTTATATAAATTTTAAAAAAATTATAAAAAATAATTTTAATTAAACAATTTAACTTTTAATTAACCAAAATTAAAATTCAATGTTAATAATATTGGCAATTTAAAAATCACTGCGTCAATAATTTTTATTAATTATTGACTTTTTTCTAATTTATTGAGGTAAAGAGAGAATTGCTTTAATATATTTTAATTAATTTAAAAATCGATAAAAAAATTAAAATAAATATTTATTAAATTTATTTTTAAATTTATATATAAATTAAAAAAATTAAAGTTTTAATATAGAGAATATTCAAATTAAATTGAAAAATATTGAACATGATCCAAAAAATCAAAATTTTTGATTGTTTTTATTTTATTAAGTTAATATTAATTAGATTTTATAAATTACAGTAATTATTTTTTAATAAAAAATATATTATAATAGAAGTAATTGTGCAATGCAAAGAGAAAGGTTAACATACTCTGCGCTCTCTGCCTTTGCCTAATAGCCTTACATTTGGTTATTTTATCATAACTTTTTTTAAAATTTATATAAAAATATAAACTAAAATTTAAAAAATAAAGTAAAAAATTAGTTTTATTTTAAAAATTAAAATTTTCTAATTAATAGAAAATTTACTTAAAAAATTAATTAAATTTGTTTAATATTTGTGTTAAATAAATATTTAACTATTAATTAAATAAATAAAATATTCTTATTTAAATATCAATTTTACTCTTTAAAAAAATCTTTAAAATAATATAAAATAAGAAAATAATTTTTAAATATAGTAAAAGTCCCAAAAAAGAGTAATAAATGCTCAATATATTTAACATCCATTTCTGAGCATAAATAAAATAAAATGAATTCTTTTTCTTGTAAAGCATATGTTTAATTTATAAAGCAGTGTTAATTAATTTTTGAATTATTTTTAAAAATTGGCAAAATGTTTAAAAAATTTAAAAATGTTGAAATGTTCAAAAATGTCTAAATTTTAATTTCTTAATAATTTTTTTTAATTTGAAAATTTGATAGCCATTTAAATTTACAAAAATGTTGGGTTTTTAATTTTTGTGAAAATTAATTTTTCTTTTAAAAACAAAATTTTAACTCTGCTTTTATAAATTAATATTTTTTCCCCACTTTTTCGTTTAGCAGGGTTCTATTTTCATAGATTATTTAAAGATGTAAATTTTTTTCCGTATTTTTCATCATCAGATTCTGAATCAGAAGGTCCTTCTTCGTTCAGGTGACCTTTATAAAGTAAATTAAACTTTAATTAAAATGTTAATTTAATTTTAATAACCTAGTAAATACTAAGATTGGAGGATGGGAAATTGTGTTATTTCTCTTAAACTCTTAAAATATATTAAATTAAAAAATATTAAAAAATTTAAATATTAAAATTATCCCTCAAAATCAATATAATTTTGACAACTTAAGTAGTATATGGAGGGGTTTTATAACAAAAAATTTTTTTTTCTAAAATTAAAACCTTTTTATTTTTTATATATTTTTTGGACTTTTTTCAAACAAATATATATTTGCGGACAATTTATGCAAAATTTTTTTGAGGACATTTTTTTGCAGATTATTTTAGTAGTTCGCCACAACGCTCGTAATATTAGAATTAAATATTTATTTAATATATATTATTTAATTTTTATTTTTAATAATACAATCGCTGCCACAACGTTCCAAGTAAAGAATAAATATTTATTTAATATATATTTAAAAATTTTTTAAAATTAAAAAAATATTAATATGCAAAAAAATTTTTTATTCAAATTGTAAATTACATTTGTGGATAAAATTTAATATTTGTTATCAATTATTCTTCTTTCATCACAACATCGATACATTCTATAGGATAGAAATATTGATGATTTTTTCCACCAAATACACACAAAAGCTGGAGATGCGGGAGAAAAAGATCTACACGATGACGAACGTAGAAGTATTGCCTAAATTATTAGTTTAAAAAATTTTTTGCTTAAAAAGTTTTACCTTATTGTAACACGAAGATATCCTCTAAGGGCAAATACACGATCAGACCCTGCATGTGTAAATTTACAAGGATATATTTCCATTTGAAATTTATGTAAGTGATTCGTAACGAGTCCTTTATTGTTCATAGGAGTGCATCCATCCATTAAAATTCTTTGTCCAACACCAGCTGAAAGAACATCCTCATCAGTCATTCCAGATAGTTTTTGAATATAATTAAGATTTTCTTCAGTTCTTTTACGAATTTCACAGTGAAGAGTCTCAGGCGTACATCCACCATTGAATTGACAAAGTAAATTAACAAGCGATATTTTTTTTAAACAAGGTGACGAAGGTCTAGATTCTATTTCTTCCTTGTGTTGCCTCCATTTAGAAAAAGCTGTTGATGAAGCAGTACAAGAAGTGCGCATTTTATGTTATTTTTGGATTAAAATTATAAGTCTTTATATACTTAGACTCTATGACTTGCCAAAGGAACTAACCCATTACGATCAATAGAACCGCTTCTTCCCCAATAAAGAAAAAATAAGAGAATAAAGAAAATAATATAAAGAAAGTAAGCAAATGCTAATATAAAATTTTGTGGAGAGGGTGGTAGGATTCTTTCTGGACAATTAAAAAAGGTAGTTTTATTTTCATATGGATGAGGTAAAACAATATCCTGGAATGAAAAAGCCATCGAGAAATAAAAAATTAAATTAAATATATTTATTGTTTCTTATATACTAATTAAACGTTGAACAAAATTTTTAAGAACAATATCCCGACCCTCAACAGGTATAGAATGTAATTTTTGTAAAACTGAAGAAAAATTTTTATATTTTGAACGCAATGCTAAAAAACATATACAGTAGTGGCCACAAGTATCTGAGAAAGGTGATTGTAAAATAAAACGATTTTGTTTAACTTTAGAATAGTTTACAAGCAAGGATTGGCGCATATCACAGTTAGGCTCCTCTGCAAGTGAGTCAAAGTATTCTATAGTATCTTGCGTATCTGAATAGCATGCTATCCAATGTTCACCCTTTGTCCCTTTACGCCTAGTATTTGCAATAAAACAAAAAATTCTTTGTTTAGCTAATTTAGGGATATTATTCGATGAATAAACTCCAATAAATTTATTTTTTAAAGGCTTATAATTTTGCAAAATTGTTAAAATTTGTAATGAATTCATTTTTTAAACGGATCCATCAGTACTTAATACACGATCAGCATTTATGGATAGTATAGAATCGAATTCGCCCATAATTATCATTTCATACCCCTCATCTTTTATTGGTTCATTAAATAAACATTTTACGGTTGTAGTACCTTGACGAATAAGTTCTAACCCTTTTGTATCTTCCAATGTAGATGTCATTGGAATAACAAAAAAAACAGTACGATCGTGAGAATTTTTTCATTCCTATACTAAGAGTTCTTTGATCAATGCTTGGCCAAGCATCCAGATCCATTCCTAAATACATATCAACGTATGCACGAACAAAATTATCATTTGCAAAATCCAAATCATATGGAACAGCAGGAAATTGAAAACCTCCAAATTCTGCCGAGATAGATCGTAAATTAGCATGTTCAAACGTGAAAGGTGAAAGGGCCTGATTTCCAATGTACGCCGTGGAATTTACAAAACAAATTATTAAACGTCTTGGAGAAGTACTTGTGAATGTGGGGTGTGTTATTTCTTGGCGCCCTTTTCCTAGGAAAACACTACGAATTTCTATTTTTCGTTGGTAATACTTGGCCGGAGATTGCTCAAGATGGCGAGCGATTGCGTTATTTAGTGAACTACTTAAATCTACTTGTTTAACAAAAAGTCGTAAATCGTGAAGACGTAAGCGATAAGTGTTAATATTATCAATAAGGGGATCCCCAACATTTTTACGATATTTAGGTGTGTGTACCAAAAACTCATCGTTATTTCTATAAAGAGTCCAAATCACATCACTATGAGGAATTAAAAATTGATCTTGACGTGCCAAATCAAAGTCTAAATGTGAGAACATTCGACAAATCTTTCCATTTGTAAAGCGTGCCGCGCGAGATTTGAAACCTGAACCATCATAATTATTTTTATCTTCGTCGTCCCTATAATAAAGCCCTGCTTCGTATAAACCCCTACTTACATCATTATTTGCCCCAAGTTCGTGCATAATAATACTCCTATATGCATAGTGTATTCCTGAATCAAAACATTGTACACCGTTAATTGATAATGTTAAACGACGAATCCAAGTAAGTCCTAAATATTGTCCCACTCCGACATGCTTATCCCCTGCTAAATTTTCACCAGATCCGTCTGTTATAGGTACCCATTCTCCGCTTGTTGTGTCTTTTCGCTCGAGTGAAAGAGTTAACCAAACAAAAGTTTTGCTCAGATCTAAATAGAGAGAATCGCCAAAATAACGGAAAATGAAAGGTCCTGCAGACTGATTAAGAGCATTTAAAGGTAAAAGTTCTTTGTATGCTGAGCGTTGTATGCCAACATTAGTAGCAGGGACAGAGAAGAAGGTGATTCTATTGTCAACACCTTCAGCGCTATCTTTATCAATTTTCTTTAAAGTTGTCATTTTTAATATAAAACAAATTTATTTTTAACTTATATACTACTCATAAACCTTCTAAACTTAGCTGATCTTTATATCTGCGTTTTCTTTTCTGTATTTTACGTCCTTTCCCACATTGTTGGAGCTTTTTTCAAACTTTTTGTAGCCCTTCGCTTCCATGTTGCTGTAAAGCTTCCTTTATAGATTTTCCATGTGATACATCTTCTAATAAATTCCTCCCCGCAGTCAAAGCTTCTTGACCAGCGGTGGAGGCTATATTTTTAACAATTGGCATTAAAAATCTTCCAACAGTTCCAAACACTCCAAAACCTCGTTGATAACGTGTTCCCTGGAAATAATCATTTTTTCCTCCTCCTCCTTCTTGAGAATTTAGAAAGGGTTCCCAATCTATTTTATCCAAATCAACAGAAACATGTGTCATTTAAAATAATGATCGTTGAAAATGTAAAGTTAGTATACAATTACCCCAATGGAATTTTACAAGTTTACCAGTTAGAGTTCGAATTTCGATAGTTATATCAGGATGTCTTTTACCTAATAATCTATGATGATGTTCAGTCATATATACTTCAGAAACACTTTCGCCTGGTTTTCCACTAACATTTACAACCCTTAAAAGAGGACCTGTAACGTTTCCTATAATACTATTTTCAACTAATTTTGGAGCATATACTAATAACTGACGAACCCCTCCGGAAATGTCAGGCATATATTTAGCAACTTGGCCTGAATAAATTGTTGGTAAATCAAATCCTAAGGTGTATGCAAGCTGTCGGCTGAGCTCAATATACTGAACATTTCCCTGAAACCAAAAACAAAAACGATTATGTGTTTGGTCATGATGAAGAGAGACCCACTGATACTTAGGATCCGATAATTGAACTTTGGAAAAATCAAGTATTTTCTTTAAGTATTCTGGTGGATATGCATATTCAGCGTAGGTCATTTTATCAGTTTCTCTTCTTTTTCGCCAAAAAACACCTCCAGAATATTGTTTCCTTGCTTCTATATTTTCTTTTTCTAGTCTTTTTTTTCATGTTCTTTTTCTTTTTCTGCTTTTTTTATTTCAAGTTCTTTTTCCCAAGCATCTAATAAAAAAGTATTTATCGCTGTTTCAAGAGCTGTTTCTGAAGAATAAAATAAATCAGGCACTTCAATACGTACCGATCGAACTTCTTTATCATATCTTCTGAAAACAGTTATTGATTCTGTTTCGTTATTTTCACTGTCATCAAGCATGGCAAATGAAAAGGGATAAATAATATTTGATAATGCAACAGTCCAACTTGAATCTAGCTCTAGGGTATCAGGCATGCGAACTGTGAATTTTGATGTCTTATTTCCTTCAACATCACTGGTATTTGAAGGTAATACTACATAAAAAGAATCCATTATTTCACAATATCCGAATCGTTTATCCAACTATTATGCTGTTCGTTATATCCTACCCAACGAACAAAATGTTTAATTCCTTCGCGAGTTTTACGAGTCTTTAATATTTCAGCAATTCTGTGTGTGGTATCGAGAGTTGTTGGAACCAGTTCTTCGCGGTAAAATATTCCTTCAATTTTTGTTCCTTCGAGGTCTTCTAGACGATATATAGTTGGTAAGTGACTGTCGTTTACAGTAATAATACGAAAAAGCTCGTCAGTGTAATTGGCTAAATATCCTTTTTCGAATGTTCCTTTTTCTTTAGCGATACGAACAATTTGTCCAATTTCAAGTTTTTGTTTAGAATTTTCATCTTTATTCTCTTTATATAGTCTTTTAAAAAGCCTTCTAGCATTTTTAAAAGTTACAGAATTAGGTTTTACACCTGTTATACGATTTACACTTGCATTTATTCCTGCTACAATATTCTGAACAGGTTCTATCCATCTCAAAGTATTTTTTTCACTAAAATATCGATAAAGTCTTTCTTTAATTGTACGATTTGCTCGTTCGGCCATGGAAGCATGGACATCAGGACTGAATACAACACGCTTATCTATGTCTTTTGTTGAAAAATATTCTCGCATTTTCTTAGCCTGAAATTCTAATCCTCGATCTGTATATATCTTATGTGGAAGGATTCCTTTATTTTCTATAAAAATTTTCTCAAACGCTTCAATCATATCATTCGGACTTTTAGATTTTACAGGTGCAACAATCATTTTTCTACTTAATACATCAATACAAACCAATAAATATTTATATCCATCATTTTTTGATGCGAGTTTATCAAATATTGCCAAATCAGCTTGCCAATCTGTATGCAGACCACTTGGACGTGTGACAAGTCTTGGAAAGCGTTTTTTCAAAGGCATGTGCATAGTGTAAACACGTTGTTTATGCATAAAATCCTTAACATCTTGGATCTTTAATTTTGGAAATTTCCGTCGCGACTCTTCAAAAACACGTCTAACTCCTGCGTAAGAAGCCGGAGAATTTAACGAATAATAAACGTGCTCCAAATGTTTTTCTAAAGTTTTTCCCATATTTTTGGTACAAATTTATTTTTTAGTGAATTTATAGGAGGGATTTTTACTATTACGGTTCTCTTCTTTTTCTTTCCTCCCCCAGTTTGATCACTGCTATTTCCATCTGTTTCTTCTTGAGATATACGAATCAGTTCCTTAATTTGAGGATCTTTAGAAATTCGCCGAAAAAGAAAATTAAATCCCTTTGATTTGTTTTCTCTCATCCCTGTAATATATTCAAGAACATGTTTAAAATTACTTTCACCAACACGTCTACCAGGAACAAGAGTTTCAAACGTTCCATCCTCATGAATTTTAAATTTTTTTCTTATTATTACTCACATATTCTTCCAAGTCATCTGCATATTGTCTTGCAATGATTCCTTTATATCTTTTTGGATATATTTTCACAGCAGGTTCAGCTTTTTGATGTTCATCCCCCAAAACAGGCTTTTGGGGTATAGCGTTCCCTAAATAAGGAGTAACATCTGGCGTATTATTATTTTTTGATTCTTGAATAATTACCTTTTGAGGACGATTTTCAATTTCTTGTTTTAACTGACGCCTTTTCTTGTACAGCCAATTATACTTTTTTGCTTTTGTTTCTTCACTAATTTTTGGATCATCTAGAGTCTCTTTAAGTTGACCATCTGTTTGCGCTTTTTCTGTTTGTAAAAACTCATCTTTTCCTTTAATGATTTTAAGTAGAACAAGATATTCACTCTCAGGAACCATTATCATTTTCTTTGTGTGCTTCATTCTATAATTTTATGCACAATGTGTTCGGCTAAAGCTCCTAATATAGGAACTAGTATTGCTGCCAATGCAGGACTACCTCCTTCTTGTAAATGTTTTCGCGCACTTTGTTCTGTTCTCGTTCTTGAAATCTTACGATAAAAATCTGCAAAATTGGAAAGTTTTTGTTTTTGTTTTTTATTTAAAATAAAATTATGTTTTAGAACGTTGGCACAAATTTCTACAATTGCCAAAATTTGATCGGCACTAGCTTTTAAAATTATAACGTTTTTCTTTTTATTGGACTTTGTTTTTGCAAGCTTTTGTAGAAATTGATAATTTTCTCGAATATAAGGACTGTAATTGAAAGACATAATAAAATTTATTTAAATAATAAAGTTATAAAGGTAAATATATACACATTTTTTCTCCTGGAAAAATTTTTGAGGATAGGCGAAGATTCTCGTCAGCATTGGGATGCATATTTATTAAAAGATAAGAAAATCTCTCGGATGTAGCATCGCGATAGGCTTCTAAAAAATAGTCCAATCGTTTTGGAAATAGTTGGGATCCCAATGTTCTTACTTGTAATAATCCTTGAGGATTTTTAGTTAAAAGTAAGTAATGCGCATTAGCTCTTGCTGTTTTTATGTTACGTCCATACAAGGACTGAGTTACAAAAATAATACTAACTCCCCAGTTATGAGAACCTTTCGTGAAAAGAAGGTCAAGGAAGTCATTATCGATATTTAGCATTAGATCATCAAGAACTAGAAGCTGATGTTTTTTAATTAGTTCAGGCTCGGGAACCCCATTATATGTTTCTATTCCCATTTCCTTAAGTGTGAATATAGATTCATTTATTTCCCCGAAACAATATAATATTTTTTCAGGTGGAGGCTCTACAATTAATTGACAATTTTTAAGAAATTTAAGAAGCCATTGTGTTTTACCACTCCCTGTGGCCCCAGAAATAATCATTGTAAATGGTGCTTCAAACATTTTTTTGTTTTTATTAATTTATATAGTGCATTTATATTAATTATTTTGTATTTTTGTGGCTTAGTAAATTGTTGTTATGTTCTTTGTTATTAATAAATTACGTTACATCCTTAAATATAAAAGATAAACAAGGATTAATAGGATTTATCAACAAAAAGGATATAGAAAAAAACCATTAAGTATCAGCATAAATCTTTTTTTAGATGAATACACCGATAATTCAAAATGATGTTGTTTCAACAATTACTTTAGATCGTAGTATAGATCTTGAATTTATTTCTAAACAACTTGAAACTGCTAAATATAACCCAAAGAAATTTTCTGCACTTATTATAAAAAATGTTGAACCTATTCGATCTACAGCTCTACTATTTTCTAACGGAAAACTTGTTTGTGTTGGAACCAAATCTTCGGCGAAGGCTCTTGAGGCTACTAAAATTTTTTCAAAACAAATTGCAAAAGTTCAAACAACATCAATTAAAATAAATACGTTTAAAATTCAAAATGTTGTTGCTTCATTTAAATTCCCAAAAACGTTAAATTTACCAGGTAAAATTTTTTATTAATTTTAACTAATTACAATTATAGCTTTGTATGATACAATGAGGATTTATCCTTCAGAATGGTTTACCAAAAATATTTCATTCAACCAAGAGTTATTTCCTGGGATGTGCCTCAGAATTAAAAATTCATCTATTGTTGTTTTACTGTTTACTACTGGGAAATGTATAATCACTGGAGCAAAGAAAGAAGAAGATATTTATAATATTTATCATAAAATTTACGAGACAATATCAATGTTCATGAAACATTAAAATATACTGAATTAATTTCTTTTACGAAGTTCCATCAATAGTATTCCGAGTTAAAAAAAATTTAAAAAATATGAATCATCTGAGAAAAAAGATATTTAAAAATATAATTTTAAATAACCTGAGAAAAGAGGATGTTTCAATTAAAAAATTTTTAGAATTTTTTTGGAAAAAATATAAAAATAAAAACTTAGAAATTTCATTCTAGTAATTAAAAAATGTAATTTACTAATAAAGCAGAACAAATTAATTTGAATATCATCGGTTAATTTCAATGTACTCAATATAATTGCTACGAATTACTTGGAAGAACCATTTAATTGAAAAAAATATTTTAGAGTTATGAATATTTGTAATTTTATAGTATTTTCCATCATAGCCTTCACGGATTTCATCTCCTCTGACAACTAATTCAGAACGAGAACATGCTCTGTATTTACAATCAAATTTAATTTTAGCCACCATTTTTGATAAATCTGTTGATGTTTCTAGATGCTAAATATTTAAATTATTTTTTTGTATCTTAATTCTCTTAAAATTTACATTTATAAGATTATTGTAAATTATAATTTGACCATCCTGAAGATTATTAAAAGTAACTTCAGGAATTCTATAACCTTCATTTAACAACATTTCTAATAAAATATTTTCTTCCTCCGTAGTTTCTTGTTGTTTTCTATCATAGAAAAATCCTATACTAAGACCTTCACTAATAAGCAAAAGATCAAAAGTAAATTTCAAGCCAGCAATATTTTGACTTTTAAAGGAAATAAAAGCCCTTTGACAATTAAATTTTAATTTAGTAATTTCATCATTATCAAAAAGTAATTTAATCATTTCCGGATTGAGGATAAAATAATTAAATTCAATAATGCCAAAAACACGGCGGAAGATTTTTAATAACCAATAACGAACAATTTTCAATTCATCGATATTTTTAGGAACTAAAGGCAATTTCAAAGAAAAAGTCTTTGATCCTTCTATTAAATAAAAAATAAAGATATTTTAATTAATGGATTTACCTTCTCTAAAACAGATTAAAGCTTCAATTTTATTCAAAATTGCTGATTCTTTATTTAATATACAGACAGGAACTTGTTTATCCAAAGAAGACAGCCACTAAGAATTAAGTAAAAATTTTAATAAATTGAAATACCTTTTCATGAAGATGATTACTCAAAGGAAAATAGATTGATTTAAATTTTAGTTTCCTATAGTAACCTCTGAATGTCTTAATGAAATAAAATTTAAAAAGAAAAAAACTAAAATTACAAAAATGAGTCTCTCAAATCTTTTGTTAGCCAATTTATCTTCGTATTTATCAATAAAATCATAAAAATGTCGATTAATTTGTTTAATTGTAAATAATTCATCAAAGTTGAGATTTTTAAGAATTTTAAGTTGTATTTCATTTGGTAAATATTCCATAATTTTTAATTTAATTTTTAAAATAAATATATAATTAATCAATTAAATATAAATAAAATTATTTTAATTTTTGAGTTATAAATTTTATTAATAAATTAGAATGAATATTAATTTCAGTTTTAGGAAATCAAAAAAAGGTTATTGAGAAAAAATTTTAGAGCATTGTTTTTTCTCAAATTATTTTTTTAATGATGAATGATCTGAGAAGAAAGATAAAAGTCAATTTTGTAAATTCTCAAGAAAAATAATTTCAAATAATAAATGAGAAAAGATGATTGTTCCATTTTTTCTCAAAAACAAAAATAAAATTTTTTCTCAAACAAAAAATAAATATATGAGAAAAAAGTAATGATACATAGCAAAACTAACATTTTTTTGTAAAAATAAAAAAACAATTTTGAGAAAAAGCAAAGATTAACTAAGCTAAATTTTTAAACGAATTACTAAAAAAAGCTAATGATTCATAAAAATAATTTTTTCTCAGTCAACAAAAATTTTTTAAAATAAAATTTATAAAAAAGTTGGGCGGGATTTTAATACTTTGTACTCATTGTCAGACTATAAATATCAAGCATTTTTTCAGCTAAGATATCTTTATTCAAGCAATTAATTCTTCAAATACACAACAAATCCTTTTAAAAGGTCACATATTTGCCTTTTAAAAATTCAGGTATTTTTTTAATTTTAGAATAATTATTTTTATTTATCCTTTTAAAAATATATAAAAACTTAATTTTTATTTTTTTGTAGATGTCCGGTTCAAACAAGGAAAACGAACTTTTTTCTGACGATGAAATGGAGATCAAAGAGAAAGGTTTGATATTTAATCAAATTACTTTATTATTTTTTATAAAGGACATGATGAAATATCGGCACAAAAGAAGGATGACAAAGAACAAGGTAGGAAAATAATTTTTTACAAAATTTTATTTTTAAGGAATTGTAGAGCATGAAAAACATGACACTCAAGGTAATTAGAGATTATGTTTTATTTTAAAAAAATAATAAAATTATATCTCTAATTAAGATGATGGGATTGACGATCTGAGCGCAATTGAATTACAAGAAATCCGTGCCTTTCTCAAAGACCAGAAAAAAAAGAAAGAGGCTGTGGAAACTAAACGTCGACGCTCAATGACTACTTCCACAAGCACACTAAGCGGAAAATCGGGAGTATGTCAGCATCCAATTCCCAAAAAAAGCAAATCTACAGCTCCAAAAAAGGTACTTTCTTAATTTTAGTTAAAATAAAAATTTACAGATAATGTATGAAAAAAATAAACCGGAAAAGCTGTCAAATTTTTTATATTGTGACGACGAAATTCCATCTGATGAACCTGATAATGATGATGTGATTGAGCTTGGTGTAGATGAGGACGATTATAAACGCTTACGTTACGAAACTTTATGTCACGAAAAAGAAAGTAAACATTTTTTTACATTTAATATTAATTAAATAGATAATTTAGGTCGTGAATGCTCTAAACTTGTACCACAACAGCTTCTCAATCAGGCTGAAGCTTTGAAAAAACCAAGAAAAGGAATTTTCCTTCATCTTTGCAATCCATGCAAGGAGCACTTAAAGAAAAAAGAAGAATATCTGTTCAAAGCCGGAGAGGGTGGAACCTTTGTATTAACAATAGAGCTTTGCGGGAGTGATTTGGATAAAAACATCGTACTTGCAGATTATTATGGCTCAAGCATGGGTAATTTTAAAAAATATAACCTTTTATTGTTTATTTAGGTGCTAAAACTCGATCAAAGCAAATTGGTGAGGGAACCTCGCAGTCTAAAACATACTTCGAGAAAAGTAAATTTATAAAATTATAAAAAATAATTTATTTTTATATAGTGGCAGGCGTTTTATATTACAAATTAGGTGATAGTTGCCAAAGTGTTGCGGATAAAAAGCTCTTGGCATTTAAATATGCGTTGGTCTTATATCAGGTAAAAAGCTTTTTTCCAAATAATATTTTAAAATATTTTTTTAGTGTGCTAAATGTGAGGAGCTTCAAAAAAGCCAAGCTCGTGATCTATTTCTTCAAAAGAAGGGGCTTTCATATGATAGAGGCTACATGTATGTGCTTCATTTTATGGTAAGAAATAATTTCATATAAATAATTAAAAAAATTTTTTAGTGCTGTTCGGATTGCCGCGTTATGAACCGCGACTATCAAGCGCTGATATTTAAGAACTTCAACACTTATTCAAAATGATTTTATTTTTTTATGAAAAAATAAATTGTTAATCTTAAATTTTTAATTATTATTCAGTTGATTTTTCTATTTAATATTTTATCAATTTTTTCTAATTATTTATTAAAATGTTTTTTTAGAATGAATAGAGGATCTGAACAAAACTGGGAAAAGGTTTTTACATTTTATTCTATATAATATAATTTTAAAATTAAGATGAATTGGTTCCAGAGAGAAGAAATGAAATTAATTTTGAAAGAAAGATGTAAAAAAGCATACGAACGTGAAAAAGTTCTTTTGGAAGCAAAAAATCATGCAAAAAAGATGAAATCATCGCTATACATGTCAACTTTAAAATGGCATCAAAAAAATTATCCTGGGCTCTCAATTGCGCAGATCACATGCTTTTGGCCGAGAAATTGGGGCTTATGGAAACCTCGGTAAAAATTTTAATTATTTTTTTAATTTTAAATTAAATTTAGAAAATTGTTGACATAATTCAAGAAAGTTTGATGAATTGTTTAGCAGATCCCGAAAATGAACTATGGAAAAAAATTGATATGTATACGGCTGAATGTGTGGGGCTTTTTGATGGACCAGAAAGAGAAAGTAAAAAATTAAACTTTTTAAAATATTTTTTGAATAATTTTAGAATCACCAATCATTTTAATGAATGAACCTGTTGCAAGTACGTCTACACACAGGACATTATCTATCGCTTCTGATGTGCCTTCTGAAGGTAAATAATTTTTAGAAAATTAAAAATATTTTGAAGTTTTTTTAGATCAAGAAAATGAAAATGGATGGTGAAAGTGATTTTTATAAAGAAATTTAATAAAAGTAATAAAAGTTTATTTAAAATTGTTTTTTCATATTGGTTAATTTACCTTTTTTATTTTTTCATTTTTCTTTGTCCTAATACTTTTGATAGATGTCCCGACAGTTACAACGCTTTTTTCGAGAGGATTATGTAGAACAAATACAAAGCTCACGTTTCAGGATCGGTGTTTTTAGGTATTTAAAATTTAATAAATAAATTTACAAAAAATTTTTTAGAGCTGCTTTTACAGTTACAAACGCAGAGGAAGCACCACAAGGGAGAGAAATTCTGCTTGAACAACTAATTGATCACTTTTTTGTTCGTGCATATCGTGCGGCAGGAGCTCGTTCTGAAAAATGTTCAATCATAATACGAAGTTCTGTTCTTGAGAGACCTATACAAGTACCATATCGAGGGCTTGCTCAAAATACGCCTCAAGTGGTTATGGAACAATTCGACACCGTTGATCAAAGTGGTCAAAGGATGGGCAGACCTTCAATTTACAGTCAACCAATTCATATTGAGGTAAAAATTTTTTGCAAATTTATTCACATTTTAAATAAGATTGTAATGGGTCCCTCAACTGAAGAAGCTCTAAGATTATCACGAAAGGATCGAGAAGGAAACGGAAGAAAAAGAAGAGAAATAAATCATGGAATCGATATTAACAATCTCATTCCAGTACGGAAAAAATATTATAAATAGCTTAAATTTTTTCAGGTTCAAAATGATGATTTGCAACCTCCATTCAATAGACACTGTTTAATTTTGGCTGTTCAACTTACAATTTTATATAATGAAAAGCCAAATACACCTCTTAGTAAGGTTCAGTTCCAAAGATTAACAAATGGAAGTGATGCAAAGTCAAAATACAAAAGGACTCTTCTAATAAAAACTATGCTTATGGAAATGAAAAAACGAGGAATTATTTATCCATTAAATGAGAAAAAATACAACGTTCAAGAACATGTTCCACTTATACAGAAACTACTAGATCTACAATATCCTGGCCAATATCGTCTTGCTGTTTTTGGTGAATTTGGACGAATGAGACCTATTTGGAAATCTAAATCGCGTGCACAAACTGAATTATGTCTCTATTTGAAAGATTGCCATTTTTGGGGGATCAGAAAACTCAATACACTATTTGGCTCTGATTATTATTGTCTAGATTGTGAGGCAACTTACTATTGTAAAAAAAAACATCATGCAAAATGTGAAGCAAAATGTCCGAGATGTTGTGGAATAGGAATCGATTACCCTTGTGAGGAAATTAAAGGATATTTAAAACAATGCGAAGAATGTAACAACTTATTCAGAAATCCTAAATGTTTTAATGACCATATTATAAAAAATATCTGCAAAACATTTATAAGGTACATTTTTTAATAATACTTAATAATAATGTTTTAAGATGTCTGGATTGTGGCCAAATTTATCGTAAAACAAAAATAGAATCTTCTGATGAATCTGATGAAAATAAAAAACAAGGACATATTTGCTATTCTCGGTACTGTTCACTTTGTCACTCAATACATAGAACTGAAGAGCATTGTTTTGTACAACCAATAATCGTCCCTAAAAAAATAAAAGACTACTTGCTGGTTTTTTATTTTAATTAAAACCATAGAAAAAGAGTTTAGATTATTTTTGATTTCGAATGTGCACTAATTTCACCTACACGAAATGAAGAAGAGTGGAAAAGACTTGGAGCTCCTACACTAGCAATTTCTGAAAAAAATGATGAAAATTATCAACTACACCATGTCAACTGTGTTTCTGTTTGTTTTTCTTGTTATAATATTATTTTTTATATTAGGCATTAATACTTTGTTCTCGTTGTATAATGAATGATGATCTTTGGAAGGCAGAATTTTCAAAAAATTGTATTATTTGCGGCACGAATAAAAGAAGAATGAATACTTGGACAGCAGCAACATACGTAAATCCTCTAAAAGAATTTCTAGATTGGTTAATTTATGGTCTTGGAAAAAATAGACAGTTGATGACCTATGCTATATCCCACTATGGAGGGTTTTATTTTTAAATATATTTCTAAAAAATTTTTTAATTTTAGAAGATATGATATGCATCTATTATTGGGTGAACTGTTGAAAGTAACAGGAATATTGCCAATTATCACAAGATCAGGTAATATCATTTAAGTCAAAAGTTAACTAACATTTAGGAAATAAACTTTATGAGATTAAACTGAAAAGAAACAGAACTATTTGTCCAAAAATATCATTCCGTGATTCGTTTAATTGGATGGCCTTAAAACTAGAACAATTGCCAAAAGCTCTTAGTTTGGATATTGATGAAGGAGGAAAAGCTTTCTTCCCTCATGGATGGAACTTTAACAAGAATATGAATATACGTTTACAAGGGCTTCCAGATCGCAAGTATTATTACCCAGAATCAATGGGAAAAGAAAGAAGAGCAAATTTTGAATTGTGGTACAAAGAAAACAAAAATGTTCCATTTTGCTTAGCCGAGCAGATTGGCTCTTATTGTGAGCAGGATGTTCGAATTTTAACACATGCAGTATTAAAATTTCAAAAATTATTTTTTGAACTATCTCCGGATCCTTCAAAACAAGATGATGTTCTTTCATCATCATTAACATTAGCTAGCGCATGTCTTCGTCATTTTTGTAAGATATTTTAATAATTGTATAAAAATATTTTTTAGGTATTAACTATTTGAATCCCTCACAAGTTGGCATCATTCCAGATAATGGTTTGATAATCTATTAAATAATTTTCTAGAAAATTTTAGGTTATCATAGAGATAGCAATCAATCCGCAATTGCATTAAAATATTTGAAATGGATGAGCCATGAAATAGAAATGGATGTACAACACCGAGACAGTCCTATGGGAGAATTCAGACTACGTCTTTCTAATGGTGAACTTCTAATGTTAGATGGATATATACGTCGAATGCCTGAAGAACAAGATATAGCAATTGAATTTTTGGGATGTGCATGGCACGGACACAAATGGTTAGTTTATATTGATCATAAAATATTATTTTAGTCTTTACAAACCTGACGAGATATGTTTAAATGGAAAAACGGCCTTGTATAACCGCGACAAAATGAAAGAACGAAGAAAACTAATTGAAAAAGAAGGATTGCGTCCTCTAATGATTTGGGAATGTACAGCTAGAAAACAATTGGAAGAAGATGATGAAATGACTCTTTTTTTTAATGAATTACCAGATGTAGGCCCTCTTTACCCAAGGGATGCTTTTCATGTAAGACTTTGTTAAAAATTAAAAAATCTTTAAATATAGGGTGGAAGAACAGGCCCCCAATGTTTAAAATGTGATCTTGAAGAAGCAGGTCTTTATGAGAAATATGAAATTACATGCTATGACATAGTAAGCTTATATCCTGCAGTGAATTTCTACGGATCATATCCTATTGGTAATTTTTTCCTAATTAAATTAAAAATATAATATAGGTCATCCTGAAATAATACAATTGAACAAAGCTGTTGACTGGAGGAGCCCAGCTCATTTACATCCGTATCGTGGAATTTTTAAATTATTTATCGTTCCTCCAGATGATCTTTATATTCCGGTTATTCCAGAACGAATTAACGGAAAATTGGTTAATTGTTTTTTTAATAAGTAATTTAAAATAATATATAGATTTTTCATCTTTGTCATCAATGTGCAATTGAAGCTCCTTCAGGAATACCTTGGCGCTTGGGAGAAGAATATTGCAAGGAACTTGGGAAAAATCTATGTCCTCATGATGAAAGTAAAAGAGGATACGTTGCAACTATTTGTACTATTGAACTTGAGCTTGCTTTGAAAAAAGGATATCGAGCTACATGGATTTATAGCATATATAATTGGGAGAATTGGACTGACAAATTACTACGACCTTATGTGCAAGATATGATGAAATTAAAAATACAAGCTAGCGGATGGCCAAAATCTGTTCTTGATTCGACAAATCCTGAAAACGAAGAAAATCTCAAACAAGAATTTTTACTGCGCAATCAAAAAGAATACGGCATAAAATTAGAAAAAGAAAAATTTGTACGTAATGAAGGAATGAGATATATGTCCAAAATATGCAATAATTCTTTGTTAGTTTTTTAATATTTATAAAACTTTAAATTTTTATTTAGGTGGGGCCGCTGGGCATTAAGATGTAATCTTTCAAAGGTTAGTAATAAAATAAGAAAAAATTAAAAAATTTAAGGATTTAATTACACGATCCCCTGTTGAATTACATTCTGTGCTCAATGATCCTAAGTTAGAAGTTGGAGCAGTTGAAATGCTAGCGAATGACCTTTTTGCTGTGCCTTATCAATCAATAAAAGAATTTGTTCGTCCCCATGATAAATACAACATCGCTATTGCACTTATAACAACAGCAACAGCACGTGTTTTTCTCCATGACTATATGGAAAAGATTTTCAATGATCCAGAATGTAAACTACTTTATACAGATACGGATAGTTGTTATATTGTACATCCAAAGGGTAAATTACCCCCTTTTCGTGTTGGAGATATGCTTGGAATGATGAGTAAAGAGTACGAAAATAATCATATAATTGCTATTTATATTGGAGGTTGCAAACAGGTAGAAAAAATTTTATATTCAAGTATATTTTTTTAGTACGCAATGAAAATGATCACAGAAAATGGAGAAATAAAATATATTGTTAAATGTCGTGGATGTTGGGATAGCGTAGATTCACCCCTTGATTTCAATCAGTTAAAGGTTTTAATAAAATTTTAATAAAATTATTTTTTTAAGAAAATGGTCAACGCATATGGAGAAGACCAGGATCCCGTTATGCTGAAAAGAACTCATTTTAGACCAAATTGGAGGAAGGGGGAAGTCACTTCAAGAACCCAAATACGGTACTAATAAAATTGTAAAATTTTACATTTTTATTTATTTTAAGATCTTACGCACCGATTTTTGATAAAGGGTTTATTGATTCTAATTTTGATTGTTACCCGTTTGGATATAGAGGAAAGCACATAGAAAAATTTATCAAATAAAATAATTTAAAATATTTTTAATAGCATAAATATTTCTTATAAAAATTATTATACAAAAAAGTTTTTAAAAAATTTTATGTTTCAGAAAAGTTAAAATAAAATTTTAGCAATTTTTTGAAAAAAAAAGAATTGAAATAATTTTTCAAAAAAGAAAATTAAAAATATTTGAAAAATTTTTTTGAAAAAATAAAAATTTGAAATAATTTTTTAAAAAAGAAAAAATATAATTTGTAAGAAAAAAATTGAAAAAATTTTTTAAAAAAAGAAAAAATAATTTTTAAGATTTTTTTGAAAAAATAAAAATTTTGAAATAATTTATTAAATAAGAAAATATAAATTTTTAAGAAATCTTTGTAAAAAATAAAAATTTGAAACTCAATATATTAGGGACCCTCTTTTTTTAACAAAAAAAACAAATATTAAATTAAAAATGTTTGTTCAATATCCTTGTAATATCTCAAGTTACTAGAGCTTCACCTTAAGCGTAATTTACCACCGTAAGCCGTTACCGTAAACCGTAAGAACCGTAATTTTTCAAATTTTATACAACAGTGGCCAAAAATTTCGCTTTTTTGTGTTACTCGTTAAAATTTTGAAATTTTTTACATTACTATTAGGGTGCCGTTTTTCGAGTCGGGCCGTTTTGAGCCTTTTTCGGGCCGAATTTCAATGCCCGACTCGATCTTTTGGATCGGCCGACTCGAAACCGGAAACCCTAATCACTAATGCAAAAAATTCATTTTAGCGCCAAAGACAAAAATTTTTGAAACCTCTGTTGCCGAAAATTACACTTTTTTAACGCCGCAGGCAAAAATTTTGAATAAAAATGCACTTTATTTACCAAAAAATCACATTTTTTAGTGATACAATCAAAAATATAGAACTTATTTTTATAATATATTTAAAAAATTTCAAAACGAAAGAAAAATAAAAAAACAAATTTAATAACGATTAACAACCGGCAAATATATTGTAAATATCATAGGAATTGAACCTACGTCAAGGATAGTATCCTCGACTAACACACTAACCACTCAACCATACTCACTCTGGAAGGGAAACAATTTAATTATAAATGTCTTTTCAAGTAAAATTTTTTTCTCCAAAAATTTCATTTTGTGGGGTGTAAAGTTTTTACGGTTTTGCCGTAATTAGGTGCCGTAATCCGTAATCAAAAATTGCCGTAATTTTTTACGGTTCCGTAACCGTAATTACGGTGAAGCTCTACAAGTTACTACTCACCCTTTGATAATTAAAATTTAGCAAAATAAAAAATATTTAATTAATAAAATTTTTAATTAAAATTAAAATTTAAATTATTATTTATAAAATAAAAAATTTTTTTAAATTTTAAATATTTTTAGATTATTAAAAAATAAAATTTATTATTATTTAACTTATTTTTTTCCATGTTCCTACTTTGCTTTCTTCCATGGATTTGTTTGGCAGAAACCTTCGTTTGAGATAACTTCAATTTCGTTTGTACTAGTAGTTGCTTCAAGTTTTCTAAAATAAAATATATTTTAATTTTTAATTTAAATTATATGAATTAATTACTGTAATCGAATTTTTATAATGTTTTATTTTACCTTTTTACAGTTGTATTTCCGCTTAACTCCTCTCTTAATTTTAATTTGTTCATTCTTGAGCACTAATTCACCTTTTAATTTGATTAAAATAGATTTTAGAGAATGCTCATCATCCTTTGTTTTTTGTATGCGTTTCTCAAAATTAATTTGAATTTCTTCTACTTTTTTTTTTTCTAAGCCAAGCAATTTATTAATTTCTAATAATTCATTAAGTAAATTAGCAATTTTGACATCCTAAAATTATAAAAGCTATTCATTTTTAAAATTATATTTAAATTATTTTTATTTATTTTTAATTTTTAAAATAAAAATATAAATTATCAAGATAATATTTAAAAATAATTTTTAATACCTTTTGCTGAGTGTCAAACATTCCCTGATTCAATTTATTGTTCAGCCATTCTACTCGCTTTTCTAAACTTAATTTACTTTCATTATATTTTTGATTAATAGTTTTGTTGATTTGTTCTTGCTTTTCTAAGTCTAGCGCAAATTTTTCTGTTATCCATTGCCTATTTATCTTATCAATATGTGCTCTATTTGAAGAAAGAGTGGATATATCTTTGATCTCATTTTCTTTTGCTTTGACAAGTATTTTATAATTCTCTAATTCTTTTGCCTACAAATAATAAAATAGAATATGAATAATTATTCTAAAAAATTTTTTCCTCTACGAGAAAATAATAACTTTTATATTTTTTAAAAATTATTTTTTTAATTATTATTATTTGACTTACAAGATTTGTTGTTGTTTTTTCTTCATTACTACAAATTTTTTTTATTTCATCTATTTTCTCAATAAGATTTGAAGACATTTTTTTATCTTGAAAGAATTTTTTTAAAATTTTTAAATAATTTTTACTTTTATATAATCTTTATTTAAAATAATATTATTTTTAAATGTTTGGTTATAAAAAATTTTACTGGGAATTTTTTAGTTGAAACCTTTTTTTCTAAAAAAATGTTTTCTCATATTATTCATTTTTTTTTCAATTTTTAACTATTACCCACCCAACATAAAGTCCTGTTTCTTTTTTTTTGCCCATTCAAATAATAGAACAAAATAATCAAAAGAACGTGTAATTTTATGCTCCTAAAAAATAAAAATTAAAGATAAATAAATATTAAAAAAATAAAACTAAAAATAATCGAAAAAACTAAAATAAATTAGAACCTCTTCATCCTCAGGATTTGTATCATCAAGACAAAGATAAGTTATTCCACCTTTTGCCTGTCAAATAATAATTGCTTTATAAAAAATTTTTACAAAATGGTAAAAAATTTTTTCAATAATTATTATTTACCTTTTTTACGAGTAGGTTAAATCGAGCAGCCAAAATGAGAATTTTCTTTGCTACAGATAAATTTGTTGATTCCTATAAAAAATATAATATATTTAAATAATTTTAAAAATTAATAAAATATTTTTTGCCTCAAAGATTTTTTCAAAAAAATAAAAAGAATTCTTTAAATTATTAAACATTTCTTCAGGCATTAAACTTGGATCAGCCACAGAACCAAAAGAAACTAAAATTGAACCTTTAATACTTTTTGATAAAATTAATTCTGTTTGAGCTTCTAATTGATGTTTTTTATTAGTTTGTAAAGTAAATCCACCTAAATATTTTTTAACTTAATAATTAAATTGCTAATTATTTGATAAATTTAATATTTTTTATAAAATTAATTTTTAATAATTATTTTTAAAGTAAAAAAATCTAATACTTACCAATATGTTTAATTTTAGAACTAATTGATTTAGCAAAATCAAACATTTCATTTGTATTAATTAAAATAAATGCTGATTTTAATAATAATTCTTTTCCTGGAATAAAATTTATTCCAAAAATATCTTTAAACCAATCATCAGTATTGAAAAAAGTATCAGCTTTATTTTCTATTCGATTATATAATGTACGTGCTCTATCAATATATTAATTTTTGTTCCTTCAAGTGATGCTGTATTTACTTCTTTATATAAATTATTATTTTAATTAAAAAAAAATACCTGGAATATATAAAGGCATTGGAATATCAAAATTTTTAGCATGAAATAAATCCAAAGGAACAAATGATTTATATTTTGTAATAAAATCTTTTCGTAATTTATTAATTATATTATTATCTGTTTTTCCATAAATTTTTATCATTTTAATTGATTTTGTTCGAAATAATTTTGATTTAACACGAACAATACCATAAATAAATGTACCTGTATGAACAACTTGCCTTTAAAAATAAATAAATATTATATTTAAATATTTTTTTATAAAATTTTACCAATAAAATAAAAAATCAAATTCAATAATATTTCCTTCAATTTGATTAAAAAAGAAATTATTTGTCCTAAAAAATAATATTAAATTATATAATAATAAAAAACCAAAAATATTCTCGTAAAATAGCAAGCTCTAATGAAAATATTTTATATTGATCAATTTGATAAATACCAGAACGTTGAAATAATTTAATGATTCTTTTATTTTCCTTTTAAAACTTAACTGGCCAGCACCTCGTAATTGCTAAAATTGAAAATATAGGAAAAAAATCATTTTTAAAGAAAATAGAGAAAATTCAAAAAAAATAATAAGAAAATTAAATTAAAAAATAATTATTTTTTAAATAAAAGAAAGAACTCAAAGCATAGGGAAAGAAAATTCTTTTTATTAAAAAATATAATTTTTATGAAATAATTATTTTAAATAATAAAAATACTTCTCTATGTTGTTCCTCATTTTCTTTGAGCAAATCAATACAATTGTTGTCATTATAAAATATTTTTCTTTTTGATTTTATACCCATTAATTAAAAAATTTTTTAATTTTTCTGCTGAATTTTGATCAATTAATTAATGTTTTTTAAAAAGTTTAAAAAACAATTTTATATTTTATATTTTTTTTAAAAATTAAAGAGAAAAAAATGAAAAAATATTATTAATTATTTTTTTATAAAAAATAAAATGGAAGCAAAAATGAAAAAATATTTATTGTATATTTATTTAAATATTTTAAAAAATAAAAAGAGAGAAAATGACAAATAATTATTATAAAATGTGTTTAATAAAATATTTTTTAATTGAAATAAAAAATATATTTTAGTAAGAGAATATTTAAAGTAAAAAATAAAACCTTTTTAAAAAGAATTTTTTAAGTTTTTTTAAAAATTTTTTAAAAAAACAAATTTACATTTTTATATTTTTTTTAAATTAAAGGGAAAAAATAGTATTATATTTATTTATTTTTTTATAAAAATAAAATGGAAGCAAAAATGAAAAAATTGTATTTTATATTTATTTTACATATTTTAAGAAAAAAAGGAGAGAAATGAAAAAATTTTATTTTATATTTATTTACATATTAAGAAAATAAAAAGATAGAAAATGAAAAATAATTATTATAAAATGTTTTTTTTTATTTTATAAAAATATTTTTTAATTGAAATAAAAAATATATTTATTTAAGAGAATATTTAAAATAAAAATTTTTTTAAATGGAATTTTTAATGAAAAGAGCATTTCATTGATTGTAAATAAATTGTGATTCATAATACATATTAAGTGAAATAAAAGAAAAAAATATTTAAAGATAAACTTAAAATTTTAAATAATATATTAAATAAATATTTAATTCTAATATTTCAATCGTTATGGCGAACTACTAAAATAATCCGCAAAAAATTATAAAAAATGTTTGCATAAATTGTCCGCAAATATATATTTGTTTGAAAAAAGTCCAAAAAATATATAAAAAATAAAAAGGTTTTAATTTTAGAAAAAAAAATTTTTTGTTATAAAACCCCTCCATATACTACTAACTTACTATAATCAAAATTTTTTCTATTTCTTTTTGAGCGTCGTTGTTGTTGGGGATTATTTTCAACTCGACCACCTATTTGAAAGTGTCTTGGGCTCAAATTTTGATTTCCACTATGATCGACTTCAGACTATTAAATAATATATTTAATTTTATTTAAATAATTAATTCGCTCTTTCAAATAATTAATAAAATTAAAAAAAAATAAAATTAAAATTTTCAGACTTTTATGTCCACGAATTGGAAAATAAAATTTTTTATTTAAACAACTTTTATTTTTTTAGTGTAAATAATAATAATTACATACATTTATTGCATGCTGGTGATCTTGTGGATTATTATCTGACCAAGGATTAACGTGGGGATGTTTCTCTATATCTTAAATAAACAATTATTTATTTATTTATTTTTTAATTTTAAATTATTTTCATTATTAAGATAAATTTATTTAAATTTAAAATTAAATTAACTTACACTTCTTAACCCATTCTCGTATCTTAAAATTTTCTCCTTGATTATAGCTCTATTTAAAAATAATTAAAATTAATTATTTTTAATAAGTATTTTTAAAGATTATTTTTTATTTTTAATCTGACAGTCTCTCAACTTGGAAAATATAAAAATTAAGTGAGACTAGAGGACTAGACCATTTTCTAAATTAAATAAAAATATTACTTGTCCTTGTTCCAGATTATGTCCTTGTTGTTGATTGATATGTTGATCATTCTCAATATTGACTTGAGGAACATCTTTTTTTAAATAAATTTATTTGAATGAAATTAATTATTTTTTATTAAAAATTTTAATAATACCAGGATCGTCGCCAAAAAGTTGTCTATGCATCTCAGCAACACTCTATACATAAAATTTATTTAAAAATATAACTTTTTTGGAACTCTTTGGCCCTTTAAAATCAATTTTTTGTTAATTAATATTTTTCCAAAAATTTATTTACTCAACTTCAATATCCCCCAAACAATCAATCTCACTTATAGATGGACCGGTTTAAGAAGTGACCCTTTAGTGGACGTAAATATATCCTTCGTGATCATAATTATAAAATTTTGGAAGAAACACCCAGCATTTGTTTTTAAATATTCCAAGATAAAATGTCAGATTTTACAAATTACCTCTCTATGTTGCACATCCTCTCGTCCTCGACGATTTCGTGTTCTTCGTTGATCATGCTTAGACGATTTGCCCTCACCAGTTCCTTTTTTCATACTTTCAATTTCATTCAAAAATAGAATAAATAAAACTAAACAAGTAATTTCACAAAAACGCATTCTTTAGAATTTACTGAAATTTAATTAATTCAAAGTAAATTTAATATAATAGAATTTGAAAGCGAGGGAAGACTGAAACTTCCGGAATAGAAGCTTCTGAACTCAATCTTCATGTCTAACAATTTAATATGTATAGAATTAACATTGATAAAAAAATTGTTTCATTCACCAAAGAGCAACATTAAGGCAATAGACTAATGGAAATTTTTTAAATCGCAGCGAAAATGAATTTATTGGGAATGCACTTTGTATTTTATAAAGCAATAAAAAGAAAGCTCCACCCCATTTTTCTAAGTAAACGCCCACGAAATTTTTTAAGAATAAACGAGCACAAAATAAAAATTAAAAAAAAAAGAATTTAAAATGTCAACATTCAAAATGTAAATTAATTAAATTAAATAAAAATATTTAATTTTTATTTTTAAATTATTCAAAAAAATAATAAAGACTTATAAAAATAATAATATTATATATATTTTGGGTAATCCAGTTAGTTTATTTACCTTGAGAAGGAATGTTAAGAATATATTTGCTCATTATTATAAAATTTTTTAATTTGAGAATTTAGACAAATATTAATTATTAAAAAAAAATAAAATTAATTTAAAAAATTTTTAAAATTCGGCGTTAATAAAATTGGCATTTTGAAAATTAATGTGTCATTATTGACGTTTTCAAGTGTATAATTTAATTGAGAGAGAGAAAATTACCTATAATATTTCATATGTATAATAAATTTAAAAATCAATATTAAGAAAAATTTTAAAAAAAATAAAATAAATAAATAATAAATTAACTAACTAATATATAAACTTATAAAATTAAAGTTTTATTTAGGGAATACAAGATTTTTGCCTATAAATGAGGATTTTCTCCTATCAACTTGCGAATTTTTTATCTGACTATCCTGGACTAATCTTTTTAAAATATTTAACATAACTTTGTCGATTCCTCTAAGGTTATGGATATTTTGAAAGTAGACCGAAAAGGAATATTTAAGTTATCTATACGGCCTTACAGATAGTGCAATATTTCCTCTAATAGAATGACAGTCATTATATATTTAAAATCCTTCAAATTTTGTCATTCAATTAGAGGAAATAGGATATATTAAATCCCCAATTTTACAATATCATGACACATAATATTTAAATTTATTTTATTATTTTTAATTTTCTGATAAACATGATTCTTTGGGTAAATTAAAGCAGATTTTTAATAAATTATTATAAAATTATTTTGAATAGGTAGGTATATTTATTTCTTATTCTAAATTTTTTTATATGAGTGACCCCTTCTCCCCAAAAAATTGTCATATCTTTTTAGAATTTTTAGTTAGAATTTCCAGAATATTTTTAAATTTTTATTTTTAAAATAAAGCTAATTTTTTACTTTATTTTTTAAATATTAGTTTATATTTTTATATAAAGTTTAAAAAAAGTTATGATAAAATAACCAAATGTAAGGTATTAGATAAAGGTAGAGAGCGCAGAGTAAGTTATCTTTCTATTTGCTTTGCACAGCTTAATATTTTTTATTTTACTTAACGAGAGTGTAAATAGACTAATAATATAAAGAAAAGATAGAAAAAATTGAACCGGGTCCTAAAAAACTCGTAGCTTCTATTTATTATTAAAGAAATGATTAACTTAATTATAATGTTGTTTTTTTTAATTTTTATATCAATGATTAATATCTATTATGATTTATTAGAAAATTATAAACAAAAAATTATATAATAATGATTTGAAGAATATTTTTTTGTAATTTTTTGAATGCTTTCTTCAATCATTTTTTATATTTATTTTCATTTTCTTCCATTAAAATATCATTTAAACAGTTTTAGCTCTTCCACAAGGCATTGTCTTCTCTTCAGTTTTTGGTATAATCACAAACATATCACCATTAATTTTAAGATTTAATTCATGAGTACCCATATTATATTCTCCAATTTCCATTTTACATTCATTTTTTGAGAAAAATGGAGAATCATTAAAAGGTACTTTAATTGTACGTTTACCTCCATTAATTTTAAAAATTAATTCTCCAGTATGTGAATCACCTTTAATATTACAAATTCCAGGTTTGTTAGGTAAGGCAGTACAAATTGTTTTATTAATATTTAATGAAACAGAATCTAGATTTGTAGATTTTAAAAGAATTAATGATTTCTTGTCTGTTGTATTTGGTTCCCATTTATTATTTTTTGCATTTCCAATATGTTTAATTTCGCCAATATGTTCAACACAACCACCAGTAGAAGAAGAAGAACTTGGATTCATCCATTAGTTATGGCAATAAAAGCCAAAGAAATTATAATAAGGGAAGAAAATAGTTTATTAAAGATTGCCATTTTTAGAAATATCTTTTTAATTTAGAGGAGAAGAAATTGTTTGTTGAATAGCTAATTCAATTCTGTTTATATATACAAATTATTTAAAGATTTTGAAAGATTTATTTTTAATAAAATTTAAATTATTTCCTCATTTTTCTATGCACTTTGCCTTTACTTTTGTTTATTTTGAAAATATGACTTCTAAGTAAATCGCGCAATTTCATTATTGCACTTTTTAATTATTATAGGTTTTATTAAAAAATAAAATTTATTATTTGTTTAAATTTACATCATAATACAAATTATAAGATGTAATAAATTTTATTAAAAATAAATCTTTCAAAACTTTAAATAATTAGTATATAAAAGGATAAATTAATTAATTCAATCAACAAACAATTTCTTCTCCTCTAAATTAAAAAAAAAACCTTTTAAAAAATGGCAATTTTCAACATATTTTCTTCTCTTTTTATCATTTCTTTAACTTTTATTGCCATAACTAAAGGAATGAATCCAAGTACTTCAACTGGTGGTTGTTATGAACATTCTGGCGAAATTCATCATATTGGAAATGCAAAAAATATTAAATGGGAACCAAATACAACAGACAAGAAATCATTAATTCTTTTAAACTCTTTAACAAATCTAGATTCTGTTTCATTAAATATTAATAAAACAATTTGTACTGCCTTACCTAACAAACCTGGAATTTGTAATATTAAAGGTGATTCACATACTGGAGAATTAATTTTTAAAATTAATGGAGGTAAACGTACAATTAAAGTACCTTTTAATGATTCTCCATTTTTCTCAAAAAATGAATGTAAAATGGAAATTGGAGAATATAATATGGGTAAACATGAATTAAATCTTAAAATTAATGGTGATATGTTTGTGATTATACCAAAAACGAAAGATATGCCAATCGCTTGTGGAAGAGCTAAAACTGTTTAAATGATATTTTAATGGAAGAAAAAATTAAATATAAAAGAAAGATTGAAGAAAGCATTCAAAAAAATTATAAAAAAATAAATATTCTTCAAATCATTATAAATTTATATAATTTTTTGTTTATAATTTTCGAATAAATCATAATAGATATTAATTTTAAAATAAAAATTCCAAAAACTACATTATAATTAAGTTTAAATCATCTCTTTAGTCATAAATAGTGTTGGCAAAAACATGCAAGTGCATGTTATGCATCGTTGGTAAGAGTTTTTTAGGACCGGTTCTTAATTGAATATTTACTGTATATACAAATAAATTTTCTATTTTAATTTTTCCTATCTTTTCTTTTATTATTAGTCTATTTACCCACAAGTTAAGAAAATAAAAAATATTTATCTATATTATAAGTTAATGCAAAGATAAAAGAACTGACAAATGAGAAAAAGGATCTTCTCTGTGATTAGAAAATTTCCAAGAAACCATATCGCTATATGTCGTAAATGAACGTTCAGGAAAAACCGCACACTAAGGAAAAGGAAAATCTCCGACTTTTTAGATTTCTTTCGTTCTTTTTTATAGTTTACTTTTAATTAAATAATTTATTTTATTTGTTAAATAAATATTTTATTTTTGGACCATTTTTGAAGTTAGCATTAATTTCTAAGTTTAAATATAGAGTCTACAACCACTCCAACAAACGAAATTTTGTCAAAATTAAAGTTTTAATAAAAGGAATATTCCAATTTATTTTAAAAAATGTCTGAAAAAGAGATCCAAAAAACATAAATTTTAGTTTGTTTTTACTCTAATTATATTTTTTATTTTTTAAATAAATGTAAAATTTAATAACTATTAAAAAATGACATAAAGTGATAGGTTGTTGCTAATTTACGGGAAAATTAAATTTTTCTTTTAAAATAAGTCTAACACTGCTTTTTATAAATTAATAAACTATTTTTTTCAGTGTTCTTGGTCATCAGAATCAGAAAATCCTTCGTCCATTTGTCCTTTATAAATTTAATTTAATTTTAATTGAAATTAAAGGTAAATAACCAGTTGATGTCCTACCTGTCCGCAAAGAGAATTTGCTCTTTTCTTTTCTTCTCTTGCATTTTTGGCGTAAGGAGAAGTGCACGCTTATTTTTCCTCTACACTGTAATATGCCTCGATAAAATAATTAATAATTAATTAATAATAAAGTGAAAATATATTTATTTTAAAAGTGACCAAATATTAATAACCAAAGAACATAAATTTGGGACAACATTTTCAAATATATTTCAAGAAGATCAGGTGGATAACAACCTTTTATTGGATTATTTAAGGGATAAAAACCAGTAAAAGGATAAATATTTAGGTAATTCAGCTTCTGTAATATGTCTCATCTGTCAGTAGTGTATAGTAAGGTTTTAAAACAAAAAAACATTTTAAAACCCTACTAAACTAGAAAATAAATATTTAAAAGTGGAACATTAAATTAAGCAAAAAATTATAAAATAATTTTTTAAAAGAAAAAACTTAAAAGGTTGAAAAATTTTTAAACTTTGTTTATTTTTTACATTTTTTAAAATATTTTTTTAATAAAAAATAGTAAATAATTTTTTTAAATAAAATTTGTTTAAAACTACGATAAAATAATTTTATAAAAAAAGATTGGATGTAAATATTTATTTTTTTGAAATTTTTAAATAATAATTTAACAATATATAATATATTTTTTTATTATAATTTAACAATTGGTAATATATGTTTTTATTAAATTGTCCAAGTAAATTAAATATGTTCTTCATCTTTCTGTATGACATCAATACATTCCAAAGGGTAGAAGTATTGATGATTTTTACCGCCGAATACACATAAAAGAGGTAGATTCGGGAGATAGAGATCAACACGGTGACGTACGTAGAAATATTGCCTAAATATTAATTTTAGTTTTTATTTATAAAATTTAATTTTACCTTATAGTAACCCGAAGGTATCCTCTGAGGGCGAATACCCTATCAGCACCATAATGCGTAATTTTGCAAGGATATAATTCCATTTGAAATTTATTTAAGTAATTTGTAACAAGTCCTTTATTTTTCATCGGCGTACACCCATCCATTAAAATTCTTTGTCCAATACCTGCTGCGACAACATCTTCCTCAGTCATTCCAGATAGATTTTGAATATATTGAAGATTTTCCAACTTTTTTTTGCGCATCTCACAATGTAGCGTTTCAGGCGTACATCCTCCATTGAATTGACATAATAGACTGATAAGTGAGGTTTTTCTAATACAAGGTGAAGACGGTTTAGATTCAGGTTCTTTGCATTCCCTCCATTTAGTAAAAGCTGTTGACGAAGTTAAGCACGAGGTCCTCATTCTGATAATTAGGATTGGAATTTTATTGTCTTATATACCCCTAGCTCAAACTCTATGACTTGCTAAACGAATTAAACCATTCCCATTAGTATTACGATCAATAAAACCGTTCCGCCCCCTATAGAAAAACATTAAAAGAAAAAAGAAAATAATATACAGGACGTAGGCAAAAGCTAATATAAAATGTTGCGGAGGAGCCATCATTTTTTCATTTATGGGACAATTAATGAAGGTTGTATTATTTTCATATGGATGTTTGGGAAAAGGTAAAACAATATCTTGACTTGAGAAAGTCATCGAAAAATAACATAATAAAAAGATATACATGATTAATTTTTGATATTTTTTTCTTTCTTATATACTAATTAAACGTTGAACAAAATTTTTAAGAATAATATCGCGGCTTTCCAAAGGTATAGAGTGTAATTTTTGCAATACCAAAGAAAATTTTCCATACATTGAACGTAATACTAAAAAACATATACAGTAGTGGCCACAAGTATTTGAGAAAGGTGATTGTAAAATAAAACGATTTTGTTTAACTTTAGAATAGTTTGTAAGCAAGGATTGGCGCATATCACAGTTTGGTTCCTCTGCAAGTGAGTCAAAATATTCTATAGTATCTTGGGTATCTGAATAGCAAGCAATCCAATGTTCACCTTTTGTTCCTTTACGCATAGTATTTGCAATAAAACAAAAATTCTTTTGTTTAACTAATTTAGGTATATTATTTGATGAATAAACTCCAATAAATTTATTTTTTAAAGGCTTATAATTTTGCAAAATTGTTAAAATTTGTAATGAATTCATTTATTAAACGGATCCATCAGTACTTAATACGCGATCAGCATTTATGGACAGTATAGAATCAAATTCTCCCATAATTATCATTTCATACCCTTCATCTTTTATTGGTTCATTAAATAAACACTTTATGGTTGTAACACCTTGACGAATAAGTTCTAACCCTTTTGTGTCTTCCAATGTAGATGTCATTGGAATAACAAAAAAACAGAACGATCGTGCGAATTTTTTCATTCCTATACTAAGAGTTCTTTGATCAATGCTTGGCCAAGTATCCAGATCCATTCCTAAATACATATCAACGTATGCGCGAACAAAATTATCATTTGCAAAATCTAAATCATATTGAACAGCAGGAAATTGAAAACCTCCAAATTCTGCAGAGACAGATCTTAAATTAGCATGTTCAAAAGTGAACGGTGAAAGGGCCTGATTTCCAATGTAAGCTGTGGAATTTACAAAACAAATTATTAAACGTCTTGGAGAAGTACTTGTGAATGTTGGATGTGTTATTTCTTGGCGCCCTTTTCCCAGGAAAACACTACGAATTTCTATTTTTCGCTGGTAATACTTGGCCGGAGATTGCTCAAGATGGCGAGCGATTGCGTTATTTAGTGAATTACTTAAGTCTACTTGTTTAACAAAAAGTCGTAAATCGTGAAGACGTAAACGATAAGTGTTAATGTTATCAATAAGGGGATCCCCAACATTTTTACGATATTTAGGTGTATGTATCAAAAACTCATCGTTATTTCTATAAAGAGTCCAAATCACATCACTATGTGGAATTAAAAGTTGATCTTGACGTGCCAAATCAAAGTCTAAATGTGAGAACATTCGACAAATCTTTCCATTTGCAAAGCGTGCCGAGCGAGACTTGAAACCTGAACCATCATAATTATTTTTATCTTCGTCGTCCAAATAATAAAGCCCTGCTTCGTATAAACCCCTACTTACATCATTATTTGCTCCAAGTTCATGCATAATAATACTCCTATATGCATAGTGTATTCCTGAATCAAAACACTGCACGCCGTTAATTGATAATGTTAAACGACGAATCCAAGTAAGTCCTAAATATTGTCCCACTCCGACATGCTTATCCCCTGCTAAATTTTCACCAGATCCGTCTGTTATAGGTACCCATTCTCCACTTGTGACGTCTTTTCGCTCAAGTGACAGTGCTAACCAAACATAAGTTTTACTCAGATCTAAATAGAGAGAATCGCCAAAATAACGGAAAATGAAAGGTCCTGCAGACTGATTAAGAGCATTTAAAGGTAAAAGTTCTTTGTATGCTGAACGTTGTATGCCAACATTAGTAGCAGGGACAGAGAAGAAGGTGATTCTATTGTCAACACCTTCAGCGCTATCTTTATCAATTTTCTTTACAGTTGTCATTTTTTAATATAAAACTAATATTTTTTAACTTATATACTACTCAGAAACCTTCCAAACTTAGCTGATCTTTATATCTACGTTTCCTATTATTTTTAAGATTTTGTTTTTTACCTTTCCCGCATTGTTGAAGCTTTTTTCCAATTTTTTGTAGTCCTTCGCTTCCATGTTGCTGTAATGCATCTTTTACAGATTTTCCCTGTGCTACATCTTCTAATAAATTTCTACCCGCAGTCAAAGCTTCTTGACCAGCGGTGGAGGCTATATTTTTAACAATAGGCATTAAAAATCTTCCAACAGTTCCAAACACTCCAAAACCTCTTTGATAGCGTGTTCCCTGAAAATAATCATTTTTTCCTCCTCCTCCTTCTTGAGAAGTTAGAAAGGGTTCCCAATCTATTTTATCCAAATCAACAGAAACGTGTGTCATTTTTAAAATAATGATCGTTGAAAATGTAAGGTTAAGATACAATTACCCCAATGGAATTTTACAAGTTTACCAGTTAGAGTTCTAATTTCGATAGTTATATCAGGATGTCGTTTACCTAGTAAACGATGATGATGTTCAGTCATATATACTTCAGAAACGCTTTCGCCAGGTTTCCCACCAACATTTACAACACGTAAAAGAGGCCCTGTAACGTTCCCTATAATACTATTTTCAACTAATTTTGGAGCGTATACTAATAATTGACGAACTCCTCCGGAAATGTCGGGCATATATTTGGCAACTTGTCCTTAATAAATTGTTGGTGAATCGAATCCTAAGGTGTATGCAAGTTGTCGGCTGAGCTCAATATACTGAACATTTCCCTGAAACCAAAACCAAAAACGATTATGTGTTTGGTCATGATGAAGAGATACCCACTGATACTTAGGATCCGATAATTGCAGTTTGCTAAAATCAAGTATTTTCTTTATGTATTCGGGAGGATATGCATATTCAGAATATGTAATTTTATCAACCTCTCTTCTTTTTCGCCAAAAACTACCTCCAGAATGTTGTCGCCTTGCTTCTTTATTTTCTTTTTCTAGTTTTTCTTTTTCAAGTTCTTTTTCTTTTTCTAATTTTTCTTGTTCAAGTTCTTTTTCCCAAGCATCCAATAAAAAAGTATTTATCGCTGTTTCAAGAGCTGTTTCCGAAGAATAAAATAAATCTGGCACTTCAATACGTACCGATCTTACTTCTTTATTATATCTTCTGAAAGCAGTTATAGATTCTGCTTCGTTATTTTCACTATCATCAAGCATGGCAAATGAAAAAGGATAAATAATATTAGATAATGCAACAGTCCAGCTTGAATCTAGCTCTAGAGTATCAGGCATGCGAACTGTGAATTTTGATGTCTTATTTCCTTCAACATCACCAGTATTTGACGGTAATACTACATAAAAAGAATCCATTATTGTACAATATCAGAATCGTTTATCCAACTATTATGCTGTTCGTTATATCCTACCCAACGAACAAAATGTTTAATTCCTTCGCGAGTTTTACGAGTCTTTAATATTTCAGCAATTCTGTGTGTGGTATCGAGAGTTGTTGGAACCAGTTCTTCGCGGTAAAATATTCCTTCAATTTTTGTTCCTTCGAGGTCTTCTAGACGATATATAGTTGGTAAGTGACTGTCGTTTACAGTAATAATACGAAAAAGCTCGTCAGTGTAATTGGCTAAATATCCTTTTTCGAATGTTCCTTTTTCTTTAGCGATACGAACAATTTGTCCAATTTCAAGTTTTTGTTTAGAATTTTCATCTTTATTCTCTTTATATAGTCTTTTAAAAAGCCTTCTAGCATTTTTAAAAGTTACAGAATTAGGTTTTACACCTGTTATACGATTTACACTTGCATTTATTCCTGCTACAATATTCTGAACAGGTTCTATCCATCTCAAAGTATTTTTTTCACTAAAATATCGATAAAGTCTTTCTTTAATTGTACGATTTGCTCGTTCGGCCATGGAAGCATGGACATCAGGACTGAATACAACACGCTTATCTATGTCTTTTGTTGAAAAATATTCTCGCATTTTCTTAGCCTGAAATTCTAATCCTCGATCTGTATATATCTTATGTGGAAGGATTCCTTTATTTTCTATAAAAATTTTCTCAAACGCTTCAATCATATCATTCGGACTTTTAGATTTTACAGGTGCAACAATCATTTTTCTACTTAATACATCAATACAAACCAATAAATATTTATATCCATCATTTTTTGATGCGAGTTTATCAAATATTGCCAAATCAGCTTGCCAATCTGTATGCAGACCACTTGGACGTGTGACAAGTCTTGGAAAGCGTTTTTTCAAAGGCATGTGCATAGTGTAAACACGTTGTTTATGCATAAAATCCTTAACATCTTGGATCTTTAATTTTGGAAATTTCCGTCGCGACTCTTCAAAAACACGTCTAACTCCTGCGTAAGAAGCCGGAGAATTTAACGAATAATAAACGTGCTCCAAATGTTTTTCTAAAGTTTTTCCCATATTTTTGGTACAAATTTATTTTTTAGTGAATTTATAGGAGGGATTTTTACTATTACGGTTCTCTTCTTTTTCTTTCCTCCCCCAGTTTGATCACTGCTATTTCCATCTGTTTCTTCTTGAGATATACGAATCAGTTCCTTAATTTGAGGATCTTTAGAAATTCGCCGAAAAAGAAAATTAAATCCCTTTGCTTTGTTTTCTCTCATCCCTGTAATATATTCAAGAACATGTTTAAAATTACTTTCACCAACACGTCTACCAGGAACAAGAGTTTCAAACGTTCCATCCTCATGAATTTTAAATTTTTTCTTATTATTACTCACATATTCTTCCAAGTCATCTGCATATTGTCTTGCAATGATTCCTTTATATCTTTTTGGATATCTTTTCACAGCAGGTTCAGCTTTTTGATGTTCATCATCCAAAACAGGCTTTTGGGGTATAGCGTTCCCTAAATAAGGAGTAACATCTGGCTTATTATTATTTTTAGATTCTTCAATAATTACCTTTTGAGGACGATTTTCAATTTCTTGTTTTAACTGACGTCTTTTTTTGTACAACCAATTATATTTTTTCGTTTTTGTCTCTTCACTAATTTTTGGATCCTCAAGGGCTTCTTTAATTTGACTATCAGCTTGAGCTTTTTCTGTTTGTAAAAAGTCTTCTTTTCCTTTTATCATTTTAAGTAGAGCAAGATATTCACTTTCAGGAACCATTATCATTTTCTTTGTATGTTTCATTCTGTAATTTTATGCACAAGGTGTTCGGCTAATGCTCCTAATATAGGAACAAGTATTGCAGCAAGTGCAGGGCTACCTCCTTCTTGTAAATGTTTTCGCGCACTTGCTTCTGTTCTTGTTCTTGAAATTTTCCTATAAAAATCAGCAAAATTGGCTAGTTTCTGTTTTTGTTTTTTATTTAAAATAAAATTATGTTTTAGAACGTTAGCACAAATTTCTACAATTGCCAAGATTTGATCGGCACTAGCTTTTAAAATTAGAACGTTTTTCTTTTTATTGGACTTTGTTTTTGCAAGTTTTTGAAGAAATTGATAATTTTCGCGAATATAAGGGCTATAATTGAGAGTCATAATAAAATTTATTTATATAATAAAATTATAAAGGTAAATATATACACATTTTTTCCCTAGGAAATATTTTTGAGGATAGGCGAAGGTGTTCATCAGCGTTCGGATGCATGTTTATTAAAAGATAAGAAAATCTATCATAGGTAGCATCGCGATATGCTTCTAAGAAATAGTCCAAGCGTTTTGGAAATAGTTGGGATCCCAATGTTCTCACTTGTAATAATCCTTGAGGGTTTTTTGTTAAAAGGATATAATGAGAATTGGCTCTTGCTGTTTTTATGTTACGTCCATATAAGGACTGTGTTACGAAAATAATACTAACTCCCCAGTTATGCGATCCTTTCGTGAAAAGCAGGTCAATAAAATCATTATCAATATTTAGCATTAGGTCATCAAGGACAAGAAGCTGATGTTTTTTAATAAGTTCAGGCTCTGGTACCCCGTTATAGGTTTCTATTCCTATTTCCTTAAGCTTAAAAATTGTTTCATTAATTTCACCGAAACAATATAATATTTTTTCGGGAGGTGGCTCTACAATTAATTGACAATTTTTAAGAAACTTAAGAAGCCATTGAGTTTTACCACTCCCTGTGGCCCCCGAAATTATCATTGTAAAAGGTGCTTGAAACATTATAAATTATTGTATTAATTATTTATGTAAGGTATTTATATAATAATAACGTTTATGATGTGTGGCTTAGTGGGTTGTTTCTATTATTCTTGTTAATAATATATTCCATTACATCCTTAATATAAAAAAATAGACAAGGACATACTGGTATATATTAATAGTAGGGATATAGAACAAGCCCATAAGGCAATCATCATAAACTTTTTTTAGATGAATACACCAACAATTCAGAATGTGGTTTCAACAATCACTTTGGATCCTATATTCGATCTTAAATTTCTTTCTAAAAAACTTGAAAATGCAAAGTATAATCCGGCAAAATTTTCAGCTCTTATTATTAAAAACTTTGAACCTATTAGATCTACAGCTCTTTTATTTGCAAATGGACGCCTTGTTTGTGTTGGAAATAAATCTTCGAAGCAGGCTCTTGAAGCCTCCAAAATTTTTGCTAGGCAAATAGCAAAAATTCAACCAACAACGATTAGAGAAGGCACTTTTAAAGTTCAAAATGTTGTTGCCTCATTTAAATTTCCAAAGAAATTAAATCTACCAGGTAAATTTTTAAAATAAATTTAAAGTTCAAAATTTTAAAGCTTTGTACGATACATTGAGGATTTATCCTCCTGAATGGCTAGCTCCTTATATTTCATTCAACCAAGAATTATTTCCAGGGATGTGCCTAAGAATTAAAAACTCATCTATTGTTATTTTACTCTTTACTACTGGAAAATGTGTAATTACTGGAGGAAAGAAAGAGGAAGATATTTATAAAATGTCAAATAATATTTTCGAAACAATAGCAATGTTTATGAAGCGATAAAATTTAAAAAATACTTGAATTAATTTCTTTACGAAGTTCCATCAATAATATTCCAAGCTTATTATCTCCATCCCAGGTCGCAGGGTTTTTTAAGCGCACAAGGTTAGAAATTGAAATTCCATTAGTCCAATATTTGTTAACCGTTGCCGCTTCAGCTATCAGGCAATCACCAGTTCCTCTAAGCTGAGAAAAAAGTTGAGCATTTTGTGTAAATTTGGCCAATAATCCAATATACATAATCTTAATAAATTTTTCATTTTGAAACAACTAGTGTGCTTACTTTGTCTTGAACATTTTTCCATTCATCATATCGAAAGCCTCGAATCCTTAAGCCAAAGCGATAAATTTGATCTGGATTGTTAAGTATTAGAACATGTTCCGCAATTTCAAAATCAGCAAAATAACGTGCTTTTTGCCACACAAAATATTTCTCCATAGTTGAAAATTCTATTCCAAGAAGCGTGAAGCGAGAGGGAAATCTGTTGCTGAAGCCGCATTGCTGGGACGAGAAGACAAAAATTCTTTGGCTTTCATTTCCAATAATTTCTTTTGGTGGTAGGGAATTATATGTCTGATTTTGTTGTAAGTCCATTCTAGTGAAAAGTTCAGAGATTGTTTCTTAATAAAAATATAAATTAAAAGTAAACATTTTTACCCATGTCAGGATCGCTGATCATTTCCTAAGTTGTTAAAAATTTAAAAATTAATAAAATATAAAAAGATAATTGTTATTTAAACAAAATATAAGAAAGCATAGGAAAAAAGTTGTAAAAATTTATTAATTTTAAAAAATAATATTTAATCGCAAATTTCTGCAATTGGATTTCCTCTATATCCAAAAGGATAACAGTCAAAATTATCATCAATGAACCCTTTATCATAAATTGGCGAGTAGCGTCTAAAAATAAATGAATCATATTTATTACAATTCTATTATTACCGTTTTTGCGTGCGTGAAGTTACTTGACCTTTACGCCAATTAGGCTGAAAATGAGTTCTTTCGAGCATAACAGGATCCAAGTCTTCACCATATGCATTGACCATTTTCTTCAAACAATTTTATTAAAAACTTTAAAATTTTGAACCTTTAGCTGATTGAAATCAAGTGGTGAATCAGCACTGTCCCAACATCCACGACATTTAACAATATATTTTATTTCTCCATTTTTTGTTCGCATTTTCATTGCGTACTACAAAAAATTTTTATTAAATAAAAATTTAACAACTTGTTTGCAACCGCCTATGTAAATAGCTATTATACGATTTTCTTCATACTCCCTGCTCATCATTCCAAGCATATCTCCAACACGAAAAGGTGGAGATTTTCCTTTTGGTTGAACAATATAACAACTATCAGTATCTGTATAAAGCAGTTTACATTCTGGATCATTGAAAATCTTTTCCATGTATTCATAGAGGAAAACTCGAGCTGTTGCTGTTGTTATAAGAGCTATGACTATGTTGTATTTGTCGTGTGGACGGACAAACTCTTTTTTTAATTGATAAGGCACCGCGAACAAATCAGTTGCAAGCATTTCTACAGCTCCAACGTCTAATTTAGGATCATTGAGCACAGAATGTAATTCAACAGGAGATCGTGTAATTAAATCCTTTAAAATTTTTATTTTTTAATTTGAGTTAACCAACCTTGGAAAGATTGCACCTCAAGGCCCAGCGACCCCATCTAAATTTTATATTTTTTTAAAATGTTGAAGTAAACAATGAGTTATTGCAGGTTTTGGCCATATATCTCATTCCTTCATTTTGTGCAATTTTATCCTTTTCCAGCTTTATACCATATTCTTTTTGATTGCGCATTAAAAATTGTTGTTTTAAAATTTGTTCATTTTCAGGATTTGAGGGATCAAGAACGGAATTCGGCCATCCGCTAGCTTGTATTTTTAATCTCATCATATCTTGAACATAGGGACGTAGTAATTTATCAGTCCAAATCTTCCAATTATATATACTGTATAGCCAAGTAACTCGGTATCCTTTCTTAAAAGCAAGTTCAAGTTCTACAGTACAAACCGTTGATACATATCCTCTTTTGCTTTCATCGTGTGAACAAAGAGTATGTCCAAGTTCTTTAGTGTATTTTTGTTCCAAGCGCCATGGCACGCCTGATGGCGTCTCAATTGCACATTTGTGGCACAGGTGAAAAATCTATATTTTATGTTAAACAATTAAAAATTTACCAATTTTCCGTTAATCCTTTCTGGGATAACAGGAAGAAAAAGATCATCGGGAGGAACGATAAATACTTTAAAAATTCCACGATACGGATATAAATGGTCTGGGTTCGTCCAATCAACTGCCTTATTCACTTCAATTGCTTCAGGATGGCCTTATTTCTTATTTAAAATTTTAGATTAGAAAAAATACCTATAGGATAGAATCCATAAAAATTTACAGCAGGATATAGGCTTACAACGTCGAAACAAGTAATTTCAAACTTCTCAGAAAGACCTGTTTCTTCAAGATCACATTTTAAACATTGAGGGCCTGTTCTGCCTCCCTATATTTAGAAATTCTTATTTTTTAAGAAGGATTACATGAAAAGCGTCTCTGGGGCAAAGAGGGCCTACATCTGGTAATTTATTGAAGAAAAAAGCCATTTCATAATTTTCTTGCAATTGATTCATAACAGTACATTCCCAAACCATTAATGGACGCATTCCCGCTTCAATAATATGTTTTCTTCGTTGTTTAATTTTGTCGATGTTGTACAGGGCTGTTTTACCGTTTAAACAAATTTCAGTTGGTTTGTAAAGACTAGAAAATTTTATTAAAAAAGAATATAGATTTACCATTTGTGTCCATGCCATGCACATCCCAAAAATTCAATTGCTATATCTTGTTCTACAGGCATTCGTCTAACATATCCATCTAACATTAAAAGTTCTCCACTGGAAAGACGAAGTCTGAATTCTCCCTTAGCGCTGTCTCGATGTTGAACTTCCATCCCAATTTCATGACTTATCCATTTCATATATTTTAAGGCAATTGCAGATTGATTACTATCTCGATGATATCCTAAAAAATATTTTTGAAATTTTCACTTTAACTAACCGTTATCGGGAATAATGGCTATTTCCATTGGATTCATGTAGTTAATACCTAAAATATTTTAACTATAAGATTAACTTTTTAAATTACAGAAATGACGAAGACATGCACTGGACAACGTAAGTGATGATGTCAAAACATCATCTTGTTTAGATAGTTCAGGAGCAAGATTGAAAAATAATCTTTGAAATTTAATCACAGCATGTGCGAGAATACGAACATCCTGTTCACAGTAAATTCCAATTTGCTCGGCTAAGCAGAAAGGAGCATTTATATTTTCATTATACCACAATTCAAAGTTTGCTCTTCTTTCCTTTCCCATAGATTCTGGATAATAATATTCTCTATCAGGAAGCCCATGCAAGCGTATATTCATATTTTTATTAAAGTTCCATCCGTGTGGGAAGAAAGCTTTTCCTCCTTCATCGATGTCCAAACCAAGTGCTTTTGGCAGCTGTTCAAGCTTCAAGGCCATCCAATTAAATGAATCACGTAAAGATATTTTAGGACAAATAGTTCTGTTTCTCTTTAGTAAAATCTCATAAAGTTTATTTCCTAAAAATTTTTATATACGTATTTTAAAATCAAATCACCTGATCTTGTGATATTTGGCAAAATTCCTGTTAATTTCATGAGTTCTCCCAATAGAAGATGCATATCATAACGTCTAATACGTTAAAAATTTATATATCTCAAACAAACCCTCCATAGTGTGATATAGCGTAGGTCATTAGCCGTCTATCGTTCCCAAGTCCATAAAGTAACCAATCTAGAAATTCCTTTAGGGGGTTTGCATATGTTGCGGCTGTCCATGTATTCATTCGTTTTCTATTCATGCCGCAAATACTACAATTTTCTGAAAATTCTGCCTTCCAAAGTTTGTCGTCGGCAATACAACGGGAACAAAGTACTAATGCCTAAAAATTTTTTAAATACAAAATAATAAAAAAGAAAATCAAACAGAAACACAGTTGACATGGTGAAGTTGATAATTTTCGTCATTTGTTTCAGAAATAACTATTTTGGGATCTCCAAGTCTTTGCCATTCGTCCTCATTTCTTGTGGGTGAAATAAGTGCACACTCGAAATCGAAAATAACCTAAAAATTTTATCATTTTATTAATAAAAATATACAAGTAAGTATTCTTTTTGTTTTTTTAGAACAATTGGTTGTACATAACAAGGCTCTGCTGTTTTGTGAATTGAATGGCATAAAGAACAAAATCTAGAATGACAAATATGTCCTTGTTTTTCGCTTTCTTCATGTTCATCTGATTCATCTGAACTTTTTATTTTTGACTTTCCTGCTTGATAAATTTGACCACAATCCATACATCTAACTATTTATTATAACGAATTATTTAAAATATACCTTATAAAAGTTTTACAAATATTTTTCATAATATGATTGTGATAGCACATTGGATTTCTGAAAATGTTGTTACATTTGTTGCACTGTCTCCAGTATGATTCAATTTCCTCGCACGGATAATCAATTCCTATACCACAACAACGTGGACATTTTGCTTCGCATTTTGCACGATGCTTTTTTTTTGAATTGTAAGTCGATTCACAATCAAGACAATAATAATTAGAGCCAAATAGAGTATTTAATTTTCTGATTCCCCAAAAATGTCCGTCTTTCAAATAAAGACATAATTCATTGCATGCTCGTTTTTTAGATTTCCAAATAGGTCTCATTCTTCCAAATTCACCAAAAACAGCGATCCGATATTGGCCAGGATATTGAAGATCAAGTAGTTTCTGCACAAGCGGAACATGTTCTTCAACATTATATTTTTTTTCGTTAAGAGGATAAATAATTCTTCGTTTTCTCATTTCATTAAGCATTGTTTTTATCAAAAGAATTCTTTTTTTTTGTGATTTTGCGTTGCCTCCTTTTGTTAATCTTTGAAAATGAACATTAGCAATCGTGGTGTTAGGCTTTTTAATATAAAGCATTGTAAGTTGCACGGCCAAAAGTAAACAATGTCTATTGAATGGAGCTTCCAAATCATCATTTTGTACATAAAAAATTAATAATTTCTTTTTTTTAAATTTTTTATTACCTGAATGAGATTGTTGACATCTATTCCATGATTTATCTCTCTTCTTTTTCTTCCACTTCCTTCTCGTTCTTCGCGTGATAATCTGAGAGCTTCTTCGCTTGACGGCCCCATTACAATCTTTTTTAAAAAGCATGAATATTAATAAAAAATAATTACTTCAATCTGAATTGGTTGACTGTATATGGACGGTCTGCCCATCCTTTGACCGCTTTGATCGACGTTGTCGAACTGTTCCATGACCACTTGGGGAGTATTTTGAGCCAACCCTCGATATGGTACTTGTATTGGCCTCTCAAGGACCGAGCTTCGAATTATTATTGAACATTTTTGAGATCGCGCTCCTGCCGCACGATACGCACGAACAAAAAAGTGATCAATTAGTTGTTCAAGTAAAAGCTCCCTCCCTTGAGGTGCCTCCTCTGCATTCATTACAGTAAAAGCAGCTCTATAATTTGGGTTTAAAATTATTTTAAAATTTGTTTACCTAAATACGCCTATCTTAAAACGAGCACTTGATATTTGCTCCACTGAATCCTCTCGAAAAAATCGTTTAAGCTCTCGAGACATCTATAAAATGTATTAGCACAAAAAATAAATAAGATACATTTGAAAATTAACAATAAAGATACAAAATGTAAAAATTAATTATTTATTGTGAAAAAGTTGCATATTTTTAAAGGTACAAAAACTACACTCTCCCCATCCGCCAAAAACTCCATATGTTGAAACTAAAAAAATGAATTTTATATTAAATTTATTTTTTAATTTTACCTTCAGAGGGAACTGTCAAATCCTCGGAAGCGATAGATGATCCATTTATTTGTGTTGACGTACTTGGCGGCGATGCTAGCTTGTTCATAATAATTATTGGTGATTCTAAATTTAATTTAAAATTTTTAGATTCTAAACTACTCACTCTCTCTTTCTGGTCTCTCGAAAAGGCCCAAGCACATTGCTGTATGCATGTCAATTTTTTTCCAAAGTTCATTCTCTGGATTGGCTAAGCATTTAAACAAACTATCTTGTATACAAGCAACAATTTTCTGAATTTCTTTTGTAATTAAAGCTATTTAAAAATTTTACCGGTGTCCCCATAAGCTCTAAATTTTCGGCCATTAACATGTTTATTTGTTTGTGTGAAAGTCCTGGGTAATTTTTTTTATGCCAATTGAGAGCTGCCAAGTATAGTGCGGATTTCATTTTTTTAGAATTCTTTCTGGTTTCTTCTAGGACCGTCTCACTTTCTTTGGCTTTAGTACACTTCTCTTTTAAAATTAGCGTCGTTTCTTCTTTCTGCCACCAATTCATCTTAATATTAAATTTTTACGGTAATATAAAACACAAAACCTTTTCCCAATTTTGCTCAGTACCTCCGTTCATATTTTCCTTCAGGCTAAAAAACAACTTATTAAAATTTATAAATTTAAAAAATATTAAAGTGTAATTATACAAGAAAATATAGACTAAAATTTAAGGTTAACAGTTTATTCTTCACACTTTATTATTTTGTGTGAGTTCTTAATTTATAAATAATTTATTTTGTGAATGTATTAAAGTTCTTATATATCATCGCTTGAAAGTCGCGATTCATTATTCGACATGCAGCACAACACTAAAATTTTGCTAAATAATTTATTTCAAAAATATAGTTACCATAAAATGAAGCACATACATAATGCCTGAAAACCCCACCTTCTGAAGAAATAAATCAAGAGCTTGGCTCTTCTGCAATTCTTCACATTTAGCGCACTAAAACATTTTTATAACATAATTATTAAAGAAGTTTTACCTGGTATAAGACCCACGCATATTTGAATTTCAGAAGTTTCTTATCCGCCTCGATTTGGCAGCTTTCTCCTAATTTGTAGTACAAAACACCTGCCACTTTAAAATTTTATAGTATTTAAAAAATATTTTAAATTATACTTTTTTCAAAGGATAATTTACTCTGAGAGCTTCCTTCACCGCATTGTTTCGCATGTCCTTTTGTTTTCCCTAAAAAGATAAAAAATTTTTAAATTTTAGCAAACCATAATAATCCGCAAGTGCAATATTTTTATCCAAGTCCTGAGCGCACATTTCTACACTTATTATATAGTTTCCACCTCCACCGGCTTTGAATAAATATTTTTCTTTCTTCATATGATGATCCTTACAACTATTACAAAGATGAATAAAAATTCCTTTTCTCGGAGTTTTCAACATCTCAGCCTGGTTGAGAAGCTGCTGCGGTACTGTTTTTAAAACGCGTTGACGACCTAAATAGTTTTTTTATTTAATAGTACTTTAAATTTACGTTGTTCTTCCAAACACAATTGCCTATATTCATCCTCGTCATTACCAAGTTCGATTATATCATCCTTATCCGGATCATCAGATTGAACCTCGTCTTCGAAATGAAAAACTTTTTCCAGCTTGTCTTGCTTATTCGGTTCACATGTTATCTGAAATTTTTGCAAAAAATATTAATAAAATTATTTAAAGACCATCTTTGTCACTGCAGGCCGTTTTGCCTTTTTAGGGATTGGAGGCAGACATCCTCCAGATTTTCCACTAAGAGAACTCGTAGAAGAAGTAAAGGAACGGCGTCGTCGAGCTTCTGCAGCATCTTTCTTCTTATTTTGGTCCTTGATAAAAGAGCGAATTGTTTCCAGTTCCAAAGCACTCAGATTATTAATCACATCACCTTAAGTATAATTCATTTTTGATGAATTTAAATACATCAAAAATGAAAAAACACTTACTTTTTTCTCCTTGTGTATCAGCATTTCCAAACTCTTTTTGATTTTGATCGATTCCTTTAGAAAATAAAATCATTTATATATTAGAATAAGAAATGAAATTATCGCTACCTTGTTCGATATCTGGCATATTCTTTGAACCATCATATCCTGAAAAAAATATATAATTTGTTTAAAAAAGTTTGCTTGCCTTTCTCTTCAATTTCATCATCAGTAAACGGATCATTTTCTTTGTTTGAAGACATTGCTAAATTCGTGGTAGGAAAATTGGTGAGTGGAAAACAGGTCAGTGGAAATTTGGCTCTCGCAAACTTGGTGAGTGGAAAATATTTCATTGGAAGGTTGGTAAAAATGCGTGTTGAATACTGTTCAGTGAAATGTTGGTGAGTGGAAAAACGGTGAGTACTCGGAAAACTTGTTAGTGGAAAACTGATAAGTGAAGAAACAGTACAAAAAATTTCTTCACTTATCAGTTTTCCACTAACAAGTTTTCCGAGTACTCACCGTTTTTCCACTCACCAACATTTCACTGAACAGTATTCAACACGCATTTTTACCAACCTTCCAATGAAATATTTTCCACTCACCAAGTTTGCGAGAGCCAAATTTCCACTGACCTGTTTTCCACTCACCAATTTTCCGGAAGCTCTAAAATTATATTAATTAGTAAAGAAAGTTTATTTTTAAAAATACCTTTTTTCACTTAGATTAGAAGCTTCAATATACAGCGCAATCTGTTAGAAGATGATGTTTCTGTTATAAAAAAAGCACATATTTAAAAATATTTAGGTAATCATTAGTTTTTCAAAAACTAGTTAAAATAAAGAATAAAAATAAAGAATAATTTTATTAAAAAATAAATAAATAAATTATAGACTATCATTCTTTTTCTTTTTTCATTATTATTTGTATAGTTCTTCATGATACTTCAACTAAAAATTATAATTAACCTTCAAAAATTATTTTATTATTTACCAGGTCGTCGGCAGCTTTGAGCCAATCAAATTGCGTTTTATTTTTTAAATGTAGTTCCAGTATTTCTATGTTCGTTTTGAGTATTTGAATTTCCGCTTGAAGTTTGCCTATTTCTCCGAATATGTCTTGTAAGAGGGGTCCAGCCATCTTTTCAAACAAAGTAATGAATAGGGTGATTTCCTATTTTAAATAATTAAAATTTTTAAATAATATAATTCTTACATGATTTGATGGTTCCATTATTAATTTTTCAAAATATAATAATAATATTGCTGCAAGTTTAATTATTAATTACTTTTTAAATCTAAAAAATAAAAAAATTAATTAACATACAAGCCGCTGCGATTAAATTGGTTTCCATCAAGAAAACTTTTTAAAATCAACAGTCCCCAAATTTATGAAATGGCTCGGCAGCGACGGGCGTTGTGTACAAAGGAAAGGAACGTAATCAAAGCGTGCTCTCGCTCTTACTTAGAATTCAACGGAAAATAATTGCAATTTCCGATCAAAATCACGTCAAATTTTCAATGGTTTGGGAAGAAGCCAGCGTATTTTTGCATGTGTAGCGATTGTGCAGCCACGGGCATCCAAGAGACCTGTTATTGCTCAATTTATTTCGCTAAACACTTAAAATCCCTCTAAAAAGTTATATTCCAAAAAAATCAACTATTTAGTAAGTTAGAGTTATAATGCCTGTTAAGAATCCTGTTAAGGATCAAAACTGAACTAGCATCCAGAAAAAACCCGAAGGGTTTAAGAGTATTGATACGAATCCAATTACTAGCTTTTTAGCCGCAGCAATAATTCTATGCGTTAGGAAAAGCTGGAATTACCGCGGCTGCAGGCCCCAGGCTTTAACATTAGCTCTAGCTTTTCTTCAATTATCAATTTAGTGGATTAATCAAGATCACGTAAATCATGGCACTTGTACTACCGTTCGCGGTTTCTCGATAAATCGATTAAACAAGTACATGCATGGCTTAATCTTTGAAATGAACAAATCAGTAGGATCAACCAGATCTTTTTTAAAACTATAAGTTTTTTATAATAACACGGAGCACATAGGTATCAGAATAACACGAAAGTTGTCTCGTGACATTACCTGACTTTACTGCTGCATGCAGCAACCTATGTGCAACGTACTTTTTTTATATCTCACACGAGAGACTTCTCGACTCTCCAGTAAATTTTTCATTTTTCCATTCACAAACATCTTGCCTATAAGACAAAATATTTTTTCTTCTCACACGAGAGACTTCTCGACTCTCCTCAAAATTTTTCATATTTCCATTCACCAATGTTTTGCACTAGGTAATATTTTTTCTCACACGAGAGAATTCACGACTCTCCACAAATTTTTTCATATTTCCATTCACCAATGTTTTGCACTAAGGCAATATTTTTTTTGTCTGACTCGCAAACATTATCGAGAGATGATTGTGAAAACCACTCTCATCAGTAAATTTCTTCTAGCAAAATTCTTTTTGCATGTAAGAAGGAATCGTCTAAAAACGCAAACTCCCTCTTTTATTTTAGCAAGAAAAAATTAGTGACAGACTCTAAATGTACTAATTTTCTCCCCCCATTCTATTCTCTTACTTTAACTATTTCTCATTTTTTTTCTCTAGCCAAAACAGCGACCGTCTACAAAGACATATTGAAGTAAGATGACTTAATAATTAATAGAGATGAGAAAAATTTTAAAAATATCAATGTGAAGTGATGAGAGAAAACAAATGAGAAAAAGATCATTTCTTATTTGTTTTCTGTCTTCCACTTAATCCAACGCTTTTGGCTATTTATTCAGGGCATATTCAACTGGGAGGTTTTCATTGGAAACTCTGTGATTAACGAAGGTTTTTTAATTAAAATTTAAAAATTCATTTAAAAATTCTTTTAAAGTGTTGATAACTGGTTAGGCTTTTTCTTTGCCTTTATGGTAGGCACAAACGATCCAGAGTTTAAAAATCAACCATACGTAAAATTTGGTGAAGCTGATGATCATTATAGAGGAACTGAGCCACAAATGGAGTTTGACAAAAGAATTAACGAATTGTTGGATTTACATAGTCAAGCAGTCAAAGCTTTGCGTTATCCTGATAATTGCAATCCAGAGGTGGAAACTATTGAAGAGAAGCGAAAATGTGAACAGGAGGTTTATTTTTTTTAATTTTGGATTTCGGGATTTTTCTTTTTTGCAAACATGAGTCCGTAATTTTATCCGGATCTTTTTATTTATTAATAATTTTGTTTTATTTACTCCCCTTGGTAATAAAACAATTTGAATTTATCATTTCGCTCTTCTACAATAAAAATTCAAAAATTTTCAAAAAATTGAAGAAATTGCTAAGTGGATAAATAAGTCTACCAATATATCAAAGTAGAGATGAATTGCTTGAACAATTACAAAATGTATTTATTTTATTTTTATTTTAATATTTAAAATTTATTTTTAGAATCAAATATTGTTGATTGCTGGAGATACAGGTTGTGGAAAGAGTACATAGGTTTATTTATTTTTTATGTTTTTTTAATTTATCGAATAATTTAAAAAATTCTTTTAGTTACCTCAATATTTACTCAATGCTGGTTACAGCAAAATTGCTTGCACACAACCACGAAGGATAGCTTGTACAGGTTTTTTGGGTCTTTTTTCAATTTTTTTATAAAAATATTTTTAAGCACACGCCCAAAGAGTTGCACTCGAAATGCTTAAACAATTTGATTCTGAAATTGCTTATCAAACAAGGTTTATATTTTAATAAATTATTTATTTATTTTTTTAATTTTAAAAATATTTGTAAAACAAAAGACAAGTTCTACTCGAATGCTTTTTCTAACCGAAGGAGTTCTTTTGCGTCAATTAGTAGACGATCCTGGTCTTCAACGTTATAATGTAGTTATTCTGGATGAGGTTATATTTAAAAAATTTTTAAAATAAATCAAGTGATTCCCTGATTCCTCTAACCTTTAAAATTTTTGGGAATTTTTGAAGACATTTTTGTTATTTTCCAAAATTTATTAAAATATATTTAGTTTCTATATAAAATTAATGACTGCTCGTGATCTTAAAGTCTGTGCTTGGACTGTTAATGAACGAAATGAAATGGTTTTTAAGTAATTTTCACAATAGTTTAAAAATTAATTTTAGTCTTGGCTTTCTCGTGAACCTAAAATTCCTTTTCTTACTGATGCCAATATATTGCTAATCATTTGCTTAAGAATGAGAATTCAGAGAAAAATTAATTATATTTATTTTAAATGTTTTTGTATAAAATTGTTTTTTTGTTTTATTTTTTATAATTTGTTTATTTTCAATTATTTTTTATTATTTTTTCTTAGCTTAATATATTTATAAATTTTTAATGAAAGGTTTGTGAACTATGCAGCAATACTTTCAACGTATGCAAAATTGCAGTCAACTTAGTCCTGATGCTCGGCCACTCAAAAGGCACAACCGGAGGAGTGATTCTTTTAGGCAAAGTGGAGGCTCTGAAAAATGTTCCGTTGGTATTACTGTTATGCATCCAGATGTTTTTCCACAACAAGATAAACACGAGGAAGATAATCTGGGTCATGATCGGCTTACTCGCGGTTATCAAATTGAAGTTATTTATAGTGCTTTGGTTAGACATGAATATGACTCACTTATGAAGGTTAATTAATTTTTGCCTATTTGAATTAATTTGTATAAGATTTAATTCTAAAAATAACTAATTATTTGTCACTAAATTATCTTAGAATAAGTATTTTTGCGACTGATGATCAACTATATCGTGCTGCTCGATGGATCAAACAGATAATGAACAAAAAGAATGAACTTAATGTGATTTGGCTTGATAAAAATTGGATAAAAGAAAATAATGTTCGCGGTTTTATTTTTGACAGTTTTCGTGAAGATTTCTTTGAATCCTTGGTTTCTGGAAAAAAAATTCAATTAAAAGATAGCAAACGTCATTCATTAGCGGCATGTTTTCCACGATTTTGTCGAGGTCCATATGAGCACTTAAACTCTATGGGTTCTGCGAAAATTGTTCCTTGTGAGGCAATGAGCTTATTATATGAAAAAGTAGTACCAATTCAAAAAGCTATTTGGTTTTTGAAAATTGTTAATTTTTGCTAACTAAAATATTTTTTTACTAACTAAAATATTTTTTAGAATCAAGTTGCACATCCATTTTCTGTGACTGTTAACAAACAGACAAAGGGTGGAAATACTTTGCCTAGTGATTATTATTCTAGCGGTATTATTCAATATTAATTTTATAAAATGTTTCTTGAAGATCAACGTCAATTTTTTATTCGATATTTGCGTTGTCTGCTACGGGAATTCGATAAAGCAATACCTGGACAACTTGAGCAAAATGTTTATTATCAAAGATGGTCTTATTACTCTTTATTGATAAAACATTCATTTGAGGTTATTTTTTAACAAAGTTTGAAATAAATTTAAATGTTAGATTTAACTCTTTTAAAGCTTAAATTAATAAACTATAGGATGGATTGCTAGATCGACATGAATTTGTATTAGAAATGTGCGAATTACTTTCTGAATTTTTCAGTTTTTCAATGGAACAACCTCAAACATTTCGTATTCTTATTATACTTATGACTCAATTTACTGATATTGTCACCCCTACTTCCTATTGTGAAGTAAGTTTCTTTTTCTTGCAAAAAGACTTTGAACCAAGATATAGCCATTCAAAGTTTCTTAGCTTCCTTATAATTGAAAATAGTGAGTTTAAACTTAGAGAGACGGTTGACAGGCATCCACTTGTTTATAAAGGGTAAGCAGTATGAAAGATAAAGCTTGGGAAAAAGATAATATCTACAGGATGCGAAGCGTCTGTTCTGTTTTTTAAATAACTTTTCTTAAACTTTTTTAACTTTCATATTCATTTTTTAGAAAAAATTAAAAATGGTCTTCAAGAAGAGGCTCTTATTAAGCCCTTTACATATGGCAGCTAAATTTGGAAAAGTTAAATTTTGTGAATTAGTTTTGGATAAAGGAGGTATTATTGATTGTAGAACAAAAGATTTATTAACTCCATTACATTATGCTGCAAGATTTGGACATGACAGTGTTGTTGAACTTTTAATTGAAAGAGGGGCTACAATTGATTCAAAAACGAAAAAAGGATTAACACCTTTACATATGGCTGCACAAAGAGATCATGTATAAGAAATTAAAAAATAATATATTAATTATAATATATATGTATTGTAGACTTCTTTTCTAATTATTTTTTAATTTAAATTTAGGTTGATTGTGTTAGAATTCTTCTTTATCATAAAGCAAAGGTTGATGAACTTACTGGTGCTCGTTTAACAGCTTTACATATTGCTGCTTATTTTGGACAGGTTAATGTAGCAAACCTTCTTTTGGATATGCAAGCTAATCCAAATGCGCGTGCTCTTAATAAAGGGTATTAAATATTTTTTAAAATTAATTGTTATATATAATATTTTATTTAAGTTTTACTCCTCTTCATATTGCTTGTAAAAAGAATAGAATTAAAGTTGTTGAACTTTTACTTCAATATAATGCATCTCTTGAAGCTACAACATATTATGGACATGTAAATCAAACCTTAATAAAAAACCTATTGTCTTCAAATAAAAATTTTTAGACAGCTTTACATATTGCTTCATCTATGGGATGTATTAATATTGTTATTTTTCTTATTGAAAAGGTAAGAAATATATTTTATTTTATAATTTAAAAAATATTCTTTAAAGGGTGCAACTGTTTATTTTGAAACTGATCGAGGAGAAACGCCATTAAATGCAGCTGCTCGAGCTAATCAAAGTGTAAGCGAAATAGTTATTTTAATATATATTTAATATTTAAGGATATTGTTTTTTTACTTTTATGTAAGCTAAAGAGTGAGCAACTAAAAGCGCAGGTTCATAATCCACACGAAATTCTTAAAGGTTTTTTAATTTTTTTATTTAATTTTACATTTTATTTTTAGATTTGCCAAAAAATAAAAGTGCTATAGTGTCTGGCAAATACAAATATTTCCCTTATTGCCAGAATGATTTTGATGATGCTTGTTGGGGTTGTGCTTTCAGATCTTTTCAAACAATTTGCTCATGGATAAAAGATCAAATTTTTATTACTGGGGATATACCCAGTCATAGAAAAATACAACAGGTTTTTTAACTTTAATATTTTATTTTTCTTATAAACCCCTTAAATTGGTTTATTTATTTGTTCAATAATAAATTTTAGTGTCTTTTTGATCTTGTTGAAATTGGTGATAACCCTTCAACTTTTGTTGGCTCTAAGCGATGGATAGGTTCTCTAGAATTGAGTTTTTGTCTTCAAAATATGTTTAATATTAATTCAAAAATTCTTACTTTAAAGAGTGGTTCAGAATTTGTTGCACTTGCAAGGGCATTAATTTTTCATTTTGAAAATGGGGGTGCTCCCGTGATGATTGGTATTACTTTTTGATTTTTTATGTTTTTTTAGAGGAGTTTTTTTTTATAAAAATTGTCAGAGACTCCGAATTTATTTTAATACAAATTATTAAAAAAATGTTTTTAGTTGGTGGAGAATTAGCTAATACAATTATTGGAGTAGATTACAATCTTCGTCTTGGTGATTGCCAATATTTAGTGTTAGATCCACATTATACAGGTCCTGACAATATTAATCATATTTTGGCTGGAGGATGGTGTAGTTGGAAACCATCTACTTTTTGGAGCAACAAATATTTTTATAATTTACTTGTTATATTTAATGGAGAAAAATTTTTTGAATAATAAAGAAGAATAAATTATTTTTTAGTAATTTTCTTTTAATTTTTAAATTGTTTTTAAAACATTTTATTTATTTTTTATTTAATTTGAGAGAGCAATTATTTTTATTTGGAAAAATTTTTACATTTTTTAAATATAATTTTCTTGTATAAATTTATTTAATACTTTTGATGAGTTTTAAAAATTGATAAAATTAAAAAATTATTACATATTTTTTTTATTAGTTTTAAAATTTACAAAATATTTTAAAAAATTAATATATATATATATATAAATTTTAAAAAATACAAATAATTTAAAAAATAAATAAATATTTTTTCAAAGTTTTTATTTTTCTTTTAGTTTTTTTATATTAAAAAATTATTTTATTTCTCTCTTAAAAATATTATTTTCTAGTTTAATAGAGTTTTAAAACTTTCAAGTATAGTAGGGTTTTAAAACAAATTTTGTTTTAAAACCTTACTATACACTACTTCTGTCGGACAATTCTGAATCTTAATCACTTAATTATTAATTATTTTATCCCTCTTTCCATTTGCCAAAAGGCATATTACAGTGTAGAGGAAAAATAAGCGTGCACTTCTCCTTACGCCAAAAATGCAAGAGAAGAAAAGAAAAGAGCGAATTCTCTTTGCGGACAGGTAGGAATCAACTGGTTATTTACCGAAATTAAATTGTTAATTTATATTAATTAATTTAATAAACTAATAGCAGAGTAGAAGAAAGGGAAGCTGGGAACTTTTGTTAACGTATTTCTTCGATTAATTGTGTAATTATTGTTTCAATCTATCGCTGGAAGGGGTAAATAATAGAGACAGGGTAATTAATCGAAGAAATAAGATATTTCACTTAAACTTATAAAGCCTTAAAAAATATTTTTAAATATAAAATATTTTTTAATTTAAAATTAATTTTGACAACTTACTATAATCAACAAGTTTTCTTTTTCTTGATGAGTGTCGTAGTTGTTGGGGATTATTTTCATCTCCACAACCTAAGTTTCTTGGGCTCAAATCCTTAAATTCTTCACTCAGATCGTCTTCCGACTATAAAATAATATTTATTTTATTTAATAATAATTAATCAGCTCCTTCAAAATAATTAATTAAAAAATAAAATATTTCAGATAAAATTTTCAGACTATTGTCCGCATCCTTTTTTTAATTTTTATTTTTTTAAGATAATAAATATTAAAATAATACATACATTTATTATTCTATCATTATTATCTTCTGATATAAATGGAAAACTGGAATTAGTCACAACCTTTTGATCGTAGTATGCTTCTTTTAAATTTAATAAAATTTTATATTTCTTCAGGTCATGATTGATATAACTCTTAAATTATATGTTTAAATAATATGAAATTAGAATGTCTCAGATTAGATGCGAAAAAGTGGGGAGTATACTTGGATATTTGAGTTAACTGAACAGTATTATTAAAAATATTAATAATTCAAATTAGAGACAGGATTGGATCTGGATACAGACCTGGATTTTTCCTGGATCCCGAGTCCAGATCCACACATTTTTTTAGGAATTCTGGATTTTTCATTGACTCCAGATCCAGAGTCTGGTCTAGGTCGATAAATTTAATCAAGATCCAGAATCCAGATCAAGGATTTTTCAAAATTCCTATCTCTAATTCAAAGTATTAATAATCAACCTTATAAACAACATCTTCTTTTCCGATAAAAATAGGATCACTCCAAACAACAATAAATTTAAGATCTATCATATTATCATCTATTGTAAATGTATGTTCTTTACATTGAACTCCTTTTTCCTGAGTACCCACAAAATTACGGATTGTTAAATATTCATTTTTATAAATAACTTTATATTGTATATAAATACAGTATGATAATTGTTTTATATTTTCTAAATGAGGAGAAACACAAATCTCCTTTGATATTTTTTTTTAAACCTGAAAATATATTAATTAGACTTTTTTATTTAAAAATAAGATTATCTTATATATTAACATTTTGTAGTAAAATATCAAAATGTCAATTTCTCTCTTATTGACAAATTATTATTAGGGTTTAACAAAACATGCACAAAAATTGTTAACTGACTATAAAGGAAACACTGTCTCTCCGAAGGTTAACCTAATCTCTCGTTTGTAAGAGATAGAGAAAAGTAGTGGTCAGCAGAGATACAATCAAAAGGAATTGTACAAAAGGAATTTTAAATATTTTCTCTACTAACCACTACTTTTCTACGTCTCTTACAAGCGAGAGATAAGTTAACCTTAGGAGAGACAATGGTCAGTTATGGTTAGTTAACAATTTATTCGTGCATGTTTTGTTAAGCCCTAATCATTATATATTTATTACAGATAAAAGGTTACCAAGTTGGTTACATGTATGGTTTGTTTCTGTCATTAAAAAATTTTCTGTATATTTTATTCTTAATTTGCATGGTATATAAGCATTTATTTTATATCCTTTTCTGATTAAAGCTTTCATATTTTTGTTGACTTTCTTTCTATTATTTTTACATTGCCAATAGTATGTGTTGCGAGTTACATTACTGTTATATGAGTGACCTTTATATTTACGATGTTTGAAAAATTGAATAATATCACCTTTAAATATAAAAATTTAATCAAAATAAATTTAATTTAATTAGAAATTAAATATTTAAAAAATAATTTCATGGCAGAATTGTCCACAAACTGCTCTGAAGGCAATTTTACATGGGAATTTTTTTCTAACTTTCGATAATTTCCAAACACATATGTACAAAATTTGTTAATTTAGATATAAAACAAACCACTTATTGTGCTGTGATTCAATGCAAATTCGTTTAATATTTCTTCATTTATTAATTTAATGTTACCTTTATATTTTAGTTCAACCTTCTTTTTTAAAGAATTTAAATCATTTATCTCTATTTTATTTAATTTTATTTCTTTTTCTAAATAAATGAATATATGTATATTAATTATTTAAATAATATATTTTAATTAAAAATTAATATTTAATAACTTGCTTGAAATGATTTATTGAATTTAATATTAAAATACATATCAGCACGTGGATGTGCTTATATTCATTTTTTGTGAAAAATACTCTTATAACTAGAATAGAATAACATTAATACCTTCTTTCCTCTGCTCATACATTTCTTCCGTAACAACAATATCCTCTATGTTGTCTTCATTAGGTGCTTTAGGTGATTCATTTAACTTTTGTATCTCATTGAAAGATGAAGATTCGCCTTTTTCTAATCGTAAGGATTGTTCGCCTTCATGATATGGTTGTACAAATTGATTGTTTACAGGATTGTTGATAGTTGGGTGATTATCTGAGCTAGTGGATGGTGGTAATATATCATCAGTCCGAATATTTTTATGTGTGAATTGAGGCAATGTAGGAAAACCCCATAAATTATCGGATGTAGATGGCATTGTATTATATTCATAACCTAAAATGCAATTTTTTAAATAATAAAAGCATTTTAAAAATATTAATAAACTTTAATATTTTACCATAATTGTTATCTTCTTGATGAAAACCAAGAATGTTATCATCTTAAAAACGTAAAAATTATAAATATAGAATAATAAAATAATTTACCAATGCCTCTTTCAGGGCTATGTATTGGATCATCATAAGCTACATTTTCGTTCATTCCTAAACATTAAATATTAATAAATTAAATGTTAATTTACCAAAGTCTCCTAAGTGTCTATTAATTGGAAAAGCATTTTCGTTCATTCCTGGATCAGCATTACGGTTCATTCCCAAGCATCTACATATTGAATAAGTTAAAATAAATGTCAGTTGAATATAAAAATTCATCCCACTAAATGTTTATATTGAAACAAATTTAAAACTATCTAAAATTGTAGGAAAATTGTCAAATTTATTTATGTTGTAATATTAAATTTTTTTAATAATATTTATGTACAGTTTTTTAAATGGTAAAATGGTATATGTCCTCTCTCCCTTTTGATAAATCAATTCGATATATACACGTAAATCTTTTTGATCTCTTCTTTACATTATCCCTTTTAATTCTAAAATTATTCATGTGAATAGACTTTTACAAAAATTATTTTTTAAAATTTCAAAAGATAAAATGAAAAACCGATTTCATTGACGAACATTTTTAAATTGATTTTTTATTAAAGGTCGTTTTAGGTCGGTCGATCAAAGGTGTTGTATCCTCAAGAAGGATACAATACTAGAATAATACAGAAGACGAGAAGCTAGCAAATGCACTTTATCACAAGGGACAATAACAATAAGAAGTGAAGGCAATAGAAGAATAATAGGAATAGAATACTGGGACTTGACTGACTAAATACTAATACACCGACTAGTAAAAGGCTTCGCCTTTTATACTATCTATTCGCCACCCCAACAAAAGGCTTTCTCAAATTATTAAAAATAATAATTTAAAATAATTTTTAGTTTCAAAATATTATAATGGAAAAAGGGCATTCCTTGCGAATTGGGGTCCCGAAATTTTATTTTTTATTTTTTCATAAAAATTGGTAATAAGGGGTAATAACATGCGCTGATCACGAATCTGATATCAGATTTTGTCTAACACTTGAATTTATCTATGATTTTTCATCAAATACTTGATTTTTGGTCATTACATAATGGATGTCGGTCAAATTATATATCATTCAACTCCTCTCGAAGATCTTAGTCTATTGGTACCACTCCCATGATGCAGAAATGCCGATGAACCAACATACAATTCCTTGAAAATCGAAAAAACGATAGTTGGAGCAATCTGATTTTTGGAGTTGAAAATTCAAATATGCATATGTATCTATTTCGAAAGCGTTTATCGACCTGAGTTGAGTGACACCAAAATCATCACGATTGGTCGATTTTATGCAAAGTTATGACTAATCAAGAAAAATAAAAAGACGCTAAAAATTAAGTACTTGATGAAAAATCATAGATAAAATCAAGTGTTAGACAAAATCTAATATCATATTCGTGATCAGCGCCCTCGATAACCCCCAGATACAAAGTTTCAAGGGAAAATAAATAAAAAAAATTTCGGGACCCCAATTCGCAAGGAATGCCGGAAAAAGTATTGAAAATCACTGTCGAAACCGGAACAATGTATAAAATTAACAATAATCAAAACATTTATGGCCCGGCCGAGCGGTGGCGTTGGGCTCCGAGAGTTGGGACAATGCCTTGTGGAAGAGATAAAACTGTTTAAATGATATTTTAATTGATAAACATAAAAGAAAGATTGAAGAAAGCATTCAAAAAAATTATAAAAAAATAAATATTCTTCAAATCATTATAAATTTATATAATTTTTTGTTTATAATTTTCGAATAAATCATAATAGATATTAATTTTAAAATAAAAATTCCAAAAACTACATTATAATTAAGTTTAAATCATCTCTTTAGTCATAAATAGTGTTGGCAAAAACATGCAAGTGCATGTTATGCATCGTTGGTAAGAGTTTTTTAGGACCGGTTCTTAATTGAATATTTACTGTATATACAAATAAATTTTCTATTTTAATTTTTCCTATCTTTTCTTTTATTATTAGTCTATTTACCCACAAGTTAAGAAAATAAAAAATATTTTTTGTTTTTCAATGCAAAGCAAAGAGAAAGATAACTTTCTCTGTGCTCTCTGCCTTTGTCTTTTACCCTTACATTTGCTTATTTAATCATAACTTTTTTTAAAATTTATATAAAAATATGAACTAAAATTTAAAAAATAAAGCAAAAAATTAGCTTTATTTAAAAAAAAAATTGAAAATATTCTGGAATTTTTAACCAAAAATTCTAAAAAGATATGTCAATTTTTGGGAGACGAGGGGTCACTCATATTAAATAAATTTAGATTAAGAAATAAAAATAACTATTCAAAATAATTATAATTAATTAAATCTGCTTTAATTTACCCAAAGAATCATGTTTATCAGAAAATTAAAATAATAAAATAAATTTAAATATTATGTGTCATGATATTGTAAAATTGGGGATTTAATATATCCTATTTCCTCTAATTGAATGACAAAATTTGAAGGATTTTAAATATATAATGACTGTCATTCTATTAGAGGAAATATTGCACTATCTGTAAGGCCGTATAGATAACTTAAATATTCCTTTTCGGTCTACTTTCAAAATATCCATAACCTTAGAGGAATCGACAAAGTTATCTTAAACTATTTTAAAAAGGTTAGTCCAGGATAGTCAGATAAAAAATTCGCAAGTTGATAGGAGAAAATCCTCATTTATAGGCAAAAATCTTCAATGAATACAAATTTTATTATTAATCGAAAATTTTTATTAATGTTCATATTTTTTACTATTACCAATATATTTTAACAATTTATTATTGGAAATAATCATCTTATAAAACTCTATGCAAGAAAAATCATATATTTGGGTTAGTAATTTGATGCGCTGCAGTCAAAAAATTTTGAGGATTTAATGTACTATTCTATTTGCTAAAAATTCAATTTTTCAATAGTAATTTTTAATAAATTTCCGAAAAACCTCAAGAATCCTAAAAAATTTCAAAAAACCAAATAAATACTCATTTTCTAAAAAATCCTCATTTAACTAATAAAAATCAAAAAAATGAGGATAAATTCGCAGATCTGACTACCCTGATTTAACCTTTTTAAAGTTGGGAAAAAAATTTTTTTTACGTAAAATATAGAATCAAACAAAACTTTAACTACCACATTTCATTCCTTTTTTTTTTTAATTTTTCTTCATAGCTTATAAACTTAAATTTTAAAAATATATAGAGTATACCCATATTATTTAAAAAAAATATAGTTATATTTAAAAAAAATTTTTTTGAATTATACCACAATATAATTACTAATTTTAGAAATTTTATTTAAGTGAAGTTTCAGGGACAAACAGTCACTTTGAGAAATTTAATAAATTTTAAAATTCGATAATTCAACTAAATTTAACACCTAAAATAACAAAAAATCTTACTTTTGATGAACAAAATTAATTTGTCCAAATTCAATTGTATCATCATACTGAGGTGATGCGACAATTTCGGCTGAGACATTTGCGGCTCAGACACTTGCGGCCCAGACATTTGCGGCTCACCCCTATTTTGACATTTGCGGCCCCGATACTTGCGGCTTAGACATTTGCGGCCCAGACATTTGCGGAAATCAAGTTGCGGCCCAGAAATTTTCGGCTGAGACATTTGCGGCTCGGACACTTGCGGCTTACCCCTATTTTGACATTTGCGGCCCCGACTTTTGCGGTTCCAAATAAAAATTTAGTTTAAAAAATCAAATTTTGGAATAATTAACTTATAGATACTTTAATTATCAGAACAAGACGTATATGGTGTCATTCGAAAGAGCTCTGAAAGCTGAGTCGAACTAGCTGTGGGAAGTCGGTCCGACAATTAGGGACCGAGTGACAGACTATAAAGAGAAAGGGGGACCAAGCTCTTCTTCGGGGTAAAAAGTTCAAATTGAGTTTGTTAGCTCATTCGATAGGTCTCTTCGAGACCTATCGAATGAGACAAAATTGTCTTGATTGAACGATTTTGAACAAAGTTATGAAAGATCGAAGTTTGCTGAGCCAAACATGGACTTATTGGGAGTGTTTTATGACTTTTCATTTGGGAGCCCATCTCTCGTTGGCTTTTGGTACATGCGTTATTCTACGGCGCAAATTACAACAAAATAATTAATTAAACGAAGAAAATTGAAGAGCATCCGCGATAATCACCTGAAAAAAGCTTACTCCCCTCTATGGTTCTTCGATTTTCAAGGACCTGTACCTTGTTCCAAAGTTGTTTCCGCGGATTCATTTTGTTTCATTCAACTCAGCTCGAAGAGTTCTTTCGAATGATATATAATTTGGTAGTTTTTAAAAAATCCAGTATTCGACAGGTTTACACTCGTAATTAATTTTTTATAGTAAAAATTTAATTTTTTAAATTTTTTGTAAAATTAATTTTATTCGGAACCGCAAAAGTCGGGGCCGCAAATGTCAAAATAGGGGTAAGCCGCAAGTGTCCGAGCCGCAAATGTCTCAGCCGCAAATGTCTGGGCCGCAACTTGATTTCCGCAAATGTCTGGGCCGCAAATGTCTAAGCCGCAAGTATCGGGGCCGCAAATGTCAAAATAGGGGTGAGCCGCAAATGTCTGGGCCGCAAGTGTCTGAGCCGCAAATGTCTCAGCCGCAAAAGTCGGCTAATCCATACTGAACATTTGATTCAATTGCATTATGAACAGCATTAAGAAATATTTGTGTTGGGGAAATTTCCGAAGCTTGATAATGGAGACGTACTGCAAATTGTTGCGCTCTTTCCTGGTATCCATTGCTAAAAATTTATTTATTAAAAATTTAAAATTATTTATAGTTAATTTATTAAAATTGTTTAAATTTAACCTTTCATTTAGCAAAGCATTAATTGCATTTCCAATTTCATTTTCCACATGTGGTGCAATTACCCATTCCCCTAAATTAAGATATTCGACAACTGAAGCATTATAGCGTTGATCTCCAAAAAATGGAAAGCAAATGACGGGGACACCAGCATATAAAGCATAAAAATAAATTAAAATTTTAATAATTAATCCCAAATATTTGTTCTTTTTTGTTCAAAAAAAAATTTAAAAAAAATTTTTTGTAACCTCATTAAGGCTGTTTTGTCCACAATGGATTATTGCTAATTTTGTGTTACGTTGCGCTTAAATATTAATAAATACTATATTTTTATAGAAAGAAAATTTTTTTTATAAAATTGGATCGGATGGTATTTTTAGATTAATCTAAATTTCTATTTTAGCACAACATTCAGGTAAGACCCTAAATTTCGATTTTTATAAAAAATATTGTAATTATAAATTAACCAATTTTTTAAATTATTTTTAGCTTAAGTTAGAAAATCCGATTTTCTAATTTTCTTATGATGATCCCTAACGGTCTTTCAGTTTTGTGCAAATATAGTGATTTAATTTGATAGCAAAATCTGATATTTATTATAATATATGACTCGTTTTTTGAAAATGCATTAAACAATTTTCAATAAATAACGTGTATTACCCCAAATTATTCAAATAAAATTTAAAAAAAGAATTACCAAGTATCCCTTTAATATCAATCATTTCATTTGTGAGATATACATTGTTTTGTATTATAATATGATTAACCTCAATTAAATTTCGAATAAACTGGTCGATCCGAAAAATAAATAAGCAATTTTCATGTTGATTAAATGCTTCAATAAAACTTGATAATTGATTTTTTGCCATTCCAAAAAAATTAAAAAGTGTTCCAAATGTTAAAATAACAATGCATTCGTACTGAAAGTTAGTAATACAACGGGGGAAGAATGAGGGAAAATAGAAAATTTGTTTTTGGTGAAACAAACATTCCTCTGTCCCTTAACTCTTTTCCCCGTTGTTTCATATAAAATTTAAAAAAAAAAGTATTTATTTTGCCATAATTTAAGCAATTTTATTTAATAAATTTGAAATATCCCGTTCCACATGTTTTGTGTTTGGTGGATATTGAAAGAGGAATCGACCGTTATAAAATATTATTAAATATATACCTCAGTTTCCCAAACAGTTTCAATCTCATTGTTGGTCAAAATCTTTTCATGAAATTTTTGAAATATATTTTCTCCAAAAGCGATACCTCCAATAAATCCAATTTTATCGTTAATCGTTCGCGGATATGCAGCAATCCCTGAATGATTTACCAAAAAATAGCGAACGTTTGCAAAAAGTTGAGTTAATTTAGGAATGTTTTTTAAGCGATATTTTCCATGATAACTCTGATGGGTATTAACATAAAATTGAATATAATCTTGTTCATAAATTTGTTGAAAATGTGTAATTAAATTCTGAATATTTTCTATATTTTGGGTTTGTCGATTACTGCCTGGTATACGAAGTTGAGAATTTTGAAAACCATCACCTCTTTGTGCTGTATATAATTCTTAAATTAAACGATTTAATTTTAATTATCTACTTCTAATATTATCACCAATCTTTTCATTTATCCCATCCCTGTAATTTACTGGAATATTCCTCTTGAATATTACTCAGAGTCCACCCCTATAGATCGAAACCCTATAGATCGTGAACCAATTTGTCCAATTTCCAATTCGGTCAAATCTCTTAAAACAATTTGGCCCATTCAAATTGGACCTACAGGGAGTGTTTTATTACTTCTCCATTTTAGAGCCCATGGCCAGTTGGTTTTCGTGCAAACTTGGACCTATTGGGAGTGTTTATTACTTTACCATTTAAGGGATTTGACCAATTGGCAAATTCGATCAATAGGGTTTCGGCCTATAGGGGTGATCCGATTACATTACTCAAGGAGAATTCCTCCAATATTTAAAAAAAAAATTCTTCAAAAAATTCATTTCGTGTATAATTTATATATTCCCATGAATAAATCACAAAATATTATGCATGGTGCGTGCACCTACATTTGCGGCCGAGACATTTGCGGACCAGACAGTTGCGGACGGAACAGTAATAACAAAAAATTACCAATATTCGATAAATAATGATTATGAGCCTTCAAAAAAATCAAATTTTTTCAATTCAGAGATTTATAAAGATTTCTCAGAATTTTTTTGTTAATTTTTTTTATTTTTGTAGAAATTTTTTTACAGTCAGTGGTCATCAGCTGTCGGGTCCGCATTTGTCGTCCGCATGTGTCGGGTCCGCAAATGTCCAGTCCGCAAATGTCGGGTAGCCCATGGGTAATGGTGAACGACAATCCCAGCAGTGATGGAAAAGTTCCAGTTCCAGTTCCGGAACTGCGGAACTGGTTGATTCCTGGAACCGGTTTGGAACTGGAACTGTGGAACTGCCAAATTTTTGGAACTGGAACGGGTTCCGGAACCGGTTCCTCACCCCACAATAGTTCCGAATAGTTCCGGAACTGGAACTATGAAAATTAAAAAACCAGTTCCGGAACTGGAACCGGTTCCAGTTGAAATTTTGGAACTTTTCCATCACTGAATCCTAGGCGCCTGTGAGCCTAATCTCAATTTAGAAATTGAATTTCATGCAATATATTAAATTGTTTAAATATTGTGGCTCAATTATTTTTTAAAATTTTAAAACTTGCCAGGTATTTCAACAGGAATTGGCAATCCTAAAAAGTGATAAGCTGTTGAATTTCCAGGTTGACTAGATATGGCAATTGTATTTTTTATGCCCAACTGAAAAAAAAGTGCAAAATCACTGGGTTTTGCACCAATTCCCAATGAAAAACTTTTTCCTTTTTTCATTAACCTTTTGAATAAGTCAAAATTGTGAATTATTGCTAAAATTTAAAAAGATAATTGGTTACATCTCTGTAAATAAAAATAGTTAATGCACATTTTTAAGAGTTTATAAAGTTTCAAGATTAGCGGAAAAATGTGCAGCGGAAATGCATTTCACATACTACAAAATTCCTTCAAAAACACTTTTTTATAGCAAGGGTAAAAAAAATTTACCATGATAAAAGCCAACAGTTTGGTAACTAATACTTGACCAAAAATTGGAGGATGATGAACTTATAAATTCTTGTTCCCAATTGTTGTGAAATTCAGATGCTTGCAGAAAGCTTTGCTTTAAATGTGCATCCATAATAACTTTTTTCACTTTTACTCCAGAATTTATATTAAATTGGTCCAAACTTTGATCATTTTCACGAGCAACAAGAAAATACTTTAAAAATATTTTTTTTAATTTTAAAATTAAAAAAAGCTGACCACACAAAAACCATATTCATCGAGTATATTTGCCAATTGTTTCTTAAATTATTTTAAATTACAGTAGGGTTTAACAAAACATGCACGAACAAATTGTTAACTAACCATAACTGACCACTGTCTCTCCGAAGGTTAACTTAATCTCTCGTTTGTAAGAGATAGAGAAAGGTAGTGGTCAGCAGAGAAAATTGTATAAAATTAAAAGGAATTGTACAAAAGGAATTTTAAATATTTTCTCTTCTGATAAAGTACCTTTCTCTCTCTTAAAAACGAGAGATTAAGTTAACCTTCGGAGAGACAGTGGTCAGTTATGGTTAGTTAACAATTTGTTCGTGCATGTTTTGTTAAGCCCTAAATTATGTGTAAACATTATTATTATTAAATGTTTAAGTTGGTAAAGATTTGGGCAGAACAGATAGAAACAATTAAAATTAATTGTGTGAAATCAGAAAAATTATCAGAACACACAATTTTCTATAACAGAGATGTTTTAAATTTCTGATTTTTCAGAAATTTTTATTAATTCAAGTTTAAAAATATTCATATAAATTCTTCTAATTTTTTATTATTAATAAAAAAATTTAGTAAACCGTAAGATAAAAATGGCTGTAAAACTCATAATCGCCTAGAAGGAGTATTTCTGAAAATTAAAAAATTTTTTTTTAATTTTTATAATTTAATTGTTCAATTAAGTCGATAGAGTTTAAAAAATGCTTTAGAAAAATATTTTCATAATTTAGATTTTTAATTAAAAATATTATTGCTTGCTTTTAGTTTGCTGACTTGAACAGTTGCCTGTCTCCACCTTTTGAAAACTGAAGCAAAATAATAGCAATATTAATAAAATAATTAACTTCATTTTCTAAAATAAATAATACAAATGACTCACGTTATAAGGACACCAACAAGGAATGCCCTCCTCACCCACAATAGTTCCAGAACTGGAACTATAAAAATTAAAAATGCAGTTCCGGAGCTGGAACTTTTAGTTCGTGGAAATTTTGGAACTTTCCCATCACTGACCAATGTGTTCCTATCAGTGTTATTTTTTGAGAAAAGCTAGGGGGTACCACACTTCGAGTGTCTTTGTAAAGTGTTGTTTTTATATAAAAGTGTCCTTATAACGAAAGTAAATTTATTAAAAATAAAAAACAATTACTAAATCAAAAGAAAAAAGTTTAAATTAAAACAAAATTTCTCCATAGAAAAAAAAATAAAAGTTAATTACATTCCATTTAATTATTACCATCTTCTCTTAATAAAGTTTATTTTTTGAGGAGAGATAAAAAAATTAGAATCCTTTTTATTAAAATTTTTAAAATAAATATAACATTTAATTAATGAAGAAAAAATTTTTTTTAAATTTATTCCCTTAATTTTTTATTGAATAAATTAGATATCCTTTCCCTTAAATTTTTTTTATTGGATTTGCGTCAATAAATCTTTATTTCCTCGCCAATAAATTTAAAAATTTTAAATTTATAAATTAATTGATTTTTTCCATTCATTACTTAAAAGGGCAATAAAGGAATATTTTGTGTTTAACAAACATAGTAAAAATGTTAAATTATATTTTTCAAAAAAATGCCCATAAGTTTTTGAAAGTTGCTAGAATGGCTACCAGAAAATGCGATAGTTAAAGAAAATGCAAAATATCACAATAAAAGTGTTGGGGGTGGCGATATAGTATAAAAGGCGAAGTCTTTTACTAGTCGTGGTGTATTCGGTATTCAGTCTTAGTCAAGTCCCAAATATTCTATTCTTTCTATTGCCTTCACTTCTTATTGTATATTTCCTATTGTAATAAAGAGCAGTTGCTAGCTTCTTGAGTTCTTCATTATTCTAGTATTGTATCCTACTTGAGGATACAACAAAAAGACGAAAAACACAAAACATAAAAATACATAAAAAATGTTTGTATTTTTATGTAATTTTGTTTATTTCCAAAATATATTGAAAAAACAAAAATAGAACACATAAAAACATGTCTGAAATTCCGAATTAATTTTTTACATTAATAATTATTAAATTCTTTATTATTTTACCTACACGTAAATCTTTTTGGTCTCTTCTTTCAAATTATCTATTAATTTCAAAAATTATTCACGTGAATGGATTTTTTAAAATATTTTATTTATTAAATTATTTCAAAGTATAAGAAGAGAAAAAAGTTCAATTTCACTGATGTTTTTCAAGTCTTTATTTTTAAATTTATACTTTTAAATTAAAATTGTTTTATGTCTGCCAAAAAAGATAAAAATTAAAAATAATATGTAATTTGGTGTAATTAATTAACAGTTCGAGTAACTTAATGTTGAGAAGAAATTTTAATATGTTTGTTATATAAAAAATGTTAAAAAAAATTTTTAATTTGAAAATTTAACATTTAGTAAAAAAATATTATTTTATCTCAGTTCTAATTATTATTTAAGATTTACTTAAACTCTCAAATTAATGAGGATATTTATTTATATTTAAAAAGTCAGTTCAAAATAAGACAATTTTAGGTGAAAGTTAAAGCATATTTATAGTGGAAGGAAAAGGGCGGTAAACATGATAAAGTTAAATTAGGAAATTTCCAATAAATATCCATACCCTCCTATCTTAACAATTACCAAAAATATATATTATAATTTTTTGTCGTCACAAAGAAATTTTTTAAAAACAAAGAATGATATAAACTACAAATTCTAGCCGAAAGAAAAAAAAGAAGAGAAATTAACAACCAATTTAATTAAATTTTTTTGAATCATGCTTTTTTTCGTTTAAACAAATTCTCATTTTTTATAATTAATCAAATTGAACTATATTTTTCTCAACTTCACTCAAATTTATTTGTATTATTTCAGAGTTCAGATGATCATTTATTTCAAAAATACTCTTAAATTATATATTGGTTATATTAAATGTTACGACACTAAGACGCAGCCGATTAGACGCGCCAAGAAATTATGCGGTGAAATTTAATAGAAAGTTATTATTAAATATTTCATAAATAAAAGTTCCCAATAACCAACCTCATATGCATCATCTTCCTTTCCGATTTCCATAGGATCACTCCAAACAACAATAAATTTAATATCTTCCATATTATCATCTATTGTAAACTTATGTTTTTTGCATTTAACCCCCAATTCCTGAGTACCCACAAAATTACGGATTGTTAAATATTCATTTTCATAAATAACTTTATATTCAATAAAAATACAGTATGATAACTCTTTTATATTTTTTTGTAGTGGAGAAACACAAATTTCCTTTGATATTTCTTTGAAACCTAAAAATATATATTAATCAGAATTTTTTATTTAAAAATACTATAATATTTTATTCTAACATTTTGTTAAATGGCAAAATGTCAATATTTCCCACATTGACAAATTATTATATTTTTTATTGACGTTAGTTCTAAGAAAAGCTTACCAAGTTGAGTACATGTATGTTTTTCCTCTTCAATGTCAAAATTCTTTCTATATTTTATATTTCCTTTGCATGCTATTTTATCTCCTATGTTATGTCCTCCTTTTCTAATATAATCTTTTTTATCTTCAGTAATCTTCCTTCTAAAAGTTAAACATTCCCAAAAGATGGTGACAGGAGTTTCCTTACGAAGACTATATAGATGACATTTATATATACGATATTTGAAATATTGAATTATATCACCTTTAAATATAATCAAAAAATTAAATTAACTAATTAAAATTACATATCTTATATTTTTTAAATATGTACATATTTTCGGGGCAGTGTTGGTCTACCAACTTTATGAAGAAATTTTAGAGAAGGTAACTACACTTTTTTCTGAAAATTGTTAATTTCCCTAACACAAAGCATCTAACAAAATTCGCTATTTTTAAATATAAAACAAACCACTAATTGAGCTATGATTCAATGCAAATTCTTTAAGTATAATCTTTTCATTTTCAGATTGAAGATCTTCTTTACCTACATATATTAAATCAACATTCTCTTCTAAAGAATTTATATCATTTATCTCAACATCATTAAAAACTCTCAGTTTTCCTCTTTGCTTTCCTTTTTTTATTGTTTTTTCTAAAAGAATTATTTAAACAATGATTTTATTATTTAAAATAATATTTAACAATTTTGAAATAAATTATTTTTTTAAGGTCAGCTAATAAGTTTCCTTCCGACGGGTAGGGGACGATTCAGAGTAGCCGGTTGTTTTTGGCCATAACTTTTTTATTTCTTAACCAATCTGAATAGTTCTTTTATTAATCGAAAGCATCCGATAAGCGGATAAATTTAACTAATTGGACCGATCCAATCAGATCACTTAACAAAAAGCTATAGCGCAAAAAATCTTGATTTTCGCGTTTTTCAGGCATAACTTTTTTTAAAATCAACTGATCTGATCGGTCTAATTAGTGAAAAGACTCTACTTTTCGAGCTCTTTCGAATGACATAAAAATTATTTGAAAAGGTTTAAAATGAAAAAAGTTATATGAGCTACTCTGAATCGGCCGACTCTGAATCGTCCTTTACCGTCTTCCGGCCTATCTAATAATGAGCCTTCGATCAACGGTTAGATGATTGACTGAATTATAACAATTTTGCTATAATATTTTCTTTTATGAATCGGTCGTTTTACTCTTTTAATTTTAAAATATCAGTTCAATTTTTTGGGAGAAAACACCAAATTGTACTTTTAAACACAGATTTTATAAAGATAGGTAGTAATTTAATATATACCTTCTATCCTCTCCTCAAGCATTTCTTTCGTAACAAGAAAACTATCTTTTTTGTCTGTATTTATTGGAATATTTGATTCTTTTGTATTTTGTATCTCATTGACATTTGAAGATTCGCCTCTCTGTTGATAATGTGTTCTCGTTCTTTATTGTCTAGTTCAAACCCAAACTCATCGAACATCTTCCCTTCGTTTTTTAAATAAATTTTATTAGAATTAATTTTAATAATTTTTTAAATTAATTTTAATAATTTTTTAAATTAATTTTAATAATTTTTTAAATTAATTTTAATAATTTTTTAAATTAATTTTAATAATACTATAATCGTCTCCAAAAACTTTTCTATACGTCACATCAGCAAAATCCTATATAAATAAAAAATATTTAAATAAATTAAATTAAATAGTACATATTGATTAAGGTAAATATATCACTAGTTTGGTTTCAAATTTTTGGTAAAAAAGTAAAAAAACTCCCAAAACATGCTCCAAATATGTCCAAGACTAAATTTCCAATTTATAAAATTACCTCTCGTTGATGCGTATTAATTTGTCTATGATGATAATGTCTAGAAGAACTGCCTTCTCCAATTCCCCTTTTCATACTTTCAATTTCATTCAAAAATAAAATAAATAATAAAAATACAAAAATAATTTCGAAAACACGCATTCTTTAGAATTTACTCAACTTTTAATTAATTAAATTTATTAAATTATTTTTTTTTAAATAATTAGATAAATAACCTTTAAATTAAGTTTTAATTAGCTTAAATTTAAAAATGACTAGACAAAGAGGTTTAATAAAATTAAAAATTAACCAAAATTTTAAATAATTTCGTTATTAATGTTGTCAATTTCAAAATCACTAGTTTATAATTTCGTTATTAAAATTGACCTTTTCTAAAGTGAAGAGGCAGAGATAAATATTTGTACTATCTTATTTATCTTAATAAACTTAAAAATAAATATTAAGTAAAATTAATTTAAAAAAAAATTAAGAAATATTAAATTAAATATTTATTTATTTAATTTATTCAAATAAAAGTTTTAAATAATTAATTTATTAAATTAAAGTGAAATAGGTATTTTGAAAAGAAGCAAAAAAAAATATTTTAGTTTATTTTTTTAATATTATATGTATAAGCTAATTTTAATTAAAAAATTTTTTATTTATTTAAATAAATGTATATTTACATATTTATTAAATTTTCTAACAAAATTAAAAATTAAATAAAAATGAAAATTAGCTTAGAATAATTTTAAAATTTTATTGAGACAAAAAATTGAGAGTCTAAAAATATTATAATAATTTTGTTTAATGTTTGAATGCCCTCAGACAACGGAGAATTTGAAGAACAATCACTCCGACAACGTCTACATTTAATTTTTCAATGTTTTTTATTTCAAAAATTATTTCTAAAACATTAAAATTAATAAATAAATCAAAAATTTAAAAAAAGTTAAATTATAAATTTAAAATTACTTATAATTAAAATAATTTATTTAATTAATTTAAATAATCTAAAAGTTCAATCAATTTATTTTTTAATTTCCTATATTTTCTAATTTTTTAACATTATTAGTGTAACATTAATTTTATTTATTTTTTACTATCTGATTAAAAATTATATTTGTTTTTTTAACATTTTTAATAAATTGATGAATAATTTATTTTTTAATTATTTATTTTTATTTTAAATAAAATAATATGACTAATTAAATAATATTATTTAATTTAATTTATTAATTAGCTAATTATTTTATTTTTTTAATAAAACAATTTATTTATTTTAAATATTTTTAATTTAAATTTAATTTTTTATTCTCGAAAAATTGTTTTAATAAAATTTTAATCTTTTTTCAGTAAATTAAAATATATTTATTTATTTTAAAGCAACAAATGTGGTCATTTTTAATATTATTAATATTATTACCCTTACACCTATCTGAGTATACTACGGTATGTTTTATTTAAAAAAGTTAATAATTAGAAAAATTTTCGGTGCTATTGTAGTTTATGCGGTGCCATGTGATTTCGTCAGAGGTCGAATCCGTCAGAGGGCGATTTCGTCAGGTATATAGAAAGTTACGGATCCTGTGCGAGATTTTACTTTATCCCGTTTCCGCAATCCGAGCTAGGTAATTAAAATTTTAGTGTAATTAATGTTGGATCAGATTCTTATGATAAGGAATGTCAAAAATAGGTAAATGTTTCTTCCTTTCCTTTTATCCCCTTTTTGCTAAAAAATATTCGAGAATTCTTATAAAAAATTCTTATTACTGTCGAAACAATCAGAAAAGTGGAAAAATTAAAAATAGTTTACTGACAAAATCGCCCTCTGACGAATTCGACTCTGACGAAATCGGTGGACACGGTTTATACGTTCAAGGAACTTTTGTGCGTCCAAAGATAATTTATGTTATTAGTAGAGTCCGAAATTTTAGGTCTTAAAAAAGTGTTAACTAACCATAGCTGACCACTGTCTCTCCAAAGGTTAACTTAATCTCTCGTTTGCAAGAGACGTAGAAAAGTAGTGGTCAGCAGAGAAAATTGTATAAAATGAAAAGAAATTGTACAAAAGGAATTTTAAATATTTTCTCTAATGACCACTACTTTTCTACGTCTCTTACAAACGAGAGATTAAGTTAACCTTCGGAGAGGCAGTGGTCAGTTATGGTTAGTTAACACTTTTTTAAGACCTAAAATTTCGGACTCTAGTTATGTGTCGCTACGCGCCGTCTGATTGAAAATAAATGAATATAATTGATTTTTTGGGGGTCGATCTTTTGGGTCGTGTAGCCACGCCTTTTTTGTTTTTTATACCTTTTTTAGAGTGGCTTTACCAACTCTCTTTTTTGCTTCCTTTCACTTTCGCCTATATAAAATTATATCCTTTTTTTATCCATTCTTTTTGGACTGCATATATTTGTTTAACCTATATAATTTTGCCTACTTAATTTATTCCAATAAAAAAGTATTTTCTGATTGTCCCATATTCTTAATTACTGATTAAATTATTAAAAATTGAATAAATATTTTTAAATTGCTTCTGTTAATAAACTTTGTTGCCTCGGATCTATATTGCGCGTTCATACCGTCGCCGCGCTTAATTCAAACAGCGACAAGCTTCATGGTGCCACGACCCGGGAGCCCTAGATCCCACAATATTGTTTAAACTTTTTATTTGTTTGAGGAGTAACCAGTGGTTGGAAATTTCAATTTTGCTTGTACTCTACAGACCGGAACAACCGGCAACTACCTTCTCTACAGACCGGAACAACCGGTAACTACCTTCTCTACAGACCGGAACAACCGGCAACTTCCTTCTCTACAGACCGGAACAACCGGCAACTCTACCTTCTCTACAGACCGGAGCAACCGGCATCTCAATCTTATCTACCGTCGTCTACACGACTTCTTTAATCGTCCATCATGTCTTCAGGCCCGATACGCAAAATGATTGGCCCAACCATCAAACTTCTCAAAATCAGCATAAATGAGGCACGAGGTATAATGGAGGCTCAACAGGACGTCTTAAGTGAACGACAAATTCTTCGTCTCGGAACACTAAAAAAGCAACTCTGTAGCAATGTTCAACGTATTGAGAATCTTAACAAAGAATGGATAAGTTTTATGAGGCAAATCGACCCAGATAACCTTTTGGAGGAGGAAAGAACTTACGATACGTTCCAGCAACCTGCCGTAGGCGACCCGCTTTTGGCCGATTACAAACACTTCACTGAATGGGTGGCGGAGGCCCACGTAATGATTGACACAATTGAGGATATAGTGGATAGAGGAAGCACTGTATCACACTCAAGAGCCAAGTCGCGCAGTCCATCAGTACATTCACAACATTCAGAACATTCGGTCCATTCCAATTCTCGCAACTCTGCATATGACTCTTTCAAAATTGCACCAATGGAAATTCCAAAATTCTCCGGGGAACCTGAAAAATGGACGAGTTTTTGGCAATGTTTTGAATTAGCAATCCACAAAAATCCAACCATTCCGGACACGCTAAAAATACACCATTTGTGTAACTCTTTGAGGGGAACAGCTGAGTCAACAATTCAAGGGTACCCAAGGATTGCCGAGAATTATCCAATCATAGTTAAGTGTTTGAAGGATAGATACGGTAGCACGCGTAATTTAAGAGAAGCGCTGCAGTCAGAATTACTACAGTTACCACAAACCAAAGACACAGCCATAGCACTTCGCTCTTTTGTCGACAATGTGGAAAGAATTTGTCGACAATTGGAAGCTAACTTTAAAACTAAAGAGGATGCATCTCTTTTAGTCACCACTATAAAAGCAAAGCTCCCATCAACTTTAATAGAAAAAATAATTGAAAGAGAAAGGAATTCTCTTACTGGTGAATGGACACATGTAGAGATCAGAAAATTTCTTTTAGAACAAGTGGCTATTAGAGAAGAAGTGGATAGATGCTCACAGAGATTAAAGGGACAGCAATTGAAAGTGGAAGAAAATAGGCCAACATTCCAACCTAGAAATAATCGGCCTAATAATAGCAATGTAAATCACATGAACACTAGTCGCTCTTTTTCTGCAATTCAAAAGAGTGGCAATGGAAAATGTTCACTTTGTGATGGTAATCATCTCCCTTCTGTCTGCCGCAAATTCCAAACACCAGAGAGCCGAAAGGCACGATTACTTTTTCAACACAGATGCCTTAATTGCTTAAGAGAAGGCCATCAGATAGGACAATGTGAATCACCCAAGAGATGTCGCTTATGTGGAGATAAGCATCATTTGATAATATGTACTACCCGTCAAAAGGGAAATAACCAGGGAGCGCCTAACCATAGCCCCCGCAATCAAATACCATTTCATAAAAAAACAACAGTTTTTGCAAATAGCAAGCTTAATCAAGAAGAGCGCATAAATTGTAATAAATCACCAACTCAAGAAATGGCTATAACTGCATTAGAGCCTCATAAGCATACATTTCTGATGACTTGCGAATTAAAGATTAGCGCTGGAAATAATCACCTATTTACACAACTATAGGATTATGGGATACCGGATCGCAAACCTCGTATATTTCTCAATCCCTCGTGGATAAGCTGAGACCACCTAAAGTCTCTAACTCTAATCTTTCCGTCCAAGTTTTTGGGGCTGAGACCATCAAATTTCGCTCAATTGGCTATAAAATTAAACTGCATAAACCAAGCGGAAAATGGGATGATGCTGTATTTTGTTCTATTCCGCAAATAGTTCCAGCGTTTCCTTGCATTCAATGGAAAGGGAATATGTCGCAAATTAGACACCAGGACATCCAAAATATCCCTGTCATTAAAAGGGAACCAGAGATCTTGCTAGGAGTAAGAGAATTTTGGCGATTCTTTCTAGGAGCTAAGAAAGTAGGCAGAAATTTACATGTTATAAAAACGCACTTCGGATCAATTCTTTGTGGCGAACTCCCTCAATATATATCGCCTATGTCTCTTACTTGCGTTTCTCTAACTGCGATGCACAACTCACCCGAAGAATTTTGGTCATTGGAATCTATGGGGATAACAGATAATCCTGAGGATAAAGATGATGAAACTGCCTCTAAATTGGTCGAAGAATCCATTTACCAAGAACCTGATGGAAGATATTCAGTCGGACTTCCTTGGAAATCACCACATGACCATTCAGGACCTCCAATAGAATTACCTTCTAATTTTGATATGGCTTACAAACGCCTTTCTTCTGTCCTTAAGAGAATAGAAGGGGAACCTAAATTAGCTCAACAATATCATCACGCAATAGAGGATCAAATATCAAGGGGAGTAATAGAACCAGCTCAATGCAGCCCAGATAATCCAGAACACTTCCTCCCGCACCATGCTGTCTTTAATAAGGGAAAAATTCGTCTAGTTTACGATGCGAGTGCACACCCTCGAGGACTTCCCTCCCTCAACCAATCTTTATACAGAGGACCAGTTTTGCTCCCAAATTTAATAAATTTACTCCTCCGCTTTCGGGCAACTAAAATACCAGTCTTGGCCGATATCGAAAAGGCCTTTCACCAAATTTCCTTAAAAGAAAGCGACAGAGAGTTCTGCAAGTTTCTGTGGCTGAAAAACCTCCAACAACCCATTTCGCCATATAATTTAGCTGTTTTTCGCTTTAAGAGGATTGCCTTCGGGATTATTAGCTCACCGTACATTTTAGCTGCGATTATCAAACACCACCTTGCGAAACAGCATACAAAATTAGCGGACTCCATAAGTGAAAATATTTATGTCGATAATATTCTCTTTGAGTGTGAAAATGAGGGAGAAGCGCTTTATAAGTGCAAAGATGCGAAAGAAATATTCTCCACGGCCAATATGAACCTAAGGGAATTTTGTACGCACGTTAAGTCAATTTCTAACCAAATAGCACCAGCTGATCGCCTGGATCAAGATATTCCTAGAATCTTAGGAATCAATTGGAATTTAAGCAAGGATGCGATAGAAATTAAGTTTCCTGAACTCGCCAGACCAATAACTAGACGCACTGTTCTAGGCACAATTTCATCTTGTTTTGACCCCATGGGACTAGTAGGACCTTGTCTTCTCTTAGCTAAGGCCTTTTTTCAACGTTTGTGGACATTAGAAAATTTTGAATGGGACACTTTACTCCCCCAAGAAGAATCAAAATCATGGGAACAATTAACCAAAGATTGGACAACCAGTATTTCAATTCCGCGACGCTCCTTATGCGGTAGCTCCCCTTCGATTCAAATTCACACCTTTACCGATGCGTCTGATTTTGCCTTTGGCACAGCAATTTACCTGCGGTGTGAAGAAGAAGGAGATACAGCGGCTAATTTAATCTTCTCGAAAAATCGTTTGCGCCCATTAAAAGCAAATACAAAATTAACTATCCCTCGTTTGGAATTACTTGGGATACTAGCAGGAATAAGAGCCACTAAGTTCGTAAGAGAAGAATTACATAGGAAAATCGATAAAACATTCGTTTGGTGCGACTCAACAATTGCACTTAATTGGCTTAAAGAAATGGACCACCAACCTGTATTTATCGCAAACCGTACTAGAGAAATTCGTGCTCTCAATAATTGCGAATTCCGCTATGTTAATACGTCCGAAAATCCGGCAGACCTGGTAACCCGAGGAAAATCACCGTCTGACCTTCAAAATAACGATTTATGGTGGCATGGTCCAAGCTGGCTTCGCGAATCACCATTTCTGTGGCCATCTAGTTTGAAATTGGATTTCTCTAGCATTGATTCGTCCATTGCGGGAGAACCAATAAAGACTCTTATTACTAATAAAATAGAGTCTGAACCTCGCCGAAAGGAAGATTTAATTGACTTCAAAAGATTTAGTTCCTGGGACAAATTAAAAAGAACTATTATTTGGGTACTACGATTTTTACAATCAAATTTCATAAAGAATGGCAATGAACCGTCCCAATTCATAAAAACTCGCCGTAAAGAAATACTCACTATTTCTAAGGCCCAAAATAGGGAAAGGAGTACATTCACTGCTAAGGATTATGAATTGGCGGAATTTCTTCTCATAAAAATTGCGCAATACGAAAATAAAAAGGAAATTGAGTGCTACCCAATAGAAACCAATGCTAACGGCCTATTTCTTTTAAAAACGCGAATTGCGCAACAAATAGAAAGAACATCTCTTGCTCGCCCTATTCTTCTTCCGCGTTCATCTTACATCAAATTTCATATTATTTATAATATCCACAGGGAATTAACGCATGCTGGCATCGATCATACTTTAACTGAATTTTTAGTTAAATTTTGGACGCCAAACGCTCGTAAAACAGTAAAAACAGTAATTCGCACTTGTATAAAATGCGAGAAAATGCGCTCCTATAAATATTCTTTGCCTTCTTTTCCACCATATCCTAATGATCGAGTTTTTAGAAAAATGATTTTTGAATCAGTTGGATTGGATTATGCGGGACCGTCATTGGTCCGTATAAATGGAATTATTTCTAAATTTTATTTACTTCTTTTTTGTTGTCTCACTACTAGAGCAATACATTTAGAAATTACTTTAAACGAATCAACTGAAGCATTTTTAAATGCTTTTCAACGTTTTATTTCAAGAAGAGGCAAACCTAAACGAATTATTAGTGACAACGCACCATCGTTCATCTTAGCCGACAAAACGATCAACTTTCTTGTTGGGAATACTCTAGATGAATTGGCACGTCAAGGAATCGATTGGACCTTCATACCTGCATATTCGCCGTGGGCTGGTGGATGTTATGAAAGAATTATTGGAATCACCAAACAGCTCTACCAACGTACACTTGGCAAAGAAATTCTTCATTTGGACGAGCTCATCACTTTCACTACAAAGGTCGAAGCGACACTTAATCTTCGTCCAATCTCTTCTGTATCTGATGAGATTGATGGTTTTCTTCCACTACGTCCAGCTGACTTACTAATCCCAAAGATCGAACTGAATTTGGCAACAGACTGTCTTTTTGAGGATATTCCCTTCCGGGGAGAGCCTCATGAAAAAATGGCTGAAATCTTCCTCGCAACCGACCACGCGCATGAATATTTCTGGGAAAGATGGAATAAAGAGTATCTACTCCTCCTACGGTCCAGGACTCAAACAACCCACAAAGGAAAAAGATTAGAAACTCGTAAGGAACCCAGACTCAACGAGATAGTACTAGTTGAAGAAAAATATACTCCAAAAAACTTATGGACTATGGGTAAAATTGTTAAGTTAGGAGGTCAACTAGGGAAAATTCGAAGTGTTGAACTGAAAATGAAAAACGGAAATGTGATTACTCGACCCGTCAATCATATTTGTCCCCTGGAGATAGTTAATAGGGAAGATAAGATAGAACCGCACGACACTCAAATTCAAGTCGAACCATCAGTTGAAGCTCAAGTTGAATTAGATACAGAACCAGATTTTCGTCGCCAGGGACACCGTATGACAACCAGAAGTAAATCCAGAGCTATTGTCTCGACTTTATTGAATTTGGCATTCTTCGTTTTCTTCTTTATATGTGTAATGGGAACGCGTGCCAATAACGTGTCTTGCCCAAAATGTCAACTTTCATGCACCAACAGAGGTGTCACTATAATTAGCCCCAGCGAATTTTCTAATCTCGAATTATGCTGTGCCGGCAACTGTTTGATAAAACCGCATCGCCAAAAATCGAATATGAGTTACCACACGAAATTTTAGTTATTGACTACCATTGTCAAATAACTCTAGTAAATGCCGCAAATCAACTATTTTATACTGAGAAAACATGTCCTGCCCGTGATGAATGTTTACTCATAGATTGTACTGTATGTTGGGATCGAATTACAAACCCTACCTGTGCTCCTATTAACTCGGGAATTTTGATTGGATCTGGATTGCTTTTCTTTCTAATCTTCTTGTCATGGATTTTCACGCACGTTAAAATTGTTCTAACCGGACTAAGCATGGTCTTCTCTACTTTTTTTATGTTATTTCAAGCTCCACTTCGCGCTATCAGAACATATGACTTATCGCGCAGGCGAGAAGATTTTGAATATTTACTCCCGGAATATAATTCAAGAAGGAGGACCCATCGCGAAAAAGATAGGCGCTGGAGACTTAATCGACTATATCGTAATGGACTTCTCACGCTTCTAGCTCTAATGTGTATTTTTTTGTTGATGCTGGCAATGAAATTATTCCAATCACCGCTAAGAGCTCTGATTGCCGCCGAACGCGTAATGGAACACAATGTACTATTAAATCCTCTATCAGCATGACCATTCTACCAGCGAGCCAAAAAACTAGTATATTGATTCAGAACGAACATGGATTAGCCTTAGGGACATTTTCACTTTCACTTGAACGCCTCACCCTTAATTGTCTTCCAAAATCTGTAGCATGGCTACGATCATATCAAGTATTAACAGCCTCATCGAAACGATGTGCTCGCGCTGGTTTATGCTTTGGCAATCACTGTCAAAGAGTCCGACCTACTTCCGAAATCCCTGAGTTGGGAGAAGCCAACTTTTTTCCTGGAAATACATTCTGCATAGATTCTCCGGGATTTTGGGGAAAGGGCTGTGGTCTTCCAGCTGACGGATGCCTATATTATAGATTTTACGCTAAACCTACTTCTGATGCAGCCTTCGAATTAATTGACTGTCCCTCCTGGCAATTTCGAGTTAAAGTGCATTTAGAATTCGAAACTGGACCAAGTGTTGAGACTAAAGACTTGATTCTTCACCCAGGACAAACTAAGAAATGGGATACTAAAATAGGAGTAGTGGCGCTCTCAACTAACCCTACAGCTATTCCTCCACTTCCAATCCTTTCAAAGAGATTTATTCTCTCTAGTTATGCTTCAGCTGCAATAATCGGCTCTATTCCCTTAGACCTCTTTTGCACTGATGAAGATGCTGCTAGAAGCTTTAACTGCTCGCTATACCGCGAAACTTGCCATGATTGTTATCCCGATCATGACTCAGGTACTGTAGAATGCTTTTGCCGAGATTTAGACATGGAAACATTACTTTCTGATCCTGCTCATCGACTACCATTAAATTTACCGAATTTCCAAATAATGAATTTTCAAAACAAGATATTTGCCGAAACTGAATATACTCCCATCCACACTATCGTACAATTTGAGAACGTGGAATTAGCGCTCGAAACTGTTGATTCGCATTGTTTTATTACAGTAGAAACTTTAATGGGATGCTATCGCTGTCTTACGGGCGCTCAAGCTAAATTCATCTGTAAAACGGACTACGGTTCAGCGCTTGCCTCGGTAAAATGTGCAGGAACCCACGTCTTTTCCGCACGATGCAATGAGAATGGGACTGAACAATCCGTCATTTTAGCCTTTAATTGGGCTCAGATTGATGTAGAATGTCGTGTAGAATGCCCTGCTGGCTTTAGTCAATTTAACCTGAAAGGGGAATTAAAATATATCCCTCGTCGCCACCAATTCCATTATGCAGCACGCTTAAATGATAACAGAACTCCCTTGAGCGGATTAAACACGGGATTCGATTGGAGCATACCTTTTAGCTTCTTATTTGGCTTCCCTCAAATAATTATAATCGCTGCAATAATCACCGGCGGAATTTTTACCATCATCATTTTTATTAAAATAAACCCTATTTTTCGTGCCTACCGCTTACTATTATCATTTTTCATAATAATTATGTTATTCAATTTCTCAATTACAGTTAATACAATAACAATAAAAATGAGTGAAAAGAAAGATATCTCTTCTAATAATTCTAAAACAACGCCTAAAGAAACTGTTCCTTCAACTCAAACAACTTCGCCTATTCCTAAGGGATTAGCTGAAATGATTAAAACAATGGTGGAACAACAAGTTAAAAATTCCACTCCAATAATCGAGGAACCGCCTTATACACCACGTGAAGCTGAATGGGCCACAGTTCGAGAGAAGTTGAAAGACTTTTCTCCTTCACAACGGATGGCATACCAAGCTGTGTTGAGTGCTGCGAATAGTCAAACTACAACAACAGCAATACCCATAAGCGGCCTTGGTAAACCTCAATATTTGGGACCTCACGAATGCATAAAATTAAATGAAGAACTTGCCTTGTTACCTATTCACCAACAACGTGAAGTGGAAGGTCTATTGAAAATCGGACAAAAATGTATTTCAGCGGCATTCTATTTAGCAAATAACTACAAACAACAGCTTCCGACTACTTTAGTAAACGAAGCAGCTGGAGAATTACGAAATGCTATGAACAAGTTAGAACCATCATCTTCCGTCTTTGCCACAGCAGCACATTTGGCTATACGCGACCGTTCACGATCTCGTTCGCCACCTACACGCTCTTCTTATCATAATGAAAATTCGCGCCGAAATGTTTACGACTCTCGCAGCAATCGACGACCTAATGATTGGCGTTCTCGCCGCTGAAGTTGGCCGGCCCCAGTGTCGCTACGCGCCGTCTGATTGAAAATAAATGAATATAATTGATTTTTTGGGGGTCGATCTTTTGGGTCGTGTAGCCACGCCTTTTTTGTTTTTTATACCTTTTTTAGAGTGGCTTTACCAACTCTCTTTTTTGCTTCCTTTCACTTTCGCCTATATAAAATTATATCCTTTTTTTATCCATTCTTTTTGGACTGCATATATTTGTTTAACCTATATAATTTTGCCTACTTAATTTATTCCAATAAAAAAGTCTTTTCTGATTGTCCCATATTCTTAATTACTGATTAAATTATTAAAAATTGAATAAATATTTTTAAATTGCTTCTGTTAATAAACTTTGTTGCCTCGGATCTATATTGCGCGTTCATACCGTCGCCGCGCTTAATTCAAACAGCGACATTATGAGTCCTATAAAAACTTATGAGTCCTGTATTTATTTTATGCGTCCATACAACTATTATGCGTCCCAACAAAATTTTTTATTATTAAATAATAATTTCGATTTTTATTTTTTTTTTCTCACATCAAGCATTGAATGTCACATGCAAAGACTGATTTTCCGTAAAAAGTTCCCATTTCTTACAAGATCCGTTTTCACAAAGGGAATTGAGGGTATCTCGGGGGCCCTGTCGTACTTTGGTACGAGGGAAAAATTGATACTGGTACGAAGTACGAGCAAAATGTAAATTTCCAACCACTGTTTAGAAGAGATGCGTATCCAATTTCCAGTTTAATATTACTTATAAACAATATTTTATAAAATTTTATTGGACGCATAAATTTTGCTTGGACTCATAAAGTTTCATGTTTTTATAGGAGTCATAAACTATCTTTGGACGCACAAAAGTTCATTGAACGCATAAACTAGCACCAAATTTTCTGGTCTAAAATTTTTAATTTTTTTGGTTATTTAATTATTCTAAAAAGGGAACATATGTTACTGTCAATGCGAATTTTATATTTTTTTTTTTCGCACCAATGGATAGAGCAACCCCGACTTCCTATTGTGAGGTAAGTTTTTTTTTTTTTAATGACATTAGACCAAGTTACAGCCGTTCAAAGTTTCAGTTTTTGGGAGCGCTAGAGTACTGGGTAAAAAGAAAGAAAAAGAGAGAGGACAAGGCAGACCCTTTTATAATTTCTAATGCTTTTGACCATTTTTAAACATTTCACGCTGCTTACTAGAGATAGGAACAGGATCGGGTCCCGATCCCGTTTCCCGATTTCCCGATCCCTTTTACCGGTTTTTTTGAGACACCGGGATGAAACCGGGATCGGGAATTCCCGGTCCGGGTCCCGACCGGTCATTAAATTTCCAATTCCCGGTCCTTTTTCCCGGTTTCTCGGTCGGGACCACTTATATTTGAATCTGGAAAAAAACGGGAATTCCCAATTTTCCCGATCCGGGTCCCTCCCGATCGTTCAATTTTTAAAGTTCCCGTTTCCCGATCCCGATTTTTTCAAAATTCCTATCTCTACTGCTTACCCTTTTTTCCTTCTCTTCTTTTAAATTAAAAATGGATGGCTGACTGCCTACCGTCTCTCCGATTTTAACCTCACTATTTTCGCTTATAAGTAAGCAAAGAGAAAAAAGAGAAAGAAAAAGTAAAGAGAGACAAGAGGAAAAGTCGCTCTCTTCTTCTTTCTTTTACCCAGTACTCTAGCGCTCCCAAAAACTTAAACTTTGAACGGCTGTAACTTGGTCTAAAGTCATTTTGCAAGAAAAAGAAACTTACCTCACAATAGGAATTCGGGGTTGCTTTATCCATTGGTACGAAAAAATATATCAAATTCGCACTGACAGTAACATATGTTCCCTTGTTAGAAAGCTTTAGCAGAGTTCACTAGCGTTATTTGCACTTTTTGTATTATGATTAGTTCATATAAATAATTTTGGATAAAATGAAAATATTTAATTAAATATTTTCATTTAAATATAACCTTTTCTTAAATTTTTAAAATATTTCAAATAAAAATTCAAATTTTAAACTTTGAATATACAAAGTAGAGATCGGCCAAATTCAAATATTTGTCAAATTTTTTCAAATATTTGATCAAATTTTTTTCAAATTGTTTGATTTGAATTTGATTTGATTTATTTTTGGGAAATCAAATATTTGATCAAATATCAAATAATTTGAAATTATTTGATTTTCTGGATTATGTCTAATATTGGCATAATGTAAAAGGAAATATCGTGTGTCAGAGTAATAAATAATTTTATATTCATTATGTCTCCTTCTTTTACAAAGTATTTCTTATTTTTATGCATCTTTCGGTCCTTTGAAAAAAATGCCAAAATGTCACAAAGGGGTGGTTGGACAAAATGTTCGTAAGGGTAAGTATTACAAAATGTCAGTAAGGGTAAGTGTGAATCAGGGTTGCCGCGGGTTACCCGAAACCCGGCCTTTTTTTCGACCCGAAACCCGCCCGGAAACCCGACCCGAGGAATTTTCGACGACCCGAACCGAAACCCGACCCGACTTGAGCTCAACCCGCGGCAACTCTGGTGTGAATTAGAGATCGGAACGGGAACAGGTCCCGATCCCGTTTCCCGGTTTTCCCGGTCGGGACCCTGTGATTTTTGGAACTGGAAAAAAGCGGGAATTCACGATTTTCCCGGTCCGGGATCCCTCCCGGTCGTTCCATTCTAAAATTTCCCGTTTCCCGGTCCCGGGTTTTTCAAAATTCGGATCTCTAGTGTGAATGATAAAAAGTAGAGGCCGGAACGGGTCCGGGCCCCGTTTCCGGGCCCCTTTACCCGGTTTTTTTGAGTCACCGGGTTTAAATCGGGACCCGGAATTTCGGGTTTACCCGCTTCGGGTCCCGGCCGGTCATTTCATAATTAAAAAACCGGAACCCGGACCCGATTTTTTCAAAATTCCGGTCTCTAATAAAAGTCAATCTAAAATATACTAAAATTAAAAATTATTTTTCAAAATTCAGACTTATTTAGACTTTTTTACCTTTTTAGGGCCTATTTTGAATTATTTGATATTTGATCAAATATTTGAAATTTTTTGGTCAAATTATTTGAAATCAAATATTTTTCAAATTGTTTGATTTGATTTATTTTTGGGAAATCAAATAATTTCAAATATCAAATTCTTTGATTTGAATTTGATTTGAATTTGATTTTGGGAAAATCCCGATCTCTAATACAAAGTTATATCGTTTTTCTGAATTACTGAAATGATAGTTATAAAATTGAAAACCTGAACTTTGTAATGCTGTTTTGAAAAGAAAGAAAATAGTATAGAATTTGTATGACTTCTCTTTCGTTTTATTGACCCCATCAAATATTTATCTTTCCCCTTTCTATATATTTTATGCATTTTTCCTCTCAAAAAGATTGGGCTTTATATATTGGTTTTTATGTTTATTTTGTTTTGAGTATTAAAATAAAAGGAGTTTTATATTGCGCTTTACCTACTTGTTTTATTATTGTGATTAATATTATTATTATATTTTTATTTTCTCTTACTACTTTGACTGAAAATATTTTTTAAATTTACTTTAACAAAGCTTTTTTAATAACGTTAAAAACTTCCTCCTTTATTATTTTTATTTATAATACAAAAAGTTTAAAATATATGTAATATAATTCAAGTTTAATCGAAAAACATTACAAAAAATCAAAAATTATATGTAAATGTTGATATTCATCTGAAAAACAATTTTTCAGGAGTTTAAGAAGGAAATAGATAACTATGAATATATTTATAGTTCTACCCAATACGCATGCTATAAAGGTATAAAATGGTATTTTTCTTATTGTGAAGGCAACATTCGCTGTATTGTATCTTCCGATAAGCTTAAATGTACGTTTGATATTTATCATTAACATAATTTCTTTTATTAAACTTTTAAACCGACATTTATTACGCAATTAACTTTAGATAAAACTTACTATTAAAACTTTTTTTTCAATCTTTAACAGTCAATAATAATCTTCATTTTTCCTTGCAAATTTTTTTAAAGTTAGTGGCGCTGCAAATAACGTGAACCGCAAATGTCCCTCTGTAAGCAAAGCGCCGTAAATTTGGTTAAGCAAAGCAAGTACCTAATTAATTTAATGTCTTGCTTTGTAAAATTGTAAATAATTTTGCTAAACCTTAAATATTAAGTCCAAAATTTCGTAGAATAAACTGAGACTCTGTCTCAGTTTATCAAATTCAAAACTAGAAATTCTATATAATCAATATTTTTTATTATATTTATACTTCAGTGATGGGAAAGTTCCAAATTCCTACTGAACTAGTTCCAGTTTGTATTTTTCATAGTTCCAATTCCAAAATATTGTAGGATAAGGAAATAGTTCCGGACTTTCGTTCCGGAACTACTTCCATTTCCAAAAATTTGGTAGTAAAGTAGTCCCAGTTCCGGAACTGGAACTTTCTAATCACTGCTATACCTAGCTTTAAATTCTTCTTAAATAAAATTTTCATATTTTAATTTATCAATTTAACTTGAATTCTAAATATTATTATAAAGATAGTTATGATAGAGAAGAATGTACAGAATGCCAATCTGAAAAATTGCCATGCCAAAAATGTAGAATCACACCCTGCAGTTATGAAGAAGCTATAAAAACAATTCGTTTTTGCAAAGACACTTATGATAATATTCTTGTTTGTAGAGAAGATAAACAGTGTCATTGTACTTTAATTGGACATAATCATGGTATTTTTATTTCTTAAATTATTACAGAAAGAAAGAGTAACTAAATTAAAAATAAATATCTTTGGCTTAAGAATATTTTGGTTTTTGTTCACTCCTAAATATGACAATATATCGTGGGGCGACATATGCGGACGAAGAGTCCCGGAAAATTCCTCCCGGAGAATTCCTCTCCAGATTATCGGAAAATTCCTCTTTTAGTGGAAAATTCCTCTTCGAGAAAAATCTTTGAAAAATTTAAAGTTATTTTAGATAATTTTAATAAGATTATTCTAACATATTACATTTTTTTAAGTGATCCAAAATCGTTTTAATTATTATTTAGGTAAGATTTTTCTGTTAAAAGAGTATTTTACAGAGAGAATACTTGTTTCGAGAGGAATTTTCCGGACACCCGGACGACATATGCGGACTGGACATTAATAAAAAAAGATTATATTTTGTTATTAATGTCACGTTCGCAAATGTCGGCGCACCTTCAAATATAGCTAATTATTATTTAAATTAAAAAAAGTTGTTTGTGGATGCGGAGAAGGACCTAAGGATGGACCAACTATATCATGTACAGAGCATCTTTGTAATAAGAAAGAATTCTTTGATAATAAATTATATTGTTTGCCAAAAAAAGGAAATCAAGTAAAAAGAATGACAAAGGAATGCAAAAAAGAATGTGGTGTTTCTCGAAAGCAAAATGGAGATTGTTTGTTTAAAAATAAAAATTAATAAATTAATTAATTTAGTGAGCCAAGGCTGTTGGGGATGTAATCCAGCATATGCTGCAGTAGAGAAATGTTTTTCATGTAAAACATCTTTTTGCAATGAAGAAAAACATGTTGATAATGTTTGTAGGAAAAATAATCGCAACAATTGTTTTACACCATATAATGGTTATTGTTTTGTAGAGAGAACAAAAACAAATGAAGGTATTTATTTAAATCATCTTATATATTTTAAATAATAAATTTTATTATTTAATTATTATGTAATTTTATTTATAATATTTTCCTAATCAGATAGATTCTTGTACATTGAGGCTTTTAAATAATAAATACAATATTTAATTTAAATATATTTTTAGCATTTTATGGCTGTGGGGAATGTCCATCCAAAGCATGTAAATCATGTAAAGGAAATTTATGCAATGATGGAAAGGATTTTCCTTATTTTTGTTTTGGTAAAGATGGAAAAACTGTTAAAGAATGTTCAAAACCAGAATGTTATATTGATAAAGGTTAGAATTATTTTAATTTAAATATTTTCAGTCCAAATCACGGTACTTATGCCCTTATCACACCCCTCTTCTCTTCAATGCCGCGCCTTTTTTACTGCGCCGAAAAAATATTCTAGACTGACTTGGTTTATATTGCCCCAAGAAAACTTGGATGTGTAATGCGTGTTAAATTTTATTTTATTTCTACGTTTCAATCTCTAGGATGTTTCATTACTTCTCTATTTTTGGGTCTATGGCCGGTTGGTCTTGGCAAAAACTTGGATCTATTCATTGAAATTTACTCTAATATGAGATTTTAATTGATCGACAAAACACCACCCGACCGAAGTACATTCCACACCTTAAAGATTAAATTTCAATAATTTGATCCAAATTTGTGCCAAGACCAACCAGCCATGGGCCCTAAAATGAGAAGTAATGAAACGCTCCCAATAGATTTAAGTTTGACGTTTTTCCAGAAAACTTCAATTTTTAATAACTGTTCTTACACATCCAAGTTTTCTTGGGGCAATATCAATCAAGTCAGTCTAGAATATTTTTCGGCGCAGTTAAAAAAGGCGCGGCATTGAAGAGGAGAGGGGGGTGTGATAAGGGCATAAGTACCCAAATCACTCCTTTTCCTTTCCTCATGATTTATAATATTTTCCACAATAGATTAGTCAAATAAAATATGTATTATATTTATTTAAAATTTTAGATTTAAATGCTGGTTGTGCTGAAGAACATAATGAAAAAATACCATTTGTATCATGTAATACTCCACTATGTAATACTAAAGAATTATTTGACAAAGCTTTATTTTGTTTGGGAGATGAATCAAAGATAATGACAGAGGAGTGCAAAAATGAATGTGGAGTTATGCGAGAGCAAAATGGAAATAGTTTGTTTAAAATTTAAAAAAATAAATAATTTAATTTAGTGTACCAAGGCTGTTGGACATGTAATTCAGCAAATGCTAATAAAGAGAAATGTAAAACATGCAAAGAAGATTATTGCAATGAACCAAAACTTGTTGATAATCAATGTTTTGAAAGTGATGGCAAAATGTGTTTAACACCATATAATAAACATTGTTTTGCTGAACGAACAAAAACAAATGAAAGTTTGTTTTTTTTTATGTTAACATATTAATATGTGTATATTATATAAGTCTAACATTTATAATTGATTCTCATTTGAAAAAAGGATTATCTAAACATTGGTATCAATTAATTTACTTTTTTTAATTTAAGTTAACCAAGGCTGTGTGGAATGTCCATCTAAAGAATGCATAAACTGTATAGGAAATCTATGCAATGATGGAAAGGATTTAAAATATTATTGTTTAGATTCTAATGGAGAAAGTTTAAAATGTGATAAACCAGAATGTTATATTTACAAAGTTGAGTTTAAATTATAATTTTTTTAAATATTTTTCTAAAATATACGTTTTCATTCTTTCCAAACCCTATCATTCAAAAATAAAAGAATTAGGTATTTTAATATTTTTTAGATTTAATTAAAGAAACAAGTTTATCAAAAATTAAAGCAAACTGTGGAAAATGTCCATCAAATAATATTCCCTGCAGAACATGTAATCAAAAATTTTGCAATACTGAAAAATTCTTTAGTGAAGTATATTATTGTTGGACTAAAGAAAACATTGTTGAAGAATGTAATATTAAAAAACACAAAAAAATTTGTTATTATGCAGTTATAAATAATAAAACAAGTAATTAATTTAAAAATATTAAAACTAAAATATTTGTTTAAAATAATTTAAGTTGATCAAGGCTGTGGTGATAAAACAGATTGGAAAGAAAACAATGTTTTAGCTGCTAAATGCAATAAAAACATTTGCAATACTAAAAAATTCTTTGAAAATAGTCTTTTTTGTTTAATTAAAGGAACAAATAACAATGAATATTCTAAAAAGTTATTAAAACAATGTAATAAAGAATGTTTTGTTCGAAGACATTCAGATGGAAAATGTTTGTTTAAAACAAATAATTTAATTTTTATAAAAACATTTAAGTGGAACAAGGTTGTGGAACATGTCAAACAAAGGAATCACCAACAAAATGCAAAACATGTAATAAAACAAATTTTTGTAATGAAGAAAAACTTGTTTATAAACATTGTTGGGTAAATGAAAAAGAAATTTGTGCAACACCATTTAATAATCTTTGCTTTACTGAACGGACAAAATTTAATAAAAGTTTATTTATAAATTAATTAATTAAAATTTAAAAATATTTAAGTAAACAAAGGTTGTGGAAAATGTTCTTCTTCATCATGTAAGTCATGCAATAAAAACCTTTGTAATGATGAAAATAATGAAAATTTTCCTTACTTTTGCTTAAACAAAAATGAAAATAAGGAATGTAAATCACCATATTGTTATGTTGAAAATTTAGAAAAGAAGGATAAAGGTTATTTGTTATATTTTTTATAAAACAAAAAAATATTAACTAAAACATTACATTAACCTAAAAAACATAACAAAAACATCAACAAAACAAATATATACAAAAAACAATTAACAAACATGAACTTATTTTTGTAAAAACGTTAAGAAAATACAAAAACATAGAATATATAAGCAAAACATAACAAAAAACCAATAAAACAAGAATTTAGCAAAAACATCTAAAAGAACATAAACAAAACAAAAATATTAACATAACAAAAAATTAACAGGAAAACAGGATTGTGGAAATTGCCCTTCAATTAATGAATTTCCAGCAGTAAAATGTGTGGATTGTAATGGTCCATTTTGTAATTCAGAAGAGTTTTACAATAATTCAATGTTTTGTTGGAATAAAACAGCTGAAATGACTACAGCAATTAGTCAATTTAGAGTTTGCAAAAGTCAATGTTTTGTTTTACGAGATGATGCAGGGAAAGGTTGGAAAGAAATTATTACATAAATACATATAAAAATTTAATAATTTATTTAAAAAATATTTTAAATCAAAAGTTTAAATTGTTTAATTTCAGTGACTCAAGGTTGTGGAGAATGTCCAAAAGATATTTCTAAAACAGACTGTGCAACATGCAAAAAGAAATATTTAATGTGGAAAAGAGTGTTAACAAACATTGTTTGATAAATGAAAAACAAATTTGTAAAACGACTTTTGATACTCCTTGTTATACGAAAAGAACAAAAACTAACGAAAGTAATTAACTTTCCACTTCTAAAATTTTCTTATAAAATTTTTTAGTCAAAAGAGGATGTGGTAAATGTACAACTAAATCATGCAAAGAATGCCTTAATCATCGTTGTAATCATTTTATTATTTCTTATTATTGTCAAAGTAGTAGTGGAGGAAATGGATTAAGTCAATGTGACAAGTCTGACTGTTTTATTGTTAAATTGAATAATAATAAAGGTAAAATCTTTGTTTTTATGTTTTTCTTTTGTTGGCATTTGTATTTTTTGTGTTTTTTCTAATATTTTGTTGGTTTTATTTTTAAAATTTGTTAATGTTTTGTTTGTTTTTTCTGTCCTTGTTCCTACTGCTGTTTGTTATATTTTATTGGTGTTTTTGTTAATTCTTTTTTAATGTTTTTGTAAATGTTTTGATAACATTATTAATGTTTTTTGTTTTATGCTTGTTTGAACTGTAATTATAATGTTTGTTTTAATAAATATTGCAACTAAAAAAAGTATTTTTAGATAATAAAATTGTTAATTATCATTATAATTGTGGAAAATGTCAAGACTCAACATTCAATGCATCCATTCTTAAAATTTCCAAAAAAATTAATATTAATAATCTTCCATGTGCTGACTGCAAAAATAGTCCATTATGCAATACTATTGAGTTTTTTGAAAAACAATTGTTTTGTTTGGAAAAAGAAGCTAAAAACTCAATAAAAACAAAAGGGATTAGAGTGTGTAATAGTAATAAATGTTTTGTTTATAGAAATTCAAAAACTGGAAATGGTAATTACTTAAAAATATTTCTTTAAAAATCATATACATATAAACAGTTAATCTTGATTTTGTTTTTTAAACAAAATTTAAATTATAAATGATTACCTATATTAGTTCATAGTTTCCAATATTTTCAGTAACACAAGGCTGTGGACCTTGTCCATCAAATATTGGACTTAATGAATGTGAAACTTGTAACAAAAATTATTGTAATGAAGAAAATCTAGTTTACAAACATTGTTGGGAAGATAAAGGAAAAACATGTAAAACTAAATTTGACACTCCTTGTTATTTAGGGAGAACACAAACAAATAAAGGTTTTAAATAAATTTAATTATTTTCAAAATTTTTAAAATTAAAGTTAAAAAAGGATGTGGAAATTGTCCTTTTTTAACTTGTATAGAATGTAAAGGACATCGTTGTAATGTTGGAGAACCACCTTTTTATTGTTTGGGTGCTTCCGCAATTTATAAGGAATGTAAAAATAAAAATTGCTATATTGCCAAAATTGAGGAACAAAATGAAGGTATTTTAATTAAATATTGGAAAAATATTTTAATATTTAAATACTAAAATAAGCGATAATTTATTAGAAAAATTCCCAGTTTTCCCACTACTTGTTAATTTGACTATCCAATTTATAAACTTTTTTTAATAAAGCTAATTTTTAAACTTATTTTTTAAATTTTAGTTTATATTTTTATATAAATTTTAAAAAAAGTTATGTTGAAATAACCAAATGTAAGGGTAAGATAAAGGCAGAGAGCGCAGAGTAGGTTATCTTTCTCTTTGCACTACAGAGCATCTTTAATAAATATTTTTTAATAAATCACTTAAATGTTTGTTTAAAATTGACCAATTTTTAAATTATAAAGAATTAAATAAAATTAAAATATAATTATTTTAAGGCAATAAAGTAGAACAATTTAATTATGATTGTGGAGAATGTCCTTCGGATATTCTCGATTTATCTAAATATATTAAAACTAATGACACTTTTCTTATCAAAAAATTAAAGAAAATAAATATGACAAATGTTCAATGTGCTCAATGTAATAACAGTCCAAACTGTAATTCAGATCCTTTCTTTAAAAAACAATTGTTTTGTTGGGAAAAGAATGTTAATAAATGGAAACCAAACAAGGGAAACAGAGTTTGTGAGAAAGAAACATGTTTTATTGGGGTTGACAATCAATTAATTGGTATATAATTAATTAAATATTATTTTTAAATTAAATTATTTAAAGGTTTGGTTCAAGGCTGCGGTAAATGTTCAGATAATAAAAATTTAAAAAAATGTATTAATTGTTCTACTTTCCTTTGTAATGATGAAACAATACTTCCACCTCCTATAAAGTGTTTACATTTAACTGCCCATTTTCAACCTTATAAAATGAGAGAGAAAAAATGTCACCATGTTTTTGAAAGTTGTTATATTGCAAGAGATGTATTTGGGAGAGGTTAAAATATTTTTTAAAAATTTATTTTTATTTTAATTATTATTTTAAGCTGAACAAAATTGTGGTGATTGCCCTTCAAAATATCAAATATGTCAAAATTGTAATAAAACTAATTTTTGTAATAATAAAACATTATTACCTTTACAAACAACAATAAAAACAACAATTGAAACAACAACAACAGATAATACTTTTAAAACAACTAAAACAACAACATTTAAAAAACAAACAAAAACAAATAAAATTACAACAAAACAACATTTAATAACTACAAAATCATCAACTAAATCTAATTTATATTTAATAGAGTTTACAACTGCAATTATTTATTTAATTATTATTTATGTTGTTTTTGGTCTTTTAATTTAATTAAAAAGTGAACATATTATATAAGAAATTAATTAAATATATTTTTTTAATTTATTTTTAAACATTTAATAATTTAAATAAAATATTTGACAAATTTGATGAATTTACTAATCTTTCTTGTGATATATTTTTATGACAAAAAGTTAATTTTAAATTTTTTGTGTATAAATTTTTTGTATTATAAGTAAATTATTCCACTAACTAAGGAAGATTTAATTTAAAAAAATAAATTTGTTATGTTATTCGGAACTTAAAGTAAAAGACAATTTTATTATTGTAAATTTAATATTTTAATTTTAAAATTATTAAAGCAATTAAGAAAAATTATTTTTAAAGTTGCCAAATTTATTTTAAACTTTGAAGAAGAAAAAAACGTAAATTTATTTAAATTTTATTTAATAAAGCTGTGATTTTGTTACATAAATATCGTAAATAAATAAATAAATTTAAAAATTAAATTTTATTCACTTTCCTTTAGTTTTTTCTTGATGAATTATATATCCTGAATCTGTGACATAAATCCATTCACCTTCAGGATTTTCCCAAAACCACCGAGGTTCTTTAAAACATTCGACATTCTGAAAATAAATAATATAATTTTTAAAGCATTTAAAATTTTTGTATTTTCTTAAAAATATTATTAAATAGAAACTAATATTTCTAGCAATATTTGATATAATTTTTTATTAAAAATGGTAAAATTGACTAATATTATTTAACAATTTAATTAATTTACCATGCACTTGAAACATGCATCATAAGTGCATTTTTTATTTGGATTCGAATCTTCAACACATGAGTTTCGAACAAAGTATACACCATTAACCTTTAAAATAATTTAATTAATTTAGAAAATTAAAACTCACTTGATATTGATTTAGTCGATCGACATTAATACAAATACTTGGTCCATAATTCTTTGGACCTTCGAAAAACTGTCCTCCGACTTCAATCTCTAAACGTGAGTCAGGTATTGAAGAATCCTTATTATACATTGACTCTTGAGCAGCTTTACAGGAAGATGATAAACTGTGGGGAGTAAGTTCTAAATATAAAATATATTTAATTTTATCAATAATAAATCATTGACAATAGTAAAATTTATTTTACTTATTCTTCCTTTGCTATATTAACTTGTTTAAAAACAATAATGATACTGCCAACTCCTGTTTTCCGTAAATTGGTAATTCCCGACGATTTTTGGATTTGGAAATTACGATTCCCGAAAATCTTCTATGGTAACCACAAAAACTTCCCTTTTTATTAAGCCTTTAATGTTTAAATTAATATTATTGATATTGGATGAGTCATTTACTCTTCTTTGTCTTTAAAGGGAAACAAACACCTTACTATTACCATAAATTCATTAAAATATTAATTATTTAATTTAAAATAATTAATTATAATTAAATAATATACCTAATTGATAACTAATTTCAACTTTCCCAAATGGACCCTTTTTCATAATTAAAATATCTGTGTCTACTTGTGCACTAATAGACAAAGGCATTATTAAATAACTGCAGCAAATCCTAGCTCCTGAAATAAATTTAAAATAATAAATTTAAAAAATTAAAAACCAGATATTGATTTATCATTTAGATGTTTAATTTCTATATAATCCATATCACAAGGATGGGAACATTCAAAACCTTTTATAGACTCAATATGTATTAACATTCTCTTTGCCTTTATTGACTTTTTTGTTAACTTTTTTGCCTAAAAAAATTAAAAATAATCACAAATACTAATTTAATTAATTAATTAATTTACCTGAATCACAAAAAAACAATTTTCCCGTCTTTTCTCAGATTCAATGGAAAAAGATTGTTTATTAATATTAGCTGTTAATTTATTTATTTTACAGTCATCATCTAAAAATATTAAATTTTTAAACAATAATATTACTATATTTTACATTTAAATTTAGTACAATACATTCCATCAAGTCCTTTTGGGCATCTACATTTACAATCTTTTAATGGGTCAGGATATCCCCCATTTCTACATTTACCATAATTTAACTCATATTCTTCTTCATAACAATTATAATTAATTGAGTTAGAAGGAAGAAATTTATGAGTATTAATTGAAGTACCTAAATAAATATTTGAATTTATTAATAATTTTATATCACAATAAAGTTTGTTGAGTAGTTTAATATCCTTAAATGAAGGTCCATCTCTTTGTCCCATTGTATTTTGGTATTGATGCATTAATGCAACCATTGCATATTGACTAAATTAGGTAATAATATTTATTTATTTAAATAGCTGTTTTACCTTATGTCGATATTAATTTTTTCATGAGACGGTGGATAATGCATAATTGAACCAAAATCATAAGGCATTTCGAAATTTAATGTTTTATTTATATCAAACTGAGACTGCCAATCCTTAATTTAATTAAATTATTTTTGGCAGTTTTACTAAATAGACTTACTTTTTTAATATTATCATAGTGAATCCAAACAGATTCATTACGATCAGAACGACTCTGTTCATGTTCTAAGCCCAATGCGTGTATAACTTCATGTATAACAGTTCCAACCTTAAGAAATTAAATTTAATATTGATAAAAATTTCGATCCCGGGAAACTGGAATTTCTGAAATTGACTGTTTTTGTTAGTTTGCAATTGACTTAATTTCAACATGAATTCTATTGATATTATGTAAATAATTTTCCTTGTATATTCAATTTTGAAAAGCAAAAAAATTAATTTTCCTTATTCGAATAACTTATTTCTCATAATAAATACATAGTTCTTACATGATTACACCATATCAAGTCAATCCAAACATCATTTATAAGATCATCTTTTGATCTTCCAAGAACCGTTACAAAGCAACCGTCAGTATGTTGAAACAAAAGGCGATGTTTATCTTTGTATTCGTCGGAGCCTTGTGGGATTTGTTCAAACTTTATGCAAGTGAGTTGGCTAGAATATTTTATATACATAAATAATAAATTTAAAGATGATGAGCTCGTTATACAGACATCTAAATTTATCACTAGGGACCGGATTTATATGGACTATAAATCGAAAAATATGGACATATAATATGGACTAGAAATTGAAAAATATGGACTGAAATATGGATTAAATTTCTAGATATGGACTAAATATGGACTTATAAATGCAAAATTTTAACATTTAAAATTTTTATTTCATATTCAAAACACTTCAAAAATCATTATTTTGTTTACAATTAGTGATTAAGTACATTTCTAATTTTTTTGGGTGAAATGTGTACACCAGGTATAGGCAACTTTCGTATTTTAGCAAAGATGGTTCGAAATTTCGATTTTCGAGTTTTTTTGGTTTCGATTTCGATATTTTTGCTATTTTTTCGATTTTCGAAATTTTATGATTTCAAGGGGATCTGGTAAGTTAAGCAGCGTTGAGATAAATTAGAAAGAGGAAAGGTCAGAGAAGTTTTTTCTCTCTCTAACTTCTTTCCTTCCCTGTCATTTTTAATTTTTTCCCTTCATTTTTTTCTAGCATGAAGGATGATAATAAGGGAAAGTTTATCTAAATTTTATTTTTTCCTTTCAAGTTCGGTTTTGGTTGAGTGGTTAGTAACATAGTCTACTTCATTAAATAGGTATAGGTTCGATATCCAATGGTGGATTGAGCCATTTGTTAAAAAATAGTAATATTTATGGGCTGAAATATGGATAAAATGCCAAAATATGGAAAATATTAAGTGATAGCTTGAATACTATTAACTAACACATGAAAAAAACATGTTTTTTGGACGTTTTAGAACCTACAGAGTCCAGGAAAAAAATATGGAAATCCATATAAATCCGGGCCCTATTTATCACCTATGCCTCAAAAAATATATAGAAAAATTTTTCGATCGATTTTCAGTTCTATTTATCGCATCGATTAGCACTCCAGTAAAAATATTTATTGTATTATTTATGAAAATACAATCTAATTTTTGATTAAAATCTACCTTATTATTTCCAAGCCTTCTTTTATATTATTCGTCCATTTTTCTAAAAAATTTTTTATAAAATAAAATTAAACAATTATTCAAACCTTTAATATATGTTGTAAAATCATAATATATAGGCATTGGCCACAAAATTGACATATTCCTTTCATTATCATCTAATAATTGTCTTTTAACCCGTCCAGTAGAATTATTTTTACAACCTAAAATTATGAAAGAGAGATTTCGACCCGTTTTGTCACATGTTTAAATAGTAGGGGCTACTATATTTCTATCTACTAATTTCAAAAATTTTATTAGGAAGAACTAAGAAATACCTAGTCAATTTACTTTAATTTGCCAAACCTGAATTTAAGTCTGTTAAGTTATAAAAGAAAACGGGAAAGAATTTATAAACTAATTTAAAACATTATGTACATTTAAGTTGTGTTTCTGTCATTTGCATTACTCTCTCATAATCTAACAAAATATCACCACTAGCAATAAATTCTGTATTTTCACAGCCAGAAATCCTTCGATCAGAATCACGTATTTGAGGTAAAGCATCATTATTTATATCTCGTTTTTTTCGAGTTTCAGGAAGAACTTTTAGTCGATCATCTGTCTAGAATATTTAAATAATTACCGTTATTTAAAAATTTTACGATAGATGGTGGTCTAGGTTCTCGTCTGCATGGACATTTATCATATAATTCCATTAAATGATCATATGCATTCTTAAGTTTATTATATTCTTCTAAACCAAGCCTATCACATTGTGTAAATGGACGTATATACTAAATATTAATCAATTAATATAGAATTTTATTCATAAATTTATTAGGTTGATTTATTTCAAAAACTTACACAGTTAAATTGTTTTTCCATAGTTTTATTATTTAGAAGTATTTCTATTGTTTCACATTCTTCTTTTGGTATAGCATTAATTTCAAAGTCTGTATTCGATAAAAGCTTTCCTTCAATATTTATATCAGAACCAATCATTGCAATTGCGCCTCCCTTAAAATATAAATTTATATTAATTTAGATTATCTTGTGGTTTATATGCTGCTTGCAATTAATGTTTTTGTCTCAAATACAGAGGATTTAAAAAAATAGGGAAACTATATACAAACCGCAGAAATGTATATATTTTGATTACCACAACAACTAAAATAGTTGTGTTAGAGGCTTACTATAAAAGACGTAATAATTGTTGATTCAAATCGGAATTATAGGGGATTCTTACCCTTCTCACTATATTTATTTTTGTTAATTAACTAATAAGGTGATGAATTGTTATAGTTAGGTAAGTTAATACTTTGATTGGACAAATATACCTAAATATATGTATATTTTTTGGCACCACGACACTTGCGGACGACCATTTGCGGACCGACAATTGCGGACCGACATTAGAGTAAAAAAAATTTTTGTGAAAAATTTTATAAAATATATAAATTAATCTTTATTTATCAAAATTATTGGTCCAGAATACTTATCCCTCACAGATATGGACAAATTATATGTTATTCGAAAGAACACATCGAGCTGAGTCGAATGACATAAAAATCAGGAACCGTTTGCAACTACGAGCTGAGTTACAGACTTTTTTAAATTGAAAAAGAGCAGAGGGGACCAAGCTCTTCTTCGGGGTAAAAAATTCAAATATGAGTATGATAGCTCATTTAAAAGAGCTCTTCGAGACCTATCGAATGAAACCAAAATCAGTTTAATTGAACGATTATGAACAAAGATATGAAATATCGAAAGTTTGCTGTAAACAAGCCAAAGTTGGCCCTATTGGGAGTGTTTTATTACTTCCTCATGGTAAATAGGTAGTTGACTGCCTACCTGTCTGCAAAGGAAATTTGCAGAGCACAGGCAATATTTGCTTTTTTGGCGTTAGGAGAAGGGCACGCTTATTTTTCCTTCTCCGCTATAATATGCCTTTTGGCACTTGGAAAGAAAGGGATAAAATAAAAATAATTAAAAACATATTTATTTTATAAATGATCAAAGAACATAAATTTTGGACAACATTCTCAAATATATTTCTAAAATATCAAGGGGATAACAACCTTTAATGGGATTATAATGGAGGGATAAAAACCAGTAAAAGGACAAATATTTAGGTAATTCAGTTTCTGTAATATGTCTCATCTGACGGACAATTCTGAACTTAATCTATTTCAAAAAGCTTCGATCTGTTTTAATCTTTAGTCACTTTTAAAATAAATATATTTTCACTTTATTATTAATTAATTTTGATTATTATATCCCTTTCCTTCTATGTGCCAAAAGGCATATTATAACGGAGAAGGAAAAATAAGAGTGCACTTCTCCTAACGCAAAAAAAGCAAATATTGCCTGTGCTCTGCAAATTTCCTTTGCAGACAGGTAGGCAGTCAACTACCTATTTACCCTTCCTCATTTGGGCGCCCATCTCTAGTTGGCTTTTCGTACATGCATTAATCTACAGCTATAATTACAACAAAATAATTAATTCAGTGAAAATAATTTAAGAGCGGCCGCGGTAATCACTTAGTGGAGCTTACCGATAAATAAAGATTAATTTATATATTTTATAAAATTTTGCACAAAAATTTTTTTTACTCTAATGTCGGTCCGCAATTGTCGGTCCGCAAATAGTCGTTCGCAAGTGACGCACCCCCATATTATTTACCTCATTTACAATTTCCTGAATGTTTTGATTCTCAAAATTTGAAAGAATAGAACGTCCATAATCATAAACATTTTTATTCATTTCATCATTTAAGATCAAAAAATTGAGTCCATTATCTCCAAATTGTAAAGAAAATAATAAAATGTCATCATCTTCTGTTGAACGATAAAAGCCATATTCATTTATTGTCCCATGCGCTTTAATTGTTTTTTTAAACTCAATTCTAAACAAAGAATTTAAAAAAATAATTTTAAATAAATATTTAAATTTCCTTTACATTTGTGTTGAAAAAGAGAATCCAACAATGACATTAACACCAAAAGTAATCCAATAATCTTTTTTCAACTCTTCAAATTTAATTCTTGTAGAACTAATCCTGAATTCTATTCCATGTTTTTCAATATTATCATTTTTATTCTTATAACAAGCTTTAGCATATTCACCTTCTTCAATGTTTGTTAGCTGAAATAGTACCTATTAATTTATAATAAATTTATTATCCCATATTTTTCGCTCCCAAAAAATTAAAGAAAATAATTTATTAAATTTTGCCTCATTGCCAAACTTGGGGACATAACATATTGACAAATTGACAGAATTCCAACTTAAATTTAAATTAATTAAAAAGTGTAATTCAAAAATAAATATTAATTAATATTATTGACTAAAATCACATATATAATGAATATAAAAACGTTGGGGATTAAATAAATTAAAGAAAACTTTAATGGAATGAATAAAATCCAAAACTAACTCTCTCATTATGCTTTCAGTAGCAGAGGGATATCTACATATATTGTCTTCTGTTTTACAGGCAAGATTGTACAAAGATGTTCGAAGCTCAATTCGATTTTTGACAAAATTTTGTTTATTGAAAAAGATTTTCTAAAAATGAAATTAAATTTTAAAAAATAAATTAAATTTAAATTATAAATTCCCTACACATTTATCAGCATCTTCAACTTTATAATCATTAAATTTTAAAATTAAATGACAAGATTTTTCTGGATATTCCATATTTTTTAAACGTTTTGGATATGAAAAGTCAATGTCCAATCCGAATAAAGAAATTGCTTCATTCTTTATTAAAAATTAAAAAATAATTTTAGTGTCATAATTTTAAAATTGAACACCTAAACTCATAATTTTCTAACAAAATACTTTAATGAATTCTGACTCAAAAAACTTAGACATGAATTATTCAATATTTTCCCCTCATTTAAAATAATTATTTACTCTTCTTTTATAATTGATGAATGAGAATACCGTAGGATATTAAAACTCATTCCTATAAATTATTCTTATCACATTTCTCCCTCTATTTTTTTATTATTCTTGTTGGTATGATTGCTTTAATTATGAATAGAACCAAGAAAAAACATTTTTTTTATAGTTTTTTCAGACTAATTAAATTGTATTAAATCTCTCAAAATCAGAGTGTTTTTAAAATATTAAATTACCCCTTCAGCTATATTTTGAAGATTATTATTATTTTGTTGTTGTTTTTGACCATTATTTTCGTTAAATAATAATTTTAATTTAAATATTGTATTTAAATTATAATCCAATTCATTTCCATTAATATCAATTATTTTAGTAAATAATGTATTTTTTGTTCCAAATTTAATTGTAAAAATTGGAATTAATATATCTTTTTTAAATGGAGTTTTCCAATGACCGTTAGTTTTGTTTATTTGTCCAAATATTGTTAAAGACTTTTCAAATGAGAAACTTAAAAAATAATTAATTATATTTATTTATTTTTTAAATAAAAGATTTATATATTTAATAATTAATTTATTTTTTTTAATGAGACAGAGTTCAGCGAAGGATCCCAGTCGGGAATATCCCGATTTTTGCTGATTCCATTCCCGAGAAGTAATCCCTATCCCAAAATATTCTGACCAGAACAGAGTCAGGATCGTGCTCTTTATTTAAATTTATAAATTTTTATTTTTGGACGTGATCCCGATCTTCTAAACCTTTTATTAACTAATCAATTCTTTAAATAAAATTAAATAAATTTTATTAATTTAAAAGACCTTTTATAAGAATAAGAAAAGCCAAGTATTGCTTTAATTTTATAAACAATGCTATATTTATTTTCATTAAAATAAGGTACAAATTCAATTCGACGAGAACAGACACGCATTTCTAAACCATGTTGTTTTGGTTTGTTACATTTTCTACCAAATCCACTATGTTTATTATTTTGAAGCTAAAATATTATATTTTAGAATTAAAATTAAATTATTTTTAGATTAAATAGTTAAAGACCTTTAAACGAAAATCTACTTTATCATTATCCAATTTTGAGTTGTAACAGAATTGAAATATTGACCACATTCCCCTTAAAATTAACAAAATAGAAATAATAATAATTTAAAAAATACTCTTCGCAGTCTTTATTATAGTTTTTATCAATTTCTTTGCATTGCTTATGAATATCATTACGATGTATTTTTTGGTAAATTCCAGGAAGGCAACCAAGTTCATAAATATTTGCATAAAGTTGTAATGTGTGAATATAGGATGATTTTTTTTCATAAAATTTCTAAAAATATAATTAAATATTTTTAACATTTATTTTTGGATAAAATAAAAAACAAGGTTTGTTTTAATTTATTTGCTTAATATTTAAATCCAACAATCCTCCTTCAGTGAGGGAATAAAAAAGCAACAAATGAACTTAACTCTTCTTTTCATAATTTAGTCTACTACTGTACTTTTATTTTATTTAAAGTGACTCAAATCAGATGAAATAAATAATACTTTGTAAATTTAGAAAATTTGTATTTTTATGCTTTTTATGTCTCAAAATTAAATAAATTAATTACCTCATTTAATTTACATTTATTTATTAATTTCCAAAAAAATAATCGATTACTCGGCTTTGTTTGAATATTTTTAGATAAACCCAACATTATATCCCATTTTAAAGCTAATACACTAGCATAATCATTAAGCAAAGGCTGTGGTTTAGAATTAAGGTATTCCTTGTCTTCTTTACTATTTTCAATAATTTTATCTTTAAAAAATAATTTAATTAATTAAATTTAAAAATTAATTTAAATTAACTTTTAATTGAATTATCTTTGCCTAGGAGATAATCGAAAAGTTGAGATGTTTCAATATTTTGTAATTCATTAATTTTGCTGTAAATTATTAAATAATTATTAATTAATTTATTTATTGTATTATTTAAAATTCTTTAAAGGTTTTAGTTGGTATAATAATTAAAATTCCAATATTTTCTGATTTTTCAATTGAACATTTTTATTTTAATTTTTACCCTTCAGGGAAAATATCAGCATAGATAGTTAAATAATTATTTTCTTCCTGAAAAACAATAAATCCATGCCATTGAACATTTTTATGATTTAAAAGCTCTGGAGATGAATTAGAAGAATTAAAGCAGAGTTTACTATCTCCTTTTTTGGTTAGTTCAAAAGCCTTTGAAGGCTTCCAATTTTTCCCTTCAGAAAGTAAAGAAAGTTGACTTGAATAACAGAATAATATTCTGAAAATGAAATTAATTATTTTAAATTATTCTGATTTAATTAATTAATTATTCTGATTTAATTAATTAATTATTCTGATTTAATTAATTAATTATTCTGATTTAATTAATTAATTATTCTGATTTAATTAATTAATTATTCTGATTTAATTAATTAATTATTCTGATTTAATTAATTAATTATTCTGATTTAATTAATTAATTATTCTGATTTAATTAATTAATTATTTTAAATTATTCTGATTAATTAATTAATTATTCTGATTTAATAATTAATTATTCTGATTTAATTAATTAATTATTCTGATTTAATTAATTAATTATTCTGATTTAATTAATTAATTATTCTGATTTAATTAATTAATTATTCTGATTTAATTAATTAATTATTCTGATTTAATTAATTAATTATTTTAAATTATTCTGATTAATTAATTAATTTTGAGTTATCTAATTGTAAGTATAAAACAAAGGTTTACTCAAAACAAATTATTTTAAAAATATTTTAATTAATTAAATTTTTATTTTTTAATTTAAAACATACCCAAATTCTCAATTTAATTTTTTTAAATATTTATTAAAAATTAAAAATATTAATTTCTGTTACCCGTTACATCCAGATATTTTCTCTACTGGCATTTTATAAATTGGAATATTCTTTTCATTAATTATAAAAATATTATTTTCAGAATCAAACATTTTATCATCAATTGAGCAGTTGATGAACAGTACAACAACAACAAATATTAAAAAAATTATTAAAAATGTTTTAATATTCATTATGGCAATTTTTATAAAATATAAAGAAAGCAATTTAAATTAAATCTAGAAAAATAAAAAAAATAAATTAAAAAATAAAATTAATTTTGTAAAAATCATTTAATGAATATAAATATTTCTGTTAAAAATATTTCAGTCAAATGATTAACATTAATAAATAATTATTTTAAAAATTTTCTATTTAAACTATTAACACTGATCGAATAATTTATGAATCATTTAATTTATAAATTTTATTTAAATTAATTTATTTTTATTTTTATCTACTAAATTAATCAGTAATTGGTAAAATTTAAATATTTAATATATATTTATTTTTGTAGTAATTAGTGAATATTTCAAAAATATGTGACTATAATGTTATACAAATATGTATTTTCAAGCTTAAATTTTTAAAACATTTATAAAATCAAGTATATAATTATTTAAAAGATATTAAACTTTCACGTTTATTATTTTCAAATTAGATTATAATTTCATTATTTTATAGCTGATATTGTTGAAAATAAATATAAATATTTAATATTAGTAAAAGGACTTATAATAAAATATTAAAACTTTGAAGAAAATGTAAATTATCACTTATAAACTTAATTTTTTAATGTTATCATATTTAATTAAAAAAGATTCATTACGATAATGAAGATTTTTATCACAAACTACAGGTTTATATATTAGTACATATTTAAAAATAATCACACTGACTTATTTAACAGAATAAAATAAAAAACTAGAATTGACATTTTGTCTTTTTCGCATTTTGTCTATTTTTCTTTTTTGGCATTTTGTCTTTTTACACTTTTTGACATTTTGTACATTATTTTTTCTTTTTTGTTTCTGCTCCCCATTTAACATTTATTATAAAAAAATTCTACTTAATATATATAAACGCAAATAATTCTGCATCTATAGCGAATCGACTGGCTGCCGTTTCCCGCTTGGAGAGAGAAAATAGCACGTTGCTGACATAGAAAAACGCCGTACGACGAGAGAAACCTGCTTTGGTGTGTCGATACAAGCAGAGATGTTTATAATGTTATAGAAGGATATAGCATTCTATAAAGGACATCGTTACTCCCTAGGTGGGAGCGAAAACGCTATATGCGCGAATTCGTTGAAAGACGAGGGCGGCATGGCGCCATGCGGTTAATTTGTGATCCTCTCATATAGCGGTTGTATTCGGATGGAGGGTTTCAGTTGTTATAATTCGCCAATCTTTTTCTTTAATAAAGGAATTAAATATAAAATAGTAAAAAGGCCAATACTCTAATGTATTTTTAAATAAATAAAATAAATTGTCCTTTAAAATATTAAAAATTGATAAGGAAAAGTGCAATAACAATTCTAATATGTCAAATTTTGTCTTTTTTTAACAAATTGACCTTTTAAAAAAATTGATAAATAAATAAAAGTGCAATAAATAAATTTTTATTTTAAATATGTGAAATTTTGCACTTTTTATTATTTAATTATTTTTTTAATCATATATATCTATATGTTCATTTATAAGTGTGTTTTGATAAATTTATTTATTTAATTTTATTAAGTAAAATTATACATAATTTAAAATTTAAACTAAAAGTTATTTGAAAGAAAAATATTTTTTAAAAATTAAAAAAAATTTTTAATTAATTAAAAACTTCTTGCTTTAAACATTAACAAAGGCGCCTGGCTTCATTTAAATTTCTTGCTATATTATTTAAATGTCTCTCATAATTTCCCTACTCTCTAAAATTAATTTAATTAACGACAAGCAAATAAAGGCATTCACTGCTTGATTGTCTTTTTTAATTTTTAATTATTGGCATTTTAATTGATTTTTTTTTAAATTTAATTTTTTAATTTTGAAAAAAAATCTCCAAAAAAAAAAATATTTTACAATTTGTTCAAATTAATTGTCAAATAATTTTTAAATCCTCGGAATAGTTAAAACTTTAAACGACTTTTTTCTGTGTGACCTTGCGTATCGCGCGAGGCTTTACCCATGTGACTTTTTTTACCCACGAAGGTAATATCTATCTCCACTATTAGGGCAATTATTTTTTTAATGCCCAATAGTATTGAATTTTTAAATTATTTATTTATTTAATTATTATAAATATTTTTTATTAATTTAAAATTCAAAAAATAATTTTAAAAGTTTTAAATGTATTTAAATTCCAAAAAAATTATTCTTCGTCTACTGCTTTATTTGATTTTAATTAATTTTTATTTGTTAATTTTTAATGGGCCAAACAATGTTGAAGCCGGATTTTTTAAAAAGTAATTTAATAAATATTTTTTTATTTTCCCTTATTAATCTGACCACAATTTTGGCAATATAAATATTCAAAAAAATATTTAAAACCACCCTTTTTAGTGATATTTTGACAATAATATTTAATTATGCGACCATAAGTCCGCAAAGCTTTATCCGCAAGTTTAAATTTGTCCGCAAAAAAATTTAATTTTTAATTAATTGTTTTTATTATTTTAAAGTTTCAAAAACAAATTTTGGAAAACAAAATCAAAAAATACTACAATTAAAGTTAATGCAAATAGCAACAATTCTTTTAATTTAAATTCAAATTCAAGCGATGAAGAAAAAGGAGAATCTTCTCAGTCAGCAAGTAACAATTCTTTCAATAAAGAAGAATATTGTTTAATTCCTTTTGTTAAAAATGATATTTTTGGTAGAGACACATTTCTAATTAAATTAAATGGTACAATTAATAATATAAAGCATAATTATAAGAATGAAGGAGAAATAAAATTTAGAAATTTTATTAATAAAATCTGTTCTGCTTTGAAGATAAATGATGTATATTTTTTATTGAAAGATATAATCGAGTAAGTGGATTTTAATTTATTTTGATTTTTTTTTGAATATTTTAAGTATATTTCAAGTATAGAAAAATCTTTTTCCAACAATAAAGTTTTTAAATAAAATTAAAGTTTTAACAAAATACGCCTGTTAGATTATTGTCTCTCTTATATAAATGTACGTGTAGCAACTCTCTCATTTTTTGTCTAACAATAAATTAAAAAAATAGAAAAAATTAATAAAATGGCATTTTTTGTCCAATCTCTACCTAAAATAGTAAAAATCCTAAATAGTCCTAACTGATCTGTCTACTTTTAATTAAACAGTAATTAGAAAATTCTGAATTATTCCCTAAAGTTGGGATTATTAACAATTAACCAAATTTATATATTAAATAATAAAATTAAAAAAAATCAGATTAATGGAAGAAAATGCAGAAATGATAGAACTAGAGAAAAAAATTCGAAGAAAGCACCAACTCAAAGCTTTTTTGGCTATTGATCAAACAACTACTGATAAAATGAATCCCAATGAAGATAGTTGTTTACGAGAGAAAGTTCAAGAAGATCTTAGAATTTTAATATCAGATATAAATTCTTCTGATAATGCAACAGAATTTAAATATAGTAGAAACAACAATACTCTGAACAATCTTTTGGACCTTTAATTAATTTAAATTCTGAACAAGTTCTTGAACCAATTGAAGAAGACTGAATTTTTGAGGAAAGCTTTTAATTTGTGATTTAATTTTTATTTTATAATTTACCCATTAAACTTTAATTTTTTTAAATTTTAAATTTATTGAAAAAATTATCCAAAATTTTAATATTTTGAAAAATCTATAGTTGACTCCAGTAATGCAAAAGTTCCAGTTCCTGAATTGGAACAATGGAACTAACAAATTTCTGGAACTGGAACCTGGTTCGGAACTAGTTCCGGAACAAAGAACTGGTCAGGAACTAGTTCCTCACACTACAATAGTTCCGGAACTGGAACAATGAAAATTAAAAATGCAGTTCCGGAACTGGAACTTGTTCCGTGGAAATTTTGGAACTTTTGCATCACTGGGTGACTCCCGTTATAAGCACACCTCAAAGGAACGACCCTAGGTGGTCCTTATAACGATTTGCTTATATCGTAGTGAGGTTTAAAGAGGAAACACCTTATTTTGAACAAAAAATGTTTTTTTATAAAAGTGTCAATATTTCCAAATGTCCTTATAACGAGAGTCAATTGACTTATTTTAAGAAAGAATATTGATGATGAATATAAAGGCCAATTTTTCCGGCCTTAAAAAACTGTGATAATTATAAAAATATTTTTTATATTTTCGCATAGTTTTGTTCTTCAAAAAAATTTTTTTGATATGTATATTTTTATAAATATTTATATTTATTTTTTATATTTTTTGTTTGATTATACTCCTCAATTAATGATAAAACTTTTTAAGTTTAAAATCTTTAAATCCGATTAATTAGAAAAATAACAGAATTTTCAATTTTTTCCGCAGAAATAATCGTAAAGATTAAATTAAAGTAGGGTTCTTCCCCAAGTCTCGGGGAGGCATTACGGGGAATGGGGACGAGAAATGTTAACGGGGCGACACAGTGGATGGGGGAGATTATTAATTGTCGGGGACACTGAGCAAAATTAATTACGGGGGACAGCCCATAGGAGGACCTTTTTGTAATTTTTTGAGTCAAAAGCCCGTCGAGGAACGGGGACGAACACTAAATTAAAGTTACATTTCAGTGTGATCAGAATCTCAGTTAAGGATCGGTTGTGATTTTCCACTTATCTTAATTCCGTTCCCAAAACATAATTTCACTCCCGGATTTTTCTGGTCCTATACCGAGTCGGTATCTGAATTAGCCTACAAATCCCAATTTTTTATAAAAAATATTAAGAGTCATTTTTTTAAACTTTAAAAGCTCTAACTTTGTGCTACCTTAACTAGGGCACGTAAAAAATTAGATTCTGTTGTGATAAATATTGAATTCTTTAGATAAATCATATTGACCTTTTTATGTTTACCCAAATTAAGTTATTTAAAATTGTACGTTTTGTCCAACTCCCGCCCTTTTTTGTCCTATTTAATGTTTTCCTTCTTAGTTATTCTATTATTGAATTATTATTCAGTTACTTATTGAGTAGTTGTAGAGAGTTGTTGTAGAAGAGTTATTTTTAAGCAGCATATTATTATATATTGTTGGCTTGTATTGTGTATTGAATTTTTATTGATTGGAATAAATTGAGACTTAATATAATTTAATAATTATTTGAGACTTTATTTTAATTATAAGTATAATTTTGAAAGAAGAAATAATTTACTTTGGTATTGAAGCGCAAATAATAATTAATTTACCACGCTGTACCTACTCAATAAGCTCTTTCGAATGGTATGTTTTGTCAAAATCGGTGAGTATCATGTTGATATGTTCCCTTGTGAGTATAGAGCTGAAAAATGAATTTCATGTCGGTTTGAAATTCACAAATCTGAATTCTGATTTTTTTCGAAAACACGTTCCGATGAATCCTACCTCAATTTTTAATAATAATTTTTAATTTAAAGTGTTTTTTATTTTATAATTTATATTTTTTATTTAATTTTTTAAAATTTAAATATGTATAGGTAATTGATTTTATTAATCAACTGATATGCTTCCGACAATTTCATAATTGACTAGCGACTATAAAATTGGGGAAAGGTCAAGGTTAATTTTTCTTGTGTATTTTGGTGTGCACTTTAACTCAAGAAAAATTGCCAACAATTAAAAAAAAATTTTTTTAATTTAAAATTTCAAAATGGTAAAATTCAAAATGTCAAATATTTATTTAAATTATTATTGTCGGGACTTGCCGACTTTGACATTTTCGATATTTTTCAAATATGAAATTTAAAACTCCTTCTAAACATTTTCGTAAAATTATTATTATTCAACAAATTTACTAGTTAATCATCTTTTCTACTTTTAATAGTTAAGCCAACTTATAGCCTTATTGGCTAGCAGTGGAAAACCGACAGTAGAAAATCGGTCAATACTCGGAAAATGCGTCAGAATCAGACAAAAAATCACAAGAAAAAACAAAAATACATGTAAAACACAAAAAATTAAACACACCATCTTATAAAAATTTTTAATAAAAAAATTTTTTTATTAAACTCTAATGGGCGTTTCTTTCCGGCAAACACAGCATAGGAGGGGTGGCATCTATATTTTACTTGTCTATAAAATACCAATAAAATACTCTAAGACTTCATTTATTTATAAAAATTTTTTAAAAATCTATAGCTAATTTTTATTTAAATTTTAATTAATTTTAAGTAAAAAATGGATTTTCTTTTTAAAACAAATAAATCATTTGCCTTAATATTTTTATTAATTTTGAATTTTTTTGCTTATATTTTGGCAAATAATAATATTCTTTTTTTGGCTGATGGTCAATATTATAGTCATTTTGTGTTAGCGGTATGTTCAGTTTTTTTAAATAAATATTTTTGAGTAAATTAGTTATTTGTTGTTGGGAGAAGGTGGATTAAATGTAAAGGGGGAGAGATAGGTAGGTTAAGTAATGTGAAGGTGATAGAGGGTTGTCAAGAGAAAGGATTGACAATTAAACAAAGGAAAGAGCAACTAATCAGGTGATTGTGTCATATGTAAAAATGAGTGATGGACTGAGTAAATTGCCCAATTTGTTGAAAAATTAAAAATATAGCTATTATTGACTATATTCAGAATTTTTCCAATAATTTCTCAAAAATTGGCTAAATTTTATAAACTTTAATTTTTAAAATAAAGCTAATTTTTTACTTTATTTTTTAAATTTTAGTTTATATTTATATTTTTATATAAAATTTAAAAAAAGTTATGATTAAATAACAAAAAGTAAGGGTAAAAGACAAGGGCAGAGAGCGCAGAGTAAGTTATCTTTCTCTTTGCATTTCAGAGCATCTTTAATAATATTTTTTAATTTTCTTTTTTATTTCTTTTCAAAAATAATTATTTTCCACCGTATAAAACGATTTAAAAAATATTTATAAAAAACGAAGGGGAGTAAGTAATAAGATTTATAAGACAAAAATACTCAAAAGTCAAGAAACAAAAAATTTGTCTTACGTTAAGCAAATAAATTTATATATTACGAGTTAATTTGGTTTGTATGGAATTGGTTTATGGACAATAAATTAATTTTTTTTCAGAAGGAACTGGCAAAAACTTTGAATGAAAATGGATATAGTGTGGTAATTTAAAAAATATTTTAGTAAAAAAATTATTTTAAAATTTTCTAGACTTTTCTGGTCGCCAATTACGGTTCTAACAATAGACATGAATTTTCGATTGAGGAAGAAGTGAATAAATTAATAGAAAATAATAATATAGATGCTAGATTACTTGAAATGGATCAATCGTTCGAGGATACATTTTCTACAAGTTCTCAACAATTGGCACTTCCAAGCAATTGGGCACAAGAACAAATAAGTTCAGACAACCCGTTATATTGGCAACTGACAAAATGCCGATCGGTAACCTTCTATCAAGGTTAGTTCGAATTAAATTTTTGTATAAATATTTCATTTTCAATTGGGCATTTAAATTAAGGTTAGTCAAAGCCTCGCGGATGACTTTTGACTAAAAAATTCACAAAAGGGTCCCCCGTTGGTTATTCCCGACAATTGATAATCTCCTTTGACGCGTCCCTGACAATATTTCCCGTCCCCGTACACAACGTGTCCGTCCTCGATCATTGGGGATTCACCCTAAAATTTAAAATAAAAAATATTTTTAATAATTTTAATTTTTTAAAATTTAGCTGTAATTAGCGACCCTGACTTATTAGAAAATTTGCGTTCAGAAACTTTTTATTTGGGAATTGCTGAGATTGGTTCAATTACTTCAGGTTTTGCTCTTTTTTATCAATTGGGTATTACAAATACAATTGCAACAACGGCAACACCTGCTATTCCTATATTTTATCACCTTTTGGATTTGAAATTGCCAGTCGAAGTGCCTGGTGAGTTTTTAAATTTGAAATTACTTTTTTTAAAACTAAAAAGTTATATAAAAATGGTTTTACTAAAATAAAACAAAATAAAGGTTTTTGTGTTCTATTACCTTAACCTTCTTCTCTACCAATGGTTGGCGGTTAACGATATCATAAATAGTGGTGTATCGAAATTTTATTTTTCAAAATCAAAGTTCGACGGACCTCTATTTAGGATTCGAAAAAGGTCGAATATCATAAAATTTCAGTTAGGACTCAGTTATGGGTTTTTGCTACACGGTAATCTTTTAGGAACCGCCAACACCCTAAATCTCTACAAACAAAATGACAAAGAGCACATAATGATCAAAAAATATCTTTTTTCATACAAAATCAATTCAAAAAAAAATTATATTTTCTTTTTAAATTAAATAAAAAATATTTTAGAGCATTATTCTGCACAGAAAGGTGATGGTTTGATCAATGCAGATATTCGTAGTAGTGGCGAACGTCAAAGTGATAATATTGAAAGATATAAAAAATTAATAAAAGAATTTAAACAAATATATGAAGATGATTATCAAGAGTTTTATAAAAATGCAAAAAAGTTTGCATTTAAAAAAATTAAAAATGAAGGAATTTATTCAGTTAAAGATATTAAAAAGTATTTAAAAGATTTAAAGAAAATTCCCCCGTTAACTCAACTTTTTGCAAATATTAAATATTTTTTGGTTAATCATACAAAGATTGCAGCATATCCTAGACCTTTAAATAATAAAATTAAATTTATTGGAGGTGTTGCTATTCCTGATTATATAATTAATGCATATAAAGAGAAAATACTGTATGAAAAGGAAACTATTATGGCTAGTCGCTTGAAAGGATATAATTTTAGAAAAAAAAAAGTTTGTAAATTATTAAAAAAAAAAATATTTGAAAAATTTAAATATAATAAAAACATTAATATATTTTAAGAAAAAACAGAAGAGATTTGTTTTAAGAATTAGTTAATTCTATTAAGAATAAAAGCAGTGGCTAATGGATAAGTAGCTAAACTTAGGTTCAGCTAGGTCGGAATCCTGTTTTGGGGATCAGACGTATTCTCTCGACTTTTTGAATCGCGATTTTGCTAACGCCATTCACGAGATATAGTAATTCCACTTCGAACTTTAGTCAATTCCTATCCTGAATTTTGGTCGAGATCCGAGCCTAATTATCGCCAAACATAAATAAAAGCTGGGTTTTGGAAAATTAATTCGGACTTCAATTCCTGATACGTCCCTATAATTATAATTTAATTTTTACCTTTTTTTATTTACTTTTTATTTAATTTAGTCAAAATGTGTTGGTTTTTTGAGCATTGGAACACTTGCATCGTTTAGAGGAATTGATCAAGAAAAATTAAAAACAATGTTTGAAACATTTGAAAATTATTCAAAATGTCACTTTTTGGTACGAATAGGCAGTGATGTGTTAGTCAACAATGGAATTGAAAATAATGGCATTCCTAAAAATGTTTATATTATAGAGGACATTATTCCACTTAAAGAAATTCTTGGTTATATTTTACTAAATTTAAATTAAAAAATAGATAAATTAATTTAACTCCTCTGAACAATTTTAATATAAAAAACTGTACGGATTGCTTTATTCAGCATTTTTAAAATTATTACTCAAAATTCGGCCAAATTTTAAAAATTTTAATTTCTAAATAAAGCTAATTTTTTACTTTATTTAATAAATTTTAGTTTATATTTTTATATAAAATTAAAAAAAAGTTATAATAAAATAACCAAATGAAAGAAGCTGTAATGTCCAGAGAAAGATAACTTACTCTGTGCTCTCTGCCTTTGTCTTTTACCCTTACATTTGCTTATTTAATCATAACTTTTTTTAAATTTTATATAAAAATATAAACTAAAATTTAAAAAATAAAGTAATAAATTAGCTTTATTTAAAAATTAAAATTTTTAAAATTTGGCATATTTTTGAAAAATTACTTGAAAAAATCTGAATAGGCAATAAGTCCAATATTTTATGAGTTCAACAAAAATTCTATTTTTTAGCACAAAAAAACACCAAAATTGCAATTATTCACTGTGGACAGAACACTTTGACGGAGGTTATTTTATAAAAATATAAAAATATTTTTTTATTAAATATTATCTAAAGGCTTTGTATGCTGGAGTGCCTGTTATTTGTATTCCCTTATTAGGTGATCAAAGATATAATGCATCTGTTGTTGAATACAAAAATGTTGGAATTTGGGTTCAAGCACCATATTTTGTTCAGCAATTTCCTGGAGCTATGGAACAAATTTTGGGGCAAGAATTTCATGATTCTGGAAGCTCTTCTAATACAAGGTCAGTTGAGCATATAGATCCAAATATTGATCGACATTAGGGTATTCAAACCGAACCCGGCCTCGGAATGGATTATAAAAAAGTATTCCTATTTTCAACGGCGCGGCGAAGATTTTGACATTTATCTACTAGTTTTAAAAAATTATTATCCTATTAGGGAATTGGCTCCCATTATAAGTACACCCAAATCTATTGGCTAATTTTATTCAAATGTGATTTTTCAGTAACAATAATTTTGGTGATTACTAGAGCTGATCCAAGAGTCTTGGTTTCTTGTTTTTTTGTATTTAGCTATAAGATTGGTCATTGATTTCGGTTATTTTTATAACAGCTCTAGTAATTACTTTTATAGAAAAATTACAGCGCCAATTCCAAAAATTGCATCAGTATTATGGCACTTTAAATAACATTAGTATTGATAGTTTTTGTCTTCAAATAAATTGTCCTATATAACAGACTAGTAAAATATTTTAATTAATTATTTATTAAGTAACGAATACAAGGATGCTGTCTATGAGATTGCTCATCAGCTTAATTCACAAAATATATCACCAAAACAAATTTTTCTTAAAGCTGTTAATAATGCTATTGAATCAGAATTTGTTGAAAATATTTTACCAAGTCGTCTAAAATTTGTATCGGTTATCAAAAAACTGTGAGAAGAAAAACTAAAATTTTAAAAATTTTCTACATTTTCTTCAAGTGATTCAACAAATTTGTTCAAATTGAACATATTCTTTTTTGGGACTTTACTATTTATTTAAAATTAATTTTATTGTTTTATATTTTTAAATATTATTTTGAGAAGTAAAATTGTTATTTAAATTGGAATATATTTTTATTTTTTTTTATTTTTTTAGGAGTGCTCGCAGACACCATTTTCAGTAACCTTAACCGGTTATATCCATTGGGTCGGTAATACCAAGGCTTCTCCCCCCTATTTTTTCATTTTTTTATTTTTTATTTTTTGCATTATTTTTTCCTTTGTTTTTGCTTCGGGCAAGTAGAAAGGATTAATTTTTTGGTATATAACATTATGATAAATGTGAAAAAAGTTTATATTCTCATTTATTTATCAATATTTTATCAATATGGATCAACTTAAAACATTTAATTCTATTGCTCTGCATGAAAAACTACGTTTCCACAACAATTTCGATGCATGGCTCGTACTAAATACGAAGAGTTGCAGTTCGAAACCGGAATTAGTCAAACAACACTACCGAACTGGTTGAATTTTTTCAGAGATGTGTTCAAATGTATTTATAATTTTTGGCACCATGTTTCATTATTTTATCCTTGTGAACGTACTGAATAAAAATTACTCCTTTTTTGATTGAGAAGTTTGCTAGAAGCAAAAACAAAGGAAAAAATAATGCAAAAAATTAAAAAATAAAAAAATGAAAAAATAGGGGGGAGAAGCCTTGGTATTACCATTGGGTCTATGCACTTTTCAAAATTAAATATAATTAAATTTAAATTTCACAATTAATTGTTTATTTTTACGAAACATGCACTTTTGACAAATTCAATTTTGAATCCGGAGCCAAGATAATTTCAAAAGTTTCTTTCAATTCACAGTAACAATTTGTTTAAAAAATTTTATTCAACTTTATTAAAACTAAACTCTCAGTATTTTTCATTGTAAATAGTAAAGTATATATTTTTCCATTTATATTTTATTTAAAAGGTTTTTGCAATTTTTTTTATTTACAAAACTCAAAATTAACTTAACTATAATAGTTTAGTGTTTCGTAAAAAAGTCTACAAAAAAGTCTACAGCCTTTATGGATAGTGGGACCTGTTTGAAACCTTAACATACTTCTGGGAACTTTTGGTGGGGCATCTGGGAAAAATATGAACTTTTTGGTGCGGGGGTTTCTTCCCGACGAAACAGCCCCCGTTCCGGATCTATCTCGTGAACGGGAGGAGATAGCGGAAAACTTCTGCTTGGAGAGGGATGGCCCACGCTTAGTAGATAAGAATTAAAAAATTTTTTTTTATAAATCTCAATTCTAATAGGCGTTTTGCTTGGCTAACCCTTTTTAAATGCTAGCATTTTGTCCATGCCATGGGGTAGTGACCAAAAATTGCAAATGCTATTAAGGGAACGGTGGGATATACGAGGGAAAGTCTTGGAGGAATAATGGGTAATCGGCTATGGAGAATTTTTTGGGACAGGTTATTTCGGTGCCGAGTTTGAGTGCGACACTGAAATGGCCTAATGGAATATAATTTAAAAATATTTTAGATTTATTGGGAGGGTAATGGGTAATCAGCTGTGGGGAGTTCAATGGGCAATGTTATTTTGGTGTCGAACTTGAGTGTGGCACTGAAATGACTGTTTAAATTACACATAAAAATAAGTCGGAATATTTGGGGGATAATGGGTAAACGGCTATGGGGAATTCCTTGAGCATGGTCATTTTGGTGCCGAACATGAGTGTGGCACTGAAATGGCCGATTTAATATTTAAAAAGTTTTTTAGTGGGAAAATGAAGCCGGAGCATTTTGATGTAGTTGAAACATTTTTAGCCATGAGATTCTGCTACAAAAAGTTTGGTAGCCACTTGAGTCTGGAGAGAAATTTTTGGGAGATATTTTTAAAATGTGGTGGTCATTTGGGTCAATTTTTTAAATTGGCGTGCAAACCCCGATTTCAATAGCCTATATTGTAGAGCGTCCATTTGCGGTCCAAAAAAATTTACATGTTGTGGGTCCACATGAGTCTATGAGAATTAGAATCCGAAAAGTGATTCGGACTCTGACGGTTTTTTTACTGTAACTTTGCGGAAATTTTTTTAATTTTTCTGACACCGGATTCGTGTTTATGGGTTGATATTACCCCATAAGTCATTTTTGCGAAAAAAAATTTTTTTTATTTTTCCAAAGAGGTATCCCTTATGGAATATTTTCGAAATATTTCAATCGATCTTAAAATTGTGAGTTTTGGTCGTATTTGAATGAAATTACTTAATAAATTAAGCAAAAAATTAACTATCTTATGAGTGAAGAAAAATTTTAACATGTTAGTGATAGGGGTAGTTAGGGTCGAATTTTTGAAAATTCGAAATTTTTCGGGTTTTTGATTTTTTTGGGATTTTTGCAATTGGACCGGACTGAAACTATTTTTATAAAATCAAACATAATTTTTGTAACCATTTAACGTTTAAAATATTCAAAAAAGGTTACTTTTCAAAAAGTTATGATTTTTTGAAAATTTGGGCATAAAATCCATCCAAATTCTGAAAGCCAAAATGGCCTACTACAAAATTAAAGTATGGGGGCCAAATTATATATCATTTGAAAGCCCTTGACAAGAGGAGTCCAAAAATATTTTTTGTAAAATTTTTCGATCAACTTTGACCAAGTTGCCGGAGGTTAAAGTTTCGGTTGTGGTGGTTCACTGGGCGTTTGAGGGCCGAAGGCCCTCAAACGCCGGAGGGTTGCACCGGTACTTGTCGGTTATCCCTACGCACTTTTGCGGACTTTTTTTTGCGGACAAAATTTATTAATATATAAAAAGACAAGAATAAATAAAAAAGTACATTTTATTGTATTCTATTTTAAATTTTATTTTTTTAATTTGATATTTTATTTAGTTTCAGTTGTTTAGGTACAACTTTGTAGACCCCGAAACTGGATGTAATACTCAAAAAGTGGAAAGGATGTGGGGTAGTGCCAAATGGCGCAATAAGAAACATCGAGGGACAGCACGTCATCATTTGGAAATTTATTTTGCAGAATTTATTTGGAGGAAAATGATTGGTGATGGAGACGTTTTTGAAGAAATTATACTTGCTTGGGGGAAATATTGGGCATTGGATTGATTTTTTATTGTAGTTGTTTTATATAAATAAATAAATTTTGTCCGCAAAAAAAAGTCCGCAAAAGTGCGTAGGGATAACCGACAAGTACCGTTGCACCCATCACTTCTGATCCCACTACGAATTCTAACTCACCACAACTTTACAACGCTTATGATGCACATATTCCAAACAAAAATCACTGCTAGGACCCTTTCAAAGCCGCAGGCTTTTAATACCAAAAACATTTTCAATTCTCCTCGGCCCTTCTTCCAAAAGTATTTTTTAAATGCTTCCCCGTTGCACTCTTACATACGCTTTTATATACTTATGTATTTCTTACTTCCGCTGGTTAAATTCTTAAATTTATTATAAATTTTGAACAAAATATTTTTTGAGTTTGTAAATTTTTTTGTGCAAATTCCTTTTCATATTTTTTTAAATTGTATTATTTTTTCCTAAAAATTTAACAATCCATTTTTATGTAATTCCTGCATTATTATTATTATTTTTACTTTTTATTATTCGCATAAAAATTTTTCTTAACGCTATTTTTGACGCTATTGGATCAGATTTTTTAGAGAATACTGTACCGAGTCATATAAAATTTATATTGGTTTTTAAAAAACTGAAAGAAGAAAAACTAAAATTGTCAAATTTACTACATTTTTTTAAAATGATTCAACAAATTTGTTCAAAAAAAATTTTTTTTATTGTTTTATTTTAAAGATTATCTTGAAAAGTAAAATTGATATTGGAATATAACTATTTTTTAAATAAATTTTATATTTCACCCAACTCAAAACAAAAATAAAAAAAATTCTTAATTCTCATCTTCAGAATTTAATGAAATTATTCTTCTTCTGCCGGTAAATTCAAATCAAAGTTGAGAACCTTTTTTTCTTTTTTATTTGTTCCAGTATTATTTTGTTCAGTATCAACATTTATTTGTTTGATAATTTCTGAATTATTATTTTTAATTTAAAATAAAATTAAAGAAAATAGTCAAGGCACATAAAAAAGGGAAAAAAGATTTTAATTAAATTAATAAATTAAAAAGAATTGGAAAAACTAATTACCAGTGATGGAAAGTTCCGGAACTGGAACTAGTTCCAAGGAAATTTTTGAAACTTTCCCATCACTGCTAATTACACCGTGGGGCGACATTTGCGGATACGACATTTGAGAAAATTGAAAAAATCAGATGAAACACTAAAAAATCTCATCGTTAATCAGGCCTGGATTTTTTATTTATCAGAGAGTAGAACAATTTTATTTTTTATTTTTCTCTCAATTTTTTTCTGTCCGAATTTGTCGCAAATGTAGGAAGGGATGCGCTGTCACAACCTATTTATCCAAATAAATTTTTTTTACCTTCTTTTTTATTTTCATCTTGAATTATTTTAATATTGCTTGATTGTCCCGTTTCAAATTTTATTTCTGGAAACTTCATTAAACTTTGATTGTGTTCACTTTTATAATTTTTTCTATTTCGTTTACTTCTTATTCCTTTAGTTTTTGATTGTTTGAAAGACAATGGTTTCTCTAATTTAAAAATATACCTTTATCTATATACTCAAATATACTCCTCACTCTAGAGACCTGAACGGGAACAAATTCCGTCGTTTTCTCCGATCTCGTTTCCCGCCTTTTTGAGATAAAAGGATGAAACCGGGACGGGGAATTACAGTTTCATCCTCCTTGCCATTCTATTTTTCAATTTCCCGGTCCCATTTCACAGTCCTTGTTTTTTAAAATTACTGTCTCTACTTTTACTCCTCTCAAACGTCCAATTGTGTATTTCTCAGAACATATAACTTTTAATATTTTATTAGAAGAATATAAATTAGGAGTAAAAGTTATTCAAGGAAAGGGTCATCTTATTAAACCGTTTTTTCAAACAGAAAACTTAAGGGTGGTACACCCCGATGTAACGCAAGCCCATTATACCGTAGAGCTATAACTAAGTTTATAATTGTCATAAAATAGAAAACTTAGTGTCATTCGACTCAGCTCGTCGAGCTGAGTCGAACCATGCTTGAGTCGACAATTTTTGATAAATATAAAATATGTTATAGCTCTGCGGCCTAGTGGGCTTGCGGTACACTGGCCTGCTCCAGTTTGAGAGGATTGAGGAATATATTTATTTAATTGAAGATAAACAATTAATATTTTTTAAAAAGACCTTTTTTATTTTTATTTAATTTTTTATTTGGATTAAATAATGAATTAATTTCATCAAGTTTTACCATTGTTAAATTTGATGTATTAGGAGATATAATGGGAAGAGGCAATTTTTGTTCAACAGGTTTATTATTAACTAGTAAAGAGATTTCTTTTAAATCTTTTGACATTTCTTCCATATTTTTCAATTTTAACCATTTTGCGTCCTCAATATTTGACACATTTTTATTTATTTTATTTTCAACATGTGAATCCACATAATATTTACGATAATTGGGAGAATTAAGCAAATATTCTGCTTTAAAAATAATTTTTTAATTAAATCACTAAATAATGCGTTATGGATTATGTAGCCCCTTAAAAAGAGTGCCTACCCGCTCCGCCGACGGGCTTTTGACACAAAAAATTACAAAAGAGGCCTGTGTCCCCAGTAATTTCGCTTTAGGCATTGATTGTCCCTGCCAATTGCTAATCCATCCCATCCCCAGCGTGTCCCGATAACATTTCTCTTTACACGTTAAAACCCTCCCTGCCCTACAGGGACGAATCCTATAAAGGTTTGTTGAAAATAAATTCCTCGGGGAACTTATTTTATAAAATACGACAAATATAATTAAATTTACGTTTATTCTTTTCAAAGTCAGTAATTATATCAGGGAAATTTTTAAAAATTTCTTCATTATTATCCATAGATTTAAAAATATTAAATTGACAAAATAACAAAATTAACAGTAGAAAATAATTAAAAATAAACATGGTAAAAATAATAATTTAAAGATCACACTGAAAAATTAAAAAATATTAGTTGTAAATTGCGTTGAATACTTAAATTTTAATTAATTGAAAAAAAAATTTTTTTAATTAATTAAAAGGGGGTAAAATTATATATTAGGTGAAAGAGAAGAAATTAGAGATGTGAAAAATAAATTAATTTATTTGCTTTTCTAATATATTTTGCGATAGACTTTAAGGGCATATTAAATCAAACGGTTAAAACGCAGTTGCGTCTCAATCACGAAATATATTTTGTGTTTTGGTTAGCTATAAATGTTAATTTAAAATTTGAACTTTTCGAATCCAATGTCCGGAAAAAGAATTTTTGGACTAGTTACATGTCAAAATATTACGTTACCTACAGAGTGTTTTTGTTTACAACAAAGTTGCGTTATAAAATTAATATTTGCGATCATAATGTACTGCTACATTCCACGTTTTCAAAAAATATTATATACAGCTCTGTATATATTTCGGTCTTTCCACACATCGTTATCGAACACCCACTGATAATTTTCAAGTTTGAGGTCCATTTTTCAATTTTCTCAAAACTCATCTTTTGTCAATGATAAAAGTCAAGACATGTAAATAAATTTTTTTTATTAATTTTTCCAATAAATTAATTTCTCTCGCATGCTATTGCGAAAGACATTAAGCATGTAAAGCAAATATTTTTAATGCTTGTGAAATTTGCCATTCATTAATAAAAAAATTTTTTTTAAACAAAATATTAAATATTATTTTCTTTTTTAAGTAATATTGCACTTTAATTTAAAACAAAAATTATTTTTTTTAATCTAAGGAAATTATAAATATAGAAAAATAGGGTATAGGATACAAAACGGGCCAACAGAGCGCCATCCATTATGACAATGGCACGGTTAGTTAAATATTTGTGTAGATGGTACATTTGGATAGACCAGAAAATTTTTTTCAAAAAAAATTATATTAATAGAGAATTGGGAAATAATTGAGATATAAGAAATTTTTCAATAATTTTTATAAATCTGTTATAAATATAACTTTTCATTTTTGATCAAAAATATTATTGTAGAATTAATTATTTATTTTTATATTTTTTCAAATAAAATTCTATTAATAGAGAATTGGGAAATAATTGAGATATAAGAAATTTTTCAATATTTTTTATAAATCTGTTATAAATATAACTTTTCATTTTTGATCAAAAATATTATTGTAGAATTATTATTTATTTTTATATTTTTTCAAATAAAATTCTATTAATAGAGAATTGGGAAATAATTGAGATATAAGAAATTTTTCAATAATTTTTATAAATCTGTTATAAATATAACTTTTCATTTTTGATAAAAAATATTATTGTAGAAATAATTATTTATTTTTATATTTTTTCAAATAAAATTCTATTAATAGAGAATTGGGAAATAATTGAGATATAAGAAATTTTTCATAATTTTTATAAATCTGTTATAAATATAACTTTTCATTTTTGATCAAAAATATTATTGAATTAATTATTTATTTTTATCTTTTTTCAAATAAAATTTTATTAATAGAGAATTGGGAAATGATTGAGATATAAGAAATTTTTCATAATTTTTATAAATCTGTTATAAATATAACTTTTCATTTTTGATCAAAAATATTATTGTAGAATTAATTATTTATTTTTATCTTTTTTCAAATAAAATTTTATTAATAGAGAATTGGGAAATGATTGAGATATAAGAAATTTTTCATATTTTTATAAATCTGTTATAAATATAACTTTTCATTTTTGATCAAAAATATTATTGTAGAATTAATTATTTATTTTTATCTTTTTTCAAATAAAATTTTATTAATAGAGAATTGGGAAATGATTGAGATATAAGAAATTTTTCATAATTTTTATAAATCTGTTATAAATATAACTTTTCATTTTTGATCAAAAATATTATTGTAGAATTAATTATTTATTTTTATTTTTTTTCAAATAAAATTCTATTAATAGAGAATTGGGAAATAATTGAGATATAAGAAATTTTTCAATAATTTTTATAAATCTGTTATAAATATAACTTTTCATTTTTGATCAAAAATATTATTGTAGAATTATTATTTATTTTTATATTTTTTCAAATAAAA